>JBBCBC010000018.1:25046832-25649174 GCA_037126765.1 Stenogyne calaminthoides | reverse complement strand
ATCTCAACATTAGAAATGTTAGGTTGACGATTCATTAAATTCAGGAACAATGTAAAAAGAGAAAGGGAATCATCTTCCTCAGGATATTCCATTGCAACATTGTCAATGACATTTGTTCCCCTTTGCTGATAGATTCGAAATTTGCCCAATTTTGTGACCACATCTTCATTGGCATCACATACCGAGTCCGAATCGTGTCTGTTCAGATTGGTCACTTTTTGTGTGTCGGCTTTTCCTTCGCTGGAGAATTTCCATCCCGGTCTCACCATCCTCGAGTATTTCCATCCCGAACTTCTTTGTCTCGAGAAATAATCACCCATTCATGTAGTGACCGCTTTCTTTCTTTTTTCGTGTTCGAGGATGTTTTATCATTCTTTTTCAGCTAAGTCCGGTGATTTTTCTTGGCCGCCTCCTCAAGATCATGTTCCCTTTCTTTTCCAACACAAGTAGATTCATCAAAAAACAACATGAGGTGTTTCTTCCACAATAAGATTCCTACAGCTTGAAACTCGAAGGTTTTACCGACTTCGTAATATCCTAAGAATATCCCTTCATCGCCTTTTTTCTATCAAAAGTTTTCAACCGATCTTTACCATTATTGAGTATGAAACACTTGCAACCAAACACACGAAAAGAAAGAAACAAGAGGCTTCCTTTCATTCCACAAACATATGGAGTTTTTCCTTCACTTGGTCAAGATGGATCTGCTTCGAGAATAACATGCAAAGGTTGATAACTTTCCTTAAAATCTTTTAGAATATCAACTTCAAATATCATTGTCCTCGCAGCTTTCTTTTCGAGTCCTGCTTTCTTTCAAAGAACACCATTTTGTTGTGGGGTCCTTGCAACGATGTTTCATGAGTTATTCCATTTGTCGCATAATAATCGATATAATATGGTTGATAAACCCGGGCCTTTATCTCGATCCGATTTTGACCACACTCAGATTCTTTTCCTAACCGAGCCTTTTCAAGAGTTCGTGCGGCTTTATCTCGAGTTTTCTTTCTTACCGAAAAGAATATGACCCATGTATATCTTGAGTAGTCATCAACCGCGAGTGTATATTTTTTTCTCGCTTTTGTGCTCATCGGGTGTTATCGGACCAAAAGATCCATATGCAACAAATTGAAGTATTATCTCAAAGAAAACATCTACTTTGCTTTTAAATGATGCTCTAATTTGTTTTCCTTTTGACAAGCATCACAAACATGTTCTTTATCAACACTTCATTTGGTAACCCCCACACAAGTGCTAATCTTGCAAGTTTGTTCAGGTTTTGAAATTCAGTGATTCATCCTTTTTTATGCCACAACCAACCGGTATCTGCGGAACTTTTTGCAACCAAACATGTATCTTTAGGAGTTGAACTCCAATCCACAAGATACACATTTCTTTTTCTAGTACCAAGTAGAATTTTCTTCGGAGGTATCATCTTTCACATAACATAAGTTCTTTTGAGAACTCAACATTAAATCCCTTGTCACGTAATTGGCTTATTGAAAGTAAGTTATGCTTCAATCCAGATATATATGAAACACCATGGATAAGGAACAAGAATCAATTTCAAGAGTTCCATATCCTTCAATCTCGTCCTTTGGAGTTGTCTCCAAATGTGATCCGAGGGCCTCTTTGCTCAACATAGTCAAGGAGAATTTGCTTAAATCCCGCGATATGTCTTGAACATCCACTATCAAGATACCATACAAACAGAGCCGCCATCTCCACTCATCAAGCTATGTGATCTTCATTCAAGGCCCTTGTTTTTTTTCAAAAAACAAATCAATTCTTAGGTACCCATTTGGTGTAGGGTCCTACCAAAAGGTTAACAGATTTTTTGGAATCCAAATCGCCTAACAACTCTAATCACTTTAGAGTGGTGGCGATTTGTCTTCCATAAACATCTACATACACATTCACCACTCTATGTGCCTTAACAAAGATCCCCCCGTATGAGTGCCACCAGCAGCATGAAACATGAGCCTTAGAGTTTTTTCTTGGCACAGCCTTTTGTTCAAATATTTTGGCTTTTGTGCAACCGGTTCTTTGTCTCTCATGACTTGGGGTTCAGAAACCTTTACCCTTAGGCAAGTGGGGTTTGGGTTGCTGTCAGATCAAATTGTGGTCTTTCAAGAATCTAAGGACTTGGTCTTTTCAGGTTGAGAATGTCTCTGCTAAGTGTTTCTCTTTCCGAAAATTCCTCTCACGTTCATTCAGATCTCTTCAGTTTTGTATTCTTAACCCGAGGCTTTGAAGTACTAAATTAAAATTTCCTAACGAAAGTGGTCAGTTTTCTAGCCTTTTCCGAGGTCCGGGCTTTTCCCTAACATTCAGCTTTTTTTTGAACCATAGGTCCTTTTCCTTGTCTAAAACTTTGGGCAATTCTCCAAATCAAGATTGGGTGCTTACTTGTTTAACAAAGATAGGTTTTTGCTACTAGAAGAAAAGATTCGGATGACCTTGTGAGGTTCCCCGAATGTATCCCAATCCAGCTTTTATAGTGGCGTGTCTTGATAACTCAATTTCATCTATCACTTTAGATGCGTAATTCAATAGAGCTAGTCACAAGACTATCCTCACACACTTTTGTAGAGTTTCATGCTTCTCAAAGAGGTAATTGAACTCGGCTTCGATAAGTTGAATCTCCTCAAATGATTTCTCTAATTTTCCATTTAGGTCTCTATCAACTTCTTTCTCCGAGAGTTGTACTTTCGTAACATCTAGTTCATCGAGTTCCCATCAATTGAGAAGTGATCTCAAAGATTCTTAGAGTCTTTCCACTTTAGATTCTCGCAATTAGGTTCTTTGTTCTCGCTCTTGAGTTTTATTCAGCCAGCTCTTGTAACACAACATAATCCTTCATAAGACTCTCAAAAGAATCCATCGTGTCAAAATTATCGCTCACAAAGAGAACTTGACAACTCATGTATCTTGTGTAGGAGAAACAACAGAGATAGAAGAACTTACCTCTCCTACCAAAAATACGAGACAGATGTCATCATCATCACTATCTCGAGAACATCTCATCCTCAAGAGTCGAACCTTCTTCGTATGTTCTTCTTCCGCAAACCATGGCTTTCTTCGGAGAACTTTTGTCTCTCTTTTGCTTGCCTTTCTTTTCTCTCCTTAGCACTTAGCTCGACACCATATAATCAAAATGGCCTTTCTTTTGGCGATTTAAAGATATGTTGGCATCATCATCCCGATCACTTTCCTCCTTAGTCTTGGAGTCCTTCTTTTGGATGAAGATCCTTCAGCTTTTCGTGTCTTTTCTCTTCTCGATCCGCGTCTCGACTTTTTAGAGTCTCTCTCCTGCACTGTGATTCCCCGTAATATTTTTTTTATATTTTCCATATCTACTATTAAGCCTTTTCAAACCTCCTTGCCATCAAGATTAGCTTATCCTCTAGCTCATCCCCGATTTTTTAGCAAGTGAGTTCTCGACTTCTAGTTTTACAGATTTTTCCTCGCTTTGAAAGCCACATTTTTACTAGATGAAGAATCATCTTTGGTCGCCTTTCTTTTTGATTTCTTATCAATCACAAAACTCATAAGCTTTCAAATTTCAGAGAAGACTTGTTGGTATGACATCGAATCAATGTTTTGGTGTTTTCAATCACCAATCGCATGAATATCCCATTTCTAGATAGTCCTCTAAGAATTTTCAATGCTACTTTGTGGGTATCTCTTTCCAAGAGCATTCAGATCATTCATTATACTAGTGAACTGACTTCCAGGTTTGTCAATAGATTCACCATCTTCCATTTCAAAAATCACAAACTTTCCAATAAAGAAATGTAAAAGTTTGTTCTCATTAATGTGATCTCGTGTCGCACATCACAAATGAGTGTATCCCATATTTTCTTTGGCAAAGATTACAATGAGAAATCATCCCCATCACACCATCATCAATAAATATATATAGTGTATTTTGGCAATATAGTCTAGATTGACTAACTTCCTCTCCTCGGAGTAAGTTGATCATCGACTTTGGAAATTCAAATCCCGGGATCATTTCTCTCATTTTCAAGAACTCCGGATTCACAATAAAGGAATTGAAATGGTCCTTCGTAAAACCACTTCCACATTCTTTCGTGCTTAGAATACGAGATGAGCCTGCATTCTTAATCTCCACAAATCATAGCTCTCAAACCGAGAACATGGAAGTTTATTAGAAGGCATTATGTCTCGAGCCTTATAAGATTTCAAAGAATAGATCTGCTCAAGAGACCACAAGAATCTTTTTAGCAAATAAGACTATGGTTAACAAAGCTAGGGTCAAGTTGAACCACCGCCTAATACCACTTGTTGGTTCCGGTGCAAATGAGTCTTACACGTGTATGGAGGGGGAATACACGTGTTCAAAGGATTTTAAAACTTTTCTTCATCGAGGTCGATGGGTCGTTGTCCTCATGATTTGCCCCGAGAAGCACAGATCGCCTCGAGTCAAAGTCTACCCGAGATGTTGATCCCGAGCCGCTTTGAAGCTACAGATAATCCCAATTGAGCCTGAAGTTTTCGAGAGATCCCGAGTTACTTGATAGCTACTCGATATGTGCGTAATGGTTAGCCCTAAGTTTATACTCGTTTTAAGCTTTTGGCGAAAAAAAACCTCCCTTTAATGAAACAATGATTAAGGTTGTGATTCAGTTAGATGCAACTTCAAAGGATTGATTCCAACCGAGTATCGGTGAAAATATGCTTTCAATTAAAGATATGCAATGATAATCAATGCAAAGATGTAAAGCAAATAACATACCAAGTTATAGTGGTTCGTAGACTCAAGCTCCTATGTCCACTCTCTAATCCTCGTGAGAAATTCCTTAACCACTTCCTAAGGTTTTCTCGACTACCTCAATGTAGTTTACTAACCTTTCTACTTTGAGGTTTTCGACCCCTCCTTGTAGTTTACTTACTCAAAACACACACAAAGCTTTCTCGACTATCCAAGATAGTTTACTCACTTTCTTCTCTAGAGTTTTCTCGACTACCTCAATGTAGTTTACTAACTCTTACCAACAATCACACTCAAACTACCTTACAAAGGGTTTGGGGTTTCTTGGTTGGTTTCAACTAGGATGAGATATCCTTACAATTAAGTACAATGCAAAGGCTCTGATATCTCTACTAAGCTTTGATATATCTTATCAAAACTAGTTTAGTGAATGAGCTCTCTTCAATGTAAAGCACTTGGGAAATTCTTGGGTTTTTGAGTGCTTCAACTCGCTATAATAAGTTTGAGCTCTTGAGTTGCTTACAAATTTTCCCGTGAACCTTCAATGTAGAGGGTCACAAGTATTTATAAAAGGGCATACCAAGGTCACTCTTGAAAAACTATCCATCGAAGAGATAGCTTCGTGAGTTTTCTCTTATGGTGTGATGAACGGCTATATTTAGGGTTTGAAACTCCCTAGCATGTTTTAGGCAATATGCTTTTCATGCAGCCACTCACCACTTTTTGCGCCGAACATAAGAGTATCGACATGCTTGGTGACTGTCGCTTTCGATTATCAATGAAAGCACGTCTTTGTCTTCATCTGATTGGCTCTTGTCTTTAGTAAATGTAGACAAACATAACGGCTCTTTTAGGTCAATATCTCTAAGTGATATAACCTTAACAACACTTTGTTTTAGTTCCTTTAGTCTGCATGTGAATGTCTTGGGCAATATCTATTTTTCTAAGTAATGGCGTTTTCTCGATTGTATCCTTCGGATAGATATTTTGAATAACATTCGGGTTATCTTGACATTCGATGGATCGAGTCTTCGATAATTACTATGCCTTTAGTATCTTAGGTCTTAGGTCTTTATCTTCAATCTTGATCTTAGATCTTCCTTCATTGTGGTTTCGTTGATATCTTGGCGATATATCGAGTCTTGGAGTTTCACAGTCTTGAGTTCTCTCGGTTTCTGCCCGAATCTTCTTAGTTTCACCGCAGAGTCTTGATTTCTCGGTTTCACACCGAAGCTTAGATTTCGGCCATATCTGAAATAAAACCCGGTTTCATCAAAACTTGAAAACTTATTGAAGTCTTCGTAATCTTCTTTAATCTAACCTCGATCTATCTGGCGATTATAAGGTGCGATAACATCCCGAATAGTCTAAAAACCTAATCCGACTCATCTATCAAGATTATCCCCTAACATGTCATACTCGGGGTTTTGGGATCTAATCAAAATCTTCTTTATTAAATTCATCTCCCAACAGTCTCTTCAGAAGAACAAGATTCTTCTGTTGATTCCTTGGCTGGTGTCTGATCAGTTGGGGTCTATTTCTGTTCCCTTTCTGATCCGACACTTGCCTTTGCTCGGTCACCGATCCTTTTCCTTATCGACATGATTTGGCTTTTTCGTGGTATCTTGATCGAAACTCATTTGGTTACACTTTTCTGATGCGAACCAGACGAGGCTTTTGAGGATCCAGAAGTGTTCTCATACCCAATTCCCTTCTTATCAATTGGCGTACGAAAATAGTTGTTCAGATCTTGAACAGTCTTAGAAGATTTCGTGAAAACCTCTATTTCTTACCCAAATTGTCCTCAGATATTTTTAGTTTCTCATGCAGTCGGAAGAGTTCATCAAACTTAGCCTGAAGGACTTTGAGTTCTCCAGCTTGTCGTTCATTGAGAGCCAACTGCTTTCTTAATCAACTTTTCTCGATCAAGAAGTATGACTTTTCGTAACCTCCATTCTTTGAGTCATCTTCCGAACAATTTCACCGATTTTAGTTCAATTTGCTTTTACTAGCTTCAATATCCTTGACAGTTTAATATTCTCAAATTTCAGTTATCGCTCTCAACTTCCACTCATGTATAAGTATCTATTGCATTAGAGAGATCATCAAGCAATTGGTCATTGTAGACTGTGAGTTAATCTTCTCCGAGATGATAAAAGCACAACAGTGTAGAATAAGAAACCACAGAGGTTTAGAGATTACCTTAGACTAGTTAGTTTTTTCTCGCCATCGAAAGATGTCATCATCGATGAGAAGTTCAAATCATCTACATCGCTCGGCCAGGTAATCGATGTAAATCTTCAACAAATGAATATCCGTAGAGTCATCTAATGGCGTATAAGAATCATCAATTCTAGATGTGTTTGCAACCATGGCTTTTCTCGCTTTTGATACCTTTGTTCTCTTCTTAGTTTTTTCTTTCTCTTTTTCGAGTCGACGGGCAATCAACACTTTAGTGAACTGGTTTCTGACAGTTGTAGTAAACTCTTGAATCTCAAGAGTTTCCTCTATTCGGTGAATCATTTTTTTGGTATGATCTTTCAGAGACTTTCCATTCTATCTCAGTAGTCGAGCCTCTTTTATCCGATCTTTCATCTCGCCCGCTTTCTCTCGCGGATCCTCTCTCCCATCATCTTTCCTTTCATCTCCGTGATCATCTTTCCTCATCTCTTCCGTCCCTATCATCCGGGTTAACGATATCTCTCTTGTGATCCGGTCGAAGATCTTTGATCTCTTCCTCGCTTTTTCTTGATAGTCGCTATAGAACTTTCTATATTTGCCCATCTGAACATTTGTTCGTTCAAGTTTTCTCGTTAGAAGTGCAATCTATTTATCCTGGCTGATGATGTTTCCAACTGGTTTCACGATTCGTGAACTGCCATGGTTGCACGAATACAACCGATTTAGCTAAGTTTGCGCTAGAGCTTTCAAATAGGACATCATCTCGATCCTTGTCCTCTCTCAATCAGTCGAACTCATGGGCTTTCAAACCAAGATTAGATCATTTGGTTTCATGGTAGAAATATCTTGATACGCCTTAATCACGGCCACCTTGTATCCCATTTCTTAGTCAATGATCCAAAATCTTGTAGTTGATATCCTTGTTTGACATTACTCGTCTAGATCACGAAGTCGCTTGACTCCTCGTGTGATCCTTCCATCAAATTGATCAACTGTTTCATTCGGTAAGATCTTAAGTTTCTCAAATAAAAACTAGCTCGCCTTTGGCCCTTCGATCCGCTCATTCCTCTCGCAGATTTTTTAGCAAGCGTGATCCCAAACTTCCTTAGTGCCTTCGTGTAATTTCACTTTATCTCGTAGTAGCATCCATAGTTTCATGATGAGGTGTCTCGCAATAGTATCCAGATTAGACAATTTATCTCATCTGCGTCCCATCGAGAGGGACTCTTTTTCGATTCTTGCTCCAACCGGTTGAGTAGGATCTCGCCCCGCTTCACCGGGTTAAAGTGATAAATGATAATCGGTCCTATCTCAAGAATCTCATCCATTCTCGCTGTCGATCACCCCGTGATGATCCGTAATGTCGATGGACCAATCTGCATACTCATCAACAGTAAAAACATGGGTGATTATGATGCATACTTGAAGTGTTATCCATGCTTGTGGTGATTTTAAAAATGATTTTAAAAAATGGTTTTCTAAGATCGATTCAGTGACCACAAAGGTTCTTCTCAAGAACCAATGATATTCAAAGCCGCTGGTTTGAAGAACCACCGCCCGATACCACTTTTTTAACGGGTTTTAATGAGGGTTTATGTCCAGAGGGAGGGTGAATAGACTTCAAAAATTTTTTTAGCGGATCGATGTGATTGACGATGTCTCGATCGAGTGCGATGTGGATCGGTTTGGACTTATATTCGATTTATCGATCCGCAGCAGGGTCATTTGGCATCTATCATTTAATCGATGGTGCGAAGATTAGTTAACCCTTGTGAAAACCAGTTTTACTCAAACAAAGATTCTCACTAACTGGTTTGAATCGATAACTAAAGTGTTAAGTTGATCGATCAAGAGTTTGATGTTAATCTAATCACGCATGTAATATGCATGCAGATAACAAGATGTTAGACCCCTATGGAAAACCCATGAAATGCTTGAATAATCATGAAATGCATATAAAAATAGGGGTGAAGGAATGGTGATTCCATTTTTCTTTTAAACTCATGTGTTGTGTTTTGCTTATGATCGAATGATATGACACGATAAGAACGTAAAGAAGAAAGAACACAATAATGTATAGTGGTTCAGACTCAAGCTCCTACATCCACTCTCCCTGCTCCTAGAGAAATTCCTTCAAATCTGGACTTATCACCCTCCACCGGATTGCCTATAAGCTTTTCTCGACTATCCAAGATAGTTTACTCACACTTCTTCTACTTTGAGCTTTCTTCGACTACCTCGTAGTTTAATTACTCAAATGGACTTATCACCCTCTGCTTGCCTCTAGATGTTTAACGAGTTCAAACTCCAACGGGACTTATCACCCTCTCTCTGGATTGCCTAACAACTACCTCACTTCACCACTAGTTATCTCTTACGAGAATGGGGTTTGGGTTTTGGTGTTGTCTCCAACTATGATGAAATTTTCCCTTACATTTGTTTAAATTTCAATGCTTGGGTTGGGAAAATCTCTCTGCTTGGGATACATCGTGGGTTGCTTAGATTGGGTTCTAAACACTATTTGAATATATGTGTATATCTACGACTTGTGTTCTATGGTGGGAAAAGCTTGAGTATATGTTCTCTTTAGGCCTGTGGCATCGTTTGCTATCTTCTTCGCACTTCCACACGTAATAAGAAGAAGAACTTGTATTTATAGTGTGGATTTGAATGTTACCGCTGGAGAGAATTACATTCAAATCCATACTTTATTCTTTAATAAGTTATGCGACTTTTCAGTTGGTTGTCTTCCTCTCATTGGTCCACGTCGGTTGGATTCCAGCGGCTATATTCCTCGAACCTTAAGCGGAACGTATTCGGTTATATCGAGGATTCAGTAATTCACAGGAGTCTTCGTGATTCATGCGCCTTCTATCCTTTATCTTCGGTCTTGATATCTTGATCTTACGAGTCTTGATGTCTTCGAGTCTTAGGAGATATCTTGATTGATATCTTAGCTTCATCTTTAGTCTTGATTCTCAGTTTCACACTGAGTCTTTAGATTCTCAGTCTCGTACAATCTTGATTCTCGGTCTCTGCCGGAGTCTTGAAAATTTCATCTTGAAACTTCAAACTTGAAACTTATCGAGTCTTCGTAATCTTCGAATCTATCCCGATCTATATCTCACGACTATACATTGTGCATAACATCCCCAACACTCTAAAAACCAATCCCGACTCAACTATCAATATTATCCCCGAATACGCTCATACCTCGGTTTTGGGATCTAATCAAAATCTTCTTTTATTAAATTTATTTCCCAACAATTTCCCCCTTTTTGATGATGCCAAAACCATCTTGTTACAAAAACACTAAACCTATACTCAGGTTTCAGTTTTTCCTATTACAATACAAGAATGGCAAATCTCTTAACAATTTCACAATAAATCTCCCAACAATTTCTCAACACATCATAAGGCATATCAAAATATAAAGACATGTAAAAAGATAATGACGATTATCTTTGATCATAAAGATAAAATTTCATTGATTGTATGATATCAGTTACAGATTACAATGAACTTATCAAAAAGTAAAGACAAGAACATAAAGAAATACGAGAGTCTTCAGTCTTGGTCTTCAGTCTTCTTTGATCTTCATTTCGGCCTTCGACCTCAATCTATCGAGCCCCAGTGTCTTGATGACGTACTGAGTCCCGGGTTTCTTTTGATTCGGCCGAACCCTTGTCTGATCGGTATCGCGACACTTTCAGCCCTGAAGTTCGGTTCTTCCCGACTTGGACATCCCGACCTCGGGTCTCTTTTACTTATCAATCTCATATCGCTTTCTTTCTTGAATCTCGGACGGGTTTTACTTACCGAAGTCTCGTGTTTCTTCTTTGATCTCAGTTACATTTTACTCAAAGGCTATCCGATTTTTTTTTGTCCGATCCGATACTGACCGATCGGATCAACACATCTTCGGATCAATATATCGGGATAGCATCCGGTAAGTACATCATATCGTTAGCATATCGAGTTATCATATCGATCTTGATCACGCTCCCATCTCGACGGTCTCTATCTTCCTCATCTTCATATCTTTGATCTGATCACGTCGGATCTTTTGATCACTCTTTTTTACTCATCTTCCGATTTGCAACCTTCTTTTTGATTTGTCGGCTTTAGCTTTTCTTTTTTACTTAATTTTGCACAACTTTCATCACCGACTCGAAACTCATCTAATCTCGATCGGTCTCGTTTATGTTCTCGTCGATCTTGATCATCTACTTCCCATTTCGTGAGTTCCCTCAATTTGTTCTTTTTCGCCCCCAACTTGTTATCCGTAAATTATCTTGAATAACACAAGTTGATAATGTTTTGGCATAGTTCATCAAAACTAAAATATCCCAACAAGGACGCCCAAAATATTAAAATATATGCATTTTAAAGAAATGGGTTTTCCTTTAAAATGATCGATTCGGTGGTCACCAAATTAGTGAACCTTTTGAACTCCTTTCTCCGATACCAATTGTTAGGCCCCTTTGTGGAAAACCCATGAAATGCGAATAATCATGAAATACATAAAAAACGGGTGAAGGAACGGTGATTCCGTTTTTCTTTTTAAGCTCATGTGTTGTGTTTTACTTATGATCGAATGCATATGACACGATAAGAACGTAGAAGAAGAAGAACACAAAGAATGTATAGTGGTTCAAGACTCAAGCTCCTACATCCACTCTCCCTGCTCCTAGGGAAATTCCTTCAAACCGGAACTTATCACCTCCACCGGATTACCTATAAGCTCTCCTGACTATCCAAGATAGTTTACTCACTTCTTCTACTTTGAGCTTTGACTACCTCTATAGTTTACTTTACTCAAATCGACTTATCACCCTCTGCCTCGCCTCGACTTATCACCCTCTCGGCTCGCCTCTAGATGTTTAACGAGTTCACACTCCAACGGGACTTATCACCCTCTCTCGGGATTACCTAACAACTACCTCACTTCACCACTAGTTATCTCTTTACGAGAATGGGGTTTGGGTTTGGTGTTGTCTCCAACTATGATGAGATTTTCCCCTACATTTGTTTAGCCTCAATGCTAAGGTTGGGAAAATCTCTCTAAGCGTAGGATACATCATGGGTTGCTTAGATTGGGTTCTAGAACACTCTTTTGAATATATGTGTATATCTACGGACTTGTGTTCTATGGTGGGAAAGCTTGAGTATATATTCTCTTAGCTCAGAGCATCGCTTTGTTATCTTCTCGCACTTCCACACGTAATAATGAAGTAAGAACTTGTATTTATAGTGTGGATTTGAATGTTACCGTTGGAGAGAATCACATTCAAATCCATACTATTCTTTATAAGTTATGCAGCTTTTTCAGGCTGGTTGTCTTCCTCTCATTGGTCCACGTCACCGATTCCAATCTACATATTCCTCGGCTTCTTCGCCTTTAACATTCAGTTATATCGAGCATTCAAAGAATTCTTCGAAGTCTTCGCTGATTACCGTGGCCTTCAAGATCCTTTTGTCTTCGCCTTGAAGATCTTGATCTTACGAGTCTTCAGTGTCTTCTGAGTCTTCAGAGATATACTAATTGATATCTTGAAGTCTTCATGTCGAGTCTTGATTCACCGGTTTCACTGAGTCTTCAGATTCTCCGCCTCTACATCGAAGTCTTGATTCTCAGCCTCATATCGAGCCTTCGAAAACTTCAATTTCATCAAACTTCAGTTTCTTGAAACTTCATTGAGTCTTCTTGATCTTTAGAATCTATCCCATCTATATCTGCCGACTATACATTCTTCGCAGATAACATCCCTGAACACTCTAAACCGAATCCCCACTCAACTATCAAGATTATCCTGAACATGTCATATTCAGGGGTTTTGGGATCTAATCAAAATCTTCTTTATTAAATTCATTTCCCAACACAAGAGTAGTGTGCAAGTATGTGTAAAGCAGATTAAAGGCACACAAATTTATAATGGTTCGGACAACTTGTCCTACGTCCACTCTTCCCTATCGCCAGAGGCACCAACTTAACCAACTGGACTTAGTTTAATGTGTTAGTCCCATGTAGTACAAACCAACAGATATTTAACGAAGTTCTCACTCAACAAGGAGCAAGCGGAGGTGCAGTTGCAGACGGTGAGGGACCAGCTCTCTTAGCTTTTACTTTAGATCTTTCTAGCCTTGCTCTAACCTCAACAGCTAGTTCATCCAAATAGGAAAGTCTTTGTTCATGTGCTTTAACAGTTTGATAAGATATTCAAGTTCGATTCTGCTTCGATTGGTTTCTCAACCCGTCCTTCCCCCTTTTGGTTTGATCAAACATGGAGTTAAGATGGGAAGTCGAGAGCCAAAACTAACAAAGAATGACTTGGTTTAGATCTCATTTAGTCAAACCCTAAGTCGGAAATCTCATCATGAATCTTGTTCATCGGGCCAGGTTGGCGCCTCAATGGCATTCGAGAAGGTAAGAATAAACTTGTAAAATTTGTCTTCATAGGAGTTCAAATATTATCCGTCTGACGAAAGGAGACTTCAAGATTGGCTATTTTTGCCAGATTATCATTCATAGTCTTCAGGAAGTCCTCCGTCACCTGCTTGACATCTCTTGTGAACTGATCTTTCAATTCAGTTATCTGAGACTCCATGTATCGCCTCCTCCGCTATAACCATGAATCGATGTCTGGCGATGTTTTGTTATAGTATTGCTAATTGAGTTCGCCAGCACAACTTCAACTTCCTGTTGCAGCAGTTCCTTAAAACAAGTGCTGATCTCTTTTTAACCCGACAAGAGTGATGTGAGTTGCGTGAATGCTTAGAATGGCTTGACTTTGTTGGACCTTGAGGAATTCCATCATTCGCCTCTTACCACGTTTCGCCATGGGGGTTGGTCAAATCATCGCATCACCAGCTCCACCTTAATCAGCAATTTATGCTACTTTCATTTGTTCTCTCTCTTCATTAGTTCCTTCAAATGGTTTACCAAACTTCCTATAAACCAGCTCCTTACTGCTTCAGCAGATAATAAATCCACAAGAGAGCTTACTCCAGCTGCTCTCTTCATGGTGAAGTCGACGTCGCAAATTAAATGCGCACCACCCATCTGCTCCATGACTATGATGAAGTCGAGAAGTTTTTCGGGAGAGATCTCTCCAAGCAAGAATCTCTAACACTTCATCTTTGATCGAGGTGAATCATTCAACTCGGGGACGGTTCATCCAGATCCTCTCAATCCTTAGCCCCGATCATGTGACCGGATATGGTCTTGGCGACCCTTGATTCGTAAATGATTTACGGGTTGATGGGCCGTGATCTCGATTGGAACAATTGGTTCAGAGGTACAATCTCTTGACTTCAGTTTGTTGAACTTCTAAGACCGCAGCGGAGACGACGCTTCCATTCTTTGTTCCTCCGGTTGAGCAGAGCAGATCTATCCTTTTCTGCATTTGGTTGCGGAGAAGGAGTGCAAACCATCTCATTGTGGATCGCGATTGAGATCCGCAAGGGAGTGAGCTCGATTGCGGTGAGGGAGAATGGACTGGTTCACTACCCTTAGCTTGGCTTTCAAACTGCTCTAGTTCTTCTTGCATGGCTAGAATCCAGTTTACATCTTGAAGAGCTTCTTCAACTGTGAGAGGTTTCTTCAAGGATAGATAACAACAATACATTGCATTTTCACCAATCTGATGTCTAGTTTGAACTTTTATCGGATGGGTTCACGATGATTAGGTCGGGTTGGATGACCGTTATCCGTGTCCTTCTTCCCTAATTTTCATCAGTTTGGAGAACATCATCCTCTTTTGATAGAGATTCATCACTAGAGACTGGGAGATGTACTTCAGTAGGATCCACTTGGCATGGACATATCTCAGCTAATGTTGGAATCATCATATGCTGAAGTATGTCCGCCGGAACATCAGGTGTTCCCCCTGAACCACATGGTTCAATTATTCTTCGCTCAATTGCATCACGAGCTTAACTGGCAACAGACGCATTTTAGGTCCGGATCGACTGGTGAATCATCAAGGTCAAAGTTAGGAATGTATACATTGACATATTTTGGGTCCTTTCCTTTGTGCCTCAACTGATCCATTTTCAGTGATTCTGGTTTATCAGGAACGTCTTGTTCTACGGCAGATTTCTCCTGATCAGATGTTGACTCATCAAAAACCACATGTGGTGTCTCTTCCACAACTAGGGTTCGTTTGTTGAAAACCCTAAATGCTTTGCTGGTTGAGGAATATCCTAAGAATATACCCTCATCTGACTTGGCATCGAAGGTTCTCAACTGACTCTTCCCATTGTTGTGAATGAACACTTGCACCCGAACACGAGAAAGTAGGAAACATGAGATTTTCTGCCCTTCCACAGTTCGTAGGGTGTTTTGAAGTGAGTCTTAGTCAGAGAACATCTGTTCTGGGTATGACATGCAGTGTTGATAGCTTCTGCCCATAAACGGTTTGGTGTGGCATGTTTAGCTAACATAAAAGAAGCGGCTTCTTTGAGTGTTCTTTTTCCTTTCGCTACACCATTTTGTTGTGGTGTTCTCACAGCTCGCAAAATGATGTCTCATGATGTATACCAAACTCAGAGCAAAAATTAGATATAAACTGGTTCAAGAATTCTGTACCTTTATCTGATCTGATTTTCACTATGCTGAGACCCTTTTCATTATGAATCTTCTTGAGAAGTTCAGGTAGCTTTGTTGTAGTTTCATTCTTCTTATACAAAAATACAACCCAGATAAACATGGAGTAATCATCCACAACCACCATAGTGTATTTGCGTCCATTGAAACTAAGGGATGTAACTGGTCCAAACAGATCCATATGGAGCAGTTGCAATACTCTGCTGGATGGAGGAGAAGGAATCCCTTTGAATGAAGTATTGACTTGGTTTCCCTTCTGACATGCGGCACATGTCTGATCCTTAGAGAAAAACTTCATTCGGGAGACCTTCAACCAAGGACATCCTCATATCTTGTTAAGAGTTTTAAAGTTCAGATGACTCGTTCTCTTGTGCCAGAGTCAACTGACGCTTTTGGTACTCTTAACAATCAAGCATGCATTTCTTGGACAACTGTCCCAATCTTTAGTTTAGATTGTTCCTTTTTTGGAGCCAGTTAGCAAGATCTACCGAGTGACTCGATTTAGGATTGTGCATCTATCTATCGAGAACTCAACACTAAATCTATTGTCGCAGAATTGTGATACAGATAACAGGTTGTGCCTTAAGCCATCAACGCATCTAAACACCAGAATCAGAGACGCCATCATTCACTAAGGTTCCAACTCCTATGGTAAAGCCAAAGTTGTCATCACCAAAGAGAACTCGTGGGCCTGGCTTCTCAACGTAATCTCTGAGGAGATGTTGACTTCCAGTCATGTGCCTTGAGCATCCACTATATATGTACCAGATAGTTGCTTATACACCTCCTTTATTGGCCAATCCCACGTGAACACGCGGAACAAATCGGACTTTTAGGTACCCCAAAGAGTTGGGTCCCGGGGTTAGTCAGATTTTGATCCGCATAAACAAGGCATTTCTATTGTAATCTTCAAGATCAGAAGGCCTTATTTGTCTCCCATATGCATCTACATAATTATACGTCTCATCATGTACGTTTCGATCAGTATGATTACTAGTGCGAGCCTTGGATGAATCAGAAGACTTGAGATTTTTCTTGTTAACTGGTCTTCTTTTAATCCAGTGGGGCTCAGGTGCAGCAGTCCTTGGTTTCTGATTGTAAGGGTAGGTACGACTGCTACCATCAAAAGATTCATAGCTTTTATGCACAGATGGTTTGTTCGGTTTACCCATAGCTTGTTGGTTAGGCAAATTTTGGATCGAGTCAACTTCACCGGGATTGTCCTTTGCGAGACGGTCCAAGCCGAGGCCTACTCACGATTTGGCGAGGTCTCTTCGTAAGAACAAGATTCTTCGGTTCATTCCTCTACGGTGTTGTTGTGGCATGAAATAAACCACTTCCATCGTATTCTATAAGTATAGAAGAAAGGAGCTGCCTACACCAATGCACAAACTAAAAAAGAGATAATCTTTGGAATAAAGACCCCAAGTCGCAGAAGAGAGCAACTCGTATGATTTACGCTATTTAGATATCGAGAAGTCGCACATCGACGACAATCCAATACCTTTCAAGTCAGAACACGACTTGAATGGTATTAAAGACACTTAAAAGCTAAATCAAGAATGCCGTCCGATAAGCCGATCAATCCGCAGGAAATTCCATTCCCCAATCCGCTCCCATTAAAGAGGCGATCTCCAATCAAGCCATAGGGACAGGCGACTTGCGAGATTGAAGGCGTGAAGAGTGTAGTTTTCCTTATGTAAAATCTAGCCTACAAGGCGTAATAGCAAGTATAAATAGACTGGAGATGTCACATGAAAAGGTGGCGAACATCTTAGCATTCTAGTATAAATAATATACATCCATACCGCTTGGAGCCCCGGACGTAGTCCGATTCGGAAGATAAACCGGGTCACCAATTCTTCGTGTTTTCCTTATTTTTCACATTCAATACTTAACTCAATTATACACAAATTCATTGTTTAACTAGTCAATTTTATCTAGTCCAAACAGGTGTCTGGTTAGTTGAGGTCCATTTCTATTCCCTTTCTGATCTGACACTCGCCTTGCCTGACCAACTGGTCCTTTTCCCTTATCTGATACAGATTTGGCATACTTTGTATCTTTATCGAAACTCGTTTGGTTACACTTTTTGATGTGAACCGCATTTAGACTTTTTTGAGGATCCGAATGGTTCTCAAACCCAATTCCTTTCTTATCAAATACCAACGATGAAAATAGTTGTTCAAATCTTGAACAAGCTTTTAGATGATTTCATAAAAACTCTCTATTTTCTTACTCAAACTGCCCTTAACGGCTTTCGATTCTCATGCATTCTAAGAGTTCATCAAATTTAGCCTTGAAGGACTTTGAGATCTTGTGCTTGTTTTAGATTGGTAGCTTGATGTTCATTAATCAAACTTCCCCACTGTAAGAGCTAACTTTTAGAACATCCAAATTCTATTGTCATCTTCCTAACGGTTTGACTAATTTCTGCTCAAGAGTTATACTCTATTTATTTTCTTTTTTTAAGTTTTACATTCTCACGCCCTTAGGTTATTATTCTCAACTTCCACTCTTGTATAAGTATCTATTGCATTAGAGATCATCAAGCAACCGGTCGGTCACTTAATCTCTCCAAATAGATGTTCTCGGACACAACAATGTAGAACGAGAAACCACGTAAGGTTTAGATATTACCTCATATTGGTTAGCTTTCCGCCATCGAATCGAGAAGAAATTGGATCGTTGACACCGCTGTTGGTTATTAGACGTAAATCTTCAACAGTGAGTATCCACGGACTATCCGATGGTAGGTAAGAGTCGTCGATACCAAATGTATCCGCTTGCTATCATAGCTTTCATGTCTCAGATGTTGCTCTCTGCTGTTTCTTTCTCCTCTCTTTCTTAGGGTAAGGTCGAGGCAGCTATCTTTGTGAGTGATCCGGTTTATGGCGGTTGAAACACGCTCCTGAATCTCCGATCCTCTTCCGTTAGGGTGAATCATTTCTTCGATAATTTCGGCGGTGACTTCCCTCTTGCTTGTAATCGTAACTCCTTCCTTCCGATTTGTCACCATGTCTGTCTCCTCTCGTGATCATCCTTTCATCATCTATTCTTGTTATCTCTCCGATCTTCTCTTCAATCGTCTCTTCTGTCATCAAAATGACCCTTTCTAGTGATCTATCTATAGATCTCCTGTCTCTTCCTCTGCTTTGTTTATAGTCTTTGTAGAACTTTCTGTACTTTCCCATTTGAATGTTTGATCGCTCAAGTTTTCGCCAAAGAAAGTAATTTGTTCATCTTTGCTAATGATGTTCCCCATTGGTTCAGCTGATCATGTACTACTACCAGTTGCCTGAAATGTAACATTCTTCGTAGTCGTGGTAGCTTCAGAAGGACCATCATCTGATTCTCTACTTCTCTCAATCAGATCAAATTCATGTGCTTTCAAACCAAGAAAAGATCGTTAAACTTCATGGTTCCAATATCTTGACAGTCTTTCATCACTATTACCTTTGTATCCCATTTCTTTGTCATTGATCTCAGAATCTTATAGTTGATATCCTTGTCTGACATTACTCGACCTAAATCACGTAGTCCTGCTGACTCTAGAGTAATTCTTCCATCTAGGTGATCAATTGTCTCATTTGGTAACATCTTACATTTCTCAAAGTTTACTAGTTCAAATTTTGTTGTTGGTCGCCCTTAATCGGATCATTACCTTTTTTGCGATTTCAAAAGTGTATCCCAAACTTCCTTAGTCAGTCTTTAGATACTTGAGCTTCTCACGCGTGGTAGAATTCACCGCCTTCATGATCGATGTCCGCCCACCGTATCCAGATTTGACAACTTTCTCTCTTATCGTCCATCAACGAAGGACTCTTTTTTCGATTCTTGCTCCAACTGATTGAGTAGGATCTCCTCCTTCAGCTGGATTATAGTGATAGATGATGATGGGTCCTATCTCAAGAATCTCTCTCATTCTGTTGCTGATGACTCCCAGATGGTCACTCATGTCGAGAGACCAGTTGGCGTACTCATCAAAAAGAGAACTTAGGCGTAAGTCTAGAGGGCGGGGGTGAATAGACTTCAAACTTTTTATGTGAATCAAAAGTGATAAGCGGATAAGCCCGATTAGAGTCGAAGTGATCGGTTTGGATCGATATGCAACTTATCAATGCCCGAGGGCGTTTAGTGTCTATCGGTTAAACCGATGTCTTGAAGCTAAGTTCTAACCCGTGTGAAAAATCAGTTTAACTCAAATCGATTAAAGGTCTGCTTTTGCACCAGACACAAAAGTGGCAAGTCGACGATCGGTTTGTACAAGTCTGATCCAGATTCAGAATATACATGTAAGATAAAGCAAGCAGTGTGCAAGAGTGTAAAACATTTAAATCATAAAAAATTTATAGTGGTTCGACAACTCGCCCCACGCCCCCGATCTTCCCTATCGCCAGGGGCACTCACTTAACCAAACCGACATAGTTTAATATGTTAGTCCAACACAATACAACAGATGTTTCAAGAGTTCTCACTCAACAATCCCATAAATCAGAAACTAGAAATCCTAGTCTCGAATCTTGCTAACAAACTTAACCTAACTTTGTGGGTTTGGGTATAAGATTTGTATATTCCAACTGGAATTCTATCCTAGTATCTGAGTAGCCTAAAGCTAAAGGACAAAAATTCAAAGCTAAGAACTATGGAATGAACACTCAGAAAATTAATCATCGTTTGAGTGTTCTTCGTGCGGAAATGTGTTTGAGCTTTGAGCTTGATGATAATTTTCGTAACCTTACTAAGAAGGTTTGATCCCATATATATAGGCCTTGAAATCAAAGAGCCGTTGGAGAGCAATTTGAATCTAGCTCTATTTTAGGTAGGTTTGCAGGGGTGATTTGATGTTCTTCAGAACGGCATGGCCGAAAGCGTGCAATTTATCCTTTCTAGCCGTTGAGCTTTAAGCCTTTCACACCCCGAACCCTAAAAGTTCTGTACAAACGTGTCGATCCTTCATTGGCTAGCAAGTACCATGAATCCTGGACTTGGCAGTTCTTCATTCTTAATGTCTGATCAAATTTGTTTGACATAGGTTGATTCTCCTGAATCATCTTTACTGAACTGGTCAGATAAGTGGAAACTGATCTGCCTTTCTTGTAATGTTATCAGATGTAAGTTATCTTAGCTCAGCTTACTGACTTCTTCTGATGTAGTCTGATCTGGTCTTCTGTCTCGTTATCTTCTTCTTCATAACTTCAGATGTGCTCTGGTCTTCACTTCTGATCTTCTACACTAAAAACTACTGACATTGAGTTCCCCCTATATGTGTGATCTATCTATCTTTACATCAGTTTCTCTATACAATAATTATCAACTGGTCAACTTAGTCCTAAATCTAGATCTCCAAATACCAATGGGCTAAATCGGGTCCTATTACAACTATTTTGGAACTTTCATCAAAACTAATAAATTTCCCAACAATAAGAATGTGAATCCTAGTCCATTACAATTTATATTTGATATAAATATGTACTCTTCCGATGAGGTCGTTGAGTATGTGAAATAATGTAGACAAAATAAATACAAAAGAAAGGCCATGTTTATTTTGATTGCTAAATATTGATCATGGAATTATATGTTTAATTCCCATTTTATTTTATTTTTCTTGGTTAGTTAAAATGTATAACTGTTATTGAGATGTGTTTTGGAAACAAACCAATTGGCTAGGCCAAATTTTATAGACTGGCACCGAAACGTGTGTTTGGTGCTAAGTCAAGAAAAGATTGAGTATGTGTTGGACACGCTAATCCCGGTTACCCCTAAATCTGGTTCCCTGAGGCTGCCACGTTTGACATAGCAACTCAGAAGAAGCATCAAGAGGATGCTTTCTAGGCTCAATGTGTGATGTTGTTCGGCATGACTCCAATATACATAGGCAATGTGAAAAAAAGGGTCCTTCTAGATGCTCAAGCATCTCAAGGATCTCTTTGATTCAGAATCTCATTTTGAGATTTATGAAGTGATGAGAGATCTGTTCAGATGTCGGTTAGATAATGAAGGGAAGCTTTCACCTCATGTGCTAATGATGATAGGCCTAATTGAGAAACTTGGTAATTTAGGCATTGAGCTAAAAGACCAACATTTTCATTTATGCTATCCTCCAGTCGCTCCTGGATTCATATTTTGGTTTCATTGTGAACTACAATATGAATAAGACGGATGCGACAATGCCTGAACTTCACAACGTGCTCAAGATCTTTGAGTTCACTATCACTAAGATGGTGTTGAAAAGAAGGAGCGGGTAGACAAAGATGTGTGCCTCTACTATAAGTAGAAGAGGGCACTAGAAGAAGGACTATAAGCTTCCCGACTTACTTATGGCATTGTAGAACTTGATCATGTAAACAAGAAATTAATTATAAGGTTAAGAAAGTTAGACTACTTAACCCCATTCGACTGTGAGTCTTATGGAGATTGAAAATTTTATCTCATGGGCAAGATGATCAACAGACCCTTTTATGGGAAAGGGGTGCATGCCAAATAAATTCTAGAGTTGATCTACAACGATGTTTGTGGACCATTGTCCACTCTAGCTAGGGGTCAATTCGGATACTTCATCACTTTTACTGATGATTTCTCTAGATACGGATACATGTATCTTATAAAACACAAATTCAAATCTTTTGAGAAATTCAAAGAGTTTAAGGCTGAAGTAGAGAAGTAACTTGGTAAGAGTATCAAGACTCCTCGATCATATCGAGGAGGTGAATACCTTAGCCATGATTTCATTGATTATTTGAAGTTACATGGAATCCAACACAATGGACTCCTCCCCGAACACCTCAGATGAACGGTGTGTCAGAGAGGAGACACCGAACCCTGTTAGACATGGTAAGGTCCATGATGAGTTTTTTCTCTCTTCTGACATTCTTATGGGGATATGAGTTACAAACCTCAATTTATATTTTGAATAGGATTCCATCTAAATCGGTTGAGCGTACACCATATGAACTGTGGTGTGGCAAGAAGCTAACTTTTATACATATCAAACATGGGGTTGCCCCGTGATTGTGAAAAGGATGTTTACCGACAAGTTAAAATCCAAAGGTGAAAAGGGTTACTTTGTGGGATATCCTAAGGAAACTTAAGGATATTACTTCTATCTACCATAGAAATAATCAGTTATTGTTTCTAGGCAGACCAAGTTCCTCAAAGAAAACTATGTCTTTAAGGAATAAGGTCGTAAACTGATAGAACTTGAAGAAATTCAAGAACCACAAATTAACAAAGAGACTGATATCTTGTCAAAGCAACATGACAAGGAATCAGTGGGAGCATTCAACCACTTTCACGGTGGGAGTCTTTCACTAGGTGATCATCTTTCAGCCAGCAGGAGCGTAATTGGAGTTGGCTTGCCTGTGTAAGAACCTCCAAGTGGGCTGAATGAGAACAACATAGTTCACACTCCCGCCCAAGAGGCATCTGAAAGTGTAGATCTTGAGGACTCTCCGGACATTGATGAAATCGATCCACCAAAAAAATTTCACGATCAGAATGTACAGCCTGCACAACCACAGCTCCGTAAGTCAATTAGGAATCGTAATCTGCCCATTAGATATGGTAACCTCTTGGAGGAACTCGATAATGTGGATGTACCGTATTTGTAATTTGGGTTGTCTTATTGCTGGTATTGGTATATAAATTACTCAGAATTGTCACTAAAATTGGCCTTTTGATGTAGAAATGGCACAATTATCAGCAATTCCAGGACAGGGCAAAAAGATGTGTAATTTCCCATCGATGAAGAAGGATATCGTCGATGAGAAATATGTCATATTCAACACGACGATGGATGCTGAATCACGGGAGATCTTGGATTGTCTCCGTGCTGTAGGACTTGAACAATTCTACTACAGACACCTAGATATTGTACATACGTATGAAGCTCTTGAGTTTCTGTACAATCACGAGATGGATGACGAAGGAAGATTGAAGTCATCCGTAGGTGGTTTTAACATTCTTGTTACCGATGAAGACCTATTCAGAATCTTCGGTCTTAAATCTTGAACTATTTATCCAACCACATTCACAACAGGAGTTGACGATAAAACCTATCTGAAGGATGTCTTGTTAAGATCGGCCAACATAGAGCAAGTTTTCAATGTGAAAGTACCACATCTCGATGGAAATATCATCTTCGCTTGAGATCGTGTCCAAGGTGATTCTGTATATCACATAGTCTAGACGCTCTTCTTTCTTGGAAGCGTAATGTGATGACAAAATACCATAATGAGCAAGGCCAAAAATCAATTGGGTTGGACTGTTCAAGTCAAGGTTCTTTGAGGAAATAACCAAGTTCAAGTTTAACGAGAGGAACAAAGTTTATCTCGACTAAATGATCGTATATCCACAAGGTGTCGATTCTACTGGATGACAAGTTGCGAGATAACTTCGAGTGGAATGAGGAAGGAAAGAAAGTCTACTTGGAAAAGTTTAAGGCCATTTTGGGGGAAGGATGAACCCTTATCCGGGGCAAATCGATGATGACCCTACACCATATGTGCCCAAATCAAGAGGAGAAGGCAAGGGTTCCAAAGTCACAGAGTTGTTCGAGACACAGTCGCCTCCTAAGAAGTCAAGAGAAAGACTCGCTAAGAAGCCGCATGAGCAGGAAGAGGCAAAAAAGATTACTTCAATTTCGTAGAAGGCGTATGGACCCATCTCAACCGATTTTGAGACAGGGAGCCTGAATAGATTGATAAGAGATCGAGATGATTCATCCGAATCGATAGGAAGTCACGAGAGTCCGCCAAACGATCACAAGATGGAAAGAGAAGTTGTTCAAGAGGAACAATGCAGGGGGAGCCGGAAAGTTCAAATTTGAGAGGGAAGCAGAGACTACACCATCCGGGGAGGAATCACCTTCCCATTCCATGCCTCTTAGTTCTGTGGTTCCAAAAAGAGAGGTCCCCACTCCCACATCCAAGTCACCTCACTCCCCTTATCACCCAAATTGAATCCACTATCTAATTTACCTCCCACCTCCCCACGCCAACAAATTCTCACACGTAACCAACAACTCGCACTGCAGCTTCTGTTGTTCCTGCCCAAAGAAGTTCGAACGTAACTGTGGTTTGAAATGATTGAGGAACAACCGATCGTGGAGTCTGAGCCCGCAGATGACAGATACATCTTTGTCTCCCACAATCCATTCAACACTAAGATTCACTGAACACCCGAGGAGGAATATCCGTGGTGTATATTCTTAAGCAAAAGCAGGTAAAAGCTTATCTGCTTGAAATTTGTCCAGATCTCAACAACCATCCGGTCCCTCAGGAAAAGATTGAGGAGATTATGTTCTGGCGCGATATTGGACTGAAGACGGTGGAGGAGTTCCTGATTCTGATGAAGTCTCTCCCAGAGAACTACTTTGTCGATCCGAGGTGAAGTGTTGGCAAGTGCCGGTATTGAAAGAGTGGTCGAATCGGCCTCGATGACGATATATCGATGGTTAATTCATGATAGGTTCAAGATCCCACAGATGGAAGAATGGGTGGACCAAGAATACCAATACATTGAGCAAGCTGCTGATGAACCAAGAGTGGGTGCTACAGATGAGACCCAACTTGGCGAGGCATCAACATCTGGTCAGACTACTACGTTGAGTGCCGATACCCTAGATCACATCTCTTCGAAGATTCATGATGGGGTAAAGGCTTCCATTGACGCTCAATTCTCAACTCTTACAGCAGCTTTGATGAAACGATTTAAGGAGGAACAGAGCGGATTGATAGAGAAAGAAAAGAAGTTTAACCGCGGACAAGATCACTCTCATGTACGATCGATTCTTGAATCGCTGATGGCGGGTTGATCCGTTATCGAGAAGCTAAGTCTCCGCATTCCTCCATCTGGCTATACACGCAGTATTGGAGGAGAGTGTCCGGGGTCTTTGGAGCATACGTAAAACTCGTGATAGACCTAGGTGGAAACGCTTTGAAGGTTCATTAATCGATCGAAGAAGGCCATTAAATGGGTCGTCTAAGCTTCGAGCCTTGAACCTTCGTTTTCCACGCCTAACGATATTGCTAGTCTCAAGGAGGAGATTTCCATTCAACTGGTTAATCTGACGAATAAGCTGTCACCACTTTTTGACGAAACCAAAAAGGGGGAAGGACAAGGGCCAGAAAAACAGATGCAGTTGATACTTGCTGAAACCTCATTTGCTCAACCGGAATCGATCAATAACCATCTCGCCATGCCAGAACCTTCTATACCACCAATGAATATTCAACACCAATCGGTGGAATTATTTCAAAACAGCTTGAACAACATGGGAAGCCATAGCAAACTCGGGGAAAAGAACTCTCTGAGCAAGTCCATATCCGAAGTGATTCGTAGAGTTGATAACATTGAAGATTTCTCTTCCACGGTCCAGAAAAGACAAGAAGCAGAAGATCAAGCTAAAAGCCTTGAACTGATTCAAAAGTTATCTGAAGAAGAGAAAGCAGAAGAGGAAGAAATCAAGCTGAGACCAAGAAAGAGAGGTAAGCAAGTTGTGGAATCATCCAACCTCCTAAGCAGACTAAATCAAGAGTGCAATTGATCACCAACAAGAAGAGGAACGAAAAGCCGTATGGCGTTGATTGAGGTCAGCAGAAAAGGAAGAAGAAACTTGCCGATAGTAAAGGGTCAGGATCGACACGTAAGAAGGAAGAGGAAGAAAGTCAGCCAAAGATAGATGTACCATGGGAAGAGAAAGTCTTACCCGCTTCCCTCAGAAGGACATTATGGTTTCTAAGAAGAAATGACCGCCAGAATGGGACAAGATAAGAGGTGAATGGCTTCGATTGACGATATATTCGGAGAAGATCCCGACAAACAGATTATCGTGGCAAATTTAATGAAGAATTTGGTCGGGTTTTTGACAAAGCACCCTCATTTCTACGATTTGGTGATGTTTGAAGGTGAAGAGATAGGTCCGATTCCGTATAACCTTCTTGAGAGACTATCCTTCTACCTCTTCGATCGTACAAGTCTCTTGATCCAAAGGCGCTTCAAAAACGTATGTATTATGAATTTGCCAAGATGGGTGGGATCATCAAGAAGGACAGGCTGATGGAGAGAATGTACAGGGTATTCAACATTCCTCCAGAACTTCAAAAGTTTCATTATCGAGCTTGATTAGATCAGAAGACTCTTAGAATCAGTTGATAGGTATTTTTGTTGTACCTTGTAATCATGCATCGATGATATAAAATATCCTATCTTTCTCTGATTCTAAGACAACCTCTCATTGTCTTCTGAACTATATGTTGTTATCTAATGTTTACTTTTAATTATCTATTTTTCTGATTAATTGTTTTGGTTCCATTAAAAAGGGGAAAATTGTTGGGAAATTTGTAGTTTCGATGGAAGTTCCAAAACAGATAATGTAATAGGACCAAAATTTTTAAGTATAATGATCGATTATATAGAATAACAGATAAGATGACCAAATTGTGTATAGACAAATTGAAGTAATATTTAGGTCACATATTGAGGGGGGAACTCAATATGTAGGTTAAGTCTTGAAGATCAGAAGATCAACTAACTTGATTTCAGATATGCTGAAGATCTGATGGTTGAAGTAGATAAGCCAAGAAGTAGATATGCAGAAGAGTTCAAGACTGAAGACCTTCCAGAAGACCTACATCAGATGACTACAAGAAAAGGTCAGTAAGTTGTGCTAAGACAACTTACGAAAGGTAAAGACCTAAACAGTAGACAGATCGCTGGGTCAACCGAATTCGTCACTCCATCGATAACTTCTTGCATGTTATCCAGTACGAGGAATGTTTTCAGACAAGAAGAATGTCAACCTTGTTGCTTATTCAAGTGTCATAATCGCATTTGATAGCCAATGAGAAGATGACAACGCAAAGACGGAGTAATCGACGAATCCGCAGAAAAGGTGGTTCAAAGGTCAAACGACTAGAAAATACAAGCTTGCATGCTTTCGGTCATGCCGCCCCTGAAGCACGTTAAATTCACCTGCAGACCTACCTAAAATAGACCGAAATTAGAATTACTCTCCAACGAATAGTTCGATTTTGTGCCTATAAATATGAGATCAAACCTTCATAGAAGGTTACGAATTATCATCAAGCTAAAAGCTCTCAAGATTTCTCGCATCTAAGAACACAAACTCAAGATTTATTCTTAAGTGTTCATCCCATAGTTCTTAGCAAGAGTACTTATCCTCTAGCTTTAGGCTACTTAAAAGATAGGATAGTATTCCAGTTGGAACAACACAAATCTTATACCCAAACAAAAGTTAGGTTAAGTTTGTTATAACAAGATTTATGTCTGTGGTTTCTAGATCGACGATTTATGGGATTGGTTGAGTGAGAACTCGTGAAACATCCGGTGGTTTGTACCGTTGACTAACACAATAATCTAAGTCCAGCTTGGTTAAGTTGGTGCCCCCACCGATAGGGAAGAGTGGACGAGGGACAAGTTGTCCAAACCACTTTAAATTTGTGTGCCTTTATCTTGCTTTTTACACTTATCTCGCACACTACTCTTGTTATCTCAGATGCATATTCTCATTCTGATCAGATTAGCATCAAGCTACCGATCCGATCGGTTTGACATCTTTTTCATCCGATCTACACCGACATTATCGCCACAATCTTTATTTGAGTATAACTGGTTTTCATACGGGTTAACTAATCTTCCTCACCATCAGTTAAACTGATAGACGCCGAACTGATCCGATTCATACAGATCAGTAAGTCGGATATTAGTCCATACTGATTCACTCAAGACTCGACGGATTACTTGCTTACACACCGATCCACGAAAAAGTTTTGAAGTTTATTCACGCCCCTCTAGACTTTCACCTCAATCAAACCCGTTCGGCCTACACTAAGTACTCTCCACCATTATCGAGTATAGAGTGACAATTTTGGTTTTCAAAATTTTTTTCAACCAATGCTTTGTATGCGATAAAAAGTAGGTAAGACACCGATTTTCGTTTTTCAAAGGATATAAACTAGACATATATAGTAAAGTGATCAACAAATAGCACATAGTATTTAAATCCATCACAAGATAATACCGAGACGCCCAAACATCAAAAAAATATTAATTGGAGTGGCATAACAGATGTCAATGAAGATTCGTAAAAGGTAGTTTATAACTCTTAATACACTTACAAGAATCACAACTAAATTCAACGGACTTATTGAAAGGTAACCCGATGACTAGACAAAGCATGGTCTAAAATTTTGGAAGAGGGATGACCAAGTCTAAGATGCCAGATAGGAGTTGGTTGTCTAACCATTGAAAAAGCAGTTGGTTTTGGATACGACCCGACACTAGTCGGCCACAAGTACAACCCATTAACGCTGGGCCCCGAATGAGAACGCCCTCCGACGACAATCCTTCACCCTGAAAATCGAATCGAGAACACAACCACAACATTATTCTCGCTTGATAGTTGAGAAACCGATAACAAATTCTTCGACATGGTTGGAACAAGCAACGTATTTGAAAACATAAGAGAATCTAAATCAAAAAATTCCATATGCTTAGTATGAGTAATACATAAACCGTTACCATCATAAGGAGCGTGAAGGGATAAATTGGCAAGATCGGGCCGTGATATGGGGCGAGGCGCCGAGTAAAGAATCCAACCAAAGGTTTGATTTGCCAAGTCACCATGTGAGCAAAAGGTGACGAGTATGTAGGTGGAGCATTCTGCCTATATGGTTGCGAGCCGGTACATACGATTGAATATTGGAGCAACGACGAGTTGAGTGACCATGAACACCACACAATTGACACTTCCCAAGATAAGGTTTTGGAGTATAGGTGGAAGCATTGGGTTGCTGTGATGACTGATGTGGTGGACGATAAGTTGGCGTCCCGACTGACGACTTTACTAGAATTCGAATGATCGCCGATTATTTGTAGCGTAGCAAAGGCGCTTGTCGGGTATATTGGCTGAGTTTGTGACACTTAACAACCATTTGTGCTTCCATGGAGAGCAACTTATCATGCAATTCATCAAAGGTTATTGTTGTATCTCGTGCTTGAATGGCATTACTCAATTCCTTGTAGGATTCATCAAGGCCATTGAGCACCTTGAGAACAAGATCCTCGTAATTCGTTGCAAACACCGATGAGTGCGAAGTTCATCAACGACTCCCTTGATTTCAAGCATATATTAAGTGATAGAATGAGTTCCCTTTACTGGATTATGAATCCAATTTTTTAGGGCTAGAATACGCCCCCTTGACGACTTCCCATAGATAGACGCGAGCCGTCCCAGGCATTGTGAGAGGTTTTGGAATCAGCGATGAACTGGATCAGTGTGGGGGTAATTGATCCAATGATGGCACTCAGAAGCAACTGATCTTGGCGGGACCAATATGAGTGCATCGGGTTGGGATCAGTTTTGTTATTGGTAGTAATAGTTTCGGGTGGACAGGGATACGTTCCGTCAACAAAACGAAATAGATTGTATCCTGAAAATAGAGTGTGAATTTGGAAACTCCAAGTAATATAATTGGTAGATGTCAGTTTGACAGGGCCTTAGAAGTAGTATTGAACGCGATGAGGGTGGAAGACCACCACCAATGGAGGTGGTCGATGATGATCCGCATTGATGACGATGTGAGAAGCTTCGCCCACATGATTGTAGTGGTTGTGGAAGAGGCTGTGTGAGTGCAGTGGCGTGAGGCCTATGTGCTGCATTATTTTTGCGTGAGGCGGATGAAGAAAAAAATAAGGGTTTTAGGCCTTATTGTTTGGAGAACATGATGATCACAGGAAGGTGGCGAAAATTAAGGGTGTGATGGTTGACTCATTAATAAAAATAAAATATGTGGATCGAATCTTAATGGCTTTGCCAATTAGGCTCTGGTTACCATAATAAGAATGAGTCAAAGATAATTTTATTAATCTAATGACAAGGTATAAATACATATGCAAATGTGTAAATTATCTAGAGGTATCCGATGTGGGATAATATACAAAGTACATATATACAAATACTCTCAATAGTTAGTACCTGGTTTATCTGATGTTTCTTGTTAGTTGGACGACTGTGTCTTCATCAAATGTATTCTAACTGTGTTTAAAGTTTTGAAGTTAATAAATAACTTCCTTCTTATTTGATAATAAATAACGCATGTGTTTCTCATTATGTGTAAGGAGATAGCATTAGGCCCATATGCAAAAATCTCATAACACAGAAAATACACGTAAGATAAGAGAAAATACACAGAGCGGTTTTCTTTTTAATTCTCTACGCATCACAATATGATACAGAATCAAAAGGGCTCTTAAATTGTGAATAAAGTAAGCAATCCGTGAATTAATTCGTGTGGTTATGATTCGGACTATTAGGATTATGTCGTACGTAGAATTCAACCAGATTGAATATAATTGTTCCGCTGTAAATTATGGATTAGAGGTTAGTGAATTTCTAACCCTCCTGTCCCAATATTGGTATCAGAGTCATTGTGTTGGATTCTCGTATTCATTTACGATTCTCATACGCATTATGCATCGAATGGGTTTTTTGATTTATTTTTCGTTCGAAGCATGTATTTCGATTATATAAAATGGTGGAATTTGGTCTTGAAATTTTTACTGGAGATACGTTATGTGTTGATGATGGTGTCTGGAAAATTTCACAATTTTTGGACGCACCATTTGTGAGAATTAAATTATTTTTTGAAATATTTTAGAGATATAGATATCTTGATAATATTTCTCACACTAGAGAATTGGTGCAAGAACAATGTGCTCAATTCCCTAAAACTACGGATAGAGCCTGGAGACAACTGAGCGAACTAGGTCTGTGCAGAGTTTGTGAGGGTAGTGAGAAAAGCTCGACACTTAACTCCCTCATAATACTTGAGCAGAGATGCTCCTACCTAAAAACCTATTCAGGTGATCTTGAGGGTCGGATGTGCCATCGTAATCATATGGCATATTCCTAAATTGCTTTGGTGGATCCTCCAAAATCTCTTCAGAGGATGGACAACTCAAATGTCTGCCCACTCCGCTAGTTCCAGCTCCAGTTCCTTGGTGCTTCCTTATCTCCTCAATATCTCTCCTTAATGCCTCAATCTCCCGAATTTGCGTTGACCATTGCAGTTGATTGATCCTCCTCTTCATCAGTACTACTTCCCAATTCCAAATGGTACGGGGGATAAGATTGAGCAGTTGTACCATCCTTCTTCCGGTTAATTTTCCCACCCGTTTGCCCTTGGGTAAGATTCATATTTCCAGGAGTTGGATTAGTTTGATCCATTTGCTCCTTTTCAATCTCTAGATTATCAAGATTACTTGGGCAAGGCGTCCCCGGACCCTGATTCTTGGATGCCAAAGCACTGTCCACAACTTTATAGACCAGAGCGTCTAGCTGTACGGTTGTGAGGGAAACCATAGATGCACCTTCGGGAGGCGGATCTGTCCCTGAGCCTTCAGCTGTATGCAGGCTTGTCCACGTCCTACTAGATTGCCAACCGCTTGATCAAACGACTGATTCAAGTCGCGATTGATCGAATTCATCATTCCTAAGAGAAAAAAGATCAATCTCTTATAAAAAGTTTTCAGCATCATCCAAGATGTATCAATGTCCTCTTATCGTGAAAAATATCATTCACATGTGTTGGGTTATGGAGCCTGATCGACTGCTTCACATCCCAACTTCATCTATAAATACCTATCTGATTCGTTGTATTTGTTATCATCAAAAATTTGTAAATCTCATGGCTTGGTAGTGCCCCCAGATTTAGTCATTCCCGAACAAACCGGTAACCAAATCTGTGTTATTTAATTTCATGCTCTTAATTTCTCCATACTTGCAGTTTAAATCCTAACAACTGGTATCTAGAGCATCGGGTTTAGAGGATTTGGTGGGAGCAATTATGATGGCTGAAGGGAAATCGCCTATTGAGAAATTTGATGTAATAGATTTTGGATTCTGGAAATTGCATATCGAGGATTACCTGTACGGTAAAGATCTGTATCAACCTTTGGGTGCGAAACCAGAAGACATGAAGGACGACGAGTGGAAATTGCTGGACAGGAAGGTGATGAGTGTGGTTCGTCTGTTGCTATCTAGGAACGTCGCCCTCCACACGGTAAAAGCAAAAACCACGAAGGAGATGTTGGAGATTCTGACTGAGATGTACTAAAAGCCATCTGCAGCGAACAAGGTTCATATGATGCAGAGGCTATTCAACCTAAGGATGGTAGAGGATACTGTGGTAGCCAATCATCTCAACGAGTTCAATATAACAGTAGCCCATTGAGCTCAGTTGAGATGTGTTTTGATGATGAGGTTCAAGCCCTAATTTTGTTGTCTTCTTTACCAGAAATTTAGAGTGGGACGGTGATGGTTGTTAGTGCTTCAGCAGGAAAGAATTGGGTGTGGCCACGGGATCAGCCTTGAGTGCGGGTAACAGAGGCAGATCAAAATCTAAAGGGAAATCGAATCGAGGTAGATCAAAGTTGAGGGGAAAAAATAATCCCAAGAAGGACAAGAGTCAGATTGAATGCTACAACTGTCATGAACTTGGTCATTACAAAAACCAATGTAAGGCACCAGCGAATGCACCAACGAAGGAAGATAATTCAGCAAACGCTACTACTAATGATGTCTCAGATGCATTAATTTTGAGCGTAAGCAGTCCATTGGAATCTTGGGTGTTGGATTCTGGAGCATCATTTCATTCATGCAGCAGGGCTGACTTAATGGAATGCTACACTTCTGGAGATTGTGGGAAGGTTTATCTTGGTGATGATGAGCCTCTGGAAATCATAGGAAAGGGGGATATTCAGATCAAGGCACCGAATGGAACTGTTTTGCAGTTACGAGATGTGAGACATATTCCTAGGTTGAAGAGGAATTTACTTTCAGTAGGGCAACTTGATGATGAGGGTTACACTGTGATTTTTGGATGCAATACATGGAAGATATCTAAAGGTGCAATGGTAGTGACTCGAAAAAATAAGGAGGTAACGCGTTGTACTTACGCATAACACCGATATAGCATTGCTCTTGCAGTGCAAAAGGGAATGCGATTGCGGGCATTGTCATCTTGGCAACATGAGTGAGAAAGGGATGAAAGTGATGTATTCGAAGGGTAAGCTGCCAAACGTGAAGACAGTTGACATCAGGTTATGTGAGGATTGTGTATTTGGAAAACAAAAAAGGGTGAGTTTTTCGAAAGGAGGCAGAACCTTGAAGAAGCGGAAGCTGGGGTTAGTCCACAATGACTTGTGGTGTCCAGCACCAGTGACATGTCTTGGTGGAGTGTCATATTACATGACTTTCATTGACGACTCTACGAGAAAGGTATGGGTTTATTTTCTGAAAAATAAGTCTGATGCCTTTAACGCTTTCAAGAAGTGGAAGGCCTTTGTAGAAACTGAGACGAGTCTTAATGTGAAGTGTTTGAGATCTGATAATGGTGGAGAGTATGATCTCTGTGAGTTTAAAGAATTCTATGAAGAGAATGGAGTTCGAATGGAGAAAATTGTGAGAGGAACCCCCCAATAGAACGGGGTGGCACGTATGAACAAAACCTTATATGAACGTGCTAGAAGCATGAGATTGGAGTGTGGGCTGCCGAAGATATTTTAGGCAGAAGCAGTTAACACTGCAGCTTACTTGATAAACAGAGGACCCTCAACTCCCTTGGAAAATGGCATACCAGAGGAGGCCTGGTCTGGTAAGGAGGTAAATCTTTCTTTTCTTCGAGTATTTGGTTGTGTTTCATATGTTCATATTGATACTGCTAGTAGAAGTAATTTGGATGCTAAATTTGCTGATCGTACGTTTATTGGAATAGACGGTGATGAATTTGGTTATCGAATTTGGGATGAGGAGAATTGAAAGATAATTCAGAGTCGAGATGTCGATTTAATAAGCGGATATTGTACAAAGACAATTGAAGGTACATGTAAAAGCAATTGGTTCTGAGACTCAGTTATCGAGTTGGACATTTCGAACTCGGTGGGAGCAAGGAGGTTCTTGATGATTAGGTGATTGTTGAGGAAGAACCACGTACACCACCAAAGAATAATTCCACAAGCGGAGATCAACAAGAGAACATAGATCTCCTGATAGGTATACACCTTATCTTCATTATTTATTGTTGACTGATGTGGTGAGCCTGAATGTTATGCAGAGGCTACACGTAATGAGCAGGTGAGCAAGTGGAAACTTATGGCGGATGATGAGATGAATTCGTTGATGACCAATGTAACTTGGGAATTAGTTGAGCTCCCCAAGGGCAAGAAGGCGCCGTGATAATAAGTGGGTTTGATGTAATTAAAGAGGAGGTAGATGGAGGCAAGCGTTACAAGGCAAGACCGGTCGTGAAAGGGTTTCAAAGAGAAATATGGTATTGATTATACCGATGTTTTTATCCTATTGGGAAACTAACTACCATTCAGTTAGTTTTGAATTTGGTGGGTGCAGAGAACTTGCGTTAGAGCGGATGGATGTAAAAACAACCTTTCTTCATGGTGACTTAGATGAGGACATCTACATGAAGCAACCAAAAGGGTACCACAAAGGGGAAAATGAGCTTGTTTGCAAATTGAGGAAGAGCTTGTATGGTTTGAAACAAGTTCCATTACAAATTGTACAAGAAGTTTGATGGGTTCATGCATTCTAGATTGAGTTCAATAGGTATGAAGTTGACCATTGTCGCTTCTTCAAGAGGTATGATCATGGCTATATCATTTTGCTATTATATGTTGATGACATGTTGATAAGCGGTGCTCTAGTGCTCTAGAAGTGAGCAAGTTGAAGAAGCAGTTGTCTGATAGGTTTGGTATAAAGGACCTTGGAGAGGCCAAGCAAACCTTAGGTATGCGAGCCGAACGTGATAGGGTGGCAGGAAAGTTATATCTTTTACAGGCTGAATACATAAAGAAGGTCTTGAAGAGATTCAGTATGGAGGATGCAAAGCCGCCTCGTGGTCCCGTTGGAAAGTCACCAAGCTATCCAACAAGGATTCACCTAGTAGCGAAGGGAGCGAACCTACATACAAAACACTCCATACGCTTCAGCAATTGGCAGTTTGATATATGTTATGGTGTGTACAAAACCAGATATTGCACATGCGGTGAGAGTAGTTAGCCGGTTTATGGGTAATCCGTAAGCAACATTGGGAGGCAATAAAGTGGATCCTAAAGTACTTGAGAGGTACTACGTAAAGAGCATTGTGTTTTGAAGGCAAAAGTGATGAATTGGCGTATGTTGATGCAGATTAGGCATCTAGTGATCTTGACAAAAAAGAGGAGTACAACCGGTATTTACTTTTTGTGGTACATCAATTTCTTGGACTTCTAAGTTGCAGAAGATCGTAGCACAGTCCACTACAAAGGCAGAGTATGTAGCAGTTACAGAGGCTAGTAAGAAGATGGTATGGTTGCAGAATCTCTTGCATGAATTGGGGAAGGAGCAGAAGGATAGTATTCTCTACAATGATAGTAAAAGTGTTATTCAAGAAAAGAATCCAAATTTTCACCGAGGGCCGAAGGATATTGAGTTGAGGTATCATTACATTCGCTACCATATTGAGAACAAGATCCTTCAACTAATGAAGATCCGAGGAAGTGAGAATCCTATTGATATGTTGACTAAGGTTGTAACCTTAGAGAAGTTGAAGTTATGCATGACTTCAACTGGCCTTTGAAACTGAGATGAAGGTTTGACACTACTACCAGTGAGAATTATCGATAAGATGGAGGAAACAAGTTACAGTTGGAGTCAGTCTCCAGGTGGGAGATCATTGGGTTATGGAGCCTGATCGACTGCTTCACGTCCCATCTTCTCGGTGATCCAACTCGCAGATTTTTTGGCCTTTTTTAGCATATTCGACCGGGATGGGCTTTTAGGGTTTTGGCCCAATTTCATCTATAAATACCTATCTGATTCGTTATATTTGTTATCACCGAAAATTAGTAAATCTCTTGGCTTGGTAGTGCCCCCAGATGTAGTCATTCCTGACGAACTGGATAACCATATCTATGTTATTTAATTTCATGTTCTTTTAATTTCTCCATAATAGCAGTTTAAATCCTAAAAACATGTTCACGATGAAGCATTTTTTGCAAACATCCAGGTTTGCAATTATTCGAAAAAACGAGGTATCCCTTTGTCGTAGTATGCTCACCTGCCCAAAGTCTCTCATGTTTTCAACTCATAATGAAAGCGTAACAAACAAATATGCCACAAATTCTCAATCAACAACCAATTTCGCACATTTTCTACATGAATTTAATTATAATGCGGACTAAATAACATTCTAATCAAACATAAACAGGACATTCCGCATATGTAGCTTAAATTAATTCATATTTTCACAAATAAAAACAGAAACACATAACATACCATAGAACCCAGCACGATCTAAACATTTCACTTCGAAACATCCCATAATCGCAGCATTTATCACAAATATCGCATATATTCATCATGCTTATCTACAATTTATCAGAAATAAAGACATTCATGCAAGTCAACACATTCCGACGCAAACTACATCATTTCAAGAGAAAAATCAAAAGAATCTCACGCCAAAACTCAGATTTTTCCACAGACGGTGCCAATTGATGTGGGTGAGTTCAAATCCCACGTACAACAAATGTAAAAATGGAGACGGAGGTGAGTAATTGTTAGTTTTAGTATCCTAGAGACAATCTTTTGTAAAGAGATAATACTCGATAATATTCAGTTTAATTTAATATCCATTTAATATTAATGTATGGTAATACCCTTGTTTGAATATTATGTTTGATTGTTTGCATTTATTCATGTAATTGTTCCCACAAACCAAATCTGTCCTTGAGGATCATCAAGAATGGGATATTGATGATGCAATTGAGATTGATGTGCGATCTGCATCATACTCTTAGAGAGTGTAGTAAGATCTCACTTACTACGAGATACTAGGTATCTCATGATGGATGCACAGATACCTTAGAGGGTATTGGTATACCCATTCGAGAAACCGTTTGATGTAATTCCACAATGTCTACGGGTGTCTCGATTAGTGGGAGCGATGTGATACTCCTTGTTGGTCCCGGTGCAAAACCCGTGAAATGCGGAAAAAAAACATGTAATGCATATAAAACAGGGGTGAAGGAATGGTGATTCCAATTTTTTTGCGTTTTAAGCCCATGTGTTTTGTTTTGCTTATAATTGAATGAATATGACAAGTAAGAACATAAAGCAATAAAGAACACAACAAAGTATAGTGGTTCGGAGACTCAAGCTCCTACATCCACTCTCCCTGTTCCTAAGGAAATTCCTTTAAACGGGACTTATCACCCTCCACGGGATTTCCTATAAGCTTTCTCACTATCCAAGATAGTTTACTCACTTCTTCTACATTTGATTTTTCTGGCTGACTACTATGCAGCTTACTTACTCCAACACACACAAGCTTACTTATTTGAGAATGTCTTATTTATTGTAGGGTTCAATTAAAACCATTAGCTTGACTAATCACTCGATATATGAGGGCCAATGGGTCACACAACAAGTAAACGTTGTTTACTAATTATAGTTGATTGATTAAATATTATATTGGATATTAATATTTAATTTATGGATAATATAATAATAATTATATTTAGAATTAATTATTATTACTATTTAATTACATTAGATTTAATTAAATAGGATTTCCAATAATAATATATGGAATATTATTATGGGATTTGAAATATATGGAAATCAAATCCGTAGAGATTTATGCATATGAGAATTAAATCTATGGGATTTAATTTCCAAGATTATGAATTTTATTTCCTAATCAGGTTAGCTTAAGATTTAAGCTGGGCCTCCCCTATATATATGAGTCTTTGGGAATTCATAATACAAGACTCCATATTTTCTCCATAAAATCTTTAAGTTAGAATTTTCCTAGCAAATTCATATCGGGGATTCAACGCTGGAAGATCTGTGCGAATTAGTAAATGACTGTTACATGGATACTATAGTTAAGGAATCTATGTACGAATTGCTGTAAGAATTCCATTTACGTTTACTAGTATTTGATTATGTAGTTATATGTTCGTTGTAGGTGAACTATTTAATTCCGTTGTGCATGTATTACGTGTTTACGTGCCTCTATATTCCAATAGTGGTATCAAAGTTTCAGACTCTTGATAAATTGTTTAATTGTATTGGTTTTATAAATTAAATTAAATTGTTTTAAACTGATGGTGCAATGAATGGTTTGACCAAGCACCGCACCGATTATGTTTTTTTGGTTGGGGTATGTTCATTATTTGGTTAAATAATTACTTGGCCCCCTGTATTTTGTGCTTATCTCGTCTCCTTCGCCCGATTAGGGTTTTCTGCAAAATACTGCCGCCCCATCTGCCTCGCCCTCCGCCGTTTTCTATTTCGAAGCTTGGCATCGGGGCTTCGCTTGAGTCGGCAGCGCTACGCCGTGACTCGCGTCGCTCGTGGGCTGCCACGACGGAGTGTGATTCAACGGGTTAGACCCGCGGCGGCTTGACTCAAATCGATACAATTCGATACCGCGTGAGTCACCATTCATCGACCTCAGCAGCAGTGTCATCGTTCCGATGGCTCAGCCTCTGGTTCAACGCGTTTCACGGAGGAACGCCACTGCATCACTTCGCCTTTGCATCTGCCGCTCTTTGACTCTTCGCGACTCGCCTCCGCACCGCTCTTGGTCTATCTCTCTTCGTCTCTGGTTCAACCTCTGACGCGATTGCGGGTCCCTACTATGAGGGTTATGCCATTGAGTTGCCCGCGCACGCCTAGAGGAGGTGACAATTCGAGTGCACGCGCCCTATTACTGCTCATCTGTATTTTTTGTGTTATGAATTGTGCAGACTGTTTTGGGTTTTTGAAACCATGGTTTTGTTAGTGTTAATGTCCTAGAGACAATCCTTTGTATGTACATAATACTAAGATAATAATCAGTGTTGGTTTAATATTATTGTTTATTTAATATTAAATGTATGGCGTTACACTTATTAGAATATTATGTTTGATTGTTTGCATTTGTTCTTATCTGTGTTCCCCTGAATCGTTGTTGTCATTGAGATAGTGAGAACTCAGATGACTTGAGCATGATTCTCAAATAGTCCCGATCAAGGATCATCAAGAATGGGATATTGATGATGCAATGGAGATTGGTGTGGGATCTGCATCATACTCTTAGAGAGTGTAGTAATATCTCACTTACTACGAGATACTAGGTATCTCATGATGGATGCACATATATCTTAGAGGGTATTGGTATACCCATCCGAGAAACTGTTTGATGTATTTTTACTATATGTGTCTACAGGTGTCTCTGTTAGTGGAAGAGATGCGATACTCCTTTTACTTGAGGTCAATACGCACGACATGTGTGGAGTGATGAACTTTGATCATGACCGACGCTTGCACCCTTCCATGGGTAGATATGGCTTGGATTGGGTTCATCACGAAGTGCATGTGCGTCGTAGTTGAACCAAGAAAAGGATTCATTCCACAAAGTGGATTTGGAGAGAATACTAATCTTCTCATCATAATTGGATCAAAGTCATTGGCCAATGCTCGTCAACTTGGACTCTGTGACCAAGTGTGACTTAAGTGATCAGTTAGTGATTGAAGATAAATTGATTATGTTATTTGAATAGACACTTCATCATGTTCAAGACTAATCGAGTATTCATGAATGAAAGGAGGAAGTCGTAATAGCCCATGTTTCAGTTACAGGTAGTTGCACGTTTCTCGCTTGATATATGAGGGTCTAAGGGTCACACAACAAGTAACTCCCGTGTACGGATTATAGTTGGTTGATTAAGTATTAAATTATATTTAATATTTAATATGTGGAGAATTAATAAAATATTAATTTAGAATTAATTATTGTTACTATTTAATTAAATTAAATTAAATTAATATTTAATTATGGAATATTATTGTAGTATCCATAGGGAAAAACATATCTTTAAGATTTGTTTTGCAAGATTAGGAATTATCTTCCTAATAAAGATGGCTTAGGATTTAAGCCAGTCTCTCGCTATATATATGACATCCCGAGTTTCATTATTTACTACAACAAGAAAACCTAGTTTCTCCATAAAATCTAGAATAGGAATTTCCTAGCAAATTTCGTCTCAGATTCAACACTGGCAAATCTGTGCAAATTTGTTAACGAGGATTACGTGGACACCGTAGTAGTAGAAAAACGACATACAAATTTCTCGTAAGATTCCTCGTTACATTTATCTCATATTTTGTTTATGCAATTATATGTTCGTTGTTGGTGAACTTTTTTTATTCGATCGCATGATTATGTGTTCTACGTCTTTAGTATATTCCAACAAAGTTTATCTTTGGACGGTTGGACTATTTCAATTAACCCGGGTGATCCGAAATTAACTCGGACTATTTTTATGATTAATTGGATTAAAACTGATGAACGGTTGATGAATTGTTGGTTTCAGTTGTCCCGATTGGAAGGCGATTTTTCGGGCTATGATGAGGGAGGGGCTGTTTTGCAAATTGGATTTCAAACAGGCTCCTCCGTGTAAAATTTTTCGAAATTGCACTTGAGCCCTTGATAAAAATGAAATTAAAATGTTTTAAAATTAATAAAGCATAGTTTTAAAAATGAAATTAAAATTTGGACTTTTAATTATAAGTAATTGGATTCAATATTAAAGTTTAATAGTTTTAAATCTAAATTTAAAATTGGATTTTAAAATTCGATAATTTTTAAAAAGGTTCTTAAATCCCACTTGGTTAACTTATTTGTTTAAATTCGTTAACACATTTTATAATCTGTTTTATTAATTGTTTGGGTAGGCGAAGCCCAATAATTGTCAGACCGTATTAATTGTTTGGGTAGACGGCGCCCATATAAGTTTTAGTCCGTATGAAATCATGTTTGGGTAGGCGGCACCCAAAAATTGCTGAAATATGATGTAGATTAACATGTTGGATCTCAATTAAGGAATTAATACCCCGCCTTTAGAAATGCTCCTCACTAAAATATAATTTTCATTAAATTGAACGATGCCTTCCATCAGAGTGAAAAGTAAACCGCAAATTTCGTACCAATGAATATTTAAGGCCCAAGTCTTTTGCTCGGTTCTAGATCTAACGGGACTTTTATAGGGACATGAATTGTCACCGCTTTATGGTTGTAAATCAACTTAACTTTGTTTCACCAGTCCAAGTAGGGAAACGAAAGTCAAGGGGCATCCGATTGAACTAGGTTCAATCAACTAGGAATTGCAACTCAGAAGAAACATCAAGAGGGTGCTTCCCAGGCTCTGCATGTGATGTTGTTCGACATGACTCCCGAATTGCATAGGCAACATGAGAAAATGGGTCCCTTCGAGATGTTCAAGCATCTGAATGATCTCTTTGATTATGAATCTCGTTATGAGATTTATGAAGTGATGAGAGATCTGCTCGGATCTTGTTAGCTAGGAATGTCTTTGAAGATGATAGGCCTAATTGAGAGACTTGATAATTTAGGCATTGAGCTAAGAGACCAACGTTTCCATTAATGCTATCCTACAGTCGCTCCTGAATTCATATTCTTGCTTCATTGTGAACTACAATATGAATAAGACAGATGCGACCATGCCTAAACTTCATTACATGCTCCATATTTTGAGTTCACTATCACTAAGATGATGTTCAAAAGAAGGAGCGGGTAGACAAGAATGTGTACTTCTCTGTAAGCAGAAAAGGTCACTAGAAGAAGGACATTAAAATTCTTGTTGCTGAAAGGAAGGCATTGGGTACTTTTGGCACCAGAACAAGTATGTTTGTTATTGAGATAAACATGTCCACTTATAGCGCTAAAAAGTGGGTATTAGATACGAGATGTGGCTCACACATTAAATTTAATGTGAAAAGCCTCATATGTCTTAGGACAGTTAGGCCGGGTGATGTCGTCTTACACGAGCAAGAGTTGCTGCTGAACGTGTGGAGACTTATATTTTAGACTTACGCTCAGGTTTTAGATTAGAACTTAATGATTGTCATCTAGTTCTGTCTATTACTCGCAACATTATTTCCATTCCGATGTTAGACATTGAGGGTTTTTCCTTCCACTTTGCAAACAATAATTGTTATTTTTTTTAGGCTCAATGGTGATGTTTATGGGAATGCCCTTTATTGAATAATTTATATTTGTTGAATTGTGGATATAATATTCTTAATATACAGAATAAAAGACTCAAGCTTAGTAATCATGAAAACCCAACTTACTTGTGGTATTGTAGACTTGATCATGCAAACGAGAACAGGATTGCAAGGTTAAGGAAGTTGGACTACTTTACCCCATTTGACTTTGAGTCTTATGGTAATTACGAATCTTATCTCAAGGGCAAGATGATCAACAAACCCTATTCTCGCGAAATGGGTGCATGCTAAAAAAAGTTCTAGAGCTGATCCACAATGATGTATTGCCCAATTTAGTTTAGGGATTACTTCATTGCTTCATAACTTTTATTTGACGATTTTACAAGATATGGATACGTTTATCTTATGGCACACAAGTCCAAATCTTTTGAGAAATTCAAAAGAGTATAAAGCTAAAGTAAAGAAGCATTCTTGGTAAGAGTATTAAGACCATTCGGTCGGATGGAGGAGGTGAATACCTTAGCCATGAATTCACTGATTACTTAAAGTTACATGGAAATCCAATCGCAATGTAATCCTCTCGGAATACCTCAGATGAACAGTGTGTCTGAAAGGAGAAATCGAACCTTGTTAGACATGGTGAGGTCCATGATGAGCTTATCCTCTCCTCCAACATTCTTATGGGGCTATGCACTCCAAACCTCAATCTACATTCTGAATAGGATTCCGTCTAAATCAGTTGAGCACACGTCATACGAGCTATGGTGTGGTAAGAAATCAACTTTCTCATATATCAAGATGTGGGATTGCCCCGCGTTTGTGAAAAGAATGCTAACTGACAAGTTGGAATCTAAAGGTGAAAAGGGTTATTTTGTGGGATATCCTAAGGAAACAAGAGGATATTATTTATATCTACTTGAGAAACAAACAGTGATTATTTCTAGGCAGGCCAACTTTCTTGAAGACATTTTTGTTTTTAAGGAACAAGGTCGTAAGATGATAGAACTTGAAGAAATTCAAGAACCACAGATTAATAAAGAGACTGATATCTTGTCAAAGCAACATGACAGTGATTCAGTGGGAGCATTCAACGACTTTTACGGTGGGAGTCTTTCACTAGGTGATTGTCTTTCAGCCGGTGGGAGTGTAATTAGAGTAAGCTTGCCAGTGCAAGAACCTCCAAGTGGGCTGAATGAGAACAACGTAGTTCAAACTCCCGCCCAAGAGGCATCTGAAAGTGTAGCTCCTGAGGACTCTCCGGGCATTGATGAAATCGATGCACCATAAAATTTTCAGATCAGAATGTACAGCTTCCACAACCACAATTTTGTAAGTCTACTAGGATTCGTAACCCACCCACTAGATATTATGGTTTTCTTGTAGAGGAACATGATGTTGGGAAATTAAGGGTGTACACATAATTAACGTAAATCCTAAGCATGCGGCGATTGATCAACCCAAAGTGCCTTCTCAAATATGTCCCAAGTCTACGAACATAATCCTGTGAAAAGATTCTCACGAACGATTTTAATAAAGGAGAAAAAAAATTATTGCACCACCTTGTGGATTTCTAATTTTTCCAGCACATGGAATTATGTTGGGGATGAAAAATTCATCCCCTATTTATAGAGTAGAGGGGGAAGAGGGGGGGGGGGCAAAAATTTTGTGCCTTAATAGGGTTATGGAAAATTTATTTGTATCTTCCCAAGATACAATCTTGAATATATCTCATAGATTCTATTTCCATAATAAGCACAAAAGATCTCTTACTCCCTTATCTATAGAATTTTTGAAAAATTCAATGCACAAGAAGGCAAGATTTTATTTCTTGAATTTATGGGATATGCTTGTATTGCAAGAATACTTATCTTTTTCCATAAAAATCTTTCCAAGTCAAGAAAATCTTTCCCCTTTCTTGTCCCATAATTTTTGAAAATGAGGAAAAAATAGGACAATAATGTTTTCTTCTCCTTTTCATTAATTAGACTTATATTGGGCTATTTGAGGGGCCTTTAGGAGAATTAAGATTGGACCTCCAATGGGCTATGAAAATTTAATATTAAGCTAAAATATTATTCAAGCCCATTATTATTAATTTACTCCACTATAAAATTTATATTAAACTATCCATCTTAATCCATATTTTGACAATATGGCTCCCGGTTATTATTTCCCGTGTTTAAGATTATTTATTCCATTAATTAATTAAGCCACTGAAAAGCTTTATATTAATTAATATCTTTGTCCTTGGAGTAAAGACATCTCAACATTATTATCCATACCGAAAATAAATTTCCACTTGCAAGATTTGGTATGATAAAAATTCTGAGCCCACCAAGGGGATAAATCACACAAGACTTGCTTGCACACGTTGCTCTGTATTAAATCTTAGGAATTGTCATATAATTAATAATATTGCCCAAAATGCAAAGTATAAAATCACTGTCTGACTCTAAACCCAACACAGATCAAAGCAATAAATATTAATTACATACAATTTTATTTAAGGGACAGAGGTTAAGAAATCAATAACAACTGAGGTCTAATTCTTCATCCCTTAAGTCAGTACGGAAGAATTTATCCTCTCTGTAGGTCCTTTTCAGTACATCATAATGTGCTAGTGTAATCTCTTGGTCAAGACAAGTCAATCTGAGCTTTGCACTTCAACCTCTACCAATGGAGTGTTCAATTTCATATAGGTTGTGAAGTTGTACTTTTATTTACAAGGAAATGTTAATGTGATCTTCCGTGATCAGGTATCACCACATTAACTACAATGTCATATTTACTAATATTGAACAGTTTGCAATAAATATTCATTTATATTTAAAGCGACAGTGATGAAATATTTTATATTCAGTAAATTAGAGTTACATGAGTTCGTTATTACATAAAAGCATACTTTCACGTATAACCCCAACAATCTCCCACTTATACTCAAAGTCTGATTTTAAGTATACACTATAGCTAATCTTGTGTTCTACGTGACATCTACATGTCACCTACACGAACCTAATACATTTCTCCTACTTATACTCAAAGCATATTGGCAGCGCACTTGGCACCCATTCCTTTCACATGGCTCTCGAATGTTTTCTGAGGTAGACCTTTTGTGAATGGATCTACTAGGTTGTGATCTGATGCGATCTTTGCCACCTCTATATCTCTTCTCTTAACGATTTATCGTATAAGATGGTATTTTCTTTCAATTTGTTTGCTGGCCTTGTGGGCTCCCGGTTTCCTTGAATTTGCAACAACTCCGGTGTTATTACTGAATACCGTGATATTGCTGGGCAAATTCGGAACAACGTTCAAGTTCACTAGGAAGTTCTTGAGTCACACCGCTTCTTTCATTGCTTCACAAGTATCTACTTATTTGGCTTTCATGGTAGAATCCGCGATGCATTTCTGCTTAACGCTTCTCCATGTTACAGCTCCTCCTCCCAGACAAAATACACTACCTGAGGTAGATTTTCTGGAATCTAGGTCTGATTAGAAATCTGAGTCCGTGTATCCCACCGGAAATAAACTGTGTGACTGATAAACCAACATTCTATCCCGAGTTCTTTTTAGATACTCTTAGAATATTTTTAACAGCAGTCCAATGTTAATTTCTCGGGTTACTTTGATATCTTGCTACCATGCCTACTGCGTAGCAGATGTTCGGCCTCGTGCACATCATTGTGTACATGAGGCTTCCTACTGCTGGTGCATAAGGAATGCCTCTTATGTCATCTATCTTCTTTTATTTTTGAGGGAACATGTCTTTGGATAGGTAGTTTCCATGTCTGAAATGTACAAAACTTTTCTTGGAATCTTGCATGCTGAAATGCTTCAAAACTGTATCTATGTATGAAGCTTGCAACAAGGCTATCATCATTTTCTTGCGACCTCGATTGATCTTGATCCCAAGGATGTGTTCGGCTTCTCCTAAGTTCTTCATTTTAAACTGTTTTGACAGCCATACCCTTACGTCTAACAAAATCTTTACATCGTTTCCAATGAGCAGAATATCGTTTGCGTATAGTACTAGGAATACCAAGGCAGTTCTGTCACACTTCTTGTACACAACTTTTGAAATCACTTTGATCAAACCTTTAAGATTTAATTACCCGATCAAAACATTGATTCCAAGCGCGAGATGCTTGCTTCAGTCCATAAATGGACTTTCTCAGCTTTCAAACAAGATGTTGTTGGCCTTTCAGAATAAAGGTTTCTAGCTATGGATATAGATTTCCTCGTCAAGACTTCCGCTTTGGGAAGGTCATCTTGACATCCATTCGCTAGATCTCAAAATATAGATGTGCATATTGCGAGAATACAGATGGACTTAAACAGGAAAAATGTTTCTTCATAATCGATACCCTCTTTTTTAAGTGTATCCCTTTTGCACTAGCCTAGCTTTAAAGGTTTCCACTTTCCATCCGGTCCTCTTTTTCTCTTGTAGACCCACTTGCATCCAATGGGTTTTACCCCACCGGGTGGTTCAACTAGATTCCATAATCGATTATGGTCCTAGAGCCCATCTCTCGCTTCCATCGCAGCTTTGCCGACTCGAGTCCTTATCTTGGATCGCCTCTTTGTAGGACTAAGGGTCCGATTCACTATCCCAAATAATCTCTCGGTTTTTTTGGACAACTCTCCCACTACGATGAGGTTACGTAGGTCGGTTGTGACTTTCTTGCATATCAACTTGTACAATTGGTATTGAGTTTGCCCTTTTAATTCATCTAAGGTAATCTCACTTTTGGGCTTTCTATTGTTCATATAGTCTTCTTTTACGAATTTAAAGTGCATACTGATTACCACCTTTGATCTTCGGGACAATAGAACATGCACCCATCCGTTCCCCATAGGATACCCTATAAACTTTTAGCTCGAACGTGCATCCAACTTATAGGCTTCCTTGTCTAGCACATACGCCGGACACCCCAGATTATCAAATGTCTCAGACTGGGCTTACACCCGGTCCACAACTTTCTTGGGTTTTTGGGAAATGATTTGGATGGCACTAAGTTCAGAACATAAACCGCTATTTATAAGGCGTGACCCCAAAACGACTTGGGTAGATCTGAATAACTCATCATGGATTTGACCATTTCTTAGAGTGTTCTATTTTTTTGTTCTGCCACCCCATTTTGTTGAGGGGTTCCGGGTTCAGTCAACTAGGATACAATTCCCTCATCTGATAGGTAGTTAAAAAACACATTGCTAAGGTATTTACCTCCACGATCAGATTGTAGAAACTTGATACCCTTTTCCCTATGCTTCTCAGTTTTGTCTTTGAACTCTTTGAATTTATCAAAGGTTTCCGATTTATGCTTCATAAGGAAAATGTACCCGAACCTTGAGTAATCATCGATGAAAGTCACGAAATACTCATAGCCACCTCTAGTTTTGGTTGACATTAAACCACACACGTCAGTGTGAATGATTTTCAACACTTCTGTGGCTCTAGTCCCCTTGGCTCCAAATGCACTCTTAGTCATTTTACCCTCTAAACACGATTCGCAAGTTGGAAATGGTTCTGGCTGTAGGTCCTCTAGCGAACTATCTTTCACCAACTTTTGAATCCTATTCAGATTAATATGACCTCAAATGCCAAAGAAGTTTTGCGTTCACATTTTCTAAACGTTTTCTCTTACTGCTTGAAACAGTCGATGTGTTATAAGTTTTTTGGTCCCATAACTTATGCACTGTCCATTTTTCGTCCCAAAAAAATTTAATGTCCAATTTTAGTCCCATAACTAAATGGATTGTCCAATTTTGGTTCCATTTTCACCGAAAAATTGGAAAAAATGTCATTTGTTGGTCTTATGCAAGTCACTTGCCGGTAAAATTTAGTTATTCTTACATTTGTAGATTTGAAATTTTAGTTTTGATTAGATTTATTGAATTATTTACACATGTGTAGTTTAATTGATTGAAAAATGTAAAAAAGTAAAAAGAAATAAATAGTTAGTGTTCACGTCATCGAGAGTATAGAGAACCCCCAAATTTTATCGACACGTGACTTACACGTCATCAAAAAGGTGTTATTCGCCTTTTTTCGGCAAAAATGGGACCAAAATTGGACAATCAATTTAGTTATGGGACTAAAATTGGACAGTTAATTTTTTGGGACGAAAAAATGGACAAGATAGATAAGTTATGGGACCAAAACCTTTTTTTTCTCAATAAAAGGTGAAGGTCATTCATGTCACGGAAAAAAGGTGGACCAAGCTATATGCCCGCACCGAAGCTACGACATAGAGCCAATCTTTGGATTATGAGCGATCGACTATCCCCATTTAACCTAGGGGCGGCCGAAGCTAGCTATGCCCGTCGAAGAACTTAAGAGGGTCTAGGTCAGCGAGGTCCAACCCGAGATGGAGGTGATCATCGGTACGACATTGTCAAGCGAGATGCGGGGTCAGATGATCGAATTCCTCAAAGCTAACCTAGATATCTTCGCATGGTCGCATGGTGACATGGTCGATATTGATCCCGAGGTTACGTGCCACAGACTAAACATTGATCCAAGCAAGCAACCCGTCTCTCAGAAAATAAGGAAGTTCGGCCCTGAGAAATATGTCGCTTAAGCCGACAAAGTCAAGAAGCTCCTAGACAACAAACTCATCGAGTAGGCCAACAAACCACAATGTGTTGTGAACGCGGTGTTGGTTAAGAAGGCAAATAATTCGTGAAGATTGTGCATCGACTTCACGAACCTGAATGTGGCAAATAATTCGTGAAGATTGTGCATCGACTTCACGGACCATTTCCCCATGCCGCACATCGATCATCTAATCGACATCACCGCGGGGAACGAAGTGATGTCCTTCATGGACACTTTTGTCGGGTACCACCAGATAGCCATGCACGAGGACGATCAAAATCACACTTATTTTACGATAGAGAAGGACGTGTATTGTTGGAAGCGCATGCCCTTCGGGCTAAAGAACGTCGGGGCAACCTATCAAAGGCTCGTCAACCGCATGTTCGTAGAGCAGACCGGGAAGACCATGGAAGTCTATACATACAAGTTGGTAGTGAAAAGCGAGAGAAAGGAGGATCATCTGGGGCATATCGCTCAAGCTTTCGACATATTGAGGCTATACAAGTTGAAATTGAACCCCAAGAAGTGCAATTTCGGCATGGAGTTCGGGAAATTTCTGGGGCATATGGTGAGCCGGCGAGGGATTGCAGCAAACCCGAGCAAAATCAAAGCGATTTTGATATGGGCACACCCAGGAACATTAAGGAAGTGTAGAGGTTAATAGGACGATTGGCCTCGCTCAATCGATTCATCTCGCACATGGGCGATAAGTGAAAACCTTTCTTCGACGCGATCAGGAAGGGAAATTTCAAGTGGACCGCTCAGAGTCAACTCGCGTTCGAAAATATCAATAAATACCTATCGGACACCCAGATTTTGGCCAAGTCAATCCCAGGGAAAACACTCTACTTATATCTAGCGACCTCTGAGACCGCCCTGAGCGTCGTATTTGTCCAAGCTGAGGGGCAGGATCACTGGCCGATCTATTTTGTGAGCCAAACTCTAAACGACGCCTAGCTAAGATATCCACCTTTAGAAAAACCTGCTTACGCCCTCGCCATGAGCGTCAGAAAGCTTCGCCCATATTTTTTCGATCACCACGCCGAGGTTCGACCTCGCCCATTCTGACCGAATCCTCCATCGACGACACAATGGGTAGATGCCTCAAGTAGTCGATAGAAATTGGCGATTCGGTAGTTTATGCACCGGACAAAGAATAAAGCGCCAGAAGTTCTAGCGGAATTCCTCGTAGAATTGACATTCTTGACCGAGCAGATCAAGACAATGAGGCAGCCATGAGAACTATATGTCGACGGTTCATGAACCTGCGAGCGAGCTGGGGCAGGAATGGTACTGATTAGTCCCAAAGGAAAGTCATTCACCAAGGCGGTCTAATTCAATTTTTGGGCCACGAACAGCGAGGCTGAGTATGAAGACTTGATCAATGGTTTGGAAATGGCCATGGCAATAGGCGTTCGACGATTGAACGTTTTCTACGATTAACAATTGGTTACTTTCCAAATGTCGGGCAAATATGAGGCAGAAAATGATAAATGATTACCACCAAATTGCCAAGGACTTGATCACAAAGTTCGAGCAGGTCAATATTTCCCAGATCCCCAAAAAAGAAAACACCCAAGCGAACGCGCTAGCCCGCCTAGCGACCTCCGAAGGGGGAGTCGACATGTTCGATATCACGATCATCTGGCTCGCCGCCCCATCGTGTATCCAAGTCCTCATAGTACAGATCAGCCCAGAAAAGGATGATTGGATGACCCGAATCATGAAGTACATCCAAAGCGGCGAGCTCCCAGAGAACAGAGTTGAGGCTCAGCGACTTCAATTGAGGGTGTGTGGGTATGCAATCATCGACGGTCAGTTATACAAGCGAGGTTTTGCACTCCCCTTGCTGAAATGCGTGACCCCAGAGGTCGGCAAAGAAAACATAAAGGAAATCCATGAAGGGGTATGTGGCAACCACGGTGGAGGTCATGCACTCGCTCACAAAATCCTGCGACAAGGTTATTTCTGGTTAAACCTAAAACAGGACGCCCTCGAGTACGCCAAAGCATGCAAGCGATTCCAAGTTTTACCGAAAAGAACTAACCTCGATCTATAGCCCTTGGCCCTTTGTCGAATGGGGAATCGACCTGATCGGTCCTTTACCAACGGCACTGGGCCCTATCAAGTTCGCTATTATAGCGGTAGATTATTTCACCAAATGGGCAGAAGCGGAGGCCTTGGGCATCATCGATCCATCAACCATAATATGTTTCATATGGAAGAACATTGTCTGTAGGTTCAGGCTCCCAATGATAATTGTGTCGGATAACGGGCCATAGTTCGATGGTTGGGAAGTGAGAACCTTTTTCGAGAAATGGAAAATCACCAAGTTATTCTCAACCCCATATCACCCACGGTCAAACGGCCAGGTCGAGTCCATCAACAAGATAATCAAACGCACCCTCAAAATGAGGATCGAACTCGCAAAGGGCACCAGGGCAAGGAAACTCCATGAGATACTCTGGGCATATCGGACCACTTGCAAGAATTTGATGGGCGAGACACCTTTCTCGCTCGCCTTCAAATCATAGGCAGTCATCCCAACTGAGATCCAATTCCCAACGTATCGGACATCACAAACCATCAGCGAAGAAAATGAACGAGCTCAGGAAGCCAATCTCGATTTACTCGAAGAAAAGCAGATCAACTCGAACATCCGCAACGGAATTTACAAGCAGATATCGAAGAAGTACTATAACTCGAAGGTTCGGCTCCATCAATTTCGTAAGGGCGACCTCGTCCTAAAGAAAATACAGGGTGGCAATCACGGTCCTTTTGGCCCGACATGGGAAGGACCATTCTGAGTCACCAAAATGCTACCCAACGGAGCATACGAGCTAGAAGATATCGACGGTACTCCAACGCAGTACCATGGAACGCGATCTTTTTAAAAAAGTATGATCAGTAAGAGCTCTACGCCAGCTCGATTAGTATTACTAATAGGAACTTACTTCGGTTATAAATGTAACGCGTTTATCCTACATAAATACAAAGTTCCAATTTTTCCCATCTGTTTCCTCACTTCTGAAATTGTTTAAGTAAATCAGCTCGAAAAATGGGGGCAAGTCTAGGAAACAAAAAAGAAATGACCAAGCGCGAACTCCTCATTCTGCGAGATAAGGTGCAGACTGACAACCTTTTTAAGTCGGTTATTAAGATCGCAAAGTCGCAATCAAATAAGACAACGTTCTGAAGCGAGATCAATAACTTAGACGAATTCACAAATCTTGAGTCTGTTATTAAGATCATGAAGTCGCAATCAAATAAGACGACATTCTAAAGGGAGATAAATAACTTAGACGAATTCACAAATCTTGAGTCAGTTATTAAGATCGCAAAGTCGCAATCAAATAAGAGGACATTCTAAAGCGAGATAAATAACTTAGACGAATTAAACAATTCTTAAGTCGGTTATTAAGATCACGAAGTCGCAAACAATTAAGACGATGTTTTGAAGTGAGATAAATAACTTAGACAAATTCACAAATCTTAAGTCGGTTATTAAGATCGAAAAGTTGCAAATAATTAAGACGACGCTACAAGTGAGATAAATAACTTAGACGAATTCACAAATCTTGAGTCGGTTTATTAAGATCGCAAAGTCGAATCAAATAAGAGGACATTCTAAAGTGAGATAAATAACTTAGATTTAATTAAAACAATTCTTAAGTCGGTTATTAAGATCACGAAGTCGCAAACAATTAAGACGATGTTCTGAAGTGAGATAAATAACTTAGACAAATTCACAAATCTTAAGTCGGTTATTAAGATTGAAAAGTTTCAAATAATTAAGACGACGTTCTGAAGTGAGATAAATAACTTAGACAAATTCACAAGTCTTAAGTCGGTTATTAAGATCGTAAAGTCGCAGACAATTAAGACGACGTTCTGAAGTGAGATAAATAACTTAGACAAATTCACAAATCTTAAGGAGGTTATTTAGATCACAAAGTCACTTTCAATTAAGACGACGTTTCACAAATTTTAAGTCAGTTATTAAGATCGTAGAGACTCAAACAATTTAGACGATGCTCTAAAGCAAAATAAATAACACACTGGTAAATAAGGAGGAACATCCATTCACTTAATTGAAGTACATGCAAGAAAAAGATACAAAGAGAAGCCGCTCAGGGCAAAAACCAATTCAATAAAAGACCTCAAGGTCGATACATTTCCAGAGATAAAAAGAAGAAAAATAAGGACGTCAGGTCTGGGCTGGATCCGCCATTCCTTTTCCATCACCCGACCGGGCCTCCACCTCGGGATCCACCCTCTCCTCCACCTTTTCTTCCATCGGGCGATCTACCACCACGGGACTAGGATCCTCTCCCTGCTCGACTGCCGAGGTCTGAGAAACCAAGGTCGGGTCATACAAATCGAGATCCTCGACACCCTCGAATCGACTCAGGTCAAACCCGTCCTGTCCTAGATCGGCGATGGGAAATGAATTCATGGGCTTGGGAGGATTGTGATCAAAGTAGTTGACAACTTGACAACCAAAGCAGCCTTGAGGGAAGATCCCTTAGGGAAGGAGCGAGCGAGGCGAATACACTTCGCCATCGCATCGACAGAGGCAAATTTACCCACGCCGTCCAAAATGGCATTGTCCTCCTTGAGGCGGGTGAGCTCCTCCTAAAGGCGGGTAATCTCCTGGTTTTTCTCCTTGAGGTCGATCCCGAGGACACATAGTTGTTCGACCTTCTCCTGAACAACGCCTTCGTGGGCATCCTGATCGGCCTTCAGATGGGAGACCGTCGACCTGCTATCCCGCAGCTCAGCATCTAGACCAGCCACTGAGTTCTCTGAATCTCGGATCCGCTGTGCCGAGTTGTCTAGCTTTGTCTTATACTGCTCAGCTACTCCGAAGGCGGTGTTCTTGGCATCGATGGCTTCCCGCCTATCATCCTCCGCCAAGTTCTTCTCGCGGACCGCCCTCTCAACCCATTCATTCGAGGTAATAAAATCCTCGGAGGCCTTCATTAGGCTCACAGTCAGTCGGCCCGCGTTCAGTTGGACAATTTAGATGTTGCTCACCAAATTTCAATCCTCCACAACCCGATCAAGGCCAAGGGTCCAAGACCTGGCAGGAAGCTTGCAAGCTTCCCGAATATACTTCGGCAAGTCGTTAAGAGATTAGAGGTGTCTAGATCAGCGATATCCCATGACAAAACCTGAGTGGTCGGAACCCTCCCTGTGAAACAAGAGAGGACACAAGTCAAAAAGGGAAAGGGGCAATAAAAGGGGCAAAATGTTCAAGGTTGGAGTTGAAAGCTTAATCGGCAGGCCCACCCCAACCAAGATAGGTCTGGTCGCCCATCAATAACTACTCCTCCAGAATGCAGTTGTAGACAAGGCCCACGACGCGAGATGACACAGTGCCCCACAATGACTTACGGGTCTCCTCCCCTCGACGACTCTCCTTTGAGATGCGATCCTTCAAAAAGTGACCATCGCGATGCTTGGATGAGGTCTCCACCTGTTTGCCCTTATCTCGGGGTGACGGGCAATTCCTGAGCGTAATTGAGGGGAGATCGAATCCCGATGCAATGACAGGATCGGGCCCGAGGTCGCGGGTTTTCCCTTCTCTCGGGGTCCTGGCGACTCTTGGGCTTGCTTCTCTTCCAGCTGTTTGGCCTTCGATTCGGCGAGCTACCTCATACTCTCTCTTTTCAAAGCCGTGGGATTTTTGGACGACATGAGTGCAGTCTCTTCAAGGGTGGGGATGCAGGCCAAGTTAAAGAGGCAACACATACATCGGGTATTCTGGACTCGCAGGTGGTTGGGACCGATTAGTATACTCAGCTCTTCCGGGATTCGACTGTGCACAACACCTTAAGTGATCTGGCAGAGGGATCTTTCGTAGATAACGCATCACAAGCAAAGGAAGTTGAAGAAAAGCACCTCCTCCGTTCTTAGTCGCAAAAAGAAAACGAAGTCAAATCAGCGACCATGGAAATCTAAGATGATGTCGGACTTACTTTGGGCATAGCCAAAGTCGGTCTTGATATTGATCTGACCACCATGGCCATACTCTCTCACCGCTCCGCCAATCCTCGACACCCACCAATATTTCGACTTTCACCCGCCAACCTTGTTTGGGACGTCCTCCACAATTTTATTGCCAGGGCGAGCCCGCACGTAATACCTGCCGCTCCCCTCAGTATGGGCATGAGCCAAATTGGTCAATGATAGGATCTCGTCGACTTCGGTGAGATAGCCAGGTTGGATCGACCCAAACACGGTCAGAAAGACGATCAGCGTGTTCCACCCATTCGGCGTAATCTGGGTGGGAGCAAGGTCGCAGTGGTTCAAGACCTCAGTGGTCCTAGGATGGAGAGAAAAACGTAGGCCCGTGGCCATGGCACCCGTGTTAACGGCCACACACCCCGCCGGGGGTTTGTCGGCTCTCTCGTCAAGGGTTGGAACCCAAAAGTGGACATCCTGAGGCACCTCGTACCACTCCCTAAAGAAGTCCAGTTTGGCCTCCTTGATCGATCTAGCGAGGTTGGCCGCCATGAAAAAGATGTTTTCTTTCTTCGTCGCCCCTTTCCCCTCGGTTGGTCGCTAGTCGGGGCGTTGATACAGGAAATTGCAGGTGTACTCTTTGAAATTAAGCCCATAAGGATTCGCTCCCACTAGCACCTCCAAAACCAGGGTGACCGGGAGAGGGTCGACGTTCTGAGCCAAGCGAAGGCCCGCTGGAAGAAGGCCCAGCCTGATCCACAGAGGCCCCGCGCCTCATGGCTGACCAACGAGTCGACACAAGCAGCCCCTAGTGGATCCTCCTCGCCGCCTTCCACGGAGTCATCGTCGTGGAGAAAGGTTGAATAATAGGAGTCGTATTACATACCCTCGTCGCTTATTTCATCGCGAGTGGCAGAGCCGGAAGACACGTCGAAGACCGGATGTCCCCCGCTAGTCCCCATCTCCGGCAGGGATATCCCCGTTTCTTGCGGCAGGGCGGCTCTAGTTTTCTCGGAGGAAGTTGGCAGTGCCGTGGCAGAAGTATAAGAATTATAAAATCAAAGTTTTTTCGGTTTCTTACCTGAGAAACAAGCGGCGAAAAAGTCTTCACGATGAAGAATTTTGCATAGAGGAAAAGCAGGAAGAAAGAAAATTTCATATGTGAAGAATGAGGGAGAATCCCCATTTAAATAGGCACCATGTAGGGTACGTGGAGCTCACAACTCGAGGCCCCCACGCTCATGTCCTTTAGGATTGGGCCCCCACACAAACGTCATAGGTGGCCGCCCTTGAGATACGAAATGTCTCGTCAAATTTGAGAGACGTGCCGCGACCTGAATAGAAATCAATGCATGTTGTGTGGAAAATATTCTGGGACGGGCGAGGTACCACACTTAGAAGATTTAACCGCTATTTAAGGATTGACGAGGTCCCATACTTGGGAGATTTATCCATTTCCTCGGACCAAGATCGCACAGGCTAAGATCTAGCCCGAGCCGTGAAGCGAGGTTGCAGACCGAGGAAAGGACTTTTGATCTAACTAATATTGGGGAATGGATTGCCCGGATCTATTCGGGTGAATATTTAAATACAAAGTTAATTCTAACAATTATTACTAGCTTAATTAATCCTATATTAATTCAAATAATAATTCAACAACAAATAATGCATACAAGTTCGTCACATAAATCCTACGCATGCGGAATTGCTAGGAGTTTACGTGAACTAACCTCTTGGAGTGACAACTGTTGAGAAGATGGATCCCGTTCACACGAAAATACCAAAAAGCCTTCTCAAGTATTCCCTCGTCCTTGTCCAACAATCTGGTGGGATGCTCGCCAACAATTAACAAAAGGAAAAATAAAATTATGTTGCACCACCTTTGTGGATTTCTAATTTTTCCAACACATGGAATTGCACACTCACAATTGAAGTTTTTCAAGAAAACACAATCTGTCGACGTTTTAAATATATTTGATATTTTATCGACGCAGATATTTTTTCGAAAAAATCAATTTCTGTGTTTTTTTTTGGATGAAAAAAATCATCCCCCAATATAATAAGGAGTGGGAGGAAAATTTAGGTCAATTTGGCTATTGGGAAATTTCATTGCTTCTTCTCCAAGAAACAATCTTGCATATATCCAATATATTCTATTTCCCAAAATATCTCCCAAAAAAATCTTCACCTCCCTATTGTTATGGGATTTTCGAAAATTACCTAATAAATAGCCAAGTGGGAGAATTCTTGAATTTAATGAGATAATCTTGTATTCCAAGAATACTTATCTTCATTCCATAACAAAATTCAAAAAAAATCTTTCTCCCTCTTTTATTTATTATTTTCAAAATTAATAGGAAAATTAGGCAACAATAATTTATTTTATTTTAAACACCTTTTTTCCGTTATTGGACTTTTTCTTTGGGCTACTTGAGGGGCCTTTAGGAGAATTAAGATTGGACCTTCCAATGGATCTTGAATTTCCAATATTGAGCCACATTATTATCCAAGCCCATAAATATTAATTAATCTCCCTACATAATTAATATTGCACTATCCATCTTAACCCATATTACTGTTAATATGGCTCCCGTTATTATTTCCCGCGTTTAAGATTATCCAGTCCATTAATTAATTTAGGCCACTGAAATAGCTTCATATTAATTAACATCTTTTTCCTTGGTCAAGGAACGACTCAACATTATTATCCATACCGGAAATTAATTCCACTTGCAAGATTTTGTATGATAAAACTTCTGAGCCTCCCAAGGGGACAAATCAAACAAGACGTACTTCACGCGTTTCACCGTATTAAACCATAGCAATCGTCGTGTAACCAATAACATTGCCCGAGATACAAGGTATTGAATCTCGCTGATCCTCTTCCCATCATAAGTCAAAGCAATGACTATTGATTCCACACGATCCTATTTAAGGGACGGAGATTAAGAAATAATGAACCACTGAGGTCTAATTCTTCTATATTCAGTACTGAAGAATTTGTCCTCCTGTAGGTCCTGTTCAGTACATGATAATGCACTAGTGTAATCTCTTGGTCAAGATAAGTCAATCTGAGCCTTGCACTTCAACCTTTCACGATGGTTTGTTCATTTCTATCTGGGTCGTGAATTACGTACTTTTTAGTTACAAGGATTGTTAACTACAATGTAATCATATACTTATTTATTGAACATTTATGCAGTAAATATAAGTAACATTCAATGATATTTAAAGCATGAGTGATAAATAATTTCTTTCAGAAAAAGTAAAAGCATACTTTCCAGTATAACCCCAATAACTAAAGGGCGAGGTCCCGAGTTTGCAGGTGGCACAGAAACCCAAAGGCTGTGCCAGGATATATGTGTCCTCCAAAACAGAGAAGACTTTCCCTAAGGCAAAGTCTGTGCCCTGAAGATCTCTCGAGTTACAGAAACATACACATCGATGGAGAAATGCCTAGCAAAGTGACCTTGAGAGATTCGTCAATGACCTCGTATAACGCCAAAGACCTCGAGCTCGCAAATCGGGACAAAACCATTAATTATGATCAGATTTAAAATTGATTTCAATCCGCATTTTTGGCTAAATTGCAATCATAGTCTAGAGACTAGGATCTAGGGATCTACTCACATGTTTGTAACAAGTATAAATACTTGTAGTAAGAACTCATTTAAGGGTTCACAATTCTCATGTATTGCAAGGCTTTAAGAGCCAAAAAAGAGGCCTTTGGCCCAAACCTTCTGTAATATTTACAATCATCATGCATTCAAGAGCATTCAATAGCAATCATCTACAATGAATGAATAACATCCCCTTTGTTCTTCATTAACGCCCAACCCTACCAAATCTTTATGTTTGATGTCAAATATAGCCACATTAATGTCTTAATCCTTGTTTATATTTTTGGTATCACATCATATTGGGAGGGTTGTCCGACAACCTGAGAGATTCATGGGGATAGGAGAATCTTCGGATTTGATCCCCGCGGTTAGTGAATTAGACCACTGGTCCTACAAAGAGGCGGTCCAAGACAAGGATTCAGAATCCTGACAAACTGCAATGGAAGCTGAGATAGGCTCAATGGTCCATAATCGACTGTGGGAGCTAGTTGAACCACCTAGTGGAGTGAAACCCATTGGATACAAGTGGGTCTACGGGAGGAAAAGTGGATCGGACGGGAAGGTAGAAACCTTTAAAACTAGTCTAGTGGCAAAGGGATACACTCAGAAAGAGGGTATCGATTATGAAGAAACCTTTTCGCCCATAGCCATACTTAAGTCCATCCGTATTCTTGTGGCAATAGCTGCACATCTAGATTTTGAGATCTGGCAAATGGATGTCAAGAAAACTTTCCTAAACGGAAGTCTTGATGAGAAAATCCATATGCAACAACCCGAAGGTTTTATGGCGAAAGTCCAACAACATCTTGTTTGCAAGCTAAATAAGTCTATTTATGGACTGAAGCAAGCATCTCGTGCTTGGAACCAATGTTTTGATCAGGTAATTATATCTTATGGGTTTTATCAAAACGAGTTCGAGAGTTGTGTGTATAAGAAGTGTGACGGAACTGCCTTGGTATTCTTAGTACTATACGTAGACAATATTCTGCTCATCGGAGATGATGTAAAGGTTTTGTCAGACGTGGGGGTATGGCTGTCAAAACAGTTTGATAAGAAGGACTTAGGGGAAGCCGGGCACATCCTTGGTATCAAGATCACTCGAGATCGCAAGAAAATGATGATAGGCTTATCGCAAGCTTCATACATAGATACACTCTTTAAGTGTTTCAACATGCAGGACTCCAAGAAAGGTTTTGTACCTTTCAGGTATGGAATCCATCTATCCAAGGATATGTGCCCTAAGATACAAATGGAGATAGATGACATGAGAGGCATTCCTTATGCGTCGGCAGTAGGAAGCCTTATGTATGCAATGCTGTGTATGAGGCCGGATATCAACACTTATGGTAGCAAGATATTAATGTAACCCAGAAAATCAACACTGGACTGCTGGTAAAAACATTCCGAAGTATCTGAAGAGAATTCGGGATAGAATACTTGTTTACCAGTCAGACAGATTATTTCCGGTGGGATACACGGACTCAGATTTCCAATCGGACCTAGATTCCAGAAAATCTACCTCAGGTAGTGTGTTTTATCTGGGAGGAGGAGCTGTAACATGGAGAAGCGTTAAGCAAAAATACATCGTAGATTCTACCATGGAAGCCAAATATGTAGCTGATTGTGAAGCAGCGAAAGAAGCGGTGTGGCTCAAGAACTTCTTAGTAGGCTTGGACGTAGTTCCGAATTTACCCAGCAGTATCATCGTATTCTGTGATAACGCCGGAGCAGTTGCGAATTCAAGGGAGTCGAGAGCCCACAAGGCCAGCAAACACATTGAAAGGAAATACCATCTTATACGAGAAATTGTTAAGAGAGGAGATATAGAGGTGGCAAAGATCACTTCGGAGGACAACCTAGCCGATCTATTCACAAATGGTCTACCTCAGTTTACATTCGAGAGACATGTGGAAGGAATGGGTGTCAAGTGCGTTGCCAATCTGCTTTGAGTATAAGTGGGAGAAATGTTATTAGGTTGGTGTAGGTGACATCAGATGGCACATGGTAATACATTATATATGTTGTGGTATACTTAAAAGCAGACTTTGAGTATAAGTGGGAGATTGTTGGGGTTATACGTGAAAGTATGTTCTTACTTTGTATAACCTATGTATTAAACACTTATTTACTAAAATAAATTATTTATCACTGTCGCTTTAAATATAATTGAATGTTATATATATTTATTGCAAATCGTTCATAGAATAACACGTGTTACATTGTAATTAACGTGGTGATACCAGAGCACAGAAGATCACGTTAACAGTCCCTTGTAATTAAGTGTCTGTTTCACAACTTAGATAGATCTGAACAATCTATTGGTAGAATTGTTGGGATACAATATGCCAGGATCTATCGGGATGACCTCATAAACACAAATTTAAATTAACGATTACTACTAGCATGAATTTACCTACGTGAATTCAAATAATAATCAATCCAACAACAACATGCAAACAATAATTCACATAAGTCCTGCTCAAGTATTCCCAAGTCCTTGCTCAACGACCTTGGTGGAAGGTTCTCCAATGAAAAATTATAAAACAAAGGAAAATCAAATAATTTGTTGCACCACCTTTGTGGATTTCTAATATTTCCAGCACATGGAATTATTTTGGGGATGAAAAATTCATCCTCTATTTATAACAATGGGGCTGGACGAAATTTTAGGCTTATTAGGGTTAGAAAATATCTTTTCTTGATCTCCAAGAAATTTGAATATATCTCATATAATCTTCTTTCCATGTGTATTTTTCCAAAAAAATCTCATACCCCAATTTTCCTAAATTTTCAAAAATTAAGTAGGTAATTTTCAAGATTGGATTTTTCTTGAATTTATGAGATAATCTTGTATTCCAAAGAATACATATCTTTTTCCATAAAATCTATCCAAGAAAATCTTTTCTTCCTTCTTAATCCCCAAATTTTTGAAAAATTCAATTAAAGAGGCCAAGTAGGAGATTTCTTGAATTTATGGGATAATCTTGTATTCCAAGAATACTTATCTCCTTTCCATAAAATCTTTTCAAGAAAATATTTCTCCCCTTTTCTTTAATATTTTCGAAAAAATAAGGAAAAATGGCAACAAAGAATTTAATTTATTTTAAGCACCTTTTATTTAATGGACTTTAATTGGGCTAATTGGCGCTTTTAGATAATTGATGGGCCTTTAATGGATTAATATTTAGCTACAATTATTTAGCCCATGTATCTTAATTAATTTTACTATATAATTAATATTGCACTATCCATCTCAACCCATATTTAATATAGGCTTTGCTACAATAATTATTAAGCCCATTAATATTAATTAATTTTTATCCTATAATTAATATTCAACATTATTATCTCAACCCATAATTCCACTAATATGGCTCCGGTTATTATTTCGTGTTTAAGATTATTTTGTCCATAATTATATTAATTTAGCAACCTGGCTATGTTTATATTAATTAATATAGTTTTATCCTGTAGTAAGGACAACTCAAAAGCATTATTATCCACACACACGAAGAAAAATTAATTCCAAAGAAATCAACAACCATGGTATGATAAGTTTATGAGTTTATCCTCTCTATAGGACTTATCCCATGAAATGACTCTCCAAACACAGTCAATTCTCTATATTAATTTAGCAACTTCTACCATGTAATTAATATTATCTAAAGCCCAAGAAACATGCACTCGTTTGATTCTCTTCCCATTTTATGTGATCCGATATCACAACGTAATTGGGATTATCACGTGAAAGTACGCTTTTATCATTATAACCTATGTATTAAACACTTATTTAACAAATAAATTATTTATCACTTCATCCCATTAAATGTGATGAATGTTGTTTATATTTATTGCAAACCGCTCATATAATAGCACGTGTTACATTGTAAACTCGTGGTGATACAAGATCACGTAAGATCACGCCTAGTCCCTTGTAAACGAGTGCACGATTCACAACTTAGATAGATCCAAACATCTATTGGTTTAGAAGGGATGTGTAAGGCTCTTATTGATTGTCTTGACCAAGAGATTACAATTAGGCATTTGATGGGCAAGTTTACCTATAGAGAGGATAAACTCATTCGCACTAACTATTGGAATGAAGAGTTAGACCTGATGAATGGTTGCCGATTTCTTAATCTATGTCACTTAATAATACACTGCGTGTGTGATTAGTAGTTATTGTTTTGACTTATTATGGGAAGAGAATCACTGCGATTTCGATACTTATATCTTGGGCAATAATATTAATTGCACCACATGCGCTAAATTAATACAGGAATCGTGGTGCTTGCAACGCCTTGCATGATTGGTCCCTCAGGGGCTCGGAACCTTTATCATACCAAATCTTGCAAGTGAAATTAATTTTCCATTATGGATAATAAAGTTCGAGTTGTCCTTATCTAATGATAAAGATAGTAATTAATATAAAGCTTTTCAGTTGCTTAATTAATTAATGGACTAAATAATCTTAAACACGGGAAATAATAACCGGGAGCCATATTACCGTAATATGAGTTAAGTTGGATAGTGAAATATTAATTATATAGTGCAGTTAATTAATATTAATGGGCTGAATTATATTGTGGCTCAATATTGGAATTCAGTAGCCCATTGGAAGGTCCATCTTAATTCTCCAAAAGGCCCCTCAATTAGCACAAATTAAAGTCCATTAAATAAAAGGTGCTTAAAATAAATTAAATATTTATTGCATATTTTTCCTTATATTTTCGAAAATAATTAAAGAAAAGAGGGAGAAGAATTTTCTTGAAAAGATTTTATGAAAATGAGATAAGTATTCTTGGAATACAAGATTATCCCATAAATTCAAGAAATCTCCCACTTGGCCTCTTTAGTTGGATTTTTCGAAAATTAGGGGATAAGAAGGAATAAAAGATTTTCTTGATTTTTTTGGGAAAAGATATGTATTCTTGGAATACAAGAATGTCTCATAAATTCAAGAAAGATCCAATCTTGAAATCTTCCTTCTAAGTTTTTCGAAAATTAGAGCCAAAAAGGGTGTGAGATTTTTATGAAAAAAATACACATGGAAAGAAGAATATGTGGGATATATTCAAGATTTCTTGGGTATCAAGAAAAGATCTTTCTTAACCCTTTTCTACCCCATATTTTTGTCCAACCCTACCAATATAAATAGGGATGAATTTTTTCATCCCCTACACAATCCATGTCTTTGAAAATATTAGAAATCCACAAAGGTGGTGCAACAAATTATTTGATTTTCCTTTGTTTATAAATTGTTCATTGGAGAACCTTGCACGGGGTTATTTAACGAGGACTTGGGAATACTTTGATAAGAACTTTTGGTGGGTAGCAAGTTACTTGATCCCGCCCATCTCAACTGTTGTCTCTCCAACGGCACACGACGTAAACTCCTAGAAATTCCGCACGCCAGATCTTTACGTGAAATATTATTCGCATGTCGCAGGATTAATTATTATTTGAATTCACTTAGGTTAATTTATGCTAGCTAAGGCGAGCACACATATTAAAAGACAAAAAATCCAACATACGCCGAAGCTAAGGCAGAAGACGCAGGCTTGGCCGTCAAGGCCCAATGACCGGGCTCACCACCCGGGCGATCACGATGGGCAAGGCGTGACGCTGCACAAAGGCGGGTCCTGGCTTGGCATCGGGTACCAGACGCTGGTGCGCAGCAAAGGAGCTTCGCTAGGCGATCGCGGGTATGGGGACCCCGAACGCAGATGCGTCAGTAGTACAAGCTTTTCAAGAAAGGCCGGCGATGGGGGCGGGATGGCCGACCGGACTCAAGCGTCGTCGCTTATGCACACGCAGACTCACGTTCTGAGCCGTGAGCTACTCATTTCCGAATGTCGTCCTAACCCAAAATGGAGGACAAATTTTTGAAGAATTGTTACGGATTCAGTGGGAGCTTTTCGAGACAAACGATGAAGGCAAAAGAAGCGACGATTTCTCAAGATCGAGACTTGGAATTTAAACCATGACAGTTGGATATATGTTCCCAACTTGTTTTAATTTTGTCTTGATGCTTGTTTTAATTTCGTGCAATTTTATTCGTTAAATGTGTTTGCATGATTTTTGAATTGTCAAAAAGAAAATCTCACTTTCGAAAATTACTAAGTATGTTTTATTGACAAATTTTATTCCGGATAATAAAATTACGTCAAATTTGACCTCCATGATTTATTTATTTGTGAATTCTATTGGAGAAATTTCCCCTCAGAACAACCAAAAGATGGATTTCACATGAATAAATTTTCAAAAGGATGATTGTGAATTATAATTAGTGGCGACGATGACCCTCCCCACGAGGCTCATTCAAAGCAAAGTAATAATTATTTATTTAATCATGGTTATTACTTAGGTATAAACTTTATATGCATATACTTCCCCGAAGTCCCTGTCAATTTTATATTTGTCAAGTGGGAGACGACTATTAATTTTTGAATTAAAGGATTGTAACTGTTCTTGTTTTAACTTTCTTGAATGTGTTTAAATAGACAGTTCACCCCACCTGACCTATTTAAACTATTTTGAGATGTTGGCTGATGCTTATTCATATTGTTTTGAGATTTTGATATGAACATACATTGTGAAGCACTCGAAACCCTTAGAATTTCCCAAGTGTTTCATCTTAGAAGAGAGATCATTTACTAAGCCTAGATTCAAGAATATTCAAAGCTTAGTTAGAGATATCCTAGCCTTTTTACTTGTGTTTTATATATCTCACCTTAGTTGGAAACCAACCAAAACTCAAACCCTTTGATTAGGTAGTTTGTGTGAGTAGTTTGTTAGAGAATTGAGAGTTGTAAAGAGTGAGTAAGTTCCTTGTGTTCAGCTTGAAAGCTCTAGAGAAGAAGTTAGTAAGATGCGTGTGTTCAGTCTGAAAGCTTGTGTGTGTTGATTAGTAAGCTGCAGTAGTTCAGCCTGAAAACTCGTGGTAGAAAGTTAGTAAGCTGTTGAGTTCAGTCTGAAAGCTTAAGGTAGTAGTAGTAGTGAGTTAAGGAATTTCTCTGAGGATCAGAGAGAGTGGACGTAGGAGCTTGAGTCTCTGAACCATTATAATTGTTGTGTTATTTGCTTTCTGTTTTGCATTTTATCCTATTGCATATTTTCACTGAAAGCATACTCAGTTTTCTGATATTAAGTTGGAATCAATCCACTGAAGGTGCATTAAGTTGATCACAGCCTTAACCACTATTTTACTGAGAAAAACAAGATTTTCAGCAAAGTAAAACGAGTATAAACTTAGTGCCTGCACATTCCGCACTTTAGATAAGCTAGTATATATAGTTTTCAAACTGACCAACTCTCCTGAGTAGTCAGTAAGATTATTATCTACTCCAGGCTTATTTAGACTCTGTTGTAGAAACTCAGAATCAGTTGAGATAATTTGAAGTCTCTGAAAGCCGCTCAGTGTTATTGTCTCAGTAGATTTTGACTCAGGGCATTTTGTGCTTTCAGAACTGAATCTCAGGACAACCTGACTCTCTGATTATAGTATTTTCTAAAAAGTTTAAAAATCACTATACACGTGTATTCCCCCCCCCATACACGTGTGGAACTCGTTTACCCTCGGGACCAACAGAAATTAATGACAAAACAATCAAATTAAATGATTTTCGTTGATTACGCCATCAAATCCCTTTGACAAACCAGAAGCCGCCACATGGCACCTCAATTAAGGAAAGTTTGGCATCCCTCACCCTATAAATAGGGGCCAAACTCATTCATTACGGATACCAACATCCAGACGATCCAGACGAGAATTAATATAAAAGAGGGAAAAATGATTTACAACTTATTTCTTGAATGAATAGAGCAGGTTAAATCTCTAATTTGTTCTTCCGATTCTTCTCTTTGTTGACGTTGATGTTACCTTGGACGAATTTTATATCGGTCCTCACCTTAATCTTATCTGGAGTTGAAGTTGGAGACTTGAAACGTTGATTCAAGGACTTGACATCTTGTTTTGAATCGTACGCAACTATTGGACGAACTTGTTTGAGTCTGATGAAGAACGCCTTTGGATGCTTGAATGTTTGAATGTCGTTTCTGTTGGGGTTATACTGGAAAGTATGCTTTTACTTTGTATAACCAAACTGAATTTCTGTCTTATTTACTGAAATAAATTATTTATCACTGATGCTTTAAATATCATTGAATGTTACATATATTTACTGCATAATTGTTCAATAAATAGTATGTGTTACATTGTAGTTAATTTAGTGATACCAGATCACAGAAGATTAAATTAACAGTTCCTTGTAACCAAAAGTACACCATTCACGACCTAGAACAATCCATCGTGAAAGGTTGAAGTGTAAGGCTCAGATTGGCTTGTCTTGACCAAGAGATTACACTAGTGCATGACTGATGCACTGAATAGGACCTACAGGAGGACAAATTCTTCAGCACTGAACTAGGAAGAATTAGACCTCAGTGGTTCGTTATTTCTTAATCTTTGTCCCTTGAATAGGATCGCGTGTGGTTAGTAATTATTGCTTTGACTTATTACAGGTAGAGAATCAACGAGATTCAATACTTTATATCTTGGGCAATATTATTGGTCACATGCGATTGCTAAGATTTAATACAAAGAATCGTGTGCAAGTACGCTTTTGTTCGATTTGGTTCTTTGGGAGGTTCATAAGGTTTATCATACAAAATCTTGCAAGTGGAACTAGTTTCCTGATGGATAATAATGTTGAACCGCTCTTAACCAAGGACAAAAGATATTAATTAATGGAAAGCTATTTCAATGGCTTGAATTAATTAATGGGCTAGATAATGTTAAACACGGGAAATAATAACCGGGAGCCATATTAACAGTAATATGGGTTAAGATGGATAGTGCAATATTAATTATGTAGTGGGATTAATTAATATTTATGGGCTTGAATAATATTGTGGCTCAATATTGATAATTCAAGATCCATTGGAAGGTCCAATCTTAATTCTCCTAAAGGCCCCTCAAATAGCCCAAACATAAAGTCCAATAACTGAAAAAGGTATTTAAAAATAAAATAAATTTTGTTGCCTAATTTTTCTATTTTTCGAAAATAATAAATAAAAGAGGGAGAAAGATTTTCTTTGAATTTTGTTATGGAATGAGGATAAGTATTCTTGGAATACAAGATTATCTCATTAAATTCAAGAAATCTCCCACTTGGTTATTTGTTAAGGGATTTTCAAAAAAAATTGATTAAATAAAGGAAGGAAAGATTTTCTTGATTTTCTTGAAAATACATTATGGAAGATATGTATTCTTGGAATACAAGAATATCTCATAAATTCAAGAAGATCCAAATCTTGGATTCCTACTCCTTATTTTTCGAAAAATACCATAACAATAGGAGTTGAGATTTTTGTGGAATATTTAATTATGGAGAAAATAATATATGGAATATATTCAAGATTTCTTGGAGATCAAGAAAAAGATTTTCCCATCTTTATTTCCACCTAAAATTTCGACCAACCCCTCAATATAAATAGGGGATGAATGTTTCATCCCCAAGTGAACACGAAAATTGGTTTTTCGGAAAAATATCAGCGTCGATAAAATATCAAATATTTTGAAACGTCGACAGATTGTGTATTTTCGAAAAACCTTAATTGTGAGTGTGCAATTCCATGTGTTGGAAAAATTAGAAATCCACAAAGGTGGTGCAACATAATTTTAGTTTTCCTTTTGTTAAATTGTTCGCGAGTTCCTTCCACCAGATTGTTGAACAAGGGCAAGGGAATACTTGAGAAGGCTTTTTGGTGTGTTCGTGTGAACGGGATCCATCTTCTCAACGGTTGTCACTCTGAGAGGTTAGTTCACATAAACCCATAGCAATTCCGCATGCGTAGGATTTATGTGAACTGTTTATATGCATGATTTGTTGTTGAATTATTATTTTAATTAATATAGGATTAATTCATGCTAGTAATAATTGTTAGAATTAAATTTTTATTTAAATATTCATCCCGAATAGATCCGGGAAATTAATTCTCTAACTGTTTCTAGCTTGATTTGCACGAAGAACACTTGAAGCTGATGAAGAACACCTTCAAATATTCAAAGTTCGCCTTTGAAGAAACGTCTGATCGGAGGGACTTCAAGCGTTAATCTCTGATTGAACGTCTTTTCTGGATGCTTTGGATGAAGAACACCTTTGGAGAAGCTTCGATTCTTCAAAAATGATTGCAGGGAGCTTTAGACTCTTCTCATCTTGCTCGTCTGAATGTTGATGTCCGTAATGACTGAGTTTGGCCCCTATTTATAGGGTGAGGGATGCCAAACTTTCCTTAATTGAGGTGCCACATGGCGACTTCTAATTGGTCGAAGGGATTTGATGGCGTAATTAATGCAAATCATTTAATTTGATTGATTTGTCATTAATTTCCTTCTATTTATGACCAAATATCAGTCCAATTCGCCACATATGAGTATTCAAGTGCTCGTAAAATTTGACTGACTTGAACCGTGTATATATTAAATATCAATAATTTAATTATTTAATTTGGAGAATTATTTTAGTAAATTCCCAATAAATAAATAAATAATTTGATTTGATATTAATATGTAATTTGTACACGTGTCACCATTTAATTGGGTGCAAATTTTTTGTGCTTACACACGTAAATTGATTTTAGGCAAATAATTCTGTATATTTTGCACGTATTTCATCTTCACGCTCCCAAGTTACCTCATTCTCGCTATGATAATTCCACTAAACCTTGATCAATGCAATGTCTTTGTTTATTAATATGTGAACTTTCCTTTCCAAAATAGCCAACGGAGTAATGAGTCAACAATTCTTGTTATTGAGACACCTATTGGTAATATGGGTGCATCACTTTGTTGGGAAAATAAAATGCCACTTTAAAAGACATATATGCATGACAAAGGTCCTTTCTTTCTTAATTTCTTTGAATGTATACTCAAGCATATGATGAATCAATCGACGATAAAGAGGTTAATAAATCCATTATTCTTGGTGATTGGCTTGACATTTTTTGAGGTGAGGAAAATGGCATGGATCAGTTGAGTAATATTTGTGCTTCGAAAGAAAATGGGGGTCTTGGGGTAAGGGGGTTGAGGTCTTTTAATAGGGCACTAATGGAAAAGTGGTTGTGGAGATATTTGGGGAATAAAATTATTTGTGGGCTAGGATTATTTCTTCTTTATATGGGGTCTTGAGCGTGAGTGTGAGGGGGGGTTTTATTTTGAATGTGAGAAGGTCTAACTGGCCAAGTTGGTGGAGAAATTTGGTAGGTCTAGGATGGGAGTTGAGGGACGGTGGTTTCGTGAGAATATTCTAAAAGTCACTGAGGATGGGAACGATGCTTACTTTTGGGAAGGGGTGAAGGCGGGGGAGTCGGCTTTGTGTAAAAAAAAATCAAGACTTTTTCAATTAAGTAATGTTAAGTCGTGTAAAGTCTCATCTATTGGGGAATGGGTACAAGGTGTTGGTGTATAGTGTAAAGCAAACTTTTAGTGGGCTTTTGTGGATGTATATTTGATTTCCTTATTATCTGAAATAAATAGTTTTTCACATTATGGCATTCTTATGAATTGCATATATGACTGCTTATCTTATATTTTTAGACAATGTGGTAGATTTTTAGTCACACAGAAGATCACATTGTCAAGTTCCTTGTAAGATATAAACAATATTCACAATTGAGATAGTTCTACACATAACTATTGGTTTAAGTTGTAGTATATACTTGTTGGTGGTTTGTCTTGGCCATTAGTTTATACTAGTGCGATGTGTCGTATTGAATGGGTCACATATAAGACATGTTCTTCTATTTTGACTGTTATGAAGAACTAGAGGTCTTGGTGAATTTTGTAATTCTTAACCCTAAGTGTGATATTTAGATATGTGGGGTGCTTGCTCACTACTTTGATTTACTATGGGTGAGAATCTTGGTAGATTCTTCATACTCCATATTTTGGGTAGTTACATCGCTCGCATGATGTCTATTTATTGGCATTAGGGCATCATGTCCTGGACATCCAGGATTATGACGTCTGATTAGAGGTGAAATTGAGTGAGTTACGAGCGAGTTTTAGCCATGTTTCGATTGCTTTTAGTGATATTATTGCGTTGATTCAGCATAATCTGTATAAAATCACTAATTTGCTTCTTTGGTGTGCATAACAGGAAAGAGGCCTAAAAATGGAGCTCGTGAAACTTTGCGGTGCACGAATTGGACTCCCGGTTGAAAAGATATGAAGGAAATACTTAAAAGTATTAGTTGGAGTGAAGAGAGGTTCTAGCAGAGAGAGGTCGAGCGCCTGGCGCTCGACCAATGCGGCTCGAGCACGCGGAAATACAGGCATCAAGGGGCGCTCGACCGAGTGAGGTCAAGCGTAATCGCTCGACCAATGTGTGTGGTCAAGCGAAACCAAGTTCTGCGGTCAAGAAGCGCTCAACCAAGTTAGGGAGAACGGGAGGAGAGAACACTCAAGGGTTCTAAGAAGAGTTGAGAGGAATTCCACCACGAGAAACACGATTCGGTTATCAAATTGACAGTTTATATTACAGTTCTCCTAAATTTAACTTTGAGAATTTCTGGGTTTTCTTATTTTCTTGAAGAATTACTTACAAGTACTCCACAATTTTAGGGTTTTATTTGTTTCTTTCATTCAATACTAATATTGCTCTTTGGAATAAATTGATTGATCATTGTTGATTTGTTTTACACATTATTGCATAATGATTTCTATTGTTAAATTGATTGTTTGTGATTTGACTATCAAGATGGTAGCACTACTACACATTTAAGCTTGGAGAGCCCCACTTGGAAAGCCCTTATTTCAAACAGCTCTCCAAGCTTAAGTTTGGAGAGCGGTTTTATTTAAAAAAAAAAAAAAAAAGATAGCGGTTTGTAACCGCTGTCCAAGAAAATCACTTAGACAGCGGTTCAAAACCGCTTTGCAAGTTCACTTGGAGAGCGGTTCATAACCGCTCTCCAAGTGAAAATCCGAATTTCCACCATTTTCTATAAATTTCTCCAAAATTTTCCTCACAAATGCATATACTCTCTTGTTCCTTATTCTCACGGTGATTTTTTCAAGTTTGTCAAATATATGATTGTCAAGTTTGGAAAATATTTTATACAATTTGAATTGGTCTACAATATCTCATTTATATATATATTTTCCTAAATATATATATATATATATATATATATATATATTTTAAGAAATTTAAATTGATCTACAATATTTGATTTATATAATTTTCTAAATATTGGAATATATTTTATGGAATTTGAATCAAAGTCTACAATATACTTAATTTACGAATAGGTCTCCTGTGAAACTTGTTTAAAGAAAAGTATTACTTGTTTAGATGAAAAAATATTACTTGTTTAAAGAAAAAAATTACTTATTTAGATAGAAAAGTATTACTTGTTTAGAAGGAAAAGTATTACAAGTGTAAAAGAAAGGTAGTACTTTTTTTTAAAAAAGTACAAGTAAAAAATATAATTTAATATAATTTAATTTAAATTTAAATTTATTAGATAAAAATGTGATTGAATTAATAAATAAGATAACTGAAATAAAGAATTTAAAAAAAATATATAAGAAAAAAAATGATTTTTAGAACATATAGAATTAATTTCATTAAATAAATGCAAGAAAAGTATTACTTGTTTAGATAAAAAAGTATTACTTGTTTAAAGAAAAGAATTACTTGTTTAAATAGAAAAGTATTACTAGGTTGTTTAGATAGAAATGTATAACTTGTTTTAAGAAAAGTATATATTACTTGTTTGGAAGAAAAAGTATTACTTGTTTAAAGAAAAATATTATTTATTAAGATAAAAAAAGTATTACTTGTTTAGAAGGAAAAGTATTACAAGTTTAAAAGAAAGGTACGTAGTGTACTTTTTAAAAAAAACAAGTAAAAAATATAATTTTAATATAACTTAATTTAAATTTATATAAAAAAATTATTATTATATAAAAGTGTGATTGAATTAATAAATAAGATAATTGAAATAAAGAATTTAAAAAAAAAATTGTAAAAAAAACGAATTCTAGGACATATAGAATTAATTTCATTAAGTTAACGCAAGAAAGCTAGTGTCCGAGCGGAATTGATCCCCGCTCAGGCGCCCAAGGTCCCGTGTTCGGTCCCCATGGGAGCGAATAATTGCCTCAATTAATTGGGAAGCTTGGTGGCTTATATGTGAGATGCTTGGTGGGTCCGTGCCTAAAAATCAATTTTTTTTTTTTTTAAAAGTGTTGGAGAGCGGTTTTTAACCGCTGTCCAAGGGTATATGCTTGGACAGTGGTTGAAAATCGTTGTCTAAGTGCCCACTTGCAATGCGGATAAAAACCGTTGTCCAAGTGCGATTTCTTGGACAACGGTTTTTATGAAATTGTCCCAAGTTGACAATAAGCATTACTTGGAGAGCGGTTATAACAGCTCTCCAAGGTCATTTTTAACAGCTGTCCAAGCCCAAATCTGTATTAGTGTAGGTTAAACCCTTGATTGCTTTGGATAGGATGATCGCATAGAAATAGTGAATTGGTTAGGCGATTAGGATAATTTGAGGTGTAATTTGGATAATCTTCTTAATTTGCTAATATGAATAACCAATCCAATAAAAACATTGAATTGAGTACGAAAGTTGTTAGAGAGAGGACGACCGAATCACTCTTTTCCAACGAATAGGCTTGAGGAGAGGGTCTATGACGGGGTTGATAATATACCGGTTCATTTAGGGAGGACTACCGAATCACCCAACTTGAATTAGGGCTATAGTAATTAAGCACGACCTAAATAATTTGGTTATTTGGTCAGTGAGGGAAAGAAGGTATTAGTTGGGTAATCTGGGATAAAAACCGAGCTTTTGCTGTACCTTACTTAGTGCTGGATTAGGGAAGTAGATTGTCTAGTTTTAAGCACACTTAGGATTACTCTCTTTGTACACCACGATAGTCCTAGTTGCCAAACAAATTCCGATAGTATACGTAGGGATTCCTATCCAAAGCAATATTCTCCAATATTTGCACTTCATCTGAAGTTAGTATAATAGTTTGTTACCTGCTTGCTTTCTTTGATTCAATAGCATTAAAATAGAAATCTCAAATCGCATCCATATTAGTTACGAAGCATACATTTCCAGGGATTTACACGCGTACAAAACCTCCTTCGGGTTTGATACTACTTGGTCAAAATACTTACCCTAGAAGCATGGCTAAAACTTGCTCGTAACTCACTCAAATTCACCTCTAATCAACTCCCCCAAACTTATAATTTCATTGCTTGGGGTCAAGCAACATTGTAAATTTGGGGGAGTTGATTAGAGGTGAAATTGAGTGAGTTACGAGCGAGTTTTAGCCATATTTCGAGTGCTTTTAGTGATATTATTGCGTTGATTGAGCATAATCTGTATAAAGTCACTAATTTACTTCTTTGGTATGCATGACAGGAAAGAGGCCTAAAAAAGGAGCTCGTGAAACCTTGCGGTGCACGAACCGGACTCCCGGTTGAAAAGATATGAAGGAAATTGTTGGTCCCAGTGTAAACGAGTGTCACACGTGTTTGGGGGAGGAATGCACGTGTGTAGTGATTTTTCAACTTTTAAAACTTTTACTGAAATCAGTGAGTCAGGTTGTCCTGATTTTCAGTCCTGAGAAGCACAAATTGCTCTGAGTCAAAGTCTACTGAGACAATAACATTGAGCTGCGTTCAGGGACTTCAGATTAGCTCACTAATCCTTTTTTTTCTCAGAGTCCAAATAAGATTGGAGTAGATACTAATTTTACTAACTACTCAGGAGAGTTTATCAGTTTGACAACTATCTATACTAGCTTATCTAGAGTGCGGAAAGTGTAGGCCCTTAAGTTTATATTCGTTTTACTTTGTTAAAAATATTTCCTTAATAAAACAGTGGTTAAGGCTGTGATCAAGTTAATGCAAGTTCAGTGGATTGATTCCAGCTGAATATCAGAAATGCTTTCAGTGAAATATGCAACAAGTAATAATGTAAAGCAGAAAGCAGATAACACAGCAAGTTATAGTGGTTCAGAGGCTCAAGCTCCTACGTCCACTCTCTCTGATCTTCAGAGAAATTCCTTAACACACTACTTCTACTACCTCAAGCTTTCAGACTGAACTCAGTAGCTTACTAACTCAACACAACTATGAGTTTTCAGGCTGAACGACTGCAGCTTACTAACTAAACACACACAAGCGTTCAGACTGATTAATTATCTTACTAACTTCTCCTCTAGAGTCTTCAGACTAAACACATCAGCTTACTAACTCTTTACAACTCTCTCACTTCCAACTACTTTCACACACAAACTTCCTATTCAAAGGGTTTGGGTTTGGTTGGTTTCCAACTAAGGTGAGATATCCTTTTACAATGAGAACACAAGTAAAAGGATATCTCGGACTAAGCTTTAGATAAGATCTTAAATCTAGGCTTAGTAAATGAGCTCTCTTCAAAGATGAAACACTTGGAAAATTCTAAGGGTTTCGAGTGCTTCACAAGAATGCTTGAATATGAATGAGCTCTGGAGTTGCTTTGATTTCCCGTAACCTTGAAGTGTTCAAGGCCTCTGGTATTTATAGGCAACTCTTCAAGAAGTCTTCCTTTGAAAAACTATCCTTTGGAGAGATAGCATCTCGGGTTTCTTCTTTGAGTATATGATGAATGGCTACATTAGGGTTTGAACGAGCCCTTGCATGTTTTAGGAAATATCCAGACAAACAACCAATCACCATTTTCTGTGAACAAGATAAATATCTCTGCTAACATATTTCAGAGAAATGTCGCTTTTAGTGTCAGGAAAGTACGTTGTTGTCGCCTCCTCATTGGTTGATATCTTCCTTTGAACAGAGACAACAAAAACGGCTCTTTTTGTCAACCAATACTGAGTTGATACTTTCCTTAGTGTTCACGAACGTATAACATTCTCTTTGTATGTACTCAGAATGAACAACACTATTTAACTTGGAGTGACTTGTTCAGGTTCTGTTGATTCAGTACATAAGAGTCTTTAGGATCTTCTGATCTTCAAATTCTCCTGATCTTCAGGTTCTTCAAGTCTTCAGGTTCTGCAAGTCTTCAGGATATACTGATCCTTCAGTATGGTTTAGTCTTCAGTATAGTTTGGTCTTCAAGATACTTATGTGATCTTTAGATAAAAATTGAAACCTATTCTTAACCTGAACTATGTCTTCTGACTATACATGGTGCAGATCATCCTGATAATTTGAAACCTGATCCTATACTATCAAGATCGTCCTGAAACATGTCATACTCAGGGGTTTTGGGATCTAATCAAAATCTTTATTAAATTCATCTCCCAACAATTTTCCCCTTTTTGATGATGCCAAAACCATCTTGTTACAAGCTTGCAAACAGAAATAAACCTAACATCTACTCAGGTTTCAATTTATAAAGCAAGAAAAACAAGTAAGGCAAACATCACGTGTCGAAAGATAATGAGATATTATCTTTTGATCAACACAAAATCGATGATTTTTTCATTAAAGCTCAAAGACCATCGATTACATGATTACAATGGTTTCTATAGGAATCTACTGAACAAAATAAACAGAAGGAAAACACAAGATACATCAATCTTCTTCAGACTCGATTTCATCAGCAGGTGGTTTCAGGTTGAATTGGTCATAGTATCTGATCTTCAGCTCTTCTCTCTTCTGCAGAGTCTCAGCATCATCTCCTGTCAGTCCCAGATACTCAGCCTGATCCAAAAAGTCAGCATGAATGAAATCATAGTTAACCAATCCATTCTTGTATCTTGGTGGAGGGTACTTGATCTGTCCTGGAGCTTTGGGCTGGTATCCCAAGGTATCAAATATATCAAACCATTTACGCACATGTCGATGTAGTTTTTGCGTGAGGTAGGCAATGAATGCTTCATCTCTATCAGCATTGGGTTCAGACCAGTTCATCAGTACATCATTGTTGAACACAAACTCTCTCTTGGCCGTCTCCCATCTGTCATTCATTTCTATTGGCATCCATTTGTCTATGTGTGAGGTCCCGATTATGAAAAACCCATTTTGCGCGTGCGGAAGCAAACATTTAGTTCGATGCATACAAAACAGGGGTGAGGGCAGAGTGATTCCAGATTTTTTGCTTTTAAGAATGATGTGTGTGTTTTGCTTATAATCCAATGCATATGGAAAGTAAGAACATAAAGCAGTAAAGAACACACGATTTTATAGTGGTTCGGAGTCCAACTCCTACATCCACTCTTCCCTTTCGTCAGGGGCACCTACTTAACCAACTGGACTTATTTTAACGTGTTAGTCCAACACCCAACAGATGTTTACCGAGTTCACACTCCAACGGGACTTATCACCCTCACGGGATTGTCTACCCTCCCTTTCGGGATTGCTAGATGTTTACCGAGTTCACACTCACCTACAAACTTAACCAACTCTTGGGTTTGGGTATAAGATTGTTTGGTTTCCAACTAGTGTGAGATTTTCCCTTACATTTGTTTTAGCCTCAATGCTAAGGTTGGGAAAATCAATTCTAAGCTTAGGATATGGCATTTATGCTTAGATCTAGGGTAGAACACTTTTGAATATATGCGTGTATTTCTTGCTCTGTGTTCTATGGTGGAAAGGCTAGATGATTTGGCTCTGTAGCTTCAATGGTGTTTTTCACGCATATCACCACTTCCACACGAATAATGAAGGAATAACTTGTATTTATAGTGTGGATTTGAATGTTACCGTTGGATGGAGTCACATTCAAATCCATACTATTCTTTGTATGTTCTGCAGCTTTTCCAGGCTGGTTGTCTTCCTCTCATTGGTCCACGTCAGCTGATTCTAACGGCTATATTCCTCAGATTCCTCGCCTTGGAATCATTCAGGATTCTCTGAGTCTCAGTGTCTTCAGAGACATACTGAGTCTTCAATTCTCATCTGAGCCTCAGGTTTATCTGATTCAGCAGACTTCTCTTCAATGGACCTTATCTCGACGTCGTGCATACCGATACTCAGCGGACCGAGTTCACGGCTGGTCAGACATCCCGACCTTCGAGTTACTTTGACTTCGAGGCTATCTGATTTCTTCTTTATACGATCCCCGATCACTTCATTGATCGAGATCAACCACATCTTCGGATCAACATCTCCTGATAGCATCAGTCAAGACATTAGGTTTAGCATATCAGTTTAACGCATCTGATCTCAATCGCGTCTGATCTTGATCATCTGCACATCTTCATATCTGATCTTGATCACGCTGATCTCGATCGGTCTCATCTACTCCCTCTTCCGATCGCAACCTTCTCTTCGATCTTACGGTGGGTTTTCTTTCTGATCGGTTTATGCATTCTTCTCGATCACCATATCAGCTCGACTTTTCTTCTGATTATTTGATCAATCCGCCAGGTCATCGATCATTTGACCTTCGATTCTTCCGATCACCGGCTTTAGCTTTTCTTCTCTTACGATTTTTTGCATTCATCGGTTAACTCCGGAACTTATCTTACTCATCTGATCTCGATCATCTCGTCTGCAGCCTTGTCTGATCTCGATCATCTTCGTCTGATTTCGTGAGTTCCCCCTCAATTTGTTCTCTCGTTCCCCCTCAACTTGTTATCTGTAGATTAGCTTTAAAAACACAAGTTGATAATGTTTTGGCATAATTCATCAAAACTAAAATATCCCAACACTATGTGTGGCCACTGCCTCTTCCTTGGTTTAGTGCCTCTCCTCCTCTTGATCATCCTTTGAAAACCTCCAAGCTTTCTCTTAGCTTCCTCCCTTTCTTTCCTTATCATCTGTGATCCTGACACTGAGATGGCAGCTTTTCTCTTTTTCTCAGCCTCAATTGCCTTTACAGTATTGTGTCAATCCCAGTTCAGTCTCTTGGTGGATACATCATATTCACCAAAACCTTCCTTGAAGAGATCATCTATTTCTGATTCTGAATCCTTTTCAGCAATCTCCTGAGTCATCTCTTCCACATCTTCCTCACATTCAGCAACCAACTTCCTCTGAGTAGGCTTCCTCATGATCGGCTTAGCAAGCTTCTTGGACTTTAGAGGTTTTTCTACAAATGCAGCAGGCTTCTTCCGAGGAATCAGGTTACCATAAGCTTCCCCCTGCTTACTGGATTCATGAGTCCTATGCCTCTTCGTTCTTTCCTCTAAAACCTCCATCGCAGCCTCATGATGAATTATTATTTCAGGCTCTTTTCGCTTTCCTTTCTGAATCTGTTACGTTTTTTATATTTTCTGGGATGTTTGTAATGTGTTTTTTTAGATTTTCTGGAATAATATTGCTAAAATATAAATTGCTGGTAGAACAAGATGAAGAACAAGATGAAGATTTGAAGAAATATGGAGAGAGAGAATTAGATAGGAAGAGAGGTAGTTAGAAGAGAGAGAATGATGCAAATTTTCTGATATTCTCATTCATCGGCCAGAGGCCGTATTTGTAACTAACAGTGGGGTCCACACATCAGTGGATATTCCTTAGGTATTTTAAAAGCAGAATCTAAAATAGATAATGGATCTTCCAGATTATTCTAAATGTTTGGGCCCATTTGCGAGAAGCCCAAACCTTTCCTCATTCAGATAAACTACTCAGATAATTTGGCTCAGGTGAAGGAAAATTTTGCAGAACAAAGGCGGTATCTTCCCACGAATCGATTTTCCAATCTTCGGTAACCCAATAGATACGAACCTGATCTTTCTCCTTTCTGCTTAGTATCGATGTCGTTCTGTGACATAGTAGGGTTGGATCGTGAAGAGGCCGTTGCTATCAACATCTGGAAGACTCTGTGAAGCTACACACTTAACCCCTATGTGTTTCTTGAGTAAAGAAACATGGAAGACGGGATGAATCTTTGACCCAATTGGTAGATCTAACTTGTAAGCCACACTCCCTACCCTTGGATTGTATAGGGGCCAAAGTATTTTGATGACAACTTCAAATTCTTTTGATATTGAATGGAATTCTGCCGAAAGGGTTGAAGTTTGAGAAAAACTTGGTCTTCTACCTCAAAAACCCTTTCTTGTCTATGCTTGTCTGCTTGTACCTTCATCCGATCTTGTGCTTTGATTAGATTAACCTTGACTTGCTGTATGATGTGTTGTCTGTGAGTAAGCAGATCTGTAACCTCCTCATTTGTTGAATCCAAATATGACCCATAAGTGAATCCTGTAGGAGTATACCCGTAGAGAGCCTCAAAAGGTGTCATCTTCAGACTTGAATGATAATTTGTGTTGTACCAGTACTCTGCCATAGGTAGCCACTTCAACCACAGTTTAGGGTTGTCACTTACTAAACACCTCAAGTACTGCTCCAGACGTAGATTTACCCTCTCAGTCTGTCCATCAGATTGAGGGTGATAAGATGAACTTAGGTGTAATTGAGTTCCCACCAACTTAAATAGTTCCTTCCAAAAATAGCTAGTAAATATTTTGTCCCTGTCACTCACTATACTAGCTGGTAACCCATGCAGCTTATAGATAACATCCAAAAACACCTTAGCTAAAGAAGTAGCAGTATATGTATGTGATAGGGCTATGAAATGTGAATATTTAGTGAATTTGTCCACTATCACCCATATCACATTCTTTCCCCAAGAGTTAGGAAGCCCCTCTATGAAATCCATAGAGATATGTGACCATGCTTGGTCTGGAATGGGTAAGGGTTGTAGGAGGCCAGGGTATAAACCAGGGCTTGACTTATTTTTGGCACATACTTCACACCTCTTGACCCACATCAACACATCATCTTTCATATTAGGCCAAAAAACCATCCTCTTAAGCCTCTGATAAGTTCCTGTAACCCCAGAATGCCCTCTATAGGGTGTGGAGTGCATCTCAGAAAGGATTAAATCTCTTAATCCACTATTGCTACCCACAACCAAATTCTTTTTATATCTCGAGAATACCATTAGTGAACCGAAATAGGGAATAAGTATTAGGATCAGTACCTTTGGCTTTGATGATTTCCTCAATGTAACCATCATCGATTAACTTAGCAGACCTCGATCCAACCAAGGTTGGGACCATTGTAGTTATAGCGTAACAACCTGTTCTCCCTTCGGATAATGCATCACCGCACTTTTTCTCCTCCCTTTTTATACAAAATCTCATAGTCAAGGCCCAACAATTTAGTAATCCATCTTTGTTGTAGTGGAGTTACCACCTTTTGGTCCAGAAGGTGTTTAAGGGATTGTTGGTCAGTCTTTATAGTGAATTTTTGCCCCTGGAAATAGTGTTTCCACTTCTCAATGGCCATTAGTACTGCCAAAAACTCCCTCTCATAGACAGAGAGTGCTTGATTCCTTGGACACAAGGACTTACTCATGTAAGCAATGGGCTTTCCTTCTTGCATGAGTACAGCTGCAATTCCTTTCCCACTAGCATCAGTTTCCACCACAAATCTCTTTGTGAAATCGGTAATGCTTGCACCGGGACCTTCCCATGGCTTCCTTCAACCCACGAAAAGCTAGGTCTGCCTTAGGGTTCCATTTGAAATTGTCCTTCTTGAGTAAAGAAGTGAGTGGTTTGCTGATGAAACCATATCTTGTTGGTCCCGGTGAAAACGAGTCTTACACGTGTATGGGGGGGGAATACACGTGTTCAGTGATTTTAAAACTTTTTCTTCTTGAGGTCGACTTGGGTCGATACAATCCTCGAAGATTAGGTTACGAAAGCACGAGATCACTCGAGTCAAAGTCTTTTGAGATGTGATCCCGAAATGCTTTCAGATACCTCGAGATAATCCCAACCGAGTCCCGAAGTGTCGAGAGATCTGAGTTGCTTGGATCGGATAACTAACTTACTTGAATCCTCGGAAGAGAGTTCAGTTTGGTAACTATCTGTTCTAGCTACTCAGTCGTGTGGAATGGTTGGCCCTTAGTTTATACTCGTTTTAAGCTTTGCTGAAAACCTTCCCCTTATGAAATAGTGATTAGGCTGTGATTCACTTATGCAACTTCAGTGGATTGATTCCAACGGAATATCGATTGAAAAGTATGCTTTCAAAATCAAGTTGATGCAACGATTAAGCCTGAGATAAGAAAGCAATAAAGAACACAAAGCCCGCTTATAGTGGTTGGAGACTCAAGCTCCTACATCCACTCTCCCGACTCTTGAGAGAAATTCACTATCAACTTAAGAGCTTTACACTTACCTCGTAGTTTACTTACTCAACTTCGTACCCGAGTTTTGGACTACTCCACGTAGTTTACTTACTCAACCCGACCTTGAGTTTTCTGACTACCTCCATAGTTTACTAACTCAATCTCACACAAGCTTTCAGACTACCCATGTAGCTTACTAACTTCTCCTCTAGAGTTTTCTGACTACTCCGCGTAGTTTACTAACTCTTTACAACACTTCTCACCAACAAACACACTCCAACTACCTTCTCAAGGGTTTGGGGTTTCTTGGTTGGTTTCCAACTAGGATGAGATATCCTTTACAATGAAGCACAATGCAAAGGGTTAGGATATCTCGACTAAGCTTTGGATAAATCTTATCAAGCTAGGCTTAGTAAAGTGAGCTCTCTTCAATATAGAAGCACTTGGGAAATTCAAGGTATTTCGAGTGCTTTAACTTTTGCAAGAATAAGTTTGAGCTCTTGAGTTGCGTATAAATTTCCCGTAACCTTACAAAGTAGAGGTCACCAAGTATTTATAGGCATACACCAAGGTCACTCTTGAAAACTATCCGTTGGAGAGATAGCTTTGTGAGTTCCCTCTTATGGTGTGTGAGAAACGGCTATATTTAAGATTTGAAACTCCCTAACACGTTTTTAGGCAATAGCCTTTCATGTAGGTCTTCACTTTTTTTGCGATCGGAACTTTTACATCCGACATCTTTTTTGTTGACACATCCTTTATCGATGTCGTCATGGTATAGTGTCGTTTTCCTCTTTTTGACTTTTGTCTTCAGTAAAAGGTAGACACCTTTCAACGGCTCTTTTGGTTACAAACTCTGAGTTTGATATAACCTTAACAACACTTCTGACTTAGTTCCTCTTGTCTGCATTTGAATGTCTTGGCAATATCTAACTTTCTAAGGTATCGCGTTTCTCTCAGTATTGCATCCTTCAGATAGATATATTCAGTGCCTCGGAACATTCAGGTTCATACTGAGCATTCAGTACATTACTGAGTCTTCAGTAATTACTGTGCTTTCAGTATTAATGATCTTGAATACTCGATCTTGATCTTGCGTCTTGAGTCTTACGAGTCTTGAGGTCTTACGAGTCTTGAGTCTTGAGTCTTGGGGTCTTCTTCTTGATTTATCTTGGCCGATATCTTGAGTCTTCATCTTTGAGTCTTGATTCTCGGTTTCTATCTTTGAGTCTTGATATCTCGATTTCATCTTGAGTCTTGAGACTTGATTTCATTCATACCAAACTTGGTATCTTCGAAACATCTTTGAGTTCTTGAGTCTTGAACCTATCTTTGATCTATATCTGCTGACTATATATTTTGCAGATATCATCCTGAATACTCTAAAACTGAATCCTGACTCAACTATCAAGATCATTCTGAACATGTCATACTTAGGGGTTTTGGGATCTTAATCAAAATCATATAATCTTTTATTAAATTCATCTCCCAACAATTTCCCCCTTTTTGATGATGCCAAAACCTATCTTGTTACAGACATATAACCTATACTCAGGTTTCAGTTTATCTTATTACAAGATTGGTTATGTCTCTCAACAATTACTTCAGCAATGAATCTCCCAACAACTTCATTACTAAACAACAGTAATCAGGCATATCAAATATAAAGACATGTAAAATAAGATAATGAGATATTATCTTTTGAGCATAATGATAAATCTTCATTGATGATAAGTGTACAATTACAGATTACAATGAATTTATCAAACAAAATCAAAAAGACAAAAATTTAAAGAATACAAAATCTTCTGAATCTTCAGTTTCTAGTCTTCAGATTCGGCTCTTCAGTCTTCTGCTCTGTTTGCTTCATTTTCGACTTCATCAGTGGGCACTTCCAGATCAAACATTCCGAAGAATCTCTTCTTCAGCTCATTTCTTTCCCTGATAATGTCTGGACTGTTTCCAGTTAGGCCCAACTGACCAGCGTACTGAGCAATTTCTTGCGTAATGGCCTTTTCATTTACCAAGCCATTACCAAGTCTCGGAGGAGGATAGGAATATGGACTGGGGGCTACTATCTGTACTCCACCTTCATCCGCAAGGTTAATCCAGCTTTGTAAATACTTTGGATAAAAGGTGAGAAGATATTCAATGAAAGCTTCGTTCGTGCGAGCCTTCCCTCTCCATTCCCCGAGAACATTATAATTGAACCAGAAGGTTCTCTTCACTTCTTCCCACATGACGTTGAGTTTAATGGGCATCCATTTATCAACATGGGGCCACTTCAGCACTTTCGATGTTCCCTTCCTCTTGCTCGCAAACTTTCCGAAGTCACTCCTTCGCTTCTGCTCTTCATCTATCTTCTTTCTGATCACAGAAGTTCCTGAGACTGAAGCAGCAGCTTTCTTAGCTTGTTCTTTTTGGAGTGTCATCAGAGCCTCTCTGGTGTTGAAGACTTTCTTCTGAGGTTGAGACTCAGATTCTTCTGCATTTCATCATCCAGAACCAACTTTCTCTGGATTGGCTTAGAAGCCTTCGCACGCTTGCTTACAGGTTGAACAACGCCCAAGGCTTTCCTCTTCATAGGCGATTCGGCACCGGCTGGCTTGTTCCAACCTTAGTTCTAAAGCACTCGGTTTCTCTCTTGCAACCTCAAGCTTGGTTTGCTCGAAACTTCGAATGTAGACAGAACTTCTCTACTTGAAAGCAAATTTTAACTTCTCAAGAGGCACCGACTTCTTTAAAAGGCTTGGGCTAGATTGTACATTCGATTTTTTTTCGAGCCTTCTTTTCCAAAGTACGTGCCATGAACTTTCGGGAGGTCTGCGCCTTCCCTTTCCCCTTCTTGGCAATCCGTAGTTTGGAAGAAGTCCGAGAGAGAGTGTCCATGTGATATCGTTTTCTTTGCTCACACAATGGATCTCTCACCTTTAGGCTGATCTTGCTCATCTTCCATTCTCCTAATGTGGTTCTTAGCCCGCAGACAGTTCTTCAGATATGTGGGCAAACCGGCCAGAGAGTGCATCTTTAAGCATCTCCGTCATCTTGGTCATGAGCACTGAGCTCATTTCCTCAACAAGCAGATTTGATCAGCACCTCATTTTTCTCTCTCCGGTTTCACCTCTAGAAATTCAATTTCGACTCGGTGCTTTTGTTTCATTTCAAAGACTTAACTCTGCGTTGACTCCTCCAAACTTTTCATTCACTTTTTCTTCCATGGAGGTCATCCGAGTGGTCGAGTGTTTTGTATCTCCGCACCGATTAGAAGAATGGCTAAGCCCTTCCATTGTCTGAGCTTGATTGGCCAACGTTGCTTCCATTTGAGTAAGTTTGATCGACATTGGCTCAATCTTCTCAAGTTTCTCCATGACGGGAGTGAGATCCATTTCAATGACCTTCTTGCACCTTCATCTTTGTTTGATCATCCCGAGCTCCACTTCATCCCGAGCTCCGGTCTCCCAATGAGCCTCGATGCGAAGAGTGCTAGCTTCGATCTGAGGTTGATCGACTCTGAAAGTCTCTTTTTCGGTTTGAGACTGATCCTCAGCATCTCCCTGTTGGTCCCCATCTCCATCTTTGGATTTGTCTCCTCTGCTCGGGGCACCAACCTCAGTTGCTTTCTTCTCAGCTAGCTTCCTCTGAACCAACTCATCAAAATTCGAATTTTTCATCCCAGAGCTTTGTCCTACAACCACCGAGAAGTCGGGTCGGGGGCCTCCTCATTCCACCCGTCTTCCCCTCTGAATGCGGCAATATCAAGCATCTCGGAAAGAGTCTGATTGAGGATATACACTGTCGTCCTTAATCAAGAATATATCTTGCGCATCGGGGTTTGAGTGAGCTTAGGGTATCGGTCAAGGATGAACCGTTCCCCCTTGCTCCTCCACTCGCAAATTCTTTACCTCGCCCTTCTTCCATCTCTGGCTCTCTGGTTCGATGAAGCTTAATTTAAGGGATCAAGCATTAGGTCACTCGGGAGCTCATCGAGTACATTTTGCTCTGAGCCTCGATGAGTATCTGAAGCTTGTGCATTCCTCGATTCGGTTGCATCTGAGTGGGTTCTGAGGCTGGTGGCATTTCCTCGATATAGTCCCAGTTGGCTCGTCGGTCCCGAGCCTACATCTTCTTGGGATCGACTCGAAATTTGGCTCTTGATCTGAGCACCTTTGCACATGAAGTAGGCATCTCTCGAGGTCTGAGCTCCTTTAAAAAATTTCACGAGAAATTTTATCTGGCCGATGATGTCTCAAGCACCTCGAGAGAAGACACCTCCTCGATCGATCTGTGTCCTTGAGATAACTTTGAGCCGGCACTTGTAATGGTGAACTACGGCGGTTTGGCCCCTCGGGTTGTCTCTCGCCGGAATCATTGCTACCATCGTCGGTGAGAACCACCAATCTTCTGCGCTTTGGAGGCGAGGTTCTTCTGCCTCATCGGTTTTGCTCCTTGCTCCATTTTTCCTCCAATGTAACCCTTCCCCCTGGTTTGTTGGGTCTCTTTCTCAGCTGACCCCGGCAAGGTGATTCTACCTTCTTTTCTCTTTTCCTCGAATGACTTTCTTCTTCCACGGTGAGTGGGCTTGAAGAGAATTTTGGATTTAGGGAATGGGGTTGAGTTGGCGAAGATATCCTCCTCCTCTCTGGACATCTCCAAGATATAGGCAATTTTGGTGGCATGGTGGATCTTGCCTTTCATCGTGATTTCCCCATTGACTCTTTTTATGATCTTGGCTTGCTCCGACACCATCTGGACTAAGAATTTCAGCCAGTTGAAGTCGATGGTGGGAAATGCCTCGATCGCCGCCATCAACTGAGCTTGAGGTACTAATCACTCAAAACTCCCAAAAGACTCATGACGCTCTTGCTCACAATATCCATCAGCCTGCGATATTGTGGCTTTAGATGCTTCTTGTGCAAAGTTGCCTCAAACTTTACAGGATTCTCAGCAATCCTATCTAGGTACTCCTGCTCTCTACCCGACATATACATCGCAGGATCGTCTCCTCTATCACATAACTCAAACACATCATTCAAATTTTTCGGGATAATGCACAACTCCTCTCAAAAATCGGCGTATTTTGATGAGTGCTCTAGATGAGATCTGATGTCGAAGAGTGCATACAATCTTCTTCATCTATTTTCAAATTGCGGATGAATTCGATTACCTCCCTTTCATAACTCCCGGGTGCGGTTCGGCTTTGACTAGATGGGTGAGTTTAGCTTGATCGGATCATATGTAGAGCCTCCTCTTCTGGCTTTGAGTTGGTTGTGCTTTCAAGTGAGACAATGAACTCGTACCATGGCTTATTGGTTATGGCTAATCTCTCGTACACGGTTGGGGCCATTTTAGAATATGATTTGAAGAATGTGAAGCTTTAGGGTTTTGCGATTTCTGGGAAAAGGGGATTTTAGTTCTGAGTATTTTTGGAACGAAGGGTTTGATAAAATTTCGGCTTGAATGGCTTAAAGAGGTATAAATAACCCGAGATCGTGGATAATCGTGTTGGTTAGGTGAAAAGCAACGTTGAGATTAATCTCGGATTAATCGGTATATGAACCGACGATCTCCAAAAAAGTAAGCCGCCAAAATATCCTCATTGGTCAATAATATGGCGAGCATTAAATGATATTGACCTTCTTCGAATTTGAAACTATCTAAGCCCAAAAAATTCCTCGGTGTTTTGTATTTATTGCGAATGATTCTTTGAGTTTACTTAAGCAATAAATGGGTCACATGAGTCATTACCTTTTTCGATTAATTTTCCTCTATCGGTCTTCTTGAAAATCGACCTTGATAAAATGTCGATAATAATCGAAAGTATTGAAAGGGTTGACGTACTCTTCGAAAACCGACCTTCAATGAATCTGAGTTTCACGAGACTCGGTTCAATTATTTCCATTTTATCCCGAGTTTCTCAAGAGAATGCGAAAAGCTTCATGCATCTAAAAATCTTCAATTTTCGATTTACTCTATACACTGGTTCTAACATCCCTAATTCAATCGAAAGTTCACGAAATCTTGATTGACCCGAAAGGTTTAGTCAAGATATCGGCTCTTTTGCCTATCGATATGAATTTTCTCCATCCTTATGTCCTTTTTTCTCGACATGATCTCGATGAAGTGATGTCGATATCCACATGCTTGCATCCGGTGTGCAATACCGATTTTGTGAAATAGCAATGGCACTATTATTGTCACAAAATATGGGTACTTCATTGGCCACAACTTTATAATCCCTTAATTGTTGTCCGAGCGAAAAGAATCTGAGCACGGCAGCTCTTCCTGCAGCCATGTATTATGTACCCGATAATCTTGGTTGCTCTTGAGGTCTGCTTTTTTGAAAACCAAGATATCGGGCTTGCTTCCTAGAAATTGACAAGTTCTGTTGTGGACTTCGCACAATTCTGAACCTCCATAGTCGACATCTGAGTAACCCCGGTTAATTCAAGGTTATCATCACCGGATACCATAATCCTCTATTCACCGTGCCCTTAAGATATCTCAAGATCTTTTTGGCGACCTCCATGTGACTAGTCTTAGGATTAGCTTGGTATCTTGCACATATCCCAACAAAGAAATGTTATATCCGCCTACTTGTCGTGAGATAGAGCAATGATCCAATGATTCCTCTATAATCGGTATGATTCACCGATTTATATTCGAATCGAGATCCATCTTGTAGTTAGTATTCATAGGAATTCTAACGCATTGCAATCTGTTACACCATATTTGGCAATCGGATCTACGGTGTACTTTGCACGTTGATGAATATTCCTTCCTTTGATTGTTTCACTTGAAGACCTGAAAAGAAATTCATCTCCCCATCATTGACATCTCAAACTTGCCTTTCATCGCGGTGTTGAAAACTTTTCACACAAACCGATGATTTGGAGATCCAAAAATGATGTCATCAACATATATCCTGAACCAAGAAGATATCTTCCCCATCCTCTATCCCGAGCGAGTTCTATCAACAGTTCCTTTGACAAAACCATGGTCAGAAGAAACCGAGAAAGAGTATCATACCATGCTCTGGGTGCTTGCTTGAGACCATACAAGGCTTTTAAAAGCACAGAACTTGGTCATTCTTTTTTTAAAGCCGGGAGGTTGTTCCACATAAACCTCTTCTTTAAGCACACCGTTCAGAAATGCACTTTTCACATCCATTTGATAGATTGTGAACTTCATGTGGGCAGCATATGCAAGAAACAATCTGATGGCTTCTAGTCTTGCAACAGGTGCAAAGGTTTCATCATAATCCAAGCCTTCTTCTTGGGAATAACCTTGTGCAACTAGCCTTGCCTTGTTTCTTACAATGTTGTTGTTTTCATCTCTTTTATTCTTGAAAACCCACTTGGTTCCAATGACATTGTGCTTTTCAGGTCTATCTACCAACTCCCATACTTCATTCCTTGAGAATTGATTCAGCTCATCTTGCATAGCAGTAATCCAATAAGAATCTTGTAGAGCTTCATTAATCTCAGCAGGTTCTTTTTCTGATAGGAAGCAGCAGAATAGTGCACTCTCACCATGGAACCTTCTTATCTTAACACCTTCAGTTAGATCACCCACAATCTGACTTGTAGGATGACTATCTAACCATTTCCTTCTTGATGTTCCCCCTTCAATAGTATCCTCAACATTTAAAAATGTTAGGTTCGATTAAATCGAAGAAACTCGAGGAACAAAAGAAAAGGAGAAAGTGAATCATCTTTCTCGGGAAATTCTATTCCGAACATTATCGAGACATTTGTTCCCCTTTGGTTGATAGATTCGAGAATTTGCCTCACCGTGACCACATCTTCATTGGCATCACATACACCGAGTCCGAACTAGTGTCTGCTCGATTGATCACCTTTTGGAGTGTTGGTTTTCCCGAGTCCCACCATCCCCGATTTCCATCCCGAACTTCTTTATCTCGAGTCCGAGTCACTCCGGTCATAGATAGTGACCGACTTCTTCTTTTTTTCTAAGTTCAAATGGATAATTTATCTTTTTGTTTCAGGCTTAATCTGGTGATCCTCTTAGTCGGTTCATCTGATCATGTTCTGTTTCTTACGAACACAAATAGTTTCATCAAAAAACAACATGAGGTGTTTCCTCCACAATAAGAGTCTTACGGTTGTAAACTCGAAAGCTTTTTGACTTGAGAATATCCTAAGAATATTCCTTCATCAGCTTTACTATCAAAAGTTTTCACCGATCTTTACCATTATTGTGTATGAAACACTTGCAACCAAACACACGAAAAAAAAGAAACAAGAGGCTTCCTTTCATTCCAAAGCTCATAAGGTGTTTTGCCTGAGACTCTTGGTCAAAGATGGATCTATTCTCGTGAGTAGCATGCGAAGTTGATGACAAATTTCAAAATCTTTTAGGAATATCACCTTGCTTTATCATTGTCCTTGGCGAACTCTTTCGTCTGTCCTCGTTCTTCTTTCAAAAACACCATTTTGTTGAGGGTCCTTGCAAATATGTTTCATGAGAAATTCCATTTCTTTGCACAATAATCGATATAATATGATTTATAAATTCATTTCCTTTTGTCGATCCGATTTTGACCACACTCAGATTTTTCTCAATCTTTGAGCCATTTCATGAATTCCGGCGACTTTTATCTCGAGTCTCTTTCTTCTTGAGTAAGAATATGACCCAAGTATATCTCGAGTAGTCATCAACTACTACCAATGTGTATTTCACCGCCATTGGTGCTCACAGTGTTATAGGACCAAAAGATCCATATGAAAATGGCAAGTATTCTTTTTCATAGAAACCTCAACTTTTACTTTTAAATGATGCTCTTATCTCTTTGCCTTTCTGGCATGCATCACAAATATGTTCCTTACTGAACACTTCGTTAGGTAACCCTCTTACAAGAGCTAATCTTGCAAGCTTGTTCAGGGTTTTGAAATTTAGGTGATTCATTCTTTTATGCCATAACCAACTGGTATCTCTGTGGAACTTTTAGCAACTAAACATGTATCTTTAGGAGTTGAACTCCAATCAGAAAGATACACATTCCCTTTTCTTGTACCAGTCAGTAGTACTTTCTGTGATGTATCATCTTTCACAAAACATAAGTTCTTAGAGAACTCAACATTAAAACCTTTATCACATAATTGGCTAATTGAAAGCAAGTTATGCTTCAATCCAGATACATATGAAACACCATGGATATGAATCGAGTCGATTTCCAAAGTTCCATATCCTTGATCTCATCCCTTGGAGTTATCTCCAAAAGTGATCGTGGGCCTCTTTGTTCAACATAGTCCTTTGAGTATCTTCTTGTATCCTCATCATATGTCTTGAACATCCAACGTCAAGATACCATATATCGAGCTTTTTCATCTCTTCTCATCAGTGCCATGTGATATTTAGTTAGTTCAGTGCCCTTGTTTTCCTCCTGAAAAACAATTTTATTCTTAGGTACCCAATTTGTGTAGGGTCCTACAAGGTTAGCTGTACCTTTAGGAATCCAAATCTGCCCTAACAACTCTAATCACTTTAGAGTGGGCGATCTGTCTTCCATAAACATCTACATACACATTTACTACTCTGGGTGCCTTAGCGGTTTTCACTGTGTATGAGTCTTTGGCTTTAGCATGAACATGGGCTTTTGAATTCTTCTTTGGTTCAAGCCTTTTGTTCCATTGCTTTGGCTTCTGTGCAGCTGGTTTGAATCTTTGTTGACTTGGGTTCAGGTAACCTTTACCCTTAGGCAAGTGGGGTTTAGGTTGTCACTGTCTTGAAATATGGGTCTTTTCAAGATCTTTGAGGACTTGGTCTCTTCATTGAGAATATCTCTGTTTGAGTGTTTCTCTTCCAAGATTCCTCTGATGGTTCAGGCAGTAGATCCTTTCAAGGTTGCATTCTTAGCCCGAGGCTTTGAAGTACTTGCACGAAATTTTCCAATCGATCGCTCGGGTTTTCTAGCCTTCACCGAGGTTTGGGCTTTCTAACTTTGATCATTCGGTTTTATTTGGCCATAGGTCCTTTTCCCTTGTCTACAACCTTGGGCATTACTTGATTGAAGTGTAGGTGCCATCGATTTAATAAAGATTGTCTTCTTGCTACTTGATGCGACGTTCGGATGACCTTGTGAGGTTCCCCTCGAGTGTATCCCAATCCAGATTTTTTTATAGTGGCGCATCTCTGGTAACTCAATTTCATCTATTACTTTAGATGCATTACTCAATAGAGTTAACTTCTTCTATGCACTATCCTCACAGCTTACAGTGAGTTTCATGCTTCTCAGAGAGGTCATTGAACTTAGTTCTGATTAGCTGAATTTCTTCAGTGGATTTCTCTAGCTTTTCAGTTAGGGTCTCTATCAACTTCTCTTTCTCTGAGAGTTGTACTTTCAGAACATCCAGTTCATCAGTAGCTCCCATAAATTGAGAAGTGATTTCAGTTTTGCTAGAGTCTTTCCATTTTAGATTTTTAGCATTCATTTCCTTATTCTGCTCTTGAGTTTTATTTAGCAGTCCTTGCAAAACAGCATAGTCCTTCATCAGATTCTCAAAAGAATCCATCAGGTCAAAATGATTGTTTTCAGTGGAACTTGAAAACTCTTGTGCTAGTGTAGGAGCAACAACAGAGACAGAAGAGTTTACCTCCTCAATGGCCATCAGACAGATGTCATCACTTTCACTGTCTGAGAATATCTCATCTGAAGAGCTAGATTCCTCTTCAGAGTGTTCTTCTTCTGCAACCATGGCCTTTTTGTTTGAGAACTTCTGGTCTCTTTTAGCTTGTCTTTCTCTTCTCTCCTTAGCACTCAATTCTGGACAATCATACTGGAAGTGACCTTTATTTTGACAATTATAGCATCTGTTGGCATCATCATCCTGATCATTTTCTTCTTTGGACTTGGAGTCCTTCTTTCTGGATGAAGATCCTTCAGCTTTCAGGTCCTTCTTCTTCTCAGTTGATCTGTCCTCAGGTTTCTTCTGGTACCTGTGGTTCCTGTAAAAGCTTTTGTATTTTCCAAATCTATTATTAAGTCTGTCAAACCTCCTTGCCATCAGTGCTAGCTTTTCCTCAAGCTCATCCCCGATGTTTGGCATGGGGGTTCTCGAACTCTTTAGTTTTTTGAGTTTTATCTTTGGCTTTTAAAGCCACATTTTTACTTGATGAAGAATCATCTTTGTTTGTCGGCCTTTTTTAGATTTCTTATCAATTACAAATTCATAGGCTTTCATTTCGAAAGACTTGTTGGTATGGCATTGAACTAATGTTCTTGGTGTTTTCAATCACCATTTGCATGGATATCCCATTTCTTAGAAAGACCTCTAAGAATTTTCAATGCCACTTCTCTTTGTGGATATTTCTTTCCAAGTGCATTTAGATCATTCATGATCTTAGTGAATCGACTTCCAATTTGTCTATTTGATTCACCATCATCCATTTCAAAACTCATCAAACTTTCCAATTGCCACTGAAAGTTTGTTTTCTTTTATATGATCTGTGTGCCTTGGCACATAACAGCTAGTGTATCCCATATCTCTTTAGCAAGATATTAAGGTGAGAGATCATTCCCATCACACCAACATCAATTGTACTGTATAGTGTGTCTTTTGCAATGTAGTCTAGATTGACTAACTTTCTCTCCTCAGGAGTTAGTTGGTCATCAGACTTAGGAAATTCTGCTCTAGAGTCAATTCTCTCATCTTCTGTTCCTCTGGGATTTACCACAGTAAATTTGAATGGTCCTTGAGAAACCACTCTCTACATACGCTCATGTTTGGAATACAGATGTGCCTGCATTCTCAGTCTCCATAGATCATAGTTCTCTACTGAGAACATGGGAAGTTTTTTAGAAGACATTTTTCTGATCTTTTGAAAAGAAAAAAATTTCAGCAAATAAGATCAGTTCAGATAGACCACAAGTATTTTTGAAAATAAAACTTTGGTCAACACAGCAGGTGGTCAAGTTGAACCAATCGCTTTCGATACCACTTGTTGGTCCCGGTGAAAACGAGTCTTACACGTGTATGGGGGGGGAATACACGTGTTCAGTGATTTTAAAACTTTTTTCTTCTCGAGGTCACTTGGGTGACAATCTCAAGATTAGGTTACGAGAAGCCACGGATCACTCTGAGTCAAAGTCTTGAGATGGTGATCCCGAGTGCTTTCGATACCTCGGATAATCCCAACCGAGTCCCGAGTGTCGAGATCCTCGAGTTGCTTGGATCGATAACTAACTTATCAATCCTCGTAAGAGAGTTCGGTTTGGTAACTATCTTGTTTCTAGCAGCTACTCGATCGTCGTCTAATGGTTGGCCTTAGTTTATACTCGTTTTTAAGCTTTGGTTGAAAACCTTCCTTATGAAATAGTGATTAGTCCGTGATTCACTTATGCAACTTCGATTGGATTGATTCCAAATTGAATATCGGTGAAAAGTATGCTTTCAAAATCAAGTTGATGCAACGATTTAAGCCTGATATAAGAAAGCGATAAAAACACAAAGAGTTATAGTGGTTCAGAGACTCAAGCTCCTACATCCACTCTCCCCGACTCTTCGGAGAAATTAACTATCAACTTCGAGCTTTAACTACCTCGTAGTTTACTTACTCAACTTCGCCCCGAAGCTTTCGGACTACTCCACGTAGTTTACTTACTCAACCCGACCTTGAGTTTTTCATTTACCTCCGTAGTTTACTAACTCAATCACACACAAGCTTTCGAGACTACCCCTCAGAGGCTTACTAAATTCTCCTCTAGAGTTTTTACGACTACTCCGCCGTAGTTTACTAACTCTTTACAACACTTCTCACCAACAAACACACTCCAACTACCTTCTCAAGGGTTTGGGGTTTCTTGGTTGGTTTCAACTAGATGAGATATCCTTTACAATGAAGCACAATGCAAAGGGTTAGGATATCTCGACTAAGCTTTGGATAAATCTTATCAAGCTAGGCTTAGTAAAGTGAGCTCTCTTCAATATAGAAGCACTTGGGAAATTCAAGGTATTTCGAAAGTGCTTTAACTTTTTCCAAGAATAAGTTTGAGCTCTTGAGTTATGATATAAATTTCCGTAACCTTACAAAGTAGAGGTCACCAAGATTTTATAGGCATACACCAAGGTCACTCTTGAAAACTATCCGTTGGAGAGATAGCTTCGTGAGTTCCCTCTTATGGTGTGTGAAACCACTATATTTAAGATTTGAAACTCCCTAACACGTTTTTAAGAAATAGCCTTTCATGTAGCCGGTCTTCACTTTTTGCGATGCGAACTTTTCGTACATCCGACATCTTTTTTGACTTTCATTCATCGGTCGGTATGGTATGATGTCGTTTTCCTCTTTTTTTTGACTTTTGTCTTGATAAAAGGAAGACACCTTTCAACGGCTCTTTTGGTTACAAACTCTGAGGTTTGATATAACCTTAACAACACTTTGACTTAGTTCCTCTTATGCGCATTTGAATGTCTTGAAATATCTAACTTTCTAAGGTATCGCGTTTCTCTCGATGTGCATCCTTCGCATAGATATATTCAATTATCGAACATTGAGTTCATCTCGAGCATTCAAGATTATCGAGTCTTCATAAATTCTTGTGCTTCGAGATTAATGATCTTGAATACTTTCAGTCTTGATCTTAGCGTCTTGAGTCTTCGAGTCTTGAGGTCTTCGAGTCTTGAGTCTTCGAGTCTTGTGGTCTTCTGAATCTTGATTTATCTTGGACCGATATCTCGAGTCTTCATCTTTGAAATCTTGATTCTCGATTTCCATCTTGAGTCTTGATATCTCGATTTCATCTTGAAGTCTTGAGACTTTCAAGTTTCATCGAAACTTCAAAGATCTTCGAAACATACTGAGTTCTTCAGAGTCTTCAGAACCTATCCTGAACTATATCTGCTGACTATACATTTTGCAGATATCATCCTGAATACTCTAAAACTGAATCCTGACTCAACTATCAAGATCATTCTGAAAATGTCATACTTAGGGGTTTTGGGATCTTAATCAAAATCATATAATCTTTTATTAAATTCATCTCCCAACACATATCCCTTCACAAATTTCCTGTAATACCCTATTAAGCCCAAGAAACCCCTTAATTGTTTAATGGTTTGTGGTTTTGGCCATTGAACCATACACTCAATCTTTCTGGATCGTTAAGCAACTCCATCTTTTAGAAATTATGTGGCCCAAATACTCCACACTAGTCTGGCCAAAACTACCTCAAAAGTTGTAAGACTGCTTCCAAGTGAATTAAATGTTGTGTTTCCTCGGTGCTGTAAATGAGGATGTCATCAAAAAAGACCAACACAAATTTCCTCAAATATCCCTGAACACCTGATTCATTAGTGATTGAAATGTAGCGGTCGTTTACAACCCAAATGGCATCACTAGGAATTCATAATGACCATTATGGGTCCTGAAAAGCGATCAATTGTCTATGCTCTTTCTTCATTAGGATTTGAAAGTACCCCCTCTCAAATCTATCTTTGAAAAAGATCTTAGCACCCTTAAGCTCATCTAAGAACTCATCAATGATAGGAATAGGGTAGTTGTGCTTGATTGTGAGCTCATTAAGGTACTGTAATCCACACATAGCCTCCAAGGTGCCATCTTTTTTTCTTCACCAAAATCACGTGAAGCAAAAAAGGGCTCTTACTATGTTGAATTACTCCTGTAGTCAAGAATCCTTTACAATCTTTTCAATTTCCTCCTTATGGCTGTGAGAAGTTCTATATAGATGTATCTTTGTTTAGGGATGCTCCCCGGTTTGAGTATAATCACAGTGTTCCACCCTCCCCGTGGTAATTCCACTTTGGTTCCTCAAATATATCTTTGTAAGCTAGTAGTAGTTTATGTAACTCGGGATCATCTTTAGTGTGGGTAGGAGGTGTTGATGTAATTAAGTACATCTCATTAACTTCCTTAAAGGCTTACATGTGGATCATCGATGAAATCCCCCAGGTCTGAACGGGTTTTGTGAGGCGTAAGTCTAGAGGGGAGGGTGAATAGACTTAAAAAACTTTTTCGGATCGGGGTGTGATTTGCAGGTTACCTGATTAGAGTGCTAGTGAGTCAGTTTGGACTGATGTTCAATCATACTGAGTGCCTGAGGGCAGACCAGTTTGATATCTGTCAGTTTAACCGAGAGTGCGGAAGCTTGTAAATACCCGTGTGAAAAACCAGTTTATCAAAAACAGATTCTTAAATCGGTTTTTCAACCCGGCCGACTAAGGTGTGTCAACTGTTCGGATTCCCGATTGCTTGATCGAGCTTAACTTAGAATATGTATGCAGTTTTAAACTCAGTTGTGTGAATTGTGTAAAGCAAGTAAATACACACAACATTTTATAGTGGTTCAGACAAAACCCGTCTTACGTCCACTCTTCCCTTAACACAGGGGAACCAACTTAACCAACTTAACCAACTGGACTTAGTTTTATGTGTTAGTCCAACACCCAACATATGTTTATTGAGTTCACACTCAACCGAACCAGAAATCAGAAACTAGAATCCCTAGCCTGAAATCTTGCGGTAACAAACTTAACCTAATTTGAGTTTGGGTAAAGGTTTGTTGTGGTTCCAACTGGAAATCTATCCTGGTGTTTATATAGCCAAATGCTAGTGGATAGAATTTCTTGCTAAGAACTATGGGATGAACACTCTAAGAATAATCTTCAAATATGGTGTTCTTCGAGCAGAGATTTTGCTATAGTTTTTGCTTCTTTTGCGGTGTCTCTGTGTTCGTTCTTAGTGTTATGTCGTCACACTCTTCAAATTTGAGATCAATCCCATTTTATAGAGCTCGAAATCAAAGAGCCGTTGGAGAGCAATTTGAATTTCGGGCTATATTAGGTAGGCTGTAGGATATGATTGTGACGTGCTCCGAATATCGGCGTGGCCGTAGACATTTATGTCCGCAGCGTCGAATCTCGTATTGTCAGCTCTTTTTGTGCACGTGTCGCTTTCTCCTTGGCTTTGCGAGGTGGCACTTCAGTAATTTGTCCATTAGACGATTGATATTCCTTTAGTAGAAGATTCGTCTTGTCTGGTGTACCATTTTGGTTGATGCCAGGTGTGAGCTGACTTGATCAGATAACTGATCAGTCTACCTTGTTGAGTCTTCTGATGTAGATTGTCTTAGCTCAATATCAATACTTCGGTGATATTGGTCTTGGTCTTCTCGGTAGTCTCTTGATCTTGGGTGACTCGAGCCTCGATGTATTCATTCATCTTTGAGTCTTTAGGTTTATTCTTTGTTACCGTCTTGAGTTCATCCGAGTCTTGAGTTTATCCGAGTCTTGAGTTTATCTGAGTCTTCGAGTTCACCAGTCTTGATGTCTTCATCTTCACTTGATCTTCTGACTTCTTTTCTTCTGATTTGATCTTAGCCTTCTAATCATCTGACCTTATCTGGGTCATCTGATACTTCGACCTGACCTATACATATTGAGTTCCCCCTCAATATGTGACCTATCTTTTACATCAACTATCTATACATTTCAGCTGGTCATCTTAATCGATTCTAAGTCATCGAATAAACTAATGTGTCCGATTGGTCCTATTACAACCTGTTTTGGAACTTCCATCAAAACTTAAATACAAATTTCCCAACAATTTCCCCCTTTTTGATGGAACCAAAACACTTAATCAAAAAAACAGATACCGCGAATAGAAATGCAGATAATGAAATGCAGTACATATTTCAGAAGACAATGAGATGTTGTCTTAGAATCAGAGATATGAAATGTTTCATTCAGATAGGTGTGTGCATTATAGAATACATGGAAAGCGTACCTATCATCTGATTCCAAGTTGTCTTCCTTAGGTGTACTTGAACATTTGCAGCTCTTTGGGGATGCCAAACATCTTGTACATCCTTTGCATTAGTTTGTCCAGATCTTCTCTTCTATGGATCCCTCCTTTTTCAGCAAATCCATAGTAGGCATTTTTTAATTTTACAAAGATCTAGCTTTTTGTCCGGGCGCTTGAGGTGGAAGGAGTAGTTCAAAGGGTGGAGCTTACGGTATTAGTGACATGATTTTCCCTTCTTTCATCACCGCTTCAGTAGAAAGTGCGGATACATCGTTTCTAACCATTCCCGAATTCATCATCATTTTTAGTTTGATCTTGATGAATCGAAATCTTCTCCGGGATGTATCGTCACATAACCATTCTCCTCTGATCTGATCCCATTCTCGAAGTAGATCTGGCCGCGCACCTGAGGATGTCTTTAACGTCTTTGGAAGGGCATTCTTCTCCCAAGCAATCTCCTCTTCTGCTGCTTCTTCTTTCTTCTTCTTCCTGTAAATGATGTTCGATCCGTTTAGCCTCTTAACTAACCTCGCTTTTTGATGGCGGCCTCTCTAATTCTCTGTCTTGTTTGCTCTTGAACTTGTTCAGAGTCATCCGCTTTTGGTAGAGAATGGTTGGCGTTGTCTCGATCTTTTCAGATTGCTTTCATCATCTTGCCTTTGCCTTTTCTTTTTCTCCTCAAAGTCTTGCTTTCGAGATTCTTCTTGTTCGTCTTCTTGACTAATTTCTTAGAGAGTTCAAGGCTCTTGGCACGATCATCGATTTCCATTCTTTTTTTACATTTAACGAAGAAAAAGTCTTCAATCTTGTCGACTCGCAATAACCTCCGAAAGAGCAATTTTACCTTCAATGATCTCTTTGCCATGTTGCTCCACACGCTCTTTTTACTTCAAACCACCAATAGATGAAGAGATGGCAAGTCGATACTGATGGTTTACGGTAGAGATGTAGTTGTTACCAACCGTGTCTATTTTTCTTTCTTCTCTTTATTCTCTTGTCCTTCCCCCTTTTTGGTTTCATCAAAGAGGTTGGACATTCTGTTGTTCAAAGCATTGAATTGCCGTGTGATCTCCTCTATGAGTTCCTCGATAACAAGAGGAGTGATCTGAACGGTGGCGTATGAAAAGTGTTTCAAGAAGCATCAAGAAGCAACTTCGATATCTGTCTTTGCTCGCTCAGTAGAAGCTATAAATTTTTCGACCCATATTCATGTGGTTGTCAGTTTTCTCCAAAGATGCCTAGACATTCTCCAATAGTACCTGTGTCTGATCGAGCATATCTGTCTGAACTTTGAGTTTGTCCGACTGGAGATTCAGCTTCTCGGCAAGAGGATTAACTAGTTGCATAACTTCAGAGAGGATGGCATTGTGCATCCCAACTGTGTGACTTCTTTCTCTATCAACTAGTTTTGCTTGCTCTTCTTCAAATCGCTTCATCAGATCTGCTGTGAGCGCTGTGAATTTGTCTTCAATAGCAGTCTTGATCCCATCCTGAATCTTCTCAGTATAAAGATCTAGGGAATCAGAGCTCATCGTGAGCCCCGGTCGGATGTTGAAGCCTTGCCAAGTTGGGTCTCATCTGCAAAGACCCATTCTGGTTCATCGGCAGCTCCCCTATGATCTGTGAGGAGATTGAACGGTTTCCCCCTGTTATCGCTAATTCCAACCTTTTCGTGAATCAACCATCTGATATCATCATCAGATGCCAATTCAACAGCACTTTCAATCCCAACAGTGTTTAAGCATGTCATCTCCAAGTCTACAAAGAAATCTGATCCCAGAGTCGTCATGAGAATCAGAAATTCTTCAATGCTTTTCAGTCTGATATCCCTCCAGAACACAATCTCTTCTATTTGTTGTTGAATGCCAGGATGTTGATCCAATTCAGGGCATAGATCCAGCAGATACTCCTTGATCTGTTGCTTCATTATCCTTATGATGGGGCTTTCTGAAACAAGTGAAGCAAGCACGGTTCTGGTATTGAACGGATTATGAGAGATGGACACTTGCTTGTCAGATCTCTCAGGTGCTTGTGACTTGTTTGGAGATTGGGATATTTGTGGTTTGTTTTCAGCGTTTTGAGGGTGTTCAATGTCCTGAACAGGTTCATTGATTGGTGGTGTGGGAGATCTGGGTGATCTGATAGGTGAGGGAGATGGTGAGAAGGTTTTGTGAGGAGAGGGTGATGGTGATTTGGAAGTGGGCGTTGGCGATCTTGCTCTCTGGAAGATCGTGGTGAGAGGCAGAGAATCAGATGGTGATTCTTCCTCAGATTGCTCCACTTCTGTCCTTCTGACAGATTTCTCTCCTTCTGCTGTGATCATCTGCTCTTCCCTTACTTCTCTGGAAGTGGGCTCATAGCGGACTGCTATCTCCTCTTCTGATTCCACTTGCATCAGATCCTTCATTCTGCTAACTTGCTGGGCTGAACTTGGAGCAGTCTTCAGAGGAGAAGTCACTCTCTTCTGACGTTTCCGCTGAGCATCTGGTTTCTTGGCCAGATCCTTCCTCTTCATCCTCTTTGGCCGTTCCCTGCGCTTTAGAAGATGCAGTTGCCTTATCTTTTCCCTTCTTTTCTCCCTTGGGTTTGGGCACATAAGGAGTTGGATCTTCATCAGATTGTCCAGGTAGGGACTCATCCTTGCCCAATATGGCCTTGTGCTTTGCTTGATATATCTTTGCTCCTTTCTCATTCCATTCATAGTTTTATGGCAGCTTATCTGACAGAATGATTGAGATTTTGTGTATGAAGGAGCACTTGGAAGATAATTACACTACATTGCTCTAGGTCAGTTCGAACTTCCCAGAGTCTTTCCTCAGTCGTGCCTTGACCATACCCAACCAATCTATATCTGAAGCCTTCTTTATTATTGCAGTCATGACACTGATCTTATAGGAAGTGACAGCATCAAGACTATAAGTTGAGCACATGATCACCTTTTGAACTATCTCAAGGAGAAGGCGATATTTCCTCTTCAGATAGGAGGCTTTGACGTTCATCGTGTTCTCCTTGTTTACTGGTCTCAATAACTCGGTTTCAAGAAATTCTTTTTCTCCTACATCAGTCGTGTAGGTCTCTGGATTGACGCTTCCATGAGTTAGGCCGAATATCCTCTGGAGATCGTCATTCGACACTCGCACTTCTAGTCCGCCAACAGAGGAAATCAGGTCAGCATCAATGTCTTCATCCCTCTGTAGATTGTATAAAAATTCAAGGGCTTCATGGGTGTGGACGATGTTCTGATGTGTAGAGCAATATCGTTCTAGCTCACACGCTCGCAAGCACTCCAGAATTTCCAGTGATTCAGGATCTGAGGTGATGGTGAATACTACATACTTCTCATCAATGATGTCTTTCTTCATCGATGCAAAGTTGCAGAACTTTTTCCCTTGGCCCGATCGTGGAATTAGATATGCCATTTCTGTACGATATGCAAATTGATGTTTAGTTTGAGTAAGATATCTCAATAAATTCAGTCAAACCAGTAATTTTAGCATCAATTTAGCAAGTAAGCGTATATATCTTATAAAAATTACAGAAACATATCATCACGACTTGTAAACCTAGGTACCAGGGTGAATTGAAATAAAGCAATATTTAAACGAGAAATTACCAGAAATTGATTTGAGGATTTGAGAAATCGTAAAATTAGAATCAATTGATTTCGAAAGTAATTCTCTTAAGATTATGAAAGTTTTGAGCTTTAATGAGCTTTGAGAAGACGATGTATTGGAAAGAAGTTTTCTGAGAAAGATTTGGATTTTATAGAAAACGAGGGAAAACCTTTTTGCACAACTTTCCAAAGTACTCAAGTATCCGTGTTTTGAAATCGGTGGCGAGATTAGTCGGCCAAAAAGTATTTTGATCGCACGGTTGAGAAAAGTAGTCTTCTCATATTTCGGACTCGAAAATTCGCAATAAAACGCATTAAAAACACATTCCCAAGTCCGCATTAAAAGTTTTGCAGAGCATGCGTCACAAAGTGAAAACAGAAGAAAATCAATTTATTTAAATAACGCATATAAGATATTCAGAAAGGGATAAATAAGAGAACGTATCTGACTGATTGATATTATAATCAACCAGTTACCACTGTGATCTGATCTGGTGCTTGTTGACCTTACTGATGGTAGCCTTAAGCATTTCCCAACAATATCTTACTTATCTGATCAGATTCTTGCTTGAAACACTTCGTCACTTATCTGATCCACTTATCTGATATTCTCATCTGATGCACTTATCTGATTCACTTCATCCTTCAATCTTTATCTATTCAGCCCGCATTTACTATGCACTTAAGTCAAACTCCCGCCAAAGCATTTGCTTCGGGGAGTCAAAAAGTCGCCTCGATTCCCAAATCGGCGCGATTTGACATTCCATAATAATGGCATAGATACGTTGTGATTACTCACACCGTCAACTCATCCAACCATTAACCGCGTGTCCCTTACGCGTTGTCGATGCAAATTTCTCTTAAGGTCTTCTGAGAAAATAAATTTGCATTTGTACCCCTAATTTCCTTCTATAAATTAACCTGGGTGTTAGGCAAAACAACACAACATAAACCATTCATCTTCTTTAGCATATACTTCATGCCTTTCCGATGATTTCCTTATTTTCGGTGAAAACCTTTAACCCTTTTCCAATGAATTCTGCTTTTCAAATCAACCCTGTGTGTTCCTTCACACTGCTTTCGTCGTCATCTAAGATTACACATACGATCAATGCTAAGCTTCTTTACCACCGTGGAGGCGGATCTGCTAAGGCAAATGAGAAGGCACTTCCTAACCGTGATCACCTTGCTGTCGAGATGATGAATTAGCATCACCGACCCGCATCGAATAAAACATGAGTTTGGTATACGATCTCGTATCAAACTCAATATTTACATGTGACACTAGTGTCCGTTTTGGTCCTTGTATGACTAAACCTCAACCGCAATCCTTTGTGTCCCATTTAATGTACCGGGAGCCCATTGATTTTAGCTCTAGGGGCTCCCTGCACGTAAAATCCTTCAAGGCCGCTTTCTTGCTCCTCACTCCAAGCTCGAGGGTGGCTTAGGATTTTCCTTAAGGCCTCTCACGCCCCTTTTTAGGATCGGGGAAAATGAGAGCATCAAGTCCTTGAACTCTCTCTCTCCCTTTCCCCGCCTTAGGTTGGCTTAAGGTTTATGGTTTATGGTTAATGTAGCGACCTCGGTCTTCTTGTACTTGAAGGTTGTAAAACCACTTGAAGATAGCTTGTAGGTAGCTTGTGATATCACTTGTAACTTGTAACTGACCTCCGGGTCTTTACCAATGAAAAATTATGTTATTTCATTGTTGTGTTGCCTCTTCGACTTATGCGACCAGAGCTTTCAACTCATGCGACTTGCTTGTTTACTACGGCTTTAATTGACTTATAAAGTAATCTTCCAATATGATCGGTTCCCTTAACTGATATATCTTGAACCGATCTTGCTCCTTTTCTCAACTTCAGATCGCTCCTTTTCTCAACTTCGATCGGCCTTATCGTCTGTCGTCGCCGATTAGTTGAGATTCCTAACTCAACTGATTCCACTTAACTTTGGTTAGTCTTTTAACTAATCGGTTCGGAGATCACCACCAACCATTTCGTGCACTTTCTCCGAGATCCGTAAGTCCTAGCTCGCTGCATAATTCTTCGAATCGATCTCAAATAGCGGCTTTAGTTAAAATATCGACTTTTTGCTTGTCAAGATGGATCTTTTCCATTCGATATTCTTCTTTTTTCAACGTGATCTCTCGATAAAATGGTGTCCGACATCCACGTGCTTGCATCTTGTATGTAGAATCGATTTCGAGTGATTGCAATAGCACTATTACTATCACGTAATATAGGTACGTTCTTAGCTACGATGTTGTAATCCTCACCGCCGACTTAGCGGAAAGCTTGGGGAACAACAAATTCACTGCAGCCCATATATTTTGCTTCAAGAAGTAGATGTATGAATCGATATGCGCTTCTTCGAAACCAAGAGATCGGTTTATTTCCCGAGAAACTAACATGAACCCGAGGTTGACTTCTTCGCGATTACGCAACCTCCGTGTCGAATCGAAATACCCACTAAGCTTTAGATTATCATCCGATGGGTAAAATAAACCAAGGTTTATTGTCGCCAGATACTTGAGAATCCGCTTAGTCGCTTCTAGGTGGCTTTGCATTGGATTTGCTTGAAATCACATACACCCCTTTTGCAAAGGTGATATCCGTCTCACTGGGCAACGGTATAGTAGAGATCCAATCAGAGCCCTATATTCTTTCTGATTAGTTTTCTGACCATCTTCATCTGGATCCATCTTGAACCCGGTCATCATGGGAATTCTGGCTTCCTTACAATGTTGAACTCCAAACTTGGCCAGTAGATTCCTTGTGTATTTCCTTTGGCGATGAATATCCCTACAGACTGCTTGACTTGTAAACCCGTAAAGTAATTCATCGACCCATCATGGACATCTCGAACTTCCTCTTGCATCAATTTGCTGAACTTCTCACATAGCTTCTTGTTGGGAGATCCAAAGATGATGTCGTCCATGTAAATCTGAACCATCAGAATATCTTCTCCATCTTCTATTCTGAATAAGGTTCTGTCCACTATTCCTTTAGGCCTTCTGATCAAGAACCCACTGTCTATCAAGAACTGAGAGAGTGTAAGGAGCTTGTTTCAGGCCATAAAGAGCTTTTCTTAAACGGTACACTTGGTTGCCTTTTTCAAAGCCTGGAGGTTGTTCAACATAAACTTCCTCTGCTAGTACCCCGTTTAAGAATGCACTCTTTACGTCCATTTGATACACAATGAACCCTCCGGTAGGCAAAGATATGCGAAAAAAAATTAATGGCTTCTAAGCGGCGATCGGTGCAAAGGTCTCATCATAATCAATTCCTTCTGATTGTGAATACCCCTTAGCAACAAGTCTTGCCTTATTCCTAGTTATGACATTATTCTCATCTCTCTTGTTCTTGAATACCCACTTCGTGCCAATCACGTCTTGATGAGTTGGTGGCATCACCGGTTTCCAAACTTGATTCCTCTCAAACTGTTCCAGCCTCTTTGCATGGCTAGAATCCAACTGCGTCTTGTAGAGCTTCCTCTACTATAGTTGGTTCCTTCAAAGACGATAACAACAAAGATATGGCACTTTCACCAATCTAATGTCTAGTTTTGACTCTATCGATGGGTCTCCGATAATCGGATCGGTTGGATGACCGTAATCCGTGTCCTCCTTCTACTCGATTTGCGTCTGGTTGGAGAACATCATCCATTTACGATAGTAGTTCATTACTAGTGATTGGGAGTGGTCTCGAAATTATGATCAACTTGATAAGAACATGTCTCGGTGATGTTGGACTCATCATGTCTTGATGTCTGTTAAATAGGAACTTCCAGAGTTCCCCTCAACCGGATGGTTTAGTTGATCTTGTCTCAAAATTGCATGCAGTTTCTTCAGCGACGGTTGTGCGTACCTTAGAATTCCGATTGACTGTTGAATCGCCAAGATCAAGTTACGGATATATCTTTATTACGTCTTTCTTTCTCCTTGATACTTAGTCGATCCATTTTCTGCGTGATCGGGTATCGGTTGATCTGGTGCAAACGTTACGAGGCACTTTCTCTTGTTCGTAAGATGTCTCATCAAAGACCACATGGGGTGTTTCTTCCACAACTAGGGGTTCGTTTGTTTATGTAAACCTTGAAAGCCTTTTTCTTTGAGGAATATCCTATGAATATACCCTCATCGACTTGGCCTCAAAAGTCTTCAACTAACTTTTCCCATTGTTGTGTATGAAACACTTGCACCCAAAAATATGGAAGTATGAAACACGAGGTTTTCTGCCCTTCCACAGTTCATAGGGTGTTTTGAAGTGAGTCTTAGTCGAGAACATCTCGTTACGAGTGTGGCATGCGGTGTTGATGGCTTACGCGAAAGCGGCTTGTGTCGCATGTTCAAACATAGTCTGGCAGCTTCCTTGAGAGTTCTGTTTCTCCGCTCACTACTCTCCATTTTTGTTGTGGCGTTCTTGCAAATGACGTCTCATGTTGTATACCAAACTTAGTGCAAAATCGAATAAAAGAATTCGGGAACTCAGTACCTTTATCCGATCGATTTTTTACTATCTTTAACCGACCCCTTTTCGTTTTGTAGTTTCTTGAGCAACTCGGGTATCTTTGTCGTTGTCTCGTTCTTCTTGTATAAGAATACAACCCAAGTAAACTTGGAATAATTATCCACGATTACCAGAGTATATTTAAATCCATTGAGACTAACTTTGGTATATGGCTCCAGAATAGATCCATATGGAAGATTCTTGCATTACTTTACTAGATCTTTGGTCCATGTATTCCTTTGAATGAAGCTTTAACTTGTTTTCCCTTCTTACATCTGGCATGTATCGATCTTTAGAGAATACCTCATTCGGAAGTCCCTCAACCAAAGGCACCCTAGTTATCTTGTTAAGAGTCTTAAAGTTCAGATTTACTATACTGACACCGTTTTCGTTTTGTAGTTTCTTGAGCAGCTCGGGTATCTTTGTCGTTGTCTCGTTCTTCTTGTATAAGAATACAACCCAAGTAAACTTGGAATAATCATCCACGATTACCAGAGTATATTTGCGTCCACTGAGACTAACTGGTGTAACTGGTCCGAATAGATCCATATGGAGCAATTCTGCGATTATTTCATTGGATCTTTGGTCCATGTATTCCTTTGAATGAAGCTTTAACTTGTTTTCCCTTCTTACATGCGACACATGTCTGATCTTTAGAGAATACCTCAATCGGAAGTCCCTCAACCAAAGGCACCCTAGTTATCTTGTTAAGAGTCTTAAGGTTCAGATGACTCATTCGTTTGTGCCAGGGCCAACTGCTATTTTTGGAACTCTTAACAATTAAGCATGCATTTCTTGGGCAACTGTTCCAATCCGCTATGTAGATCGTGCCTTTCCTTGAACCAGTTAGCAAGATTTGTTGAGTAGCTCAATTTCTAATCGTACACTTGTCGCTCGAGAACTCAACGCTGAATCCGTTGTCGCAAAATTGTGATACTGATAGTAGATTGTGCTTTAATCCTTCGACATACGAGACTCTAGTTACTTGTACATCATCATTCTCTAAGGTTCCAAATCCTTTGGTAAAACCAAAGTTATCATCACCGAAGAGTACACGTGGGCCTTCTTGTTCTTTGTAAGAGCTAAGGAGATGTTTGCTTCCAGTCATTTGCCTTGAGCATCCACTATCGATGTACCAGATAGTTACTTGTACACCTCCTTTGTTGGCCAGTCCCACGCGAACCTTCAATCGAATCAGGCTTTAGGTACCCCTTTGGAATTGGGTCCTGAGGGGTTAGAGTGGATTTAGGGATCCACACAAACGAGCACTTCTATTGTGTCGATAGATCGAAGGCTGATTTGTCTCCCCATACATATCAACATAATCATACGTCCCTTTATATGCTTTCTGATTTGTATGATTATTCGTGTGAGCCTTGGGTGAATCAGAAGACTTGGAATTTTTTTTATATTTTATCTTCCTTTAACCCAGTGTGACTCAGGTGTAGTAGCCCTAGGTATCTGGTTATAAGGGTAGGTACGACTGCTACCATTAAAAGATTCATATCTTTTTGGCATAGATGGTTTTTGCAGTTTACTTATAGCTTGCTTATTAGGCAGCTGACCTCGATTGGGTCTCAGATTAGATTTCCTTTTTACAGGTTGTCTCTTCTGATACCTAATCTGCTGATCAGGTTGAGGTTTCTTCAGAAGAATTGGGTTCTTCTGTTGATTCCTCGGCTGATGCTTAATTAGTTGGGGTCCATTTCTGTTCCCTTTCTGATTAGGAACTTGCCTTACTTGCTAAGCAGGTCTCTTTCCCTTATCAGATACATGTTTAGCTTTTTGTGTATCTTTGTCAGAGACTCGTTTGATTACACCCTTCTGAAGTGAACCAAACGGGGCTTTTGAGGATGTAGAAGGATTCTCATACCCAATTCCCTTCTTGTTAGTCGGCGTTCGAAAATAGGTGTTCATATCTTGAACGGTTTTTGATGACTTCGTGAAAACCTCTATTTTATTGCGCAAATTATCCTCAGTAGATTTTAGACTCTCATGTAGTCGGAATAGCTCATCAAACTTAGCTTGTAGGATTTTGAAATCATCAGCTTGTTGTTTGTTGATTGCTAGCTGATCTTTGATCTGCTTCTCCTGATCAGAAGATTTAACCTTCAGAACATTAAGTTTCTCAGTTACCTTCTGAGCAGTTTCAGTTGATTTCAGTTCAGCTGCTTTACTGACATCGTTCTCTTTAACAAGCTGATTATTTCTGATCCTTAACTTGTCATTTTTAGCTTCCACTATTGTATATGTGTCTACTGCATCAGAGAGATCATCAAGCAATTGCTCAGAGTAGAGCTGCAAGTCAATCTCTCCAGCAGGTGTGCTAATAATAGCTGGTGTGGAAATTAAAAAAGCAGGAGGTTTGGAGATTACCTCAGATTGGTCTTCCTCCCTGGCCATCAGGCAGATTTCATCGTCATCTGAAGAGAATATCAGATCTTCATGTTCGAGGAAATCAACAGCACTGCTTATCAGACAAAAGTCTTCTACAGATGAGTAGCCAAAATCCTCAGAAGGCAGATAGGAATCATCAATTCCTGTTGTGTCGGCAACCATGGCTTTTCTGTCTTTGAAGCGTAGCTCTCTTTTGTTCCGCTTCTCTTCCCTTTCTTTGGGAGTCAGGTCTGGGCAGTCGGAGCTGTAGTGACATGGTTTCAAGCAGTTGAAGCACGATCCACGATCCACGGAACTTCCTCTGCCAGGTGAGACACTTCGTCTGTAGGATCTGTCAGGTGACTTTTCTTTCTGATTGTAGTCTGAACTCCTTCTGTCAGATCTGTTATCTCTTCTCTCGTCTGACCGATCATCTCTTTTATCATCTCTGTGATCCCTTCAGTCATCAGATCTATTCCTTTCTAGTGATCCGTCAGTTGGCCTCCTGTTCCTTTTGTCTTGATAATCCTTGTAGAATCTGCGATACTTACCGAGTTGAATATTTGATCTTTCAAGTTTCCTGGTAAGTAAAGGGATCTGTTCAGCTTGGCTTATGATGTTTCCAACAGGTTCAGTGGCCTTTGATTTGCTGCTGGTTGCTTTGAATGCAACTAATTTAGATGTGGAGGTTGAGGCTTCAGCAGGCATCTCGTCTTCATCTGCTTGCCCTCTTTCGATTAAATCGAACTCATGGACTTTAAGGCTTAGGAATAAGCTACTTGGCTTCATCTTGGAAATGTCTTGGCAATCCTTGATTACCGTGACTTTCATGTCCCATTTCTTGGTGAGAGATCTTAAGATCTTATAATTGATGTCTTTGTCTGACATCTCTCTTCCAAGTTCGCGTAGCTTATTTACTGACATGGTGATCCTCCCATCGAGCTCGTTGAATGTCTCGTTGGGCAACATTTTGAGTTTTTCGAACTTCACCAGTTCAGGTTGTAGTCGGCTGTCTTTGATTTGATCATTTCTTTCGCATATCTCAGCAAGAGTATCCCACATTTGTTTTGCTGTTTTGAGATACTTTATCTTCTCTTCGGTGACTTTATCCACCGTCTTCATGATTATATGCCTGGCGATTGTATCTAGAGTATACAACTTTCTTTCTTCTGCATCCATCGTATTTGGACTTTTTGAACAAGACTTCCGGTGCATGATTCGGATCTCCTCCAACCGGGGTTGTCGTGATATATGATGATGGGTCCTCATTCAATGAATTCCATCATTCTGCCGCTTATCAATCCCATATGGTTGCACATGTATATAGTTCAATCTGCATACTCATCAATTGAAAACTTAGGCAAATCATGATACATACGAGAGGTATTATCCATCTTGAGTGATTTTGAAAACGAATGAGTTTTGAAAATGGTTTTTCAAGATCTGTTCAAATGACCACAAAGATTCTTCCTCAAGAATCGATGATACTCAAAAGCCGATAGTGCAGTAGAACCCTTTGCTTTCCTGATACCACTTGTAGGTCCCGAATCGGGTTTTTGAGGGCAAAAGTCTAGAGGGGAGGGGGAATAGACTTAAAAACTTTTAAATCTTGGTCGGTGTGATTTGCAGTTACTGATCGAGTCTTAGTGAGTCGATTTGATCGATGTTCAATCTTCTTGAGTGCCCGAGGCGGTCAGGTTTATATATGTCGGTTTAACCGAGAGTGCGGAAGCTTGTAAATACCCGTGTGAAAAACCAGTTTATCAAAACAGATTCTTAAGTCAGTTTTCAACCGGCTGACTAAGGTGTCAACCTGATCAGATCAGTTGCTTGGTGCAGACTGAGCTTAACTTAGAATATGTATGCAGTTTTAAACTCAGTTGTGTGAATTGTGTAAAGCAATAAATAAAGCAAGTAAATGCACACAAGATTTTATAGTGGTTCAGACGAAACCCGTCTTACGTCCACTCTTCCCTTAACACAGGGGCACCAACTTAACCAACTTAACCAACTGGACTTAGTTTTATGTGTTAGTCCAACACCCAACAGATGTTTATTGAGTTCACACTCAACCGAACCAGAAATCAGAAACTAGAATCCCTAGTCTGAAATCTTGCGGTAACAAACTTAACCTAACTTTGAGTTTGGGTAAAGGTTTGTTGTGGTTCCAACTGGAAATCTATCCTGGTGTTTATGTAGCCAAATGCTAGTGGATAGAATTTCTTGCTAAGAACTATGGGATGAACACTCTAAGAATAATCTTCAAATATGGTGTTCTTCGAAATGGAGATTTTCTGCCGTAGTTTTTTGCTTTTTCATGTGTCTCCATGTTCGTTCTTAGTGTTATGTTGTCACACTCTTCAATTTTGAAGATTGATCCCATTTTATAGACCTCAAAATCAAAGAGCCGTTGGAGAGCAATTTAAATTTCGGGCTATATTAGTTAGGCTGTAGGATATGATTGTGACGTGCTCCGAATATCGGCGTGGCCGTAGGGTATGATTAAAAAGCGGTGTTTTATGTCACGCAGCTCGAATCCGTATTTTTCGGCTCTTTTTGCACGTCTCGCTTTCTCCTTGGCCCAAGACCCGCATTTGTCCGTTAGGCGATTGATATTCCTTTAGTAGAAGATTCGCCTTATGCGGTGTACCATTTTTTTGGCGCCGGGTGTGGTGACTTGATCGGATAACCGATCTACCTTGTTAGTCTTCGATGCAGTTGTCTTAGCTTTCAATATCTGCGACTTCGGTGATATTGGTCTTCTCGTAGTCTTGATCTTACGGTGACTTTGAGCCTCGATGTATTCAAACCATCTTGAGTCTTGAGTTTATTCTTGAGTCTTGAGTTCATCCCCGAGTCTTCAGTTCATCGAGTCTTCGTGTTCATCTGAGTCTTGAGTTTATCTGAGTCTTGAGTTCATCCCGAGTCTTAAGTTCACCAGTCTTCGAGTCTTCGATCTTCACCGATCTTCGACTTCTTTTCTTCGATTTGATCTTAGCCTAATAATCATCGACCTTATCCGGGTCATCCGATACTTCGACCAGACCTATACATATTGAGTTTCCCCAATATGTGACCTATCTTTACATCACCATCTATACATTTCATTTGGTCATCTTAACTGATTCTAAGTCATCGATCCAATAGTGTCCGACCGGTCCTATTACAACCTGTTTTGGAACTTCCATCAAAACTTAAATACAAATTTCCCAACAATCCCACATCAGAAATCAACTTACATTCAGCTGATGAAGTAAGTGCTTGTAGTTTCACCCTCTTCCCAAGCAAGCTGACTGTGAAAGTCATCTTTTCATAGTCAAGCTCAATAGGTGTGCAAAATTTTAACCAATCCCCTCCTAGGATCAGATCACAACCCTCATTCACCAACAGCCTCAGTGGGTAGGTGAATTGATGTCCCTGCATGTTCCAAGTGAAAGAGTTCACTTGTTGTGAGTTGACCAATCTTTGACCATTAGTAACCTTCACCAGTATGGGTTTAGCATCACTCAAAGGGCATTTGAGCCTTTTAGCTGTAGCCTTTTGTATAAAACTCAGGGTGCTACCTGAGTCTATGAGAATGTGGAGTTTGTGGTGTTCAAACTCCCCAAAAAGCCTCATGGTAGTAACTCCATCTTCACCACTTAGAGAATTTAGTGACATCTGGACCTCTTCCATGATGTCAGCCCCATAAACAACCTGTTCTTCCCCTTCAGTGGTAGGAGAAGAGAAGGATTGAGTATATTCCTCTTCTTCTGCCAGAATCATGTATGAAATTCTCTGTTTGCATTTGTGCCCATGCACAAAAGGTTCATCACAGTTGTAACATAACCCCTTCTCCCTCCTAGTTGCCATCATCTCAGAGGAGATAAGACCTTGAAATGTGGTTTCCCTTTACTTTGGTAGGGCCCCCAAAGAAGATCACCCTTCTTCCAATTGCATAAAATTAGAGTTAGAGTTAGGGTTAGGGTTAGGGTTAGGGTTAGGATTAGAAACCCTTGAATAGGGCTTAAGTTTTTAGTTAGTGCAACAAAGAGTCTGATCTTGCTTCTGCCCAAATTTAATAAAGATGTTGAAGTGTGGTAGGTTCAAACATGGCTATTGTTATTTGTAGCTCTTCATTAAGTCCTCCAATGAAACTTGCCACAAAGTAGATTTAGAAATACATCCCCAAGAACTACCAAAGATACAAGCTTTTCGATTCCTCATACTTATCAACATAATCTTCATAGCTACCCGTTTGTTTGAGTTTCTTAAACTCAGAAATCATTGTAGAGTCCTTAATCTCCTCAAATCTAGTTGAGAGAATAACCAAAAATTGTGCCCAAGTTAATTCCACATTTCGTTGATTGAAATTAAACCCATAGTCTTTCTTTACCCTCAAAAATGGATAGTAGCCAAAGTGATTTTTTGTTGATCACCATATTTGGGCATAAAACTTAAAATACCCATTGATCTCACTACCAATAACCTAGGTTTAGAGCCATCAAACCTAGGGAATTCAATCTTAGGCACTGGGTTGTGAAATTGGGTACCATCAGTTAACTTCCTTGGAGATTCCTGATACTGATAGGATGATCCCCCACTAGCAGTTCCAAAGGTAATCCCTCCACCAGCAGGTCCATAGTTAGACCCTCCACCACCAGATCCAAAGCTAGGACTCCCCAAAATAGAAGGCCCTTCATTGTGACCCTTGCCTTTTTCCATATTCAACAGTTTGTAATCGTGATAAATTTGCCAAAGTGTTAGTCATAAGCTCAAATTTCTCCTCCATCTTGGTTGTTAAACCTTGCATATTGTCTGTTAGCTTCCCTCTCTTGCTTCCAAACTTCGGGCTTCCGTTTGAATTAATAATTCCAACTTCCCAGATTCTTACAGATCCTTGGAGCGTGTTCCCTCGGCCATGATCAAAACTTGGCTCTGGAATACCAAATGTTACGTTTTTTATATTTTCTGGGATGTTTGTAATGTGTTTTTTAGATTTTCTGGAATAATATTGCTAAAATATAAATTGCTGGTAGAACAAGATGAAGAACAAGATGAAGATTTGAAGAAATAGGGAGAGAGAGAATTAGATAGGAAGACAGGTAGTTAGAAGAGAGAGAATGATGCAAATTTTCTGATATTCTCATTCATCGGCCAGAGGCCGTATTTGTAACTAACAGTGTGGTCCACACACTAGTGGATATTCCTTAGGTATTTTAAATGCAGAATCTAAAATAGATAATGGATCTTCCAGATTATTCTAAATGTTTGGGCCCATTTGCGAGAAGCCCAAACCTTTCCCCATTCAGATAAACTACTCAGATAATTTGGCTCAGGTGCATCCTGAGCCTCAGTTTCCTTATTCAGATAATTTGACTCAGGTGTAACCTGAGCCTCAGTTTCCTCGCTCAGATAATTTGGCTCAGGTGGATCCTGAGCCTCAGTTTCCTCATTCAGATAATTTGTCTCAGGTGTATCCTGAGCCTCAGTTTCCTTGCTCAAATAATTTGGCTCAGGTGGATCCTGAGCCTCAGGTTCCTCGTTCAGATAAATATATATTGAACCTCTATTTCCCACTGATAAAGGAAACCCTGATTTTAACTCCCCTTTCGTTCCCATCTCACCACTCTTCACGTTTCTCTCTGTTCTCGCAACAGAATCTCAGTGAGAGCCTCTTCAGTAGGTTTTTCAATTGATGGCAAGGCAGCAAGCTTGTCGTAACTTTCCCCCTTTTTGGCATCATAGTTTGCTATCAGCTCGGAAAGGGTTCTATCCATATGGAACTATTCTCTGCCAATCGACCTTACTTCTGCCGCCACATGGAAATGTTCATCCTGAATTCTTTGTAGGACATTCAGTCCAGTACTGGCGTCTTCAGCAAGACCACCATAGGTTGCTTTCATTTTCTCCATCAAGGAGTTGCTCATCTCATCTACAGCTAATCTGATCATCTCCCCAGTCTTGGATTTCAGAAAATCCTCAAGAGCTTTAGATTTCAGATCAAACTATCTCTCCATCTCATCCTTCATCTCTTTAGCCACATCATCCAACCTTGTACTGAAAGAAGTAAACTTACTATCAATTGAGGTAAATAGTAAATTTACCTGAGCAGGTTCTTTTATTGTTGAGATTTTATTGTTTGATTAGGATCTTTTCATATCTCTATTTATAAAGATTTAAGAAGCATTCTTGGACTTTTTGTAAGGTTGTTGATTATTGAATAGAAAAAGTATTGGTTTTATCCATTTTTTTAGTTTTTATCTATATCTTCCAAAGATTCACATCGAATCAATGGATTATCATGTTAATCATTGTTGGGAGATGAATTTAATATATATGATTTTGATTAAGATCCCAAAACCACGAGTATGACATGATCGAATGATCTTGATAGTTGAGTCGATTCAGGTTTTTTAGTACTCGGGATGTTATTTGCAAAATGTATAGTCGGCAGATATAGTTAGGATAGGTTCTCAAGACTCAAGAACTCAAGATATGTTTCTGAAGAAACCAAGTTTCAATGATGAAATCAAGATATTGAAGACTTCGATGATATCTTGGAATCAAGACTCAAGATGAAGACTCGAGACATCGGTCAAGATAAACTATAAAGATTCGAAGACCTCGAAGACTCGAGAAGACCTCAAGACTCGGAGACTCACAAGACACAAGATCAAGACTCGAGAACCAAGATCAAGAATACTGAAGGCACAGACTTCAAGACTCGATAAATGTCTTGAATGCTCAATATGAACACAATGTTCCAAGGAACCAATATATCTATCGAAGGATGCACACTTGAAGATCGCGATTCCTTAGAAAATAGATATCTGCCAAGACATTCAAATGCGGACAAAAGGAACTAAGTCAGAAGTGTTGTTAAGGTTATATCAAACTCAGAGTTTGTAACCAAAAGAGCCGTTGAAGGTGTCTACCTTTAACTGAGACAAAAGTCAAAAAGAGGAAGACAAAGATTGTACCATCTTGCAATCGACGGTGGACAGGGTCAAAAAGATGTCAGATGTACAAAAGTTCCAGACTGCAAAAAGTGAAGACCGGCTACATGAAAGGCTATTGCCTAAAACGTGTTAGGGAGGTTCAAACCCTAAATATAGTCGTTTCTCACACACCTTAAGAGGAAACTCACGGAGTTATCTCTCCAACGGATAGTTTTCAAGAGTGACCTTGGTGTATGCCTATAAATCTTGGGTGCCCCTCTACATTGTAAGGTTACGGGAAATTTATACTCAACTCAAGAGCTCAAACTTATTCTTGCAAAAGTTAAAGCACTCGAAAAACCTAGAATTTCCCAAGTGCTTCTACATTGAAGAGAGGTCACTATACTAAGCCTAGCCTGATAAGAATTATCCAAAGCTTAGTCGAGATATCCTAACCCTTTGCATTGTGCTTCATTGTAAAGGATATCTCATCTAGTTGAAACCAACCGAGAAACCCCAAACCCCTTGAGAAGGTAGTTGGAGTGTGTTTGTTGGTAAGAAGAGTTGTAAAGAGTTAGTAAACTACGGGAGTAGTCAGAAAACTCTAGAGGAGAAGTTAGTAAGCTACAGGGGTAGTCTGAAAGCTTGTTTGTGTTTGAGTAAGTAAACTACGGAGGTAGTCAGAAAACTCAAGGTTGGGTTGAGTAAGTAAACTATGTGGAGTAGTCAGAAAACTCAGGGCCGAGTTGAGTAAGTAAACTACGAGGTAGTCGAGAAAACTCGAGTTGATGATGAATTTCTCTGAAGAGTCAGGGAGAGTGGACGTAGGAGCTTGAGTCTCTGAACCACTATAATTGTTGTGTTCTTTATTGCTTTCCTTATACGTATGCTTAACTATTTGCATTGACTTGATTTTTGAATGCATACTTTTCACTGATATTCAGTTGGAATCAATCCACTGAAATTGCATAAGTGAATCACAGCTTAATCACTATTTTCATAAAGGGAAAGTTTTTAGCAAAGCTTAAAACGAGTTTAAACTAAGGGCCAACCATTTCGCACGACTGAGTAGCTAGAACAGATAGTTACCAAACTGAACTCTCTCCTGAGGATTCAGTAAGTTAGCTATCTGATCCAAGCAACTTCGATCTCTGACACTTTCGGGACTTAGTTGGGATTATCTCGAGGTATCCGAAAGCATTTCAGATCATCATCTCGATGAGATTTTGACTCAGAGCAATCTGTGCTTCTCAGAACCTAATCTTCAGGATTATATGACCCAAGCTGGCCTCAATAAGAAAAAGTTTTAAAAACACTGAACACGTGTATTCCCCCCCATACACGTGTAAGACTCGTTTGCACCGGGACCAACAAGTGGTATCAAAGCAGTGGTTCAACTTGACCACCTGCTGTGTTGATCAAAGTTTTATTTTCAAAAATACTTGTGGTCTATCTGAACTGATCTTATTTGCTGAAACTTTTTACTTTTCAAAAGATCAGAAAAATGTCTTCTAAAAAACTTCCCATGTTCTCAGTGGAGAACTATGACCTATGGAGACTGAGAATGCAGGCTCATCTGTATTCCAAACATGAGCGTATGTGGAGAGTGGTCTCTCAAGGACCATTCCAGTTTACTGTGGTGAATCCTAGAGGAACAGAAGATGAGGGAATTGATCCTAGAGCAGAATTTCTTAAATCTGATGACCAACTGACTCCTGAGGAGAGAAAGTTAGTCAATCTAGACTACATTGCAAAAGACACACTATACAGTACTATTGATGATGGTGTGATGGGAATGATCTCTCCGTAATCTTCGCTAAAGAGATTTGGGATACACTAATTTTTATGTGCCAAGGCACGATCAAATAAAAAGAAAAAAAACATTTTTCAATTGGCAATTGGAAAGTTTGATAGTTTTTGAAATGGATGATGGTGAATCAATAGACAAACTAGAAGTCGGATTCACTAAAGATCATGAATGATCTAAATGCACTTGGAAAGAAATATCCACAGAGAGAAGTTGCATTGAAAATTCTTAGAGGTCTTTCTAAGAAATGGGATATTCATGCGAAGGTGATTGAAAACACCAAGAACATTAATTCAATGCCTTACCAACAAGTCTTCTCTGAAATTTGAAAGCCTATGAATTTGTAATTGATAAGAAATCCAAAAGGTCGATGAAGAAAGATGATTCTTCATCGAGTAAAAATGTGGCTTTAAAAAGTCAAGATAAAACACAATAAAACTAGAGAGTTCGAGAACCCCCATGCCAAAAAATCGGGATGCGCTTTTGAGGAAAAGCTAGCAATCGATGGCAAGGAGGTTTGACAGACTTAATAATAGATTTGGAAAATACAAAAAGCTATTACAGAACCACAGTACGGAAGAAACCCGAGGACGGATCAACCGAGAAGAAGAAGGACACGAAAGTCAAGGATCTTCATCCGCAAAAGAAGGACTCCAAGTCTAAAGAAGAAAATGATCGGGGATGATGTACCAACAGATGCTATAATTGCGAGAAGAAAGGTCACTTCCAGTATGATTGTCCAGATTTGAGTGCTAAGGAGAGAAGAGAAAGGAAAGCTATGAGAGACCAGAAGTTCTCAAGCAAAAAGGCCATGGTTGCAGAAGAAGAACACTCGAGGAGGGATCTAGCTCTTCGATGAGATATTCTCGATGACAAAGGAAAGTGATGACATCTCGTCCGATGGCCATTGAGGAGGTAAACTCTTCTTTCTCTGTTGTTGCTCCTACACTAGCACAAGAGTTTTCAAGTTCCATTGAAAACAGTCATTTTGACCTGATGGATTCTTTTGAGAATCGATGAAGGACTATCTTTGTTTTTGCAAGGATCGCTAGATAGAACTCAAGAGCGTAATAAGGAACCGAAAGTTCGAAAAATCTAAAATGGAAAGACTCTAGCAATATCTTGAAATCACTTCTCAATTAATGGGAGCTCTTGATGAACTGGATGTTACAATGTACAACTCTCGAGAAAAAGAAAGTCGATAATGTCCCTAATCCCGAAAAGCTAGAGAAATCCACCCAAGAGATTCAAATATTCAAGACTAAGTTCAATGACCTCTCGAGAAGCATGAAACTCTACAGAATCGTGAGGATAGTGCATGAAGAAGTTAACTCTATTGAATAAAGCATCTAATGTAATAGATGAAATTCAGAGTTATCGAGATCCGCCACTATAAAATCCTGGATTGGGATACATTCCAAGGAACCTCACAAGGTCATCTCGAATCTTTGATCATGTAGCGAAAAAGACAATCTTTGTAAAACCAATGGCACCCACACTTCAAACTCAAGTAATGCCCAAGGTTGTAGACAAGGAAAAGGACCTATGGTCTCGAGAAACCAATGATCGGGTTAGAAAGCCCAAACCTCGTGGTAAAGGCAAGAAAACCCGAGCAATCGATTGGAAAGTTTTAGGTAAGTACTTCAAAGCCTCGGGGCTAAGAATGCAAACCCGAAAGGCTCCACACCGAACCATCGAGAGGAATCCTCGGATGAGAAACACTCGGCCCGAGACATTCTCAATCAAGAAACCAAGTCCTTAGTATACCGAAAAGACCAAGATTTCAAAGATGCATAACCCGAACCCCACTTGCCTAAGGGGTAAAGGTTATCCTGAACCCAAGTCATCAAAGATTTAGACCGGCCAGACAAAAAAGCCTAAGCATCCGAATGTAAATTTGAACCAAAGAAAGAATTCAAAAGCCCATGTTCATGCTAAAGCTAGCACACATATACGTAAAAACCGCTAAGGCACCCGAGAGTAGTGGATGTATATGTTGATGTTTATGGAAGACAAATTAGCCACTCTAAAGTGATTAGAGTTGTCGTGCAGATTTGGATTCCGAAGGTACATCTAACCTTGTAGGACCCTACACAAATTGGGTACCTAAGAATTGATCTGCTTTTTTTCGGGAGGAAAACAAGGGCACCGGATCGACTAAAGATCACATGGCAATCGATGAGCAGAGATGAAGAAGCTCCTCGATATATGGTATCTTGACAAAGGGATGTTCAAGACATATGACAGGATACAAGAAGATACTCGGTGACTATGTTGAACAAAAGAGGCCCACAGATCACTTTTGGAGATAACTCCAAGGGATGGATCAAGGATATGGAACTTTGGAAATCGACTCGATTCATATCCATGGTGTTTCATATGTATCCGGATTGAAGCATAACTCGCTTTCAATTAGCCAATTACGTGATAAGGGTTTTAATGTTGAGTTCTCCAAGAACTTATGTTTTGTGAAAGATGATACATCACGTAAAGTATTATCGATTGGTACAAGAAAAGGAATGTGTATCTTGTCGATTGGAGTTCAACTCCTAAAGATACATGTTTAGTTGCTAAAAGTTCCACAGATACCAGTTGGTTATGGCATAAAAGAATGAATCACCTAAATTTCAAAACCCTGAACAAGCTTGCAAGATTAGCTCTTGTGAGAGTGTTGCCTAATGAAGTGTTCAGTAAGGAACATATTTGTGATGCGTGCCAGAAAGGAAAACAAGTAAAAGCATCATTTAAAAGCAAAGTAGAAGTTTCTACTGACAGAACACTTCAGTTACTGCATATGGATCTTTTTGGTCCTATAACACCAGTAAGCACTAATGGCAGTAAATACACATTGGTAGTAGTTGATGACTACTCAAGATATACTTGGGTCATATTCTTACTTAGTAAGAAAGAGACTCAGATAAAGCTGCCAGAGTTACTGAAAAGGCTCAGTATTGAGAAAAATCTGAGTGTGGTCAAAATCAGATCTGACAAAGGAACTGAGTTTATAAATCATATCATATCTGATTATTGTGCAGAGAATGGAATTTCACATGAAACATCAGCTGCAAGGACCCCTCAACAAAATGGTGTTGCTGAAAGTAGGAACAAGACTCTGAAAGAAGCTGCAAGGACAATGATAGCTGAAGTTAATATTCCTAAAAGATTTTTGGGCAAGTCATCAACGACGTGACGCTCTCTCATAATGATCCATGCTGACCAAAAGTCAAGGCAAAACACCCTATGAGCTTTGGAATGAAAGGAAGCCTCTTGTTTCTTTCTTTCGTGTGTTTGGTTGCAAGTGTTTCATACACAATAATGGTAAAGATCGGTTGAAAACATTTGATAGTAAAGCTGATGAAGGAATATTCTTAGGATATTCTGAAGTTAGTAAAGCTTTCAGAGTTTACAACTGTAGGACTCTTATTGTGGAGGAAACACCTCATGTTGTTTTTGATGAATCTACTTGTGTTAAGAAGAAACAGGAACATGATGCGATGAACCGACTAAGAGGATCACCAGTTAAGCTCCAAATGTAAAGATAAATCATCCATCGAACACGAAAAGAAGAAGTCACCCACATCCTATGATTGGGTGACTCAGACTCGAATAAAGAAGTTCAGATGGAACTCAGATGGTGAGACTCGGGAAAACCAACACTCCAAAGTGACCAATCAACAGCACCGCCTCGGACTCGGTATGTGATGCCAATGAAGATGTGGTCACAATGAGGCAAATTCTCAATCTATCAACCAAAGGGGAACAAATGTCTCCGATAATGTTCTAAATAGAATTTCCCGAGGAAGATGATTCCTTTTCTCCCTGTTTTGTTGTTCCCTCGAAGTTTATCGATTTAATCGAACCTAACATTTTAAATGTTGAGGATAATATTGAAGGGGAACATCAAGAAGGAAATGGTTAGATAGTCATCCTACAAGTCGATTGTGGGTGATCTAACTGAAGGTGTTAAAACAAGAAGGTTCCATGGTGAGAGTGCACTATTCTCATTGTTTCCTATCGAGAAAAGAACTCCATCGAGATTGGTGAAGCTCTACAAGATACTCATTGGATTCTTTGCTATGCAAGATGAAATAATCAATTCTCAAGGAATGAAGTATGGGGAGCCGGTAGATAGACCCGAAAAGGCACAATGTCATTGGAACCAAGTGGGTTTTCAAGAATAAAAGAGATGAAAACAACAACATTGTGAGAAAAAGGCAAGGCTAGTTGCACAAGGTTATTCCCAAGAAGAAGGCTTGGATTATGATGAAACCTTTGCTTTGTTGCAAGACTAGAAGCCATCAGATTGTTTCTTGCATATGCTTTGCCCACATGAAGTTCACATCCTATCAAATGGATGTGAAAAGTTCATTTCTCGAGCAAGGTGCTTAAAGAAGAGGTTTATGTGGAACAACTCCTGGTTTCAAAACAGAATGACCAAGTTTACAGGCTCAAGAAAAGCTTTGTATGGTCTCAAGCAAGCACCCGAGCATGGTATGATACTCTTTCTCAGTTTCTTACTGACCATGGTTTTGTCAAAGGAACTGTTGATAGAACTCTGTTCAGGATAGAGGATGGGGAAGATATCTTACTAGTTCAGATATATGTTGATGACATCATTTTTGGATCTCCAAATCATCAGCTGTGTGAAAAGTTTTCAACACTGATGAAAGGCAAGTTTGAGATGTCAATGATGGGAGAGATGAATTTCTTTCTAGGTCTTCAAGTGAAACAATCAAAGGAAGGAATATTCATCAACCAGGCAAAGTACACCAGAGATCTTATTGCAAATATGGTGTATGATTGTGCAATGCGCTTAGATTCCCATGAATACTAACTACAAGATGGATCCCGATTACAAGGCAAATGTCAGTAAACCATCTTGATTATAGAGGAATCATTGGATCATTGCTCTATCTCACAAACAAGTAGGGTGGGATATAACATTTCTTTGTTGGGATATGTGCAAGATACCAAGCTAATCCTAAAATTTAGTCACATGGAGGTCGCGCCAAAAGATCTTGAGGTATCTTAAAGCCACAAAGGAATAGAGGATTGTGGTATCCAAATGATGATAACCTTGAATTATTTGGTTACTTTCGAGATCTTGACATGGAGGTTGGCGAAATCGACAGAAGTCCACTTGATGTAAGTTGATATCTTGGTTTTCGAAGAAAGCAGACCTCAACCAAAGATTATCTTTGAAAGTAATATATGGTCAGCAGGAAGTCAAGTGCTTTCGATTCTTTTGGCTTAGACAACAATTAAGGGATTATAAAGTTGTAAATTAATGAAGTACCAATATTTTGTGATAACAATAGTGTCATTGCTATTTCACAAAAATCCGTATTGCACACCGATGCAAGCATGTGGATATCGACATCACTTCATCGAGATCATGTCGAAAAAGGACATAAGGATGGAGAAAATTCATACCGATAAGCAAAGAGCGATATCTTGACTAAACCTTTGCATTTGAATCAAGATTTCAGGAACTTTCAAATTGAATTAGGGATGTTAGAACCAGTGTATAGAGTAAAAATCAAAAATTGAAGGTTTTCGGATGCATGAAGTTTTCTCGAATTCTCTTTGAGAAGCTTAGGATAAAATGGAAATAATTGAATCGAGTCTCGAGAAACTTCAGATTCTCAAGGTCAAGATTCGAAAAGATCTTTGAACCAATTCAAGATTTTCGATATTATCTTGACATTTTATCAAGGTCGATTACTTTCGATAAAAGACCGATAGAGGAAATTAGTCTCAAGAAGTAATGACTCATGCGACTCATTTATTGCTTAAGTGAAGCTAAGAAATCATTTGCAATAAATACAAAACACTTGATGAATTTTTTAGGCGGGATCGTTTTTAAATTCAAGAAGGTCAATAAATCATTTAATGCTCGCAAACATTAATGACAAATGAGGATGTTTTGGCGGCTTACTTTTCGGAGATCATCGGTTCAGATAATTCATTAATCGGAGATTAATCTCAACCGCTGCATTTTCACCTAACCAACGCGGTTCCCCACGATCTCGGTTATATATACCCTAAGAAGCCCTTCTTCCAAGCCAAAATTTTATCAAACCCTTCGTTCCCAAATCCTCTTGCGAAATAAAAATCCCCTTTGCCCAGAAATTCCCAAACCCTAAAAGCTTCATTTCTCTAATCAATCTCTAAAAATGGCCCCAACCTTGTTCGAGAGATTAGCCGAAACCAACAAGCCATGGTACGAGTTCGTTGTTTCACTCGAAAGCACAACCAACTCAAAGCCAGAAGAGGAGGCTCTGCATATGATTCGACTAGCAAAACTCACCCAACTAGTCGCAAACCGACCAGACCAGGAGTTTGCAAAAGAGGTAATCGAATTCATCTGTAACTTGAGAATAGATGAAGAAGATGGTATGCATTCTAAGATTATCGTATCACATTTAGAGCGTTCGTCCAAATATGTCGATTTTGAGAGGGATTTGTACATAATTCCAAAAAATCTGAATGATTTTTTGAGCTCTGTGATAGAGGAGAGGATCCTGTGATGTATATGTCAGGTAGAGAGCAGGAGTACTTAGATAGGATTGCTGAGAATCCTGTGAAGTTTGAGGCGACACTGCATAAAAGGCATCTGAACAATATCGTGTTTTGATGGATATTGTGAGCAAGTGCATCATGAGTCTTGCGGGGAGTTTTGAGCAGATCAGTACCCCGAAGCTCAGATTGATGGCGGAGATCGAGGCCTCACCCACCACTGACTTCAACTGGCTGAAGTTCATGATTCAGATGGTGAGTGAGCAGACCAAAGTTTTGAGGAAGATTGACGGGGCGATCTCAATCAAAGGCAAGATCCACCATGCCACCAAAATTGCTTATATTTTGGAGATGTGCAGAGAGGAGGAGGATATCTTCGCCAATTCGACCCCATTCCCTAAATCCAAAATTCTCTTTAAGCCCATTGCTGCAAAGAAGCAAACTTTCAGGGGGAAGAGAGAAAAGAAGGTAGAATCACCTTCTGCAGCTGCTGAAAAATAGACCCAACAAACCAGGGGGAAGGTGTTGTTGGAGGCAAAGATGAAGCAGGAAGCAAAGATGTTGAAACAGAAGGATCTTGCTCCAAAACGCAGAAGATTGGTGGTTCTCACCGATGAAGATGGAAGTGATTCTGAAGAGATTCAACCTGAGGGCCAAACAAATTTCGAGTTCACCATTGCAAGTGTTGGCTCAGTTATCTCTAGGACACAGATCGACCGAGGAGCGTGTCTTCTCGAGGTGCTCGAGACATCGCTTCGATTCGTATAAAATTTCTCGAAAATTTTTAAAGGAGCTCGAGACCTCTCGAGATGCCTACCTCGGATGTGCGAGGCTCGCATAAAAGAGCCACCAGAGTCGATTTAAGATGTGCAGTGCTCGATCAAGAGCCAACTCAGACTAAATCGAGGATATGCCACCAGTTCTCGTAACCCACTCGGATGCAAACCGAGGACCCGACCGCATTAAACTTCGATCTTTCTGAGGCTCAGGAGCGTAATATTCTTGATGAGCTCTGAAAAGATCTATTGCTGATCCTCACCGATGCTTCAACAGAACGAGAGAGCCCGAGATGGAAGAAGGGAGAAGCCAAGAAGGCGAGTGGAGGAGCAAGGGGGATCTGTTCATTCTTGACCGCTACCTCGAGCTCAAATATACCGATCCGCAAGATGTTTTTTCAGGATTAAGGACAATCATGTTCATTCTCAATCGACTCTTCCCGAGATGCTTGATATTGTCAGATTTAGGAAGATCGGTGGAATGAGGAGATGATTTCCCGACCGACTTCTCGTGGTTCGGAGGACAAAGCTTCGAGATGAAAAAAGTCCGATTTTGATGAGCCGGTTCGGAAGTTAGCCGAGAGGAGAGCAACTGAAGTTGGTGCCCCGAGCAAAGCAGAGACAAATCTAAAGATGGAGATGGGGACCAACGGGAGATACTTGAGGATCGATCTCGGAGGGAAAGAGACTTCATTGGCGATCAACTCGAAATTAGTCAACCTCGGTTGAGACCGGAGCTCGGAACGGTCAAGCTCAGATGATCGACAAAGACAGAAGGTGCGAGAAGGTTCCCGAGATTGATCTCACTCCTTGATGGAGAAACTTGAGAAGGTTGAGCCAATGATGATCAAAATTGCTCCGGATGGAAGAGATGTTGGCCAATCAAGCTCAAAAGATGGAAAGTCTTAGTCCTCTTCTTGAAATGGTGCTAATCCAAAACACTCTGACCTCACAGATGACCTCCATGGAAGAAAAGCTTTGATGAGAAGCCGAGGGAGTCAAGGCCGAGTTAAGGCTTGAATCAAAGGTAAACACCAGAGAGTTCTGATTTCTAGAGGTGAAATTAAGGCAGAGAAAAAATGAGGTGCTAATCAAGTCTCTTTGTTGAGGAAATGAGCTCAAGACTATGACCAAGATGACGAGATGTTCAAAGAAGCACTCTTCGGCGGGTTGCCCACTTATCCGAAGTTTCCGTGGCCAAGAACATCTAAGAGGTTGGAAGACTAACAAGATCGCTTAGCGAGAGATCCGATTATGTGAGCAAAGAGCAATATCACATGGACCAAGACTCTCCGACTTCTTCCAAATTACGGTGCAAGAAGGGGGAAAAGGAAGGTGAAGACCTCAGAAAGTTCATGGCACGTACTTTGGAGAAGAAGGCTCAGAAAGATGCTGAAATGTATAATCTAGCCAAAGCCTTAAGAGAAGTCGAAGCTACTGAGAAGTTGAAGTTCGCTCAGGTGGAGAAGCCTATCTACGCTCGAGTTTCTGAGCAAACCATGCTTGATGTTGCAAAAGAGAAACTGAGTGCTAGAGCAAAGGTTGGAACAAGCCAGTACAACTTTCTTTGAAATGCCTATGAAGAGGAAAGCCTTGGGCGGTGTTCAAACTGAAAGCAAGCGTGCAAAGGCTTCTAAGCCAATCCAGAGAAAGCTGATTCTGGATGATGAAGATAAAGAAGAATCTGAGTCTCAACCTCAGAAGAAAGTCTTCAACACGAGAGATGCTCTGAAGACACTCCAAATGGAACAAGCTAAGAAAGTTGTTGCTTCGGTCTCAGGCGCGTCTGTGATCAGAAAAGAAGATAGACGAAGAGCAGAAGCGAAGGAGTGAATTTAGGAAGTTTGCGAGCAAGAGGAAAGGGACATCAAAAGCACTAAAGTGGCCCCACGTTGATAAATGGATGCCTATCAAACTCAACGATATGTGGGAAGAAGTCAAGAGAACCTTCTGGTTCAATTATGATGTTCTCAGGGAATGGAGAGGGGAAAGCTCAGATCAGAATGAAGCATTCATTGAATATCTCCTCATCTTCTATCCAAAGTATCTACAGGGTTGGATTAACTTTGCGGATGAAGGAGAGGTACAGATAGTAGCCCCTGGTCCATATTCCTATCCACCTCCAAGACTTGGTAATGGCTTGGTGAATGAAAAGGCCATTACTCAAGAAATTGCTCAAGATATATCTTTGGTCATTGGTTTAACAGAAACAAATCCGGACATCATCAAGGAGAGAAATGAGCTGAAGAAGAGATTTTTCGGAATGTTCGACCTGGAGGTACCCGCTGATGAAGTTGAGAATGAAGCAAACTGAAGAGCAGAAGACTGAAGAGCAAAAATCTGAAGACTGAAGACTCAGAAGACTCTGTAATCTTTAAATTTTTGTCTTTTTGATTTTGTTGATAAACTCATTGTAATCTGTAATGGGATACCAATCATCAATGAAGATTTATCATTATGCTCAAAAGATAATATCTCATTATCTTATTTACATGTCTTTATTTTGATATGCTGAATGAATGTCTCTAAACTGATTGTATGTTTATTTAAGGGGGAAATTGTCTGAATATGAGGGAAATTGTTTAAGTATTTGGTAATGAACTATTTAAAGAGATTCATTACTGAAGAAATTGTTGAATGATTTAAATTGTTGGGAGATTCTCTGAATTTGTGGGAGTTTCTCTGATTCAGGAAAATTGCTGGGAGACAACCATCTTGTAATAGGATAAACTGAAACCTGAATATAGGTCATATGTTTGTAACAAGATAGGTTTTGGCATCATCAAAAAGGGGGAAATTGTTGGGAGATGAATTTAATATATATGATTTTGATTAAGATCCCAAAACCCTGAGTATGACATGATCAGAATGATCTTGATAGTTGAGTCAGGATTCAGTTTTAGAGTACTCAGGATGTTATCTGCAAAATGTATAGTCGTGAGATATAGTTCGTGATAGGTTACGAAGACTCAAGAACTCAAGATGTTTCGAAGAAATCAAGTTTCAAAGATGAAACCAAGATATCAAGACTCAAAGATGATAATCGAGGAATCAAGACTCAAAGATGAAGACTCAAAGACATCACCAAGATAAACTATAAAGATTCAAGACCTCAAGACTCGTAAGACCAAGACTCGAAGACTCAAGACACAAGATCAAGATCGAGAATCAAGATCAAGAATACTAAAGGCACGAATTATCAAGACTCCAAGAATGTATCAATGCTTCAAGATGAACTCCGAATGTTCAAGGCACTAAATATATCTATCCTCAAGGATGCAATATCGGAAGATCGCGATTCCTTAGAAAATAGATATCCGCCAAGACATTCAAATGCGCATAAAAGGAACTAAGTCGTAAGTGTTGTTAAGGTTATATCAAACTCGAGTTTGTAAATCAAAAGAGCCGCTTGAAGGTGTCTACCTTTTTAATCGAGACAAAAGTCAAAAAGAGGAAGACAAAGATCGCATTATATCGACAATCGATGCGAAAATTCAAAAAAGATGTCAGATGTATAAAAGTTCCAGACTGCAAAAAGTGAAGACCGGCTACATGAAAGGCTATTGCCTAAAACGTGTTAGGGAGGTTCAAACCCTAAATATAGCCGTTTCTCACACACCTTAAGAGGAAACTCACGAAGCTATCTCTCCAACGGATAGTTTTCAAGAGTGACCTTGGTGTATGCCTATAAATCTTGGTGACCCTCTACATTGTAAGGTTACGGAAATTTATCGCAAACTCAAGAGCTCAAACTTATTCTTGCAAAAGTTAAAGCACTCGAAAAACCTAGAATTTCCCAAGTGCTTCTACATTGAAGAGAGCTCACTATACTAAGCCTAGCCTAATAAGAATTATCCAAAGCTTAGTCGAGATATCCTAACCCTTTGCATTGTGCTTCATTGTAAAGGATATCTCATCCTAGTTGGAAACCAACCGAGAAACCCCAAACCCTTGAGAAGGTAGTTGGAGTGTGTTTGTTGGTAAGAAGAGTTGTAAAGAGTTAGTAAACTATGTGGAGTAGTCAGAAAACTCTAGAGGAGAAGTTAGTAAGCTACAGGGGTAGTCTGAAAGCTTGTTTGTGTTTGAGTAAGTAAACTACGGAGGTAGTCAGAAAACTCAAGGTCGGGTTGAGTAAGTAAACTACGGGAGTAGTCGAAAAACTTCGGGCGAAGTTGAGTAAGTAAACTACGGGTAGTCGAAAGCTCGAAGAAGTTGATAGTGAATTTCTCTCAAGAGTCATGGAGAGTGGGCGAGGGAGCTTGAGTCTCTGAACCACTATAATTGTTGTGTTCTTTATTGCTTTCCTTATCTGTGCTTAACTGTTGCATTGACTTGATTTTTGAAAGCATACTTTTCACTGATATTCGGTTGGAATCAATCCACTGAAATTGCATAAGTGAATCACAGCTTAATCACTATTTTCATAAAGGGAAGGTTTTCAGCAAAGCTTAAAACGAGTATAAACTAAGGGCCAACCATTACGACGATTTGGTAGAAGCTAGAACAGATAGTTACCAAAAACCGAACTCTCTCCCGGAGGATTCATAAGTTAGCTATCCATCCAAGCAACTCGGGATCTCGACACTCGAGGACTCGGCTTGGGATTATCCGAGGTATCTCGAAAGCAAACCGGGATCACTTGTCTCGAAGAGACTTTGACTCGAGCGATCTGTGCTTCTCGTAACCTAATCTTCGTGATTATCGACCCCAAGTCGACCTCGATGAAAAAAAGTTTTAAAAACACTGAACACGTGTATTCCCCCCCATACACGTGTAAGACTCGTTTGCACCGGGACCAACAATCATATTTTTACAATACAGAAATTTATCCATTTATCATGATTTCGCCTCCATCAGTTGGTATCTAAAGTCAAGGGGGAACTTTATAGCCATGTTGCCTTGTTGCCAACCCATCGCTAACGCCATGGCCTTGAACGAGATGCCCCAATATATTGCATTTCTTGCTCAAACTATCAAAACAATGTGTACATACCAGGTTGCAATTTGTGGCTATTATTATCGACGGGAGTTTGGATTTAATGTGAACCTACCTGAATTCCACGGAACCGATGAACCAGATGATTGTCTAGATTAGCTCTGTAATTGTGAAGGAGTGATAGAGTTCAAAAGCATTCCAACAGACCGCCGAGTCTCACTTTTGGCGCGCTTTCACTACCGTTAATCTGCCTGGTGGTGGTGACTGAAAGTTTTTCAGATCTAGCCACGTTAATATAATTGAGCGATACAAATTCACAAAGTATTTCAAACGAGAATTCATCCTCTACAATTACTCTAACCTGTTGTACTAAATTCCAAAATCTCAAGCAAGGTTCACCCACAATTTAGGCATATTCACTCAAATCATCTCGCTTCCAGCCCTACGCTGCCTAGTCGATGATGTCAGATAGTTATTTTTAACAGTCGATGTCACTAGTGTAAAAGAGGTTTCGTACCCCCGCTCTATTGCCGACGCTGCATGCGGTACCTCCGCCGACCAATGACTCATCGCAAACTTCCGGTGATTTTCCTACAATGAATCTGATCGTAGAATGTCAACAAATCCTTCTTCACAAGAGGGGCACATATTTCTTGCTGATGGTTTCAAAGGAGATGGTCAAATGGGGACGGATGCCCTAATTGGCAGATTTGGCTTCAGGATGTCAATGGTGGAAATGGGCCACTTTATGCTGATGGGAGAATTGTGTCATTTGGAGATATAGGTTTTGAATGTTGCAGAGGCTGGTCATTTTGGGTCAATTCATTCGAATGTGGTTAATTCAAAAGGGGCTTCTAATTCCTATAGTCCAGCCTATTTTGATAGGGTTACTGATCATAATGGTCTCCATTATTTGATGAGAACCCCATTACTTAATGTAAGCCTATTTATTTGGGAATGACTCGCTTCCCATTTATGACATTGAGCCCGAGGACGATCCTTGCCAAGTTTTTGATACGGTGTACCATGATTCAAATACATTATTTTTGGATTTTGATATGATGAACGATGAGTTATGTCTCAATGGTGATATGAGCTCATGCTTGGTTTGGGGGTGCACATATCTAGAACCACAAGTCGCGCTTGTCTCACATAATAATTGTTATGTTGGTCCCGGTGCTAACAAGTCTCACACGTGTATGGGGGGGAATACACGTGTTCAGTGAGTTTTCAAACTTTTTCTTCACTGAGGTCAGATGGGTCAGGTTATCCTGATATTTTTGTCTTGAGAAGCACGGATTGCCCTGAGTCAAAGTCTACTCATACAATGATCCTGAGATACTTTCAGAAGCTTCAGATTAGCCCAACTGATCCTGAATTTATCAGAGATCCTGAGGAGCTTGGATCAGATAATTATCTTACTGAACACTCAGTAGAGTTAGTTCAGTTTGGTAACTATCTGTTCTAGCTACTCAAGTTTGGGGAATGGTTGGCCCTAAGTTTATACTCGTTTTAACTTTGCTGAAATATCTTCTTCCTTTAATAAAACAGTGATTAAGGTTGTGACCAATTTTATGCAGTTCAGTGGATTGGTTCCAACCTAATATCGATGAAATATGCGTTCAAAGGAAAAACATGTAATGTATAAAATGCAAAGACATAAAGCAAACAACACAACATATATAGTGGTTCGTGGACTCAAGCTCCTACGCCCACTCTCTCGATCTTCGTGAGAAATTTCTTAACCACTTCCTAACGCTTTTCAGTTAACTCATCAGAAGCTTACTCACTTTTCTACCTTGAGTTTTCTAGTTGACTCACTGCAACTTACTAACTCAAACACGCACAAGTGTTCAGACTACCACAAGTAGCTTACTAACTTCTTCTCTAGAGTTTTCTGGCTAACTCACTGTAGCTTACTCACTCTTTACAACTCTAACTCACCAACAAAACACACACAAACTACCTTAACAAAGGGTTTGGGTTTTGGGTTGGTTTCCAACTAGGGTGAGATATCCTTTACAATAAGAACTAATGCAAAGGCTAGGATATCTCTTCTAAGCTTTGGATATATCTACTTTTCTGAACATGTGCGTTTTTCTCGCTTTTGTAGTCTTCAGATAGAGATATTATTCCTCTCTAACATTCAGTTATATCGAGTCTTCAAGAACTAATGAAGAATCTTCATGTCTTCAAAGAACTTCATCGAGTCTTCGGTCTTCAAGAACTTCATCGAGTCTTCGAGTGTCTTCAAAGAACTTCATCGAGTCTTCATTGTCTTCAAAGAACTTATCGAAGTCTTGAAAGGCTTCAAAGAACTTATCGAGTCTTCAAAGTCTTCAAAGAACTTCATCGAGTCTTTTTGAGCATTCAGTTCTACTGATTCTTTAGTTACTCAGTACCTTCTGAGTTCTTCAGTAACTTCAAGATCTAACCTGATCTATATCTGCTAACTATACATTGTGCATATATCTTCCTGAACAATTTATTCTGAAACCTAACTCAGACTATCAAGATTATCCTGAACATGTCATACTTAGGGATTTTTGGGATCTAATCAAAACTTCTTTATTAAATTCATCTCTCAACAATTTCCCTCTTTTTGATGATGCCAAAATCATCTTGTTACATTTAAGAAAACCTAACCTATCCTTAGGTTTCATTTTATCTATTACAAACCAAAATGGTATTTCACCCAATAATTTTCTAAACAATCTGGCATATCAAGTAATTAAAGACATGTAAAAAGATAATGACATATTATCTTTTGAGCATAAAGATAAAATTTTCATTGATATAGGATAAGAGTTACAGACAAAATGAAAAAAAAAATCAAAGAACAAAGTCTTCGGTCTTTCTTCCACTTCATCCTCTAAAGACTTCCAAAGTTGAACATCCCCCAAAGTATCTCTTCTTCTTCTTCATCCTTGCCTTGATGATATCGGGGTTGTTTCTGTTAGGCCTAAATTTGGATGGCATACTTGGGCTATTTCCCGAGAAATGGCCGCCCATTCACATAGTCATTCTCAAACCTAGGAGCCGGGTATGTATGGACCAGGGGCTACTATCTCACAGTGTTTCCTTCATCTCGCAATCTTGATCTAACTTTGCGGTATTTAGGATAGAATATCGATAAATACTCAATGAAGGCTTCATTCTTATCCGAGAAATTTTCCCCTCCATTCTCTCGGAATCTCATAATAGAACCGTAAGGTTCTCTTTGATCTCTTCCCATGCATTATTGAACTCAGATATAGGCATCCACTTGTCAATGTGAGGCCACTTCTCGAGTCTTTTTCCGTACCCCTCCTTTTTTGCTTAAAAACTTTTTAAAACCACCTCTTCTTTTTCTCGCTCTTCTTCTTTCTTCTTCCCGATCGATTGGAACACCTAAAACCGAGCGGCGAAATCTTCATCTCTTTTTCAATCAAGAACTTTCTCGAGTTTTCTTGGTATCGAAGACTTCTTTCTCGAAGTTTCAGTTTTTTTTTTTTCTTCTTTTCTTCCTCCATTCTTCAAATTCCATTATTAACTTCCTCCGAGTATGTTTTGAAACTTTAGCTCTTTTTTCTTTTCTTGTTCCACTAATGCAACATCTTTTCTTTTTTCAGTCCGACTTGCTCTTCACCGGCTTTGCTTTGTCTCAATCATCCTTCTATCACTCGGTTTTTCACTAATTACTTCCTAATGGTTTGCTCGGATGTTTGAGTGAAGGTAGGTTTTTTTCTTTTTTGAACTTCGGTTTCTCGGTGGCTTCAATCTCACTTAAGGCATCCAAAATTTCCTTTCCTTCAAATTTTTTTTTTGAGCCTTTTCTCTCCAAGGTTTGTGCCAACAACTCACTTAATTTTGCCACCAGCCGTTCCCCTTTTTCGCACCATACCTTGGGAGTAGTTGAGTCGGTCAAGATCCATATTGTATTGCTCCTTGCCCATATCAAGGCGTCTCTTACGCTAACCGATCATGCTCATCCTCTAAATTCATCATGTAATTCTTGGCCATTGAGAATTCATCTGCTGAAAGTGGAGCAAAACTGCATTGAGAACACTTCATGCATCATGTCCGGCTATCTTGGTCATGAAAGCAGGAGCCCATTTCTCAACAAATTGCCTTGATTATCCGATCATTCTTCTCAATCGCTTTAGCTTCAAGGTAAGCGATTCGCTTTGATACCTTTGCTCCATCTCTCAAGATTGAGCTCCGTTTTGACTACATCAATCTTTCCTTCCAAAGTAGTAATTTTATCTGCAAGAGTTGTTTGTAGTTGCAAAGATGTCTAAAGATGAACTCGATTTTCCAAATTTTTGAGATTGACTTGCCAAAGGTTTCTTCAATTTGAGTCACTTTCTCCACCATTGGCACCACCTTCTCCAATTTATCCAGATAGGACTAAAATCAATTTCTGAGGCAAAACAATTGTCTCCAATCGAAATAAGTTGCTCCAATTGAGCCTCGATCCGCATATCATACATAATGATTTAAAGATAGGAACTTCAAAGAGGCTTTGGCATAATGTATAATAAAGGTCAAAAGATACCTGAAGAGTGCTAACTTTAGTCTGACGATGTGTGATATCAGTATGTGCACCATCATTGTCCTTCTCCATCTGACTTTCAGTCTCTTTTTCTTTCAAAGATCCGCCCGAGGTTCCTTTTCCCCCGACTCAGTTGCCTTTTTCGCATCACCTCCCCGATCTCCATCTTTGTTACGATCATGAGAACTTGATGCATCTACTATTTCAAGATCTTTCCTTTCAAATCTTCTTTTTTTTCATCAAAGTCGCCAGAATTTTCATCCCGAGCTTTGTCTATCCGGGCCCGAGAATTAGTTCAAAAGGCAGCCGTGTCGACATTCCACCACTCTTCTCCTCTGAATGATGCAATGTTCAGCATTTCCGGAAGTGTCTGATTCAGGATGTATACTATCGTTCTGAGCCTGAAGAGCATATCCTAAAGGTCAGGATAAGCATTTAGATCAGGGTATCGGTCCAAGATGAACAGTTCCTTTGTTCCGCCATTCTCTCTTCTCTTCTCCTTCTTCAATCTTGGGCTTTCAGAGTTGTTTGCTCGATTGTACAAGTTCCATCTTGATGGATCAAGAAAAGGTTCATTCATAAGCGTATCCAAGTTCAGCAATTCCTGAGGTTCAGACTGATCTGAAGTCTGCACTGGTATTTCTTCAGTAGAGATCTGAGGTCCCTTGAAGATTTCCTAAGAGATTTTGTTTGAGCTCAGAGATGTTTCAAGTTCCTCGAGAAAAAACTCGCTCCTCCTCGTTTTCTTGCTCTTGCACATTTGTCACTACCTCGCAAGAACTGAAGTGGAGATTTCAACCCTTGTTGGCCTTGTGTTGAGTTTCTTGCAGCATCGCTTTTTTCAAGAATTGTTTGAAGCCTTTGCGCTTTTGAGGAGCCAGTCTTTCTTCTTCGTTCTCACCTTCCTCTCCTTTAATTTGCATCAAGGCTTTCCCCCTAGCTTGTTTGGCTTCTTCATTAGTTGTCTCAGTGGATTTCTGAGAAGTCTATCTTGTTTCCCTGACTTGTTCCACCAGTGTTGTATCTTCCTCAATTTCCTTTTCTTCCTCCTCCCTGAGACTCGGTGTTTTTTCTCTGTCTTTCCTCTAAAAGTCTTCTTCGTTGGTTTGAATATGATTTTTGACTTTGGAAAGGAAGTGGAATTGGCAAAAATGTCCTCCTCTTCTCTGCACGTTTCCAAGATAAAAGCAATCTTGGTTGCATGTAGAATTTTTCCCTTGATAACTACAGAGTCATTCACCTTCTGAATTTGTTTGGCTTGATCACTCACCACCTTGATAAAATAGTACAACCAATTGAATGTCGTAGTAGGTGAATCTTCAATAGCCGCCATTAGCCTTAACTTAGGCGTGCTTATCTGTTCGAAACTACCAGATCTACTCATGATGCATTTGCTTATAATATCCAACAATACTCGTTATTTAGGCTTCAAATGCCTCTTATTCAAAGTAGCTTCAAACTTTACCGGATGCTCAGTAATTTTATCCAAATACTCTTGTTCCCTACCCATCATGTATACCGTAGGGTCTTCACCTCTATCACTCAACTCATATATGGCATTCAAATTCTTAGGAATAATATATAATTCCCTAACAAAATCCACATATTTTGTACTATGTTCCAAATACAACACCGTAATCTTAGACTCTATGCAATTTTCGTCATCCAATTGCATATTAGAAACAAACTCAATTACCTCCTTTGCATATTCAGCATCTGGTTGATTTGCTATCAGACAAGTAAGCTTTGCCATACGAATCATATGCAACTCCCACTCCTCGTGAGGTGCATTGGATGTGCTTTCCAGAGAAACAACATAGTCGTACCATGGTTTTTTGGAAATGGCGAGTTTGTCGTATATAGAGAGTGTCATATTTTGGTGATTTTGAGTGAAGGGTTTTTGAGATAAGAGATTTCTGGGTAATCGGAGGTTTTGAAGAAGAGGGTTTATGAAGACGAAGGCCTTTTTGAAATAGGGCTTGAATGGAGTCTTTGTAATGGATATAGAATTTTGATTTATGAAAAATCGAGTAGATGAAGGTTTTGACGGTCAAGATTAAAAATTGACTAAAATGGGTATTTGAAAGGACGGTTTCGCAAGTACTTAGACGCCAATTTATCCATATTGGTGATTAATGAACAAAGGTTTTAATTCTTTCGCTCTCTCGCACCATTGACTTTCCTCGTGGATTTTAAAGGTCCCGCCCAATTATTTCTTTAGATGTTTTGTCATTTATTGCCAATGATTACTGAGATTCAGATAGACAATAAATGTGGTGCATGACTAAATACTTCTTCAGACTAATTTTCTCCATCAGTCTTACTGAGTTTTGACCTTGATAAAATGTCAAGATAATATCGAAAATAATGAACTTCAAGATAACTGAGTTTCCCAAGACTCAGTGTTCAGGACTCTCAATTTTATCCTGAGTTTTTCAAGAAAAACTCGAGAAAATCTTCATGCATCCGAAAACCTTTAATTTTTCGATTTGCTTTATTCACTTGATCCAACATACCTAATTCAACCGGATAGTTTAAAATCTTGATTCAAATGAAAGGTTTAGTCAAGATATCGACTCTCTGTTATCAAGATGAATTTTCTCCATTCTCAAATCTTTCTTCTCAACATGATCTCTCGATGAAGTGATGTCCGATATCAACATGCTTACATCCGTGTGCAATACAGGATTTTGTGTAATAGCAATTGTACTATTATTATCACAAAATATAGGTACTTCATTGGCTATAATCTTATAATCCCTCAATTGTTGTCTCGAGCGAAAGAATTGCGGCATAACAAAACCCATGAGCCATGTATTCAAATTTTCATGTAATTTGTTTAGGTCTTGAGGTTTTGTTGGTCCCGAAAAACCCGATTTAAAACTCGTAAAATTTCAATGGGAGGTGACTTAAATTTTTTTTTTTTTTTTGAATGTGTTTATTTATGATTTGCTAAAGTATGTATGACAGTTAATATGAAAGCAAATAAGAACACGTGTATTTTTATAGTGGTTCGGACAAACCAGTCCTACATCCACTCTTCCCTTCATGGGGCACCAACTTAACCAACAGATGTTTACCGAGTTCACACTCAAACGGGACTTATCACCCTCACGGATCGATCAGATGTTTATCGAGTTCACACTCAAACGGGACTTATCTCCCTCACGGATTGCCTACCCTCCCTTTCGGGATTGCTAGATGTTTACCGAAGTTCACACTCACCTACAAACTTATCCTATCAAACCGATTTGGGTAAGGTTTGTTTTGTTTTCAACTATGTTGAGATTTTCCTTACATTTGTTTAGCCTTCAATGCTAAGGATGGGAAAATCTCTCTAAGCTTAGGATATAGCATTTGTGCTTAGATCTAGGGTAGAACACTTTTGAATATATTTGTGTATTTCTTGCTCGTGTGTTCTATGAATGGAGTTACTTGAATATTTGGCTTTTAATTTCACTTTGCGGATCCTCCATTATCTTCTTTTTTGAAGATAGTGTAATGTATTATAATTAATGTGGATTTGAATATTACCGCATGGAGGAGTAATATTCAAATCCATACTAATAATCTTCCAAATTTTTCTTTGTCTATTGCACCATTGTTTGCGGCTTTTATGTCACATTCATATATGTGTTGTTATCTTCTTATTGTCCAAATACTTTTGTGTGTCTAACGGATCGACGGCTTATTGAGATCTGGTATGCATATTTCGTCCGATTTGAAATTTGGTCTCTGCAGATTTTCCGAAGTTCGGTCTCTTCCGACTTCATCATAACATTCTCGTGATCAATTCAAAGATATCAAGATCTTTGATCGATTCAAAGATCGCATTAAATCGATTTCAAAGATATCTTTCTCGATTCAACTTGACATCTTCCGATCGATTCAACTTCAATCATCAAGATCAAGATAAACCTGATAAAGAGATTCGGCCAGAATCGATTCAACCGGCTTCAAAGATTAGATTAAGATAGCATGATCGGCAGATCGCTTTTAATCGAGATTAGTACAAAGATAAATCGATTAGAATCGCAGATCGATTCAAAAGATAAAGATCGGATCTAGATCATAGATCGATTCAAAGATAAAGATATCGATTCGATCCTCATCGATTCTTCAAAGATCGACCGATCAAGATCAGATCACCAGACTGCATCACCGCTTAAATCAACACTTTCTCTTCAAAATTAGCATGGTTCTTCTTGTTCAAATTCATCGATTTTATATGAACTCATTAGTCTCGTTTAGCTTACGATCGGATTTCATCTTCTCTTGATGAGTTCCCCTCAACTTGTTACCCAGAAGAATAAAACTAAGTCTAGAAACACAAACTTTCTATACAAGTTAGCTTGTCCTATTACAAGATGTTTTGGCATAATAATCAAAACTAAATTTATCCCAACAATTTCCCCCTTTTTGATCATGATGCCAAAACTAACTAACAACAAAAAAATATATACGAGAAAAACAGTGTTAGTTAAACAAGTGAAATAATGAAAAACATTTGATGCATTTAAAAAAAAATGAGAAGATGATTATCAACCTCCATGAATTTTATAAAAGATAAGCATTTTAAAATAAATGGGTTTTAACAAAAAAGATTAGTTCAAGTGTTCACATTAAAATCTAGTGAACTTTTGAACCCCTGCTCTGATACCAATTGTTGGTCCCGAAAAACCCGATTTAAAACTCGTAAAATTTCAATGGGAGGTGACTTAAATTTTTTTTTTTTGAATGTGTGTTATGCAGATTTGCTAAAGTATGTATGACAGTTAATATGAAAGCAAATGAGAACATCGTATTTTTATAGTGGTTCGGACAAACCCTACATCCTACATCCACTCTTCCCTTCATGGGGCACCAACTTAACCACATGATGTTTACCGAGTTCACACTCAAACGGACTTATATCACCCTCACCGGGATCGCTTATAGATTTTTATCGAGTTCACACTCAAACGGACTTATCTCCCCTCACGGGATTGCCTACCCTCCCTTTCGGGATTGCTAGATGTTTACCGAAGTTCACACTCACCTACAAACTTATCCTATCAAACCGATTTGGGTAAGGTTTGTTTGGTTTGAATTCAGGTTGAGATTTTCCTTACATTTGTTTAGCCTCAATGCTAAGGATGGGAAAATCTCTCTAAGCTTAGAATATAGCATTTGTGCTTAGATCTAGGGTAGAACACTTTTGAATATATTTGTGTATTTCTTGCTCTGTGTTCTATGAATGGAGTTGCTTGAATATTTGACTTTAATTTCACTTTACAGATCCTCCATTATCTTCTTTTGAAGATAGTGCATTGTATTTATAGTGTGGATTTGAATATTACCGTTGGAGAGTAATATTCAAATCCATACTAATAATCTTCCAGCTTTTCTTTGTCCTATTGCACTGTTATTTGCAGCTTTATGTCACATTCATATATGTGTTGTTATCTTCTTATTGTCCAAATTGCTTTTGTGTGTCTAACGGATCCGATCAACCTATTCAGATCTGTATGATATTTCGTCTCAATGAAATTTGGTCCGCAGATTTGGTCCGGCACGGTCCGGTCTGCATCGATTTAGCATCGATCTTGATCAATTCAAAGATATCGATCTTTGATCGATTCAAAGATCGATCTTGAATAACTGCTTATTTGTCTCGATCTTGATCATCAACATCAAGATGCTCGATCTTTGCCAAAGATTAAGATCGATCGATCTTTGGATCGATTCACCACAATCCGTGATCGATTCAAAACTCGGTCGATTCGGCCGCAGATCGATTACATTACCGAATCCGATTCAACCTGACGAATCGATTGATCTGCCGTCCCGAAGAAAAAGAACAAATCGACCTTTATACCGTGACCAAAAGCATCACCTTTGCATCAACACTTTCTCTTCACAAATTAGCATGGTTCTTCTTGTCACATTTCATCATCGGTTTATATGGAACTCATCAGTCTCGTTTAGATTCGATGGGCCTCATCTTCTCTCTTGATGAGTTCCCTCAACTTGTTACTGTAAAGAATAAAACTAAGTCTAGAAACACAAGCTTTCTATACAAGTTAGCTTGTCCTATTACAAGATGTTTTGGTATAATAATCAAAACTAAATTTATCCCAACAGGTTTGTTTCTTTGAAAACCATGATATCAGTTTACTTCCAAGAAATTGACAAGTTCCTGTGGTAGGCTTCCTGTCAATTCTACATCCTCCATAATCGAGATCTAATAACCAGCTTAATTCAAGTTTATCATCGGTTGGATACTATAATCCTCTATTCACATTGCCTTTAAGATATTTCGAATCTTTTTTTTGGCCTTCATGTGACTAATTTCAGGATTAGATTGGTATCTTGCACATATCCCAACAACAAATGTTATATCAGGCCTACTTGCTGTGAGATATAACAGTGATCCAATGATCCCTATATAATTAGTGTGATTTACTGATTTGCCTTCAGGATCAGGATCCATCTTGTAGTTAGTATTCATGGGAATTCAAACTGCATTGCAATTTCAGACTCCATGTTGGGGAAACGAGTTGCATGCATCTATTCGGTGAATATTTAAATACAAATTTAATTCATTAATTATTACTAGCATGAATTAATCCTATATTAATTCAAATAATAATTGCAATAACATATCATGCATATAAAAAACTAGGTAAAACCTCACGATGCGGAATCTCTACGTTTACGTGAACGCATTCTCCTGGATAAGAAGACTTTGGTCTGGACGGACTAACCAAAAGGACTTCCCAAGTATTCCCTTAGCCCTTGCTCGACAATCCGGTGGAAGGATACTCACGAACAATTAACAAAAGGAAAAAAATAAACTTTGTTGCACCACTTATGTGGATTTGCTAATATTTCCAGCACATGGAATTGTACTTGGGAATGAACTAATAATCCCCTATTTATAAGAGGGAGGGTGGTCAAAATTTTAGTGATTTTTCAATGTGGGAAAAGACTTTTCTTGGTCACCAAGAAATCTTGAATATATCCCATATATTCTTTTTCCCATAATTAAAATATTTCACAAAATTCCACCTCCTCTATTTTATGGCATTATCTTCCATAATATATTTTCAAGAAAATCAAGAAAATCTTTCTTGCCCTCTATTTTCAAAAAATTTCGAAATATCACTATGTATAACCAAGTGGGAGATTTCTTGAATTTAATGAGATAATCTTGTATTCCAAGAATACATATCTTCATTCCATAACAAAATTCAAAGAAAATCTTTCTCCCTCTTTTATCCATAATTTTCGAAAATTTAGAGGAAATATAAGCAACAATATTTATTTTATTTTAATCACCTTTTTCGCTTATTGGACTATATGTTGGGCTACTTTCGGGGGCTTTTAGGAGAATTAAGATTGGACCTTCTAATGGATCTTGAATATCTAATATTGAGCCACAATATAATTCAAGCCCATAAATATTAATTAATCCCACTACATAATTAATATTGCACCATCCATCTTAACCCATATTACGGTCGATATGGCTCCGGTCATTATTTCCTTCGTGTTTAAGATTATCTAGCCCATTAATTAATTCAAGCCACCAAATAGCTTTCCGTTAATTAATATCTTTTGTCCTTGGTCGAGAAACGGTTCAACATTATTATCCATAATTTAAACTAATTCCACTTGCAAGATTTGGTATGATAAAGCTTATGAACCTCCCAAGGGGGCAAATCAAGCAAACAATTTCTTGCAATATGCGATTCTTCAGATTAAATCTTAGCAATCACATGTGACCAATAATATTGCCCAAGATAAAAAGTATTGAATCTCTCCGATTCGCTACCCATGATAAGTCAAAGCAATAGTTACCAATCCCACATGATCCTATTTATGGGACGAAGGTTAAGAAACAACGAACGGCGAGGTCTAATTCTTCCTTGTTCATTAGAAGAATTTATCCTCCTCAGAGGTCCTATTCAACAGATCATCATGCACTAGTGTAATCTCTTGGTCAAGACAAACCAATCCGAGCCTTACACCTCAACCTTTTGCGATGGTTGTTCATTTCCATCTAGGTCGTGAATGGCGTACTTTTTTAGTTACAAGGATTAATTTAATCTTCGTGATCCGCATCACTAAATTAACTACAAAGAATAACACGTAAATTATTGAACAGTTATGTAGTAAATATATGTAACATTCAATCATATTTAAAGCATCGCTGATAAACAATTTATTTCAAAAATAAGTCCGAAAATTCGGTTTACATTACAAAGTAAAAAGCATACTTTTCAAAGATAATCCCAACAATCTCCCACTTATACTCAAAGTCCGCTTTTAAGTATACTACAACACGCCTCGAGTAACCGTGACATCTAATGTCACCTACACAAACCTAATAATTTATCCCACTTATACTCAAAGCAGATCGGGCAACTGTCTTGACACCCCATTCCACTCTCATGTCTCTCGAATGTATTCAGAGGCGACGCTTTTGTGAATGGATCTGCTAGGTCATTCCTCGACGCTATCTTTGCCACATCCATATCTCCTCTCTTAACGATTTCTCGTATAAGATGTCTTTCCTTTAATGTGTTTGTTTGACTCAGGACACTTGGTTCTCTTGAATTAAGAATCCCTTTCAGCGGATCTTGCTAGACAAATTCGCAACACCATCCAAGTCCACTAAGAAGATCTAGAGCCCAATCGGTTCTTTCACTACTTCACAAGCAGCTACTTACCCGAGTCCCATGGTTGAGTCAGTGATGCATTTCTGCTTCACACTCGTCCATTTGATGGCTACACTTCCCAAATGGAAACACACTAATCGAGGCAGATAATTTCTGGAATCTATATCCGATTGAAATCCGAGTCCGCGGTAGCCGATGGGGATTGGAGTATCCGATCGATAAATCAACATTCTATCCCGAGTTCTTTTCGGACACTTCGAATGTTATTAATCGTCGTCCAACGCGCTTTCCTAGTTACTTTTGATATCTTGCTACCATGCCTATGGCAAAGCAGATATCCGGTCTCGTACACAGCAATGCATACATAAGGTTTCTAACAGCCGAAGCACAAAGAATACCTTTCATGTCATCTATCTCCTTTTCGTCTTAGGGAACATTTTTCTTGGATAGATGGATTCCAAGTCTGAAAGGTACGAATCCTTTTTTGGAATCTTGCATGCTGAAGCATTTCAAGACAGTGTCTATGTATGAAACTTGCGATAACCCGATCATCCTTATCTTGCGATCTCGAGTGATCTTGATCCCAAGGATTTGTCCGGCTTTCCCTAAGTCTTTCATATCAAACTGTTTTGAAAAATATGCCCTTACGTCTAATCACACCTTCACATCGTTCCTGATGATCACAATGTTATCTACGTACAGTACTAAGAATACCAATGCAGTCCCGACATGCTTTTATACACACAACTTTCAAAATCGTTATGATCAAACCCATAAGACTTTATAACATGATCAAAACATTGGTTCCAAGCTCTGGATGCCTGTTTGAGTCCGTAAATGGACTTCTTGAGCTTTCAAACAAGATGTTCTTGGCCTGTTTCAATGAAACCTTGGGGTTGTTGCATATAGATCTCTTCATCAAGACTTCCGTTAAGGAAAACTATCTCGACATCCATTTGCCAGATTTCAACGTCGAAATGCTTGAGAATCGATAAGAGAATACGGATGGACTTAAGATGGCTACGGGCAAAAAGTTTCCTCATAATCGATCCTTTCTTTCCGAAAGTATAACCTTTCGCCATTAGTCTTGCTTTAAAAAGGTTTCAACCTTCCCGTCCGATCCTCTTTTCCTCTTATATACCCACTTGCATCTAATGGGTTTGACCCCATTAAGTGGTTCGACTAGCTCCCACACTCTATTATGAAACATAGAACCCACTTCGGCTTTTCATTGTTTGTTTTCCAAGAAACTCCATCCTTATCTTGGAGTGCCTCTCATATGTCCATGGGTCTCGATTCCGGAATCAAGTCCGAGGACTCTCCTATTCCCATGAATCTCTCGGAACGTCTAACAACCCTCCCACTATAACAAGGTTCTTGCCAGAAAACGATCGTTTGGTATATCATCTAGTCAGACAATGACCGAGGTTTGCCCCTCTGCTTATTTAAGGTAATCTCACTGGTTTTTTTTGGTACATATAGTCTTCTTCCAAAAATCTAAAGTGGGTGCTTATGACCACCTTTTGATCTTCGGACTATAGAGCATACACCCTTTTGTTCCCTGGGGTATCCTACAAAAAATTTTTTAATTCTCGATCGAGGATCCAACTTACCGCTTCCTTGTCGAACATGTAGGCCGGACACCCCCAAATTCTCATGTGTCTCATACTAGGCTTGCGCCCGTCCACAATTCTTTGGGAGTTTTGGGAAACCGATTTGATAGCACCAAGTTCGTAATGTAAGTCATTGTTTCAAGGCATAACCCCGAATCGACTTGGGAAGATCCGCATAACTCATCATTGATCTAACCATTTCCAAAAGAATTTTGTTGCTTCGCTCGCAAACCCCGCTTTTGTTGAGGGGTTCCGGTGCAAATGAGCTCTTGATACAATCCCTTCATCGATAAGTAGTTCAAAAACTCATCATTTGAGGTATTCGCCTCCACGATCGATTGTAGAGACTTGATACGTTTTTCCATATGATTCTCTGCGCTGAGCCTTAAATTCTTAGAATTTCTCAAAGGTCTCGATTCATGCTTCATAAGGAAAATGTACCTTGAGTAATCATCAATAAAATTACTCATAACCTCCTCTTTGCTTTGGTTGACATTGACTACATACATCCGTGTGAACGAACTCTAACACTTCTTTGGCCCTATTCCCTTGGCTCCAATGCCCTCTTGGTCATATTACCTCCAAACATGATTCGCAGTTGGAATCGTTTCAACTTGGAGACGCCTCCAAAGGAACCATTTTTCACCAACCTTTGGATCCTCTTTGGATTTATATGACCTAATCTTAGATGCCAAAGAAGTGTCTTGTTCACGCCCCGATGAACGCTTTTCTTTTCTCGGAAGCAGTTGATGTGTTATAGGATACATTTCGTGAGTGGTGTGCCCGCATTAATTGTATAGAGATTTTCCATCAATGTCCCGGTGAATACACTCATCATTTCAAAAATGATGTCATTCTTATTAGAAGAAACTTAGTGTCCTTTAATCGAATTTTAGAAACCGAAAGTGAATTCTTTTCTAAAACCGGGAACACAAAGATAATCTAAAAAAAAAATTTATCTTCAAAAGATAGGTGCACTTCTCCCACTGCTTTAACTGCTACTCATGTAGCATTGCAATGTCTGCTACTTGCGTAGTATTGCAATAATCGTTACTACCGTAGCATTGCAATATCCCGCCACTTACGAAGCATTGCAATGTCTTCTACTTTAAATAACGTTGCCCGGTGTGATGAGGATCTCACTCCCACTACGTTGGGATCATTTAGAACCCGCGGAAGCCAACATGATTAGTGGATCTCGTTATCAACCACCCACGAATGAGAAGTATACGCCGCTAAACAAGTTTCAACAACTAGTGTGTGAGAATTACCTTTCTTTCCGTCCCTTTTGGGGTTGGAACAGGCAATACCTCCATTGTCCTCTCTCACCCCAGCTTAAGCACTTCCTCTTTGGATTTTCCTTGACTCAACAAGCATTCCTCATCTTACCATTGCCCTTGGCAACGATTGAAGTTTTATTGCTTATGGCCTTTGGTCCTCTTCTTTATCTTGCCTACCCTTGGCCTAGAAGATGAAGACGGACCACTTGCCATCAAAGCTTGAGTTTGGTGCCTTATCATCATTTCTGCCGAGTCCAAAAATTTGCAACAAATTAGCTAGCGAGGCCAAAAATGCTCAAAAACCTTTCTGGGCAGAGAATGAAGTACCAAATTCATCTGAGTCTCCAGATCATAATCTGCACTCAGAATCTCAAGTTTGTTCAGATGGGCCATCTATTTTGAGGACGAATCCCTTACGGGTTTTCCTCCATCATTTTCAAATGACAACATCTCTCGAAGGTGATCCGACGAGTCCCGCATGTTTTGACTCGTCGGTTGGCTCATCCGATTTTTGTGTGTCAAAAATCCACTTGTGCTTTTTAATGCGCTTAGGACAATTATAATTTTCCAATCAATATAGTTTCCATACATATTGTATTGACTTTAAGTATAATAACAGTGGATTAAAAGGTAACGACATGCTGAACTAAAATAAACAACTATATGCAATAGCACAAGTATATCACAAGGTTCGATCACATTCATCATATTTAAAATCTCAAAAAATATGAACATGCATCACCAACATCTCAAAAAAGCTTTTAAATAAGCCACGGGGGTGGGTCATTATTTAAACACATTCAAGCAGGTTACAAACAAGAACAGTTACAAACCTTTAATATCCAGATTAATAGTTGGCTCCCACTTGACCAATATAAAATTGAAAGGGACTTCGGGGAAGTATATGCATATCAATTTTATACCTAAGTAATAACCATGATTAAATACAGGATTACTATTTTGCTTTGATCGAGCCTCGTTGGGAGGGTCATCGCCGCCACTAGTAATAACCCACAATCATCCGCTTTGGAATTCATTCATGTGAAACCTATCTTTTGGCGACCGGCCCCGTTGGGGAATTTCTCCAAAAGAATTCACAAATAAATAATCATGGAGGTCAAAAATTAATTCAATTTTATTATCCTAATAAAATTGTCAATTAATTATTTAAAACATACTTAGTAATTTTGAAGTTGAGATTTTTCAATTTGGCAACCCTCATGCAAACACATTTAAACAAATTAAATAAAGCATAAGATAGCACAAATAAATCAAGCAAAAAATGAAAAAAATAAACATATTGGGCACAAATTATCCAATTGTCATGGTTTGATTTTTTCTTGGCTTGATCTTGAAAAACACGCCTCTCAATTTCTCCCACTCGCTCATCTCAAAAATACTTCGCCTCGAATCACCACGCCAAAGCGGCTCGCCGGGAATGGATGCACGCCAAGATCCAAATGCCAGCCGCTGCCTAGGGATACCTAAAAGATCGCCGGCGCCGCGCCCTTGAGTGCCTCATCTTGCCTCGGCGGTGTCGGCCCGAGATCTCGGCGGCGGCGGCAGCTCGCTCCCGCCTCCGCGCCCGCGTCCTCGGCGGCGCCGCGTCTCAGCGCCGCCCGCATCCGCCCATCCGCTTCGACACGGGCATGCACCACCGTCTTGTGCGGCCTTCATCTCGCCTTCGGCTTTCGCCTACGGCCTGCGCCTGCGTTGCGTGCCCGTGCGGCGCCGCCCGCCCTCGCTGGTTACGATTTAGTCCTTTAATTCTTCGTCTCTTCGTTCCATCCGGTTGAATTTATTTACAAAAATAAATAAACCTAATCTAGACTAGTCTATTACATTGATCAAATCAAACAAATCTGAGTCTACTCGTGGATTTTCTCCACGAGGCAAAACAAATCGAGCGAATCAATTAAAAAACCACAGGTTTATATGCATGCAAAATAAAACATTAAAATCCATGACAATTGGATACCCGCAAAACGGATCTAATAGTTCTACTATCCAATTTCAAATTTAATGTCCACGAATTAAATTACAATTTAAAAGATTCAGAGTCAAAAATAAAAAGGCTCTAATACCAAATTGTTGGGGAATGAGTTGCATGATCTATTCGGGTGAATATTTAAATACAAATTTAATTCATTAATTATTACTAGCATGAATTAATCATATATTAATTCAAATAATAATTGCAACAACATATCATGCATATAAAAAAACCACGAAAACCTACACATGGAATCTACGGGTTTACGTGAACGCACCTCTAGGGATGGCAAAGGGCTTTGGTCGACGGACTAACCAAAAGGACTTTCCAAGTATTCCCTTAGCCCTTGCTCGACAATCCGTTGGAAGGATACTCGCGAACAATTAACGAAAGGGAAAAAAATAAACTTTGTTGCACCACTTATGGATTTGCTAATATTTCCAAGGACATGGAATTGTACTTGGGAATGAACTAATCATCCCCTATTTATAAGAGGGAGGGTGGTCGAAATTTTAGTGATTTTTCAATGTGGGAAAAGACTTTTCTTGGTCACCAAGAAATCTTGAATATATCTCATATATTCTTTTTCCCATAATTAAAATATTCCACAAAATTCCACCTCCTCTATGTTATCGCATTATTTTTGAAAATTTGATGATGCAAGAATCCAAGATTTGGATCTTCTTGAATTTATGAGATATTCTTGTATTTCAAGAAATACATATCTTCCATAATATCTTTTCAAGAAAATCTTTCTTGCCCTCTATTTTCAAAAAATTTCGAAATATCACTATGTATAACCAAGTGGGAGATTTCTTGAATTTAATGAGATAATCTTGTATTCCAAGAATACATATCTTCATTCCATAACAAAATTCAAAGAAAATCTTTCTCCCTCTTATATCCGTAATTTTCGAAAATTTAGAGGAAATATAAGCAACAATATTTATTTTATTTTAATCACCTTTTCAGTTATTGGACTATATGTTGGGCTACTCAGGGGGCCTTTAGGTGAATTAAGATTGGACCTTCTAATGGATCTTGAATATCTAATATTGAGCCACAATATAATTCAAGCCCATAAATATTAATTAATCCCACTACATAATTAATATTGCACCATCCATCTTAACCCATATTACGGTCGATATGGCTCCGGTCATTATTTCCCGTGTTTAAGATTATCTAGCCCATTAATTAATTCAAGCCACCAAATAGCTTTCCGTTAATTAATATCTTTTGTCCTTGGTCGAGAAAGCGGTTCAACATTATTATCCATACCGAAACTAATTCCACTTGCAAGATTTAGTATGATAAAGCTTATGAACCTCCCCAAGGGCAAATCAAGCAAGCGTGCTTGCACAATTCTTCATATTAAATCTTAGCAATCACATGTGACCAATAATATTGCCCAAGATAAAAGTATTGAATCTCTCGATTATTACCCATGATAAGTCAAAGCAATAGTTACCAATCCCACGTGATCCTATTTAAGGGGCGAAGGTTAAGAAACAACGAACCAATCGAGGTATAATTCTTCCTTGTTCATTCAAGAATTTATCCTCCTGTGGGTCCTATTCAAATAGCATCACCATACACTAGTGTAATCTTGGTCAAGACAAACCAATCTGAGCTTTACACCTCAACCTTTCGCGATGGTTGTTCATTTCATCTAGGTCGTGAATGGCGTCTTTTTAGTTACAAGGGATCGTTAATTTAATCTTCGTGATCCGGTATCACTAAATTAACTACTGATGTAACACGATTTAATTATTGAACAAATTATGCGAAGAAATATATGTAACATTCAATCATATTTAAAGCATCGATGAACAATTTATTTCAAGAAATAAGTCCGAAAATTCGGGTTTCGATTATACAAAGTAAAAAGCATACTTTTCAGTATAATCCCAACACTCCATACTTTGCAATCAGATCTCTAGTGTATTTTGTTTGATTGATGAATATTCCTTCTACATGTGTAACCTGAGCCTCAGTTTCCTCATTCAGATAAACTACTCAGATAATTTGGCTCAAAAAAAATCCCGAGCCTCGATTTTATTCGAGATAATTTGACTCGGTGTAACCCGAGCCTCGATTCCTCGCTCGAGATAATTTGGCTCGGTGGATCCCGAGCCTCGATTCCTCATTTCAGATAATTTGTCTCGTGTATCCCGAGCCTCGATTCCTCCTCTCAAATAATTTGGCTCGGTGGATCCCGAGCCTCGTGTTCCTCGTTCGATAAATATATATTGAACCTCTATTTCCCAATCGATAAAAAAAACCCCGATTTTAACTCCCCTTTAGTTCCCCATCTCACCACTCTTCACGTTTCTCTCTGTTCTCGCAATGAATCTCGATGAGAGCCTCTTCAATGGAGTTTTTCAATTGATGGCAAGGCGCTTTTTTGTCGTAATCTTTCCCCTTTTTGGCATCATAGTTTGCTATCGGCTCGGAAAGGGTTCTATCCATATGGAACTATTCTCTTGCTAATCGACCTTACTTCCGCCACATTGAAATGTTCATCCCGAATTTTTGTAGGACATTCAAATCCGATCTTGGCGTCTTCAAAAAGACCACCATAGGTTGCTTTTCATTTTCTCCATCAAGGAGTTGCTCATCTCATCTCTGACTAATCTGATCATCTCCCTAGTCTTGGATTTCAGAAAATCCTCAAGAGCTTTAGATTTCAGATCAAACTATCTCTCCATCTCATCCTTCATCTCTTTAGCCACATCATCCAACCTTGTACTGAAAGAAGTAAACTTACTATCAATTGAGGTAAATAGTAAATTTACCTGAGCAGGTTCTTTTATTGTTGAGATTTTATTGTTTGATTAGGATCTTTTCATATCTCTATTTATAGCATTTAAGAAGCATTCTTCAGACTTTGTAAGGTTGTTGATTATTGAATAGAAAAGTATTGGTTTTATCCATTTTTCAGTGTTTTATCTATATCTTCTAGTATTCACATCGAATCAATGGATTATCATGTTAATCATTGTTGGGAGATGAATTTAATATATAGGATTTTGATTAAGATCCCAAAACCCTGAGTATGACATGATCAGAATGATCTTGATAGTTGAGTCAGGATTCAGTTTTAGAGTACTCAGGATGTTATTTGCAAAATGTATAGTCAGCAGATATAGTTCAGGATAGGTTCCGAAGACTCTGAAGAACTCAGTATGTTTCTGAAGAAACTGAAGTTTCAAAAGATGAAACCGAAGATATCAAGACTCAAGATGATATTGAGGAACCTCAAGACTCAAAGATGAAGACTCAAGACATCGGTCAAGATAAACTATAAAGATTGAGAAGACCACAAGACTCGAAGACCACAAGACTCGTAAGACTCAAGACACAAGACTGAAGACTGAGAATTGAAGATCAAGAATAATGAAGGCATGAATTATCAAGACTTCGAATGTCTTGAATGCTCAATATGAACTCAATGTTCAAGGCACTAAATATATCTATCTCAAGGATGCACATCTTGAGAAGATCGCGATTCCTTAGAAAATAGATATCCGCCAAGACATTCAAATGCAGACAAAAGGAACTAAGTTAGAAGTGTTGTTAAGGTTATATCAAACTCAGAGTTTGTAACCAAAAGAGCCATTGAAGGTGTCTACCTTTAACTGGAGACAAAAGTCAAAAAGAGGAAGACAACATCAGACCATACCGGGTAATCGACGATGGACAATTGTCAGTAAAAGATGTCGATGTACAAAAGTTCCAGATCGCAAAAAAGTGAAGACCGCTGGCGTGAAAGTCTATTGCCTAAAACGTGTTAGGGAGGTTCAAACCCTAAATATAGCCGTTTCCCACACACCTTAAGAGGAAACTCACGGTATCTCTCCAACGGATAGTTTTCAAGAGTGACCTTGGTGTATGCCTATAAATACTTTGGTGACCCTCTACATTGTAAGGTTACGGAAATTTATCATACTAACTCAAGAGCTCAAACTTATTCTTGCAAAAGTTAAAGCACTTTCGAAAAACCTAGAATTTCCCAAGTGCTTCTACATTGAAGAGAGCTCACTATACTAAGCCTAGCCCCGATAAGAATTATCCAAAGCTTAGTCGAGATATCCTAACCCTTTGCATTGTGCTTCATTGTAAAGGATATCTCATCCTAGTTGAAACTAACCGAGAAACCCCAAACCCTTGAGAAGGTAGTTGGAGTGTGTTTGTTGGTAAGAAGAGTTGTAAAGAGTTAGTAAACTACGTGGAGTAGTCGAAAAAACTCTAGAGGAGAAGTTAGTAAGCTCTGTGGTAGTCCGAAAGCTTGTTTGTGTTTGAGTAAGTAAACTACGGAGGTAGTCGAAAAACTCAAGGTCGGGTTGAGTAAGTAAACTACGTGGAGTAGTCGAAAAACTCGTACGAGTTGAGTAAGTAAACTACGAGGTAGTCGAAAGCTCGAAGTTGTTAGTGAATTTCTCTCGAAGGGTCGGGGAGAGTGGACGTAGGAGCTTGAGTCTCTCGAACCACTATAATTGCTTTGTTTCTTTATTGCTTTCCTTATCGTATTAATCGTTGCATTGACTTGATTTTTGAAAGCATACTTTTCAACGATATTCGGTTGGAATCAATCCACCCAAATTGCATAAGTGAATCACAACTTAATCACTATTTTCATAAAGGAAGGTTTTTGAAAAAGCTAAAACGAGTTTAAACTAAGGGCCAACCATTCCGCACGGTCGAAAGTAGCTAGAACAGATAGTTACTAAACCTAACTCTCTCTCGAGGATTGAAAGAAGTTAGCTATCCGATCCAAGCAACTTCAGGATCTCTGACTTACTCGAGGACTTAGTTGGGATTATCCGAGGTATCCGAAAGCGACTCGATCATCAACCTCGATGAGACTTTGACTCGAGAGCAATCTGTGGCTTCTCGAACCTAATCTTGATTATCGACCCAAGCCGGCCTCAATAAGAAAAAGTTTTAAAAAACACCTAACACGTGTATTCCCCATACACGTGTAAGACTTCGTTTGTCGGGACCAACAAGTGGTATCAAAGCGGTGGTTCAACTTGACCACTTTTGCGTGTTGACCAAAGTTTTATTTTCAAAAATACTTGTGGTCTATCTCGAATCGATCTTATTTGTCAAACTTTTTACTTTTCAAAAGATCGGAAAAATGTCTTCTAAAAACTTCCCATGTTCTCGATTGGAGAACTATGACCTATGGAGATCGAGAATGCGTGCTCATCTCGTATTCCAAACATGAGCGATGTGGAGAGTGGTCTCTCAAGGACCATTCCGGTTTCTTGTGGTGAATCCCAGGAGAAATGTAAGATGAGAGAATTGATCCTAGAGTAGAATTTCCTAAATCGATGACCAACCGACTCTGAGGAGAGAAAGTTAGTCAATCTAGACTACATTGCAAAAGACACACTATACAATACTATTGATGATGGTGTGATGGGAATGATCTCACCTTAATATCTTTGCTAAAGAGATTTGGGATACACTAGGCTGTTATGTGCCAAGGCACGATCACATAAAAGAAAACAAACTTTCGGTGGCAATTGGAAAGTTTGATAGTTTTGAAAATGGATGATGGTGAATCAATAGACAAAACCGAAGTCGATTCACTAAAGATCATGATTGATCTAAATGCACTTGGAAAGAAATATCCACGAGAGAGAAGTTGCATTGAAAATTCTTAGAGGTCTTTCTAAGAAATGGGATATTCATGCATGCGGGGTGATTGAAAACACCAAGAACATTAATTCAACGCCTTACCAACAAGTCTTCTCCGAAAAAAAGCCTATGAATTTGTAATTGATAAGAAATCCAAAAAAGGCCGACAAAGAAGATGATTCTTCATCGAGTAAGAATGTGGCTTTAAAAAGCCAAAGATAAAACTCAGAAACTAGAGAGTTCGAGAACCCCCATGCCAAAAATCGATGAGCTTGAGGAAAAAGCTAAGACGATGGCAAGGAGGTTTGATGAGACTTAATAATAGATTTGGAAAATACAAAAAGCTATTACAGAACCACAGTGCCGTAAGAAACCCGAGGACGATCAACCGAGAAGAAGAAGGACTGAAAGTCAAGGATCTTCATCCGAAAAGAAGGACTCCAAGTCCAAAGAAGAAAATGATCGATGATGTACCAACAGATGCTATAATTGCCAGAAGAAAGGTCACTTCCAGTATGATTGTCCAGATTTGAGTGCTAAGGAGAGAAGAGAAAGGAAAGCTAAGAGAGACCAGAAGTTCTCAAGCAAAAAGGCCATGGTTGCAGAAGAAGAACACTCTGAGGAGGGATCTAGCTCTTCGGATGAGATATTCTCGAGACGGTGAAAGTGATGACATCTCGTCGATGGCCATTGAGGAGGTAAACTCTTCTTTCTCTCGTTGTTGCTCCTACACTAGCACAAGAGTTTTCAAGTTCCAATCGAAAAAAATATTTTGACGATGGATTCTTTTTGAGAATCGATGAAGGACTATCTTTGTTTTTGCAAGGATCGCTAGATAGAACTCAAGAGCGAGAATAAGAAATGAAAAGTCGAAAAATCTAAAATGGAAAGACTCTAGCAATACTGAAATCACTTCTCAATTAATGGGAGCTACTGATGAACTGGATGTTCTGAAAGTACAACTCTCAGAGAAAGAGAAGCTGATAATGTCCCTAACTTAAAAGCTAGAGAAATCCATTGAAGAGATTCAGCTAATCAGGACTAAGTTCAATGCCTCTCTGAGAAGCATGAAACTCTACAGAATCGCTGGAGGATAGTGCACGAAGAAGTTAACTCTATTGAATAAAGCATCTAATGTAATAGATGAAATTCAGAGTTATCGGAGATCTGCCACTATAAAATGCGGATTGGGATACATTCGGGGGGAACCTCACAAGGTCATCCGAATCTTTGCATCATGTAGCGAAAAAGACAATCTTTGTAAAACCATGGCACCCACACTTCAAATCAAGTAATGCCCAAGGTTGTAGACAAGGAAAAGGACCTATGGTCTCAAAAAAACAAATGATCGGTTAGAAAGCCCAAACCTCGTAAAGGCAAGAAAAACGAAAGGCGATTGAAAGTTTCGCAAATACTTCAAAGCCTCGGTAAGAATGCAAACCCGAAAGGCTCCACACCGAACCATCGGAGGAATCCTCGATGAGAAACACTCAAGAGACATTCTCAATCAAGAAACCAAGTCCTTAGTATACCGAAGACCCAGATTTCAAAGATGCATAACCCTGAACCCCACTTGCTGGGGTAAAGGTTATCTCAACCCAAGTCATCAAAGATTTAGACCGGCCAAGCACAAAAAGCCTATGCATCCGAATGTATAATTGAACCAAAGAAGAATTCAAAAGCCCATGTTCATGCTAAAGCTAGCACACATATACGTAAAACCGCTAAGGCACCTGAGAGTAGTGGATGTATATGTTGATGTTTATGGAAGACAAATTAGCCACTCTAAAGTGATTAGAGTTGTCGAAGCGATTTGGATTCGAAAGGTACATCTAACCTTGTAGGACCCTACACAAATTGGGTACCTAAGAATTGATCTGCTTTTTTCGGGGAGGAAAACAAAGGCACTGGATCGACTAAAGATCACATGGCAATCGATGAGCGAGAGATGAAGAAGCTCCGATATATGGTATCTTGACAAAGATGTTCAAGACATATGACAGGATACAAGAAGATACTCAATGACTATGTTGAACAAAGAGGCCCACGTGATCACTTTTGGAGATAACTCCAAGGATGGATCAAGGATATGGAACTTTGGAAATCGACTCGATTCATATCCATGGTGTTTCATATGTATCCGGATTGAAGCATAACTTTTTGCTTTCAATTAGCCAATTACGTGATAAGGGTTTTAATGTTGAGTTCTCCAAGAACTTATGTTTTGTGAAAGATGATACATCACGTAAAGTATTACCGATCGGTACAAGAAAAGGGAATGTGTATCTTCATGATTGGAGTTCAACTCCTAAAGATACATGTTTAGTTGCTAAAAGTTCCACAGATACCCGAGTTGGTTATGGCATAAAAGAATGAATCACCTAAATTTCAAAACCCCTGAACAAGCTTGCAAGATTAGCTCTTGTGAGAGGGTTGCCCTAATGAAGTGTTCAAGAAGGGAACATATTTGTGATGCGTGCGAAAAAAAACAAGTAAAAGCATCATTTAAAAGCAAAGTAGAAGTTTCTACTGACAGAACACTTCAGTTACTGCATATGGATCTTTTTGGTCCTATAACACCAGTAAGCACTAATGGCAGTAAATACACATTGGTAGTAGTTGATGACTACTCAAGATATATTTGGGTCATATTCTTACTTAGTAAGAAAGAGATTCAGATAAAGCTGCCAGAGTTACTGAAAAGGCTCAGTATTGAGAAAAATCTGAGTGTGGTCAAAATCAGATCTGACAAAGGAACTGAGTTTATAAATCATATCATATCTGATTATTGTGCAGAGAATGGAATTTCACATGAAACATCAGCTGCAAGGACCCCTCAACAAAATGGTGTTGCTGAAAGTAGGAACAAGACTCTGAAAGAAGCTGCAAGGACAATGATAGCTGAAGCTAATATTCCTAAAAGATTTTGGGCTGAAGCTGTCAACACTGCATGCTACTCTCATAATAGATCCATGCTGACCAAGAGTCAAGGCAAAACACCCTATGAGCTTTGGAATGAAAGGAAGCCTCTTGTTTCTTTCTTTCGTGTGTTTGGTTGCAAGTGTTTCATACACAATATTGGTAAAGATCGGTTGAAAACATTTGATAGTAAAGCTGATGAAGGAATATTCTTAGGATATTCTGAAGTTAGTAAAGCTTTCAGAGTTTACAACTGTAGGACTCTTATTGTGGAGGAAACACCTCATGTTGTTTTTGATGAATCTACTTGTGTTCAGAAGAAACAGGAACATGATGCAGATGAACTGACTAAGAGGATCACCAGATTAAGCCCTCAAATGAAAGATAAATCATCCATCGAACTCCGAAAAGAAGAAGTCACCACATCCTATGATTGGAGTGACTCGGACTTCGGATAAAGAAGTTCAGATGGAACTCAGGATGGTGAGACTCGGAAAACCAACACTCAAAGGTGACCAATCTGAACAGACACCAGTTCAGACTCAGGTATGTGATGCCAATGAAGATGTGGTCACAACTGAGGCAAATTCTGAATCTATCAACCAAAGGGGAACAAATGTCTCTGACAATGTTCTAAATAGAATTTCCCCTGAGGAAGATGATTCCCTTTCTCTGTTTTTGTTGTTCCCTGAGTTTACTGATTTAACTGAACCTAACATTTCAAATGTTGAGGATAATATTGAAGGGGGAACATCAAGAAGGAAATGGTTAGATAGTCATCCTACAAGTCAGATTGTAAGTGATCTAACTGAAGGTGTTAAAACAAGAAGGTTCCATGGTGAGAGTGCACTATTCATTTGTTTTCTATCGAGAAAAGAGCTTCAATGAGATTGGTGAAGCTCTACAAGATTCTCATTGGATTCTTGCTTTATGCAAGATGAAATTTGAATCAATTCTCAAGGAATGAAGTATGGGAGCTGGTAGATAGACCAGAAAGGCACAATGTCATTGGAACCAAGTGGGTTTTCAAGAATAAAAGAGATGAAAACAACAACATTGTGAGAAACAAGGCAAAGCTAGTTGCACAAGGTTATTCCCAAGAAGAAGGCTTGGATTATGATGAAACCTTTGCTTTGTTGCAAAGACTAGAAGCCATCAGATTGTTTCTTGCATATCTTTGCCCACATGAAGTTCATATCTATCAAATGGATGTGAAAAGTGCATTTCTGAACGGCGTGCTTAAAGAAGAGGTTTATGTGGAACAACCTCCTGGTTTCAAACAGAATGACCAAGTTTACAGGCTCAGAAAAGCTTTGTATGGTCTCAAGCAAGCACCCAGAGCATGGTATGATACTCTTTCTCAGTTTCTTACTGACCATGGTTTTGTCAAAGGAATCTGTTGATAGAACTCGCATTCGGGATAGAGGATGGGGAAGATATCTTACTAGTTCGGATATATGTTGATAACATCATTTTTGGATCTCCAAACCATCAGCGTGTGAAAAGTTTTCAACAATTGATGAAAGACAAGTTTGAGATGTCAATGATGGGAGAGATGAATTTCTTTCTAGGTCTTCAAGTGAAACAATCAAAGGAAGGAATATTCATCAACCCGCAAAAGTACACCGTAGATCTTATTGCCAAATATGGTGTCGAAGATTGCAATGCGCTTAGGATTCCCATGAATACTAACTACAAGATGGATCCCGATTACAAGGCAAATCGAGAAGCCATCTCCGATTATAGAGGAATCATTGGATCATTGCTCTATCTCACAGCAAGTAGGCCGGATATAAAATTTGCTGTTGGGATATGTGCAAGATACCATGCTAATCCTAAGGCTAGTCACATGGAGGCTGCCAAAAAGATACTGAGGTATCTTAAAGGCCTGATGAATAGAGGATTGTGGTATCCAAATGATGATAACCTTGAATTGACCGGTTACTCGATCTCGACATGGAGGTTGCTTGACTGACAGAAGTCCACTTCGGAACTTGTCAATTTCTAGGATGTAAGTTGATATCTTGGTTTTCGAAGAAACATACCTCAAAGAAACCAAGATTAAAATTGAATATATGGGTCATAGGAAGTCAAGTTGTGCTTTCGGATTCTTTGGCTTAGACAACAATTAAGGGATTATAAAGTTGTAGCCAATGAAGTACCAATATTTTGTGATAACAATAGTGCCATTGTTATTTCACAAAATCCGGTATTGCACACCAGATGCAAGCATGTGGATATCAGACATCACTTCATCATAGATCATGTCGAGAAAAAGGACATAAGGATGGAAAAAAATTCATCGATAAGCAAAGAGTCGATATCTTGACTAAACCTTTGGCTAAATCAAGATTTCGTGAACTTTCGATTGAATTAGGGATGTTAGAACCAGGTGTATAGAGTAAAATCTGAAAAATTGAAGGTTTTCAGATGCATGAAGTTTTCTCGAAATTCTCTTGAGAAGCTTAGGATAAAATGGAAATCTTGAATCGAGTCTCGTGAAACTCGAGATTCTTCAAGGTCAAGATTTTCGAAGCATCTTGAACCAATTCAAGATTTTTCGATATTATCGACATTTTATCAAGGTCGATTTTCGAGAAGACTGATAGAGGGAAATTAGTCTGATGAAGTAATGACTCATGCGACTCATTTATTGCTTAAGTGAAGCTCAGAAATCATTTGCAATAAATATAAAACACTTGAGGAATGTTTTTTTTTAGGGATCGCTTTTAAATTCGAAGAAGGTCAACAGTCATTTAATGCTCTGCTACATTAATGACCAATGAGGATGTTTTGGCGGCTTACTTTTCGGAGATCATCGGTTCGTATACCCGATTAATCGGAGATTAATCTCAACCGTTGCTTTTCACCTAACCAACGTGGTTCCCCACGATCTCGAAGCTATATATACCCTAAGAAGCCCTTCAAGCCAAAATTTTATCAAACCCTTCGTTCCCAAATCCTCTGCAAATAAAAATCCCCTTTGCCCAGAAATTCCCAAACCCTAAAAGCTTCATTTCTCCAATCAATCTCTAAAAATGGCCCCAACCTTGTTCGAGAGATTAGCCGAAACCAACAAGCCATGGTACGAGTTTGTTGTTTCACTCGAAAGCACAACCAACTCAAAGCCAGAAGAGGAGGCTCTGCATATGATTCGACTAGCAAAACTCACCCAACTAGTCGCAAAACCCACCCGGACCGTGAGTTTGCGAAAGAGGTAATCGAATTCATCTGTAACTTGAGAATAGATGAAGAAGATGGTATGCATTCTAAGATTATCGTATCACATTTAGAGCGGTCGTCCAAATATGTCGATTTTGAGAGGGATTTGTACATAATTCCGAAAAATCTAAATGATTTTTTGAGCTCTGTGATAGAGGAGAGGATCCTGCGATGTATATGTCGGGGTAGAGAAAGAGGATTACTTAGATAGGATTGCTGAGAATCCTGTGAAGTTTGAGGCGACACTGGCATAAAAGGCATCTGAAGCCACAATATCGTGTTTTGATGGATATTGTGAGCAAGTGCATCATGAGTCTTGGGGGAGTTTTGAGCGATCAAGACTTCAAGCTCGATTGATGGTGGCGATCGAGGCCTCACCCACCACTGACTTCAACTGGCTGAAGTTCATGATTCAGATGGTGAGTGAGCAGACCAAAGTTTTGAGGAAGATTGACGGGGCGATCTCAATCAAAGGCAAGATCCACCATGCCACCAAAATTGCTTATATTTTGGAGATGTGCAGAGAGGAGGAGGATATCTTCGCCAATTCGACCCCATTCCCTAAATCCAAAATTCTCTTTAAGCCCATTGCTGCAAAGAAGCAAACTTTCAGGGGGAAGAGAGAAAAGAAGGTAGAATCACCTTCTGCAGCTGCTGAAAAAGAGACCCAACAAACCAGGGGGAAGGTGTTGTTGGAGGCAAAGATGAAGCAGGAAGCAAAGATGTTGAAACAGAAGGATCTTGCTCCAAAAACGCAGAAGATTGGTGGTTCTCACCGATGAAGATGGAAGTGATTCTCAGAGATTCAACCCGAGGGCCAAACTTATTTCGAGTTCACCATTGCAAGTTTTGGCTCAGTTATCTCTAGGACACAGATCGATCGAGGAGCGGTGTCTTCTCGAGGTGCTCGAGACATCGGCCGATTCGAGATAAAATTTCTCGAAAATTTTTAAAGCGAGCTCGGACCTCGAGATGCCTACCTCGGATGTGCGGGCTTCGCATGTAAGAGCCACCTCGAGTCGATTTGAAGATGTGCGAGCTCGGTATCAAGAGCCAACTCGGACTCAAATCGAGGATATGCCACTCGGGCCTCCGGAACCCACTCGGATGCAAACCGAGGACTGGATGCACAAACTTCAGATCTTGTTGAGGCTCGAGAGCAGAATATTCTTGATGAGCTCCCCGAAAGATCTCATCGCTTGATCCTCGGTGATGCTTCAACAGAACCAGAGAGCCCGAGATGGAAGAAGGGAGAAGGTGAAGAAGGCGAGTGGAGGAGCAAGGGGGAACGGTTCATTCTTGACCGCTACCCTGAGCTCAGCTCATACCCTGATCTGCAAGATGTTTTCTTCAGATTAAGGACAACCTGTGTTCATTCTCAATTAGACTCTTCCCGAGATGCTTGATATTGTTTGATTCAGGAGGGAAGATCGGTGGAATGAGGAGACAAACCTTCCCGACCGACTTCTCAGGGTTCAGGAGGACAAAGCTCAGGATGAAAAACTCTGATTTTGATGAGCTAGTTCAGAAGAAGTTGGCTGAGAGGAGAGCAACTGAAGTTGGTGCCCCGAGCAGTAGAGACAAATCTAAAGATAGAGATGGGGACCAACAGGGAGATGCTGAGGATCAGTCTCAGAGGGAAAAGGAGACTTCTGTTGCTGATCAACCTAAAATTAGTCAACCTCAGTTGGAGACCGAGCTCGGAAACGGTTTGAAGCTCATGATGATCGACAAAGACAGAAGGTGCAGAAGGTTCCTGAGATTGATCTCACTCCCTTGATGGAGAAACTTGAGAAGGTTGAGCAAATGATGATCAAAATTACTCAGATGGAAGAGATGTTGGCTAATCAAGCTCAAAAGATGGAAAGTCTTAGTCACTCTTCAGAGCTGGTGCTAATCCAAAACACTCTGACCTCACAGATGACCTCCATGGAAGAAAAGCTGGATGAGAAGCTGGAGGGAGTCAAGGTTGAGTTAAGTCTTTGAATGTAGTAAAACACCGGAGAGTTCTCGATTTCCTAGAGGTGAAATTAGCGCAGAAAAAAATGAGGTGTTAATCAAGTCTGCTGTTGAGGAAATGAGCTCAGTACTCATGACCAAGATGACAGAGATGTTTAAAGAAGCACTCTCTGGCCAGTTTGCCCACTTATCTGAAGAAGTTTCCGTGGCCAAGAACATCTAAGGAGGCTGGAAGACGAACAAGATCAGTTAGCAGGAGAGATCCGTTGTGTGAGCAAAGAGCAATATCACATGGACACAAAGATCTCCGGACTTCTTCCAAATTTCGCGCCAAGAAGGGGAAAAGGAAGGTGAAGACCTCGTAAAGTTCATGGCACGCGTTTTGGAGAAGAAGGCTCGAAAGATCTTTGAAATGTTTAATCTAGCCAAAGCCTTAAGAGAAGTCGGCTACCGAGAAGTTGAAGTTCGCCGGTGGAGAAGCTATCTACGCCGAAGTTTACGAGCAAACCATGCTTGATGTTGCAAAAGAGAAACCGAAAAGGAGAGCAAAGGTTGGAACAAGCCAGTTTAACTATTTGAAATGCTATGAAGAGAAAAAGCCTTGGGCGGTGTTCAAACTGAAAGCAAGCGTGCAAAGGCTTCTAAGCCAATCCAGAGAAAGCTGATTCTGGATGATGAAGATAAAGAAGAATCTGAGTCTCAACCTCAGAAGAAAGTCTTCAACACGAGAGATGCTCTGAAGACACTCCAAATGGAACAAGCTAAGAAAGTTCTTCGGTCTCAGGCGCGTGATCAAAAAGAAGATAGACGAAGAGCAGAAGCGAAGGAGTGAATTTAGGAAGTTTGCGAGCAAGAGGAAAGGGACATCAAAAGCACTAAAGTGGCCCCACGTTGATAAATGGATGCCTATCAAACTCAACGATATGTGGGAAGAAGTCAAGAGAACCTTCTGGTTCAATTATGATGTTCTCGAGGAATGGAGAGGGAAAGCTCGATCGAAATGAAGCATTCATTGAATATCTCCTCATCTTCTATCCAAAGTATCTACTGAGTATTGGATTAACTTTTATGGATGAAGGAGAGGCACAGATAAGAGCCCCTGGTCCATATTCCTATCCACCTCCAAGACTTGGTAATGGCTTGGTGAATGAAAAGGCCATTACTCAAGAAATTGCTCAGTATGCTGGTCAGTTGGGTTTAATAGGGAACAGTCCGGACATCATCAAGGAGAGAAATGAGCTGAAGAAGAGATTTTTCGAATGTTCGACTGGAGGTACCAATGATGAAGTTGAGAATGAAGCAAATCAAGAGCAGAAGATCAAGAGCCAAAATCAAGAAGACCAAGACTCGAAGACTCTATAATCTTTAAATTTTTGTCTTTTGATTTTGTTGATAAACTCATTGTAATCAGAATGGGATACCAATCATCAATGAAGATTTATCATTATGCTCAAAAGATAATATCTCATTATCTTATTTACATGTCTTTTATTTTGATATCTTTGAATGAATGTCTCTAAACCGATTGTATGTTTATTTAAGGGGAAATTGTCCGAATATGAGGGAAATTGTTTAAGTATTTGGTAATGAACTATTTAAAGAGATTCATTATCAAGAAATTGTTGAATGATTTAAATTGTTGGGAGATTCTCTTAATTTGTGGGAGTTTCTCCGATTCAGAAAAATTGGCTTTGAGGAGACAACCATCTTGTAATAGGATAAACCAAACCCTAATATAGGTCATATGTTTGTAACAAGATAGGTTTTGGCATAATCAAAAAGGGGGAAATTGTTGGGAGATGAATTTAATATATATGATTTTGATTAAGATCCCAAAACCCTGAGTATGACATGATCAGAATGATCTTGATAGTTGAGTCGATTCAGCTTTTAGAGTACTTTCGGGATGTTATCTCGCAAAATGTATAGTCGTGAGATATAGTTCGAGATATGTTCTCAAGACTCGAAGAACTCAAGACGTTTCAAGAAACCAAGTTTCAATATGAAATCAAGATATCAAGACTCAAAGATGATACTTGAGGAACGAAGACTCAAGATGAAGACTCAAAGACATCGGTCAAGATAAACTATAAAGATTCAGAAGACCCTGAAGACTCGTAAGACCTCGAAAAGTCAAGACTCAAGACACAAGATCAAGATCGAGAATCAAAGATCAAGAATACTAAAGGCACAAATAATTATCAAGACTTCGTAATGTATCAATGCTCAAGATGAACTCCAATGTTCCGAAGGCACTAAATATATCTATCTGAAGGATGCAATACTTAGAAGATCGCGATTCCTTAGAAAATAGATATATGCCAAGACATTCAAATGCAGACAAAAGGAACTAAGTCAGAAGTGTTGTTAAGGTTATATCAAACTCAGAGTTTGTAACCAAAAGAGCCGTTGAAGGTGTCTACCTTTAACTGGAGACAAAAGTCAAAAAGAGGAAGACAAAGATCGTACCATCTCGAAACCGACAAAGGATAAAGTCATTTGTACAAGATGTCAGATGTATAAAAGTTCCAGACTGCAAAAAGTGAAGACCGGCTACATGAAAGGCTATTGCCTAAAACGTGTTAGGGAGGTTCAAACCCTAAATATAGCCGTTTCTCACACACCTTAAGAGGAAACTCACGAAGTTATCTCTCCAACGGATAGTTTTCAAGAGTGACCTTGGTGTATGCCTATAAATACTGGTGACCCTCTACATTGTAAGGTTACTGGAAATTTATACGCAACTCAAGAGCTCAAACTTATTCTTGCAAAAGTTAAAGCACTCGAAAAACCTAGAATTTCTCAAGTGCTTCTACGTTGAAGAGAGCTCACTATACTAAGCCTAGCCTGATAAGAATTATCCAAAGCTTAGTCGAAATATCCTAACCCTTTTCATTGTGCTTCATTGTAAAGGATATCTCATCCTAGTTGGAAACCAACCGAGAAACCCCAAACCCTTGAGAAGGTAGTTGGAGTGTGTTTGTTGGTAAGAAGAGTTGTAAAGAGTTAGTAAACTACGTGGAGTAGTCAGAAAACTCTAGAGGAGAAGTTAGTAAGCTACAGGGGTAGTCTGAAAGCTTGTTTGTGTTTGAGTAAGTAAACTACGGAGGTAGTCAGAAAACTCAAGGTCGGGTTGAGTAAGTAACCTAAGTGGAGTAGTCAGAAAACTCAGGGCCGAGTTGAGTAAGTAAACTACGAGGTAGTCAGAAAGCTCAGAAGTTGATAGTGAATTTCTCTGAAGAGTCATGGAGAGTGGACGTAGGAGCTTGAGTCTCTGAACCACTATAATTGTTGTGTTCTTTATTGCTTTCCTTATCTGTGCTTAACTGTTGCATTGACTTGATTTTTGAAAGCATACTTTTCACTGATATTCAGTTGGAATCAATCCACTGAAATTGCATAAGTGAATCACAGCTTAATCACTATTTTCATAAAGGGAAGGTTTTCAGCAAAGCTTAAAACGAGTATAAACTAAGGGCCAACCATTCTGCACGACTGAGTAGCTAGAACAGATAGTTACCAAACTGAACTCTCTCCTGAGGATTCAGTAAGTTAGCTATCTGATCCAAGCAACTCAGGATCTCTGACACTCAGGACTCAGTTGGGATTATCTGAGGTATCTGAAAGCAGCTCAGGATCACTGTCTCAGTAGACTTTGACTCAGAGCGATCTGTGCTTCTCAGAACCTAATCTTTAGGATTATCTGACCCAAGCTGACCTCAGTAAGAAAAAGTTTTAAAAACACTGAACATGTGTATTCCCCCCATACACGTGTAAGACTCGTTTGCACCGGGACCAACAATCACATTTTTACAATACAGAAATTTATCCATTTATCATGATTTCGCCTCCATCAGTTGGTATCTAAAGTCAAGGGGGAACTTTATAGCCATGTCGCCTTGTTGCCAACCCATCGCTAACGCCATGGCCTTGAACGGGATGCCCCAATATATTGCATTTCTTGCTCAAACTATCAAAACAATGTGTACATACCAGGTTGTTATTTGTGGCTATTATTATCGACGGGAGTTTGGATTTAATGTGAACCTACCTGAATTCCACGGAACCGATGAACCAGATGATTGTCTAGATTAGCTTTGTAATTGTGAAGGAGTGATAGAGTTCAAAAGCATTCCAACAGACCGCCGAGTCTCACTTTTGGCGCGCTTTCACTACCGTTAATCTGCCTGGTGGTGGTGACTGAAAGTTTTTCAGATCTAGCCACGTTAATATAATTGAGCGATACAAATTCACAAAGTATTTCAAACGAGAATTCAACCTCTACAATTACTCTAACCTGTTGTACCAAATTCCAAAATCTCAAGCAAGGTTCACCCACAATTTAGGCATATTCACTCAAATCATCTCGCTTCCAGCCCTACGCTGCCTAGTCGATGATGTCAGATAGTTATTTTTAACAGTCGATGTCACTAGTGTAAAAGAGGGTTCGTACCCCCGCTCTATTGCCGACGCTGCATGCGGTACCTCCGCCGACCAATGACTCATCGCAAACTTCCGGTGATTTTCCTACAATGAATCTGATCGTAGAATGTCAACAAATCCTTCTTCACAAGAGGGGCACATATTTCTTGCTGATGGTTTCAAAGGAGATGGTCAAATGGGGACGGATGCCCTAATTGGCAGATTGGGCTTCAGGATGTCAATGGTGGAAATGGGCCACTTTATGCTGATGGGAGAATTGTGTCATTTGGAGATATAGGTTTTGAATGTTGCAGAGTCTGGTCATTTTGGGTCAATTCATTCGAATGTGGTTAATTCAAAAGGGGCTTCTAATTCCTATAGTCCAGCCTATTTTGATAGGGTTACTGATCATAATGGTCTCCATTATTTGATGAGAACCCCATTACTTAATGTAAGCCTATTTATTTGGGAATGACTCGCTTCCCATTTATGACATTGAGCCCGAGGACGATCCTTGCCAAGTTTTTGATACGGTGTACCATGATTCAAATACCTTATTTTTGGATTTTGATATGATGAACGATGAGTTATGTCTCAATGGTGATATGAGCTCATGCTTGGTTTGGGGGTGCACATATCTAGAACCACAAGTCGCGCTTGTCTCACATAATAATTGTATTGTTGGTCCCGGTGCTAACGAGTCTCACACGTGTATAGGGGGGAATACACGTGTTCAGTGATTTTTCAAACTTTTTCTTCACTGAGTTCAGATGGGTCAGGTTATCCTGATATTTTTATCCTGAGAAGCACGGATTGCCCTGAGTCAAAGTCTACTCATACAATGATCCTGAATTTATCAGAGATCCTGAGGAGCTTGGATCAGATAATTATCTTACTGAACACTCAGTAGAGTTAGTTCAGTTTGGTAACTATCTGTTCTAGCTACTCAAGTATGCGGAATGGTTGGCCCTACGTTTATACTGCTTTTAACTTTCTTTCAAATATCTTCTTCCTTTAATAAAACAAGGATTAAGGTTGTGACCAATTTTATGCGATTCAATGGATTGGTTCCAACCAATATCGATGAAATATCGCGCTCATTGAAAAACATGTAATGTATAAAATGCAAGATGAAGCAAAAACAACACAAAGATATATATAGTGGTTCAGGGACTCAAGCTCCTACGTCCACTCTCTCTGATCTTCAGAGAAATTTCTTAACCACTTCCTAAAGCTTTCAGGCTAACTCACTGTAGCTTACTCACTTTTCTACCTTGAGTTTTCTAGTTGACTCACTGCAACTTACTAACTCAAACACGCACAAGTGTTCAGAATACCACAAGTAGCTTACTAACTTCTTCTCTAGAGTTTTCTGGCTAACTCATTGTAGCTTACTCACTCTTTACAACTCTAACTCACCAAAAAAACACACACAAACTACCTTAACAAAGGGTTTGGGTTTTGGGGTGGTTTCCAACTAGGGTGAGATATCCTTTACAATAAGAACTAATGCAAAGGCTAGGATATCTCTTCTAAGCTTTGGATATATCTACTTTTCTGAACATGTGCGTTTTTCTCAGTTTTGTAGTCTTCAGATAGATATTATTCAGTTCCTCTGAACATTCAGGTTATATTGAGTATTCAAGATCTTCTTCGAGTCTTCAAGAACCTCATGAGTCTTCGATGTCTTGAAAGAACTTCATCGAGTCTTGATTCTTGAACTTTATCGAAGTCTTCGGTGTCTTCAAAGAACTTCATTGAGTCTTGATGTCTTCAAAAATCTTCATCGAGTCTTCGATGTCTTCAAAGAACTTCATCGAGTCTTGATTGTCTTCAAAGAACTTCATCGAGTCTTTTTGAGCATTCAGTTCTACTGATTCATTAGTTACTCAGTACCTTCTGAGTTCTTCAGTAACTTCAAGATCTAACCTGATCTATATCTGCTAACTATACATTGCGCATATATCTTCCTGAACAATTTATTCTGAAACCTAACTCAGACTATCAAGATTATCCTGAACATGTCATACTTAGGGGTTTTTGGGATCTAATCAAAACTTCTTTATTAAATTCATCTCCCAACAATTTCCCCCTTTTTGATGATGCCAAAACCATCTTGTTACATTTAAGAAAACCTAACCTATCCTTAGGTTTCATTTTATCTATTACAAACAAAAATGGTATTTCACCCAATAATTTTCTAAACAATCTGGCATATCAAGTAATTAAAGACATGTAAAAAGATAATGACATATTATCTTTTGAGCATAAAGATAAAATTTTCATTGATATAGGATAAGTGTTACAGATTACAATGAAAAAAAAAAAAATCAGAAGAACAAAGTCTTCAGTCTTCTTCCACTTCATCCTCTAGCACTTCCAGGTTGAACATCCCGTAGTATCTCTTCTTCAGTTCATCCCTTGCCTTGATGATATCAGGGTTGTTTCCTGTTAGGCCTAGCTGGATGGCATACTGGGCTATTTCCTGAGAAATGGCTGCTTCATTCACATAGTCATTCTCAAACTTAGGAGCTGGGTATGTATGGACCAGGGGCTACTATCTGCGTGTTTCCTTCATCTGCCATGCTGATCTAACTTTGCAGGTATTTAGGATAGAATGTCAGTAAGTACTCAATGAAGGCTTCATTCTTATCCGAGCTGCTCCCCCTCCATTCTCTCAGAATCTCATAATAGAACCAGAAGGTTCTCTTGATCTCTTCCCATGCATCATTGAACTGTATAGGCATCCACTTGTCAATGTGAGGCCAATTCTGAGTCTTTTCCGTACCCCTCCTTTTGCTTAAAAACTTTTTAAAACCACCTCTTCTTTTTCTTGCTTCTTCTTCTTTCTTTCTTCCCGATCACAACACACACCAAAACCAAGCAAATCTTTTCTTTTTTTTCAATCTGAAGAACTTTCAGAGTTTTCTTGGTATCGAAGACTTCTTTCATAGTTTCAGTTTCTTCTTTTTCAGCTTCTTTCTCAGATTCTTCAAATTCCATTATTAACTTCCTCTGAGTATGTTTTTGAAACTTTAGCTCTTTTCTTCTTTTCTTATTACACGAATGCAACAATCTTTCTCTTTTCAGGTCTGACTTGCTCTTCACCGGCTTTGCTTGTCTCAATCATCCTTCTATCACTAAGTTTTTCACTAATTACTTCCTGAATGGTTTGCTCAGATGTTTGAGTGAAGGTAGGTTTTTCTGCTTTTTTGAACTTCAGTTTCTCAGTGGCTTCAATCTCACTTAAGGCATCCAAAATTTCCTTTCCTTCAGCTTCTTTTTGAGCCTTTCTCTCAACTCACTTAATTTTGCCACCAGGCCTTTCCCCCTTTTTGGCACCATACCTTGGGAGTAGTTGAGTCAGTGCAGTATCCATATAGTATTGCTCCTTACCCATATCTTGCGTCTCGCTTTGCCACCTTATCATGCTCATCCTCTAAATTCATCATGTAATTCTTGGCCATTGAGAATTCATATCGAAAGTGGAGCAAACCGCATTGAGAACACTTCATGCATCATGTCTGTCATCTTGGTCATGAAAGCGAGGAGCCCATTTCCTCAACAAATTGCCTTGATTATCTGATCATTCTTCTCAATCAGTTTAGCTTCAAGGTAAGCAGTTCTGGTTTGATACCTTTGCTCCATCTCTGCATTGAGCTCAGTTTTGACTACATCAATCTTTCCTTCCAAAGTAGTAATTTTATCTGCAAGAGTTGTTTGTAGTTGCAGTATGTTTGAAGATGAACTCAGATTTTCCAGCTTTTGAGATTGACTTGCCAAGGTTTCTTCCATTTGAGTCACTTTCTCCACCATTGGCACCACCTTCTCCAATTTATCCAGGATAGGACTGAAATCAATTTCTGGAGGCAAAACAATTGTCTCCAACTGAGCTGGTTGCTCCAATTGAGCCTCAGTCTGCATATCATACATAACAGATTTAAAGATAGGAACTTCAGTAGCTTTGGCATAATGTATAATAGTGTCAAAAGATACCTGAAGAGTGCTAACTTTAGTCTGACGATGTGTGATATCAGTATGTGCACCATCAGTGTCCTTCTCCATCTGACTTTCAGTCTCTTTTTTTTTTCTCGATGATCTCATGCGAGGTTCCTTCTCCCCCTCAGATTGCCTTTCTGCATCACCTCCCTGATCTCCATCTTTGTTCTGATCATGAGAACTTGATGCATCTACTATTTCAGTATCTTTCCTTTCAGCTAACTTCTTTTTCACCAATTCATCAAAGTCAGCAGCTTTCATCCTGAGCTTTGTCTTTCTGAAGCCTGAGAATTCAGTCAGGGCAGCTGTCTCAGCATTCCACCACTCTTCTCCTCTGAATGATGCAATGTTCAGCATTTCCGGAAGTGTCTGATTCAGGATGTATACTGTCGTTCTGAGCCTGAAGAGCATATCCTGAAGGTCAGGATAAGCATTTAGCTCAGGGTATCGGTCCAGGATGAACAGTTCCCCCTTGCTCCGCCATTCAGTCTCTTCGGCTTCTCCCTTCTTCAATCTTGGGCTTTCAGGAGTTGTTTGCTCAGATTGTACAAGTTCCAGTGCTGATGGATCAAGAAAAGGTTCATTCAGAAGCGTATCCAAGTTCAACAATTCCTGAGGTTCAGACTGATCTGAAGTCTGCACTGGTATTTCTTCAGTAGAGATCTAAGGTCCCTTGAAGATTTCCTAAGAGATTTTGTTTGAGCTCAGAGATGTTTCAAGTTCCTCAGAGAAAACCTGCTCCTCAGTTTCTTGCTCCTGCACATTTGTCACTACCTGAGCAAGAACCTGAAGTGGAGATTTCAACCCTTGTTGGCCTTCAGGTTGAGTTTCTTCAGTTTCACTGGCCTCCTTTTCCGCAATTGTTTGAAGCCTTCTGCGCTTCTGAGGAGCCAGTGCTTTCTTCTTCAGTTTCTCACCTTTCTCTCTTTTAATTTGCATCAGGGCTTTCCCCCTAGCTTGTTTGGCTTCTTCATTAGTTGTCTCAGTGGATTTCTGAGAAGTCTATCTTGTTTCCCTGACTTGCTCCACCAGTGTTGTATCTTCCTCAATTTCCTCTTCGGCAGTCTCCTCCTGAGACTCAGTGTTTTTCTCTGTCTTTCCTCTAAAAGTCTTCTTCGTTGGTTTGAATATGATTTTTGACTTTGGAAAGGAAGTGGAATTGGCAAAAATGTCCTCCTCTTCTCTGCACGTTTCCAAGATAAAAGCAATCTTGGTTGCATGTAGAATTTTTCCCTTGATAACTACAGAGTCATTCACCTTCTGAATTTGTTTGGCTTGATCACTCACCACCTTGATAAAATAGTACAACCAATTGAATGTCGTAGTAGGTGAATCTTCAATAGCCGCCATTAGCCTTAACTTAGGCGTGCTTATCTGTTCGAAACTACCAGATCTACTCATGATGCATTTGCTTACAATAACCAACAATACTCGATATTTAGGCTTCAAATGCCTCTTATTCAAAGTAGCTTCAAACTTTACCGGATGCTCAGTAATTTTATCCAAATACTCTTGTTCCCTACCCATCATGTATACCGTAGGGTCTTCACCTCTATCACTTAACTCATATATGGCATTCAAATTCTTAGGAATAATATATAATTCCCTAACAAAATCCACATATTTTGTACTATGTTCCAAATGCAACACCGTAATCTTAGACTCTATGCAATTTTCGTCATCCAATTGCATATTAGAAACAAACTCAATTACCTCCTTTGCATATTCAGCATCTGGTTGATTTGCTATCAGACAAGTAAGCTTTGCCATACGAATCATATGCAACTCCCACTCCTCGTGAGGTGCATTGGATGTGCTTTCCAGAGAAACAACATATTCGTACCATGGTTTGTTGGAAATGGCGAGTTTGTCGTATATAGAGAGTGTCATATTTGGTGATTTTGAGTGAAGGGTTTTTTAGATAAGAGATTTCTGGGTAATCGGAGGTTTTGAAGAAGAGGGTTTGTGAGGACAAAGGCCTTTTTGAAATAGGGCTTGAATGGAGTCTTTGTAATGGATATAGAATTTTGATTTATGAAAAATCGAGTAGATGAAGGTTTTGACGGTCAATATTAAAAATCGACTAAAATGGGTATTTGAAAGGACGGTTTCGCAAGTACTTAGCCGCCAATTTATCCATATTGGTGATTAATGAACAAAGGCATTTAATTATCGCTTCTGCACCATTGACTTTCCTCGTGGATTTTAAAGGTCCCGCCCAATTATTTCTTTAGATGTTTTGTCATTTATTGCCAATGATTACTGAGATTCAGATAGACAATAAATGTGGTGCATGAGTAAATACTTCTTCAGACTAATTTTCTCCATCGCCTTCTTGAAGTTTTGACCTTGATAAAATGTCAAGATAATCTCGAAAAAAATTGAACTTCAAGATAACCGAAGTTTCCCAAGACTCAATGTTCAGACTCTCAATTTTATCCCGAGTTTTTCAAGAAAAACCTCGAAAAACATGATCCGAAAACCTTTAATTTTTCAGATTTGCTTTATTCACCTGGATCCAACATACCTAATTCAACTGATAGTTCCTGAAATCTTGATTCAGCCAAAGGTTTAGTCAAGATATCAGCTCTCTATTTATCAGTATGAATTTTCTCCATTCTGAAATCTTTCTTCTCAACATGATCTCTGATGAAGTGATGTCTGATATCAACATGCTTACATCTGGTGTGCAATACAAGATTTTGTGTAATAGCAATTGCACTATTATTATCACAAAATATAGGTACTTCATTGGCTATAATCTTATAATCCCTCAATTGTTGTCTCGAGCCAAAAGAATCAGGCACAATAGCTTCCTCGCAACCAAGTATTCACTTTTCAGAGTAATTGGTTACTCGAGGTTTTGTTGGTCCCGAAAAACCCCGATTTAAAACTCGTAAAATTTCAATGGGAGGTGACTTAAATTTTTTTTTTGAATGTGTGTTATGATTTTGCTAAAGTATGTATGACAAATAATATGAAAGCAAATAAGAACACGCCAGATTTTTATAGTGGTTCGGACAAACCAAATCTACATCCACTCTTCCCTTCATAGGGCACCAACTTAACCAACATATGTTTACCGAGTTCACACTCAAACGGGACTTATCACCCTCACGGGATCGCTTCAGAGATGTTTATCGAGTTCACACTCAAACGGGACTTATCTCCCCTCACGGGATTGCCTACCCTCCCTTTCGGGATTGCTAGATGTTTACCGAGTTCACACTCACCTACAAACTTATCCTATCAAACTGATTTGGGTAAGGTTTGTTTGGTTTCCAACTAGGTTGAGATTTTCCCTTACATTTGTTTAGCCTCAATGCTAAGGATGGGAAAATCTCTCTAAGCTTAGGATATAGCATTTGTGCTTAGATCTAGGATAGAACACTTTTGAATATATTTGTGTATTTCTTGCTCTGTGTTCTATGAATGGAGTTGCTTGAATATTTGGCTTTAATTTCACTTTGCAGATCCTCCATTATCTTCTTTTGAAGATAGTGCAATGTATTTATAGTGTGGATTTGAATATTACCGTTGGAGAGTAATATTCAAATACATACTAATAATCTTCCAGCTTTTCTTTGTCCAATTACACTGTTGTTTGCAGCTTTATGTCACATTCATATATGTGTTGTTATCTTCTTATTGTCCAGCTGCTTTTGTGTGTCTAATCTGATCGATCACTATTCATATCCGTATGATATTTCGTCCATTTAAATTTGGTCCGCAGATTTCGGGTCCGCGTCCGGTCTCAGCAGACGATTCAAAGATTGATCGATCGATCAATTCAACATATCAAGATCAGATCGGGCTCAAAGATCCGAGATCGGCAGGGCTTGAAGATATCAAGATCAACGATCTTCAACATCAAGATCGCATCAATCTTCAACATCAAGACTGATCAGTTCAATCTTCCGTACGATTCGTTCGCAGAATCGGTAGATCGAGCTTCAAAGATTCAGATTAAGTTCAGAATCGCAGATCTGTCTTTGAAAGATGCAGATCGGTTACGGATCATAGATCCGTTCAAAGATAAAGATATTCTGGACTTCGATCATCAGTTCAGCACAGCCCGGTCTGATTTGCACTCAGATTACCAGACTGCATCACCTTTTATCAACACTTTCTCTTCACAAATTAGCATGGTTCTTCTTGTTCAAATTTCATCAGGTTTATATGGAACTCATCGGTCTCGTTTAGATTACGAATTTCCTCATCTTCTCTTGATGAGTTCCCCCTCAACTTGTTACTACAGAAGAATAAAACTAGTCTAGAAACACAAGCTTTCTATACAAGTTAGCTTGTCCTATTACAAGATGTTTTGGCATAATAATCAAAACTAAATTTATCCCAACAATTTCCCCTTTTTGATCATGATGCCAAAACTAACTAACAACAAAAAAAACATATATACGAGAAAAAAAAGTGTTAGTTACACAAGTGAAATAATGAAAAACATTTGATGCATTTAAAAAAAAGAAGATGATTATCAACCTCCATGAATTTTATAAAAGATAAGCATTTTAAAATAAATGGGTTTTAACAAAAAGATCGATTCAGTGTTCACATTAAAATCTAGTGAACTTTTGAACCCCTCGCTCGATACTAAATTGTTGGTCCCAAAAACCCGATTTAAAACTCGTAAAATTTCAATGGGAGGTGACTTAATTTTTTTTTTTTTTTTGAATGTGTGTTATTCGGATTTGCTAAAGTATGTATGACAGTTAATATGAAAGCAAATAAGAACACACGTATTTTGAGTTCACACTCAAACGGGACTTATCACCCTCACGGGATCGCCTATAGATGTTTATCGAGTTCACACTCAAACGGGACTTATCTCCCTCACGGATTGCCTACCCTCCCTTTTTCTTGGATTGCTAGATGTTTACCGAAGTTCACACTCACCTACAAACTTATCCTATCAAACCGATTTGGGTAAGGTTTGTTTGGTTTCCAACTAGGTTGAGATTTTCCTTACATTTGTTTAAATTTCAATGCTAAGGATGGAAAAAATCTCTCTAAGCTTAGGATATAGCATTTGTGCTTAGATCTAGGGTAGAACACTTTTGAATATATTTGTGTATTTCTTGCTCTGTGTTCTATGAATGGAGTTGCTTGAATATTTGGCTTTAATTTCACTTTGCAGATCCTCCATTATCTTCTTTTGAAGATAGTGCAATGTATTTATAGTGTGGATTTGAATATTACCGTTGGAGAGTAATATTCAAATCCATACTAATAATCTTCCAGCTTTTCTTTGTCCTATTGCACTGTTATTTGCAGCTTTATGTCACATTCATATATGTGTTGTTATCTTCTTATTGTCCAAATTTGCTTTTGTGTCTAACGGATCGATCGGCTATTCAGATCCGTATGCATATTTCTGGTCTGAATAAATTTGGTCCGCAGATTTCGGTCCGGCTCGGTTCGGTTCGCATCGATTCAAAGATCGATCTTCGATCAATTCAAGATATCTAAGATCGATTCGGCCAAAGATCAATGATTGGACTATCGATCAAAGATATCAAGATCAACATCGATCATCAAGATCGATTCGTTCAAAGATCTTTATCGCGATTCAACCCTGGCCGCAGATCGGGAATTTGAATCGCAGATCGGTTCAGCATGCAGATCGCTTCGATCGCAGATTGGCCAAGATGCCCGACGAGTTGAGAATCGGTTAGACCTGACCAAAGATGAAGCCAGATTGGGTCAGAATCAAGATCTGGCCAAAGATAAACAGACTTTTTCAAGATCAATTCAAAGACAAAGATATCGGGCTTCGATCATAGATTCGGTTCAAGACAAATAGACAAGATCAGATTACCAGATCAGATCACCGGCCATCAACACTTTCTCTTCACAAATTAGCATGGTTCTTCTTGTTCAAATTTCATCGGTTTATATGAACTCATCGGTCCTCTCTTTAGCTTACGACAAATTTCATCTTCTCTTGATGAGTTCCCCTCAACTTGTTACCTGTAAGAATAAAACTAAGTCTAGAAACACAAGCTTTCTATACAAGTTAGCTTGTCCTATTACAAGATGTTTTGGCATAATAATCAAAACTAAATTTATCCCAACAGGTTTGTTTCTTTGAAAACCATGATATCAGTTTACTTCCAAGAAATTGACAAGTTCCTGTGGTAGACTTCCTGTCAATTCTACATCCTACATAATCAGCATCTGAATAACCAGTTAATTCAAGGTTATCATCAGTTGGATACTATAATCCTTTATTAACATTGCCTTTAAGATATTTCAGAATCTTTTTGGCAGCCTTCATGTGACTAGCCTTAGGATTAGATTGGTATCTTGCACATATCCCAACAAAGAAATGTTATATCGTGCCTACTTGTCATGAGATATAACAAAGGATCCAATGATCCCTATATAATTAGTGTGATTTACTGATTTGCCTTCAGGATCAGGATCCATCTTGTAGTTAGTATTCATGGGAATTCAACCTGCATTGCAATTATGTACTCCGTGTTGGGGAATGAGTTGCACAGATCTATTCGGGGTGAATATTTAAATACAAATTTAATTCATTAATTATTACTAGCATGAATTAATCCTATATTAATTCAAATAATAATTGCAACAACATATCATGCATATAAAAACCACGAAAACCTACGATGCGAAATCTACGGGTTTACGGAACGCATTTCCTCCTGATGGCAAAGGGCTTTGGCCTGACAGACTAACCAAAAGAACTTCCCAAGTATTCCTTTAGCCCTTGCTCGACAATCCTCGGTGGGAAGGATACTTTCATGAACAATTAACAAAAGGAAAAAAATAAACTTTGTTGCACCACTTATGTGGATTTGCTAATATTCCAGCACATGGAATTGTACTTGGGAATGAACTAATAATCCCCTATTTATAAGAGGGAGGGTGGTCGAAATTTTAGTGATTTTTCAATGTGGGAAAAGACTTTTCTTGGTCACCAAGAAATCTTGAATATATCCCATATATTCTTTTTCCCATAATTAAAATATTCCACAAAATTCCACCTCCTCTATTTTATGGCATTATTTTCAAAAATTTGATGATGCAAGAATCCAAGATTTGGATCTTCTTAAATTTATGAGATATTCTTGTATTTCAAGAAATACATATCTTCCATAATATCTTTTAAAGAAAATCAAGAAAATCTTCCTTGCCCTCTATTTTCATAAAATTTCGAAATATCACTATGTATAACCAAGTGGGAGATTTCTTGAATTTAATGAGTTAATCTTGTATTCCAAGAATACATATCTTCATTCCATAACAAAATTCAAAGAAAATCTTTCTCCTCTTTTATCCATAATTTTCTAAAAATTTAGAGGAAATATAAGCAACAATATTTATTTTATTTTAATCACCTTTTCAAGTTATTGGACTATATGTTGGGCTACTTCGTGTGGCCTTTAGGAGAATTAAGATTGACCTTCTAATGGATCTTGAATATCTAATATTGAGCCACAATATAATTCAAGCCCATAAATATTAATTAATCCCACTACATAATTAATATTGCACCATCCATCTTAACCCATATTACGGTCAATATGGCTCCCTGTCATTATTTCCGTGTTTTAAGATTATCTAGCCCATTAATTAATTCAAGCCACCGAAATAGCTTTCCACTAATTAATATCTTTTGTCCTTGGTCGAGGAACGGTTCAACATTATTATCCATACCGTAAACTAATTCCACTTGCAAGATTTGGTATGATAAAGCTTATGAACCTCCCAAGGGGGCAAATCAAGCAAGCGATTTGCACCGCGATTCTTCAGATTAAATCTTAGCAATCACATGTGACCAATAATATTGCCCAAGATAAAAAGTATTGAATCTCTCCGATTCGCTACCCATGATAAGTCAAAGCAATAGTTACCAATCCCACGTGATCCTATTTAAGGGGACGAATGTTAAGAAACAACGAACCACCGAGGTCTAATTCTTCCTTGTTCGATTCAAGAATTTATCCTCTTTGTAGGTCCTATTCAACATCGATCACCATGCACTAGTGTAATCTCTTGGTCAAGACAAACCAATCCGAGCCTTTACACCTCAACCTTTCGCGATGGTTGTTCATTTCCATCTAGGTCGTGAATGGCGTACTTTTTAGTTACAAGGACCTTAATTTAATCTTCGTGATCCGGTATCACTAAATTAACTACAAATGTAACACGTCTTTAATTATTGAACATTATGCAAAGAAATATATGTAACATTCAATCATATTTAAAGCATCGCTGATAAACAATTTATTTCAAAGAAATAAGTCTAAAAATTCAGTTTAGATTATACAAAGTAAAAAGCATACTTTTCAAAGATAATCCCAACAATCTCCCACTTATACTCAAAGTCTCCTTTTAAGTATACTACAACACGCCTCGAGTAGTCCGTGACATCTAATGTCACCTACACGAACCTAATAATTTCTCCCACTTATACTCAAAGCAGATTGACAACGGTCTTTACACCCATTCCACTCACATGTCTCTCGAATGTATTCAGAGGCGGACGCTTTGTGAATGGATCTCGCTAGGTCGCCCCTCGTGACGCTATCTTTGCCACATCCATATCTCCTCTCTTAACGATTTCTCGTATAAGATGTCTTTCCTTTAATGTGTTTGTTTGACTCGTGGACTCTTGGTTCTCTTGAATTAAGAATCGCCCCAGCAGCGATCTTTGCTAGACAAATTCGAACACCATCCAAGTCCACTAAGAAGATCTAGAGCCCAATCGGTTCTTTTCACTACTTCACAAGCTTATTTACCCGAGTCCCATGGTTGAGTCATTGATGCATTTCGCTTCACACTCGGCCCATTTGATGGCTACACTTCCCAAATGGAAACACACTAACCGAGGCGTATAATTTCGAATCTATATCCGATTGGAAATCCGAGTCGGTGTAATACCGATGGGGATTGGAGTATCGATCGATAAATCAACATTCTATCCCGAGTTCTTTTGCATTACACTTCGAATGTTTTTAATCGTCGTCCAATGCGCTTTCCCTAGGTTACTTTGATATCTTGCTACCATGCCTATGGCAAAGCGGATATCCCAGGTCTCGTCTGCAAGAATGCATACATAAGGTTTCGACGGTACCAAGCACAAAGAATACCTTTCATGTCATCTATCTCCTTTTCGCCTTAGGGAACATTTTTCTCGATAGATGGATTCCAAGTCCGAAAGGTACTAATCCTTTCTTGGAATCTTGCATCTTTGAAGCATTTCAAGACAAAGGTCTATGTATGAAACTTGCGATAACCCGATCATCCTTATCTTTGCGATCTCGAGTGATCTTGATCCCAAGGATTTGTCCCGCTTTCCTAAGTCTTTCATATCAAACCGCTTTTGAAAAACATGCCCTTACGCTCGATCACACCTTCACATCGCTCCTCGATGATCACAATGTTATCTACGTCAAAGATTAAGAATACCAATGCAATCCCGACACGCTTTTATACACAATAACTTTCAAAATCGCTTTTGATCAAACCCATAAGACTTTATAACATGATCAAAACATTGGTTCCAAGCTCGATGCCTGCTTGAGTCCGTAAATGGACTTCTTGAGCTTTCAAACAAGATGTTCTTGCCCGTTTCAATGAAACCTTGGGGTTGTTGCATATAGATCTCTTCATCAAGACTTCCGTTAAGGAAAACTATCTCGACATCCATTTGCCAGATTTCAACATCGAAATGCGCAGCAATCGATAAGAGAATACGGATGGACTTAAGCATGGCTACGGGCAAAAAAGTTTCCTCATAATCGATCCCTTTCTTTCCGAGTATAACCTTTTCGCCATTAGTCTTGGCTTTAAAAGGTTTCAACCTTCCCGTCCCGATCCTCTTTTCCTCTTATATACCCACTTGCATCTAATGGGTTTGACCCCATTAAGTGGTTCGACTAGCTCCCACACTCTATTATGAAACATAGAACCCACTTCGGCTTTCATTGCTGTTTTCCAAGAAACTCCATCCTTATCTTGGAGTGCCTCATCATATGTCCATGGGTCTGATTTCGGGAATCAAGTCCGAGGACTCTCCTATTCCCATGAATCTCTCGTTTTGTCTAACAACCCCTCCCACTATAACAAGGTTCCGGTTGAAAAACGTATCGCTTTGGTATATCATCTAAGATACTTGGTCAGACCGAGGTTTGCCCTCTAAGCTTATTTAAGGTAATCTCACTTCTGGGTTTTCTTTGGTTCATATAGTCTTCTTCCAAAAATCTAAAGTGGGTGCTTATGACCACCTTTTGATCTTCGGGACTATAGAACATACACCCTTTTGTTCCCTCGGGGTATCCTACAAAAACAAATTTTAATTTCGATCGAGGATCCAACTTACCGGGCTTCCTTGTCCAACACGTAGGCGGACACCCCAAATTCTCATGTGTCTCATACTAGTCTTCACAAGACGGTCCACAATTCTTTGGGAGTTTTGGGAACCGATTTGGATAGCACCAAGTTCGAATGTAAGCCGTCATTGCTTCCAAGGCATAACCCCAAAACGACTTGGGAAGATCCGTGATAACTCATCATTGATCTAACCATTTCCAAAAGAATTTTGTTGCTTCGCTCGCAAAACCCCATTTTGTTGAGGGGTTCCGGGTGCAGTAAGCTGGGATACAATCCCTTCATCAGATTAGTAGTTCAAAAACTCATCGCTGAGGTATTCACCTCCACGATCAGATCGTAGAGACTTGATACATTTTTCCATATGATTCTCTGCTTGAGCCTTAAATTCTTAGAATTTCTCAAAGGTCTCAGATTCATGCTTCATAAGGAAAATGTACCTTGAGTAATCATCAATAAAATTACTCATAACCTCCTCTTTGCTTTGGTTGACATTGACTACATACATCCTGTGGTGAACGATCTCTAACACTTCTTTGGCCCTATTCCCTTGGCTCCAAATGCCCTCTTGGTCATATTACCCTCCAAACATGATTCGCAGGTTGGAATCGTTTCAACTTGGAGACGCTCCAGTGAACCATTTTTCACCAACCTTTGGATCCTCTTTGGATTTATATGACCTAATCTTAGATGCCAAAGAAGTGTCTTGTTCACGTCTGATGAACGTTTTCTTTTCTCGGAAACAGTTGATGTGTTATAGGATACATTTCGTGAGTGGTGTGGTGCACATGTTAATTGTATAGAGATTTTCCATCAATGTCCCGTAATGCATACACTCATCATTTCAAATATGATGTCATTCTTATTAGAAGAAAATTAGTGTCCTTTAATCGAATTTTAGAAACTGAAAGTGAATTCTTTCTAAAACTGGGAACACAAAGATAATCTAAAAAAAAAATTTATCTTCAAAAGATAGGTGCACTTCTCCCACTGCTTTAACTGCTACTCATGTAGCATTGCAATGTCTGCTACTTGCGTATTATTGCAATAATCGTTACTACCGTAAGATTGCAATATCTCGCCACTTATGTAGCATTGCAATGTTTTCTACTTTAACGCTGCCCAAATTAGTGATGAGGATCGCACTCCCCACTACGTTCTTGGGATCATTTAGAACCCGTGAAGCCAACATGATTAGTGGATCTCAGATCAACCACCCACGAATGAGAAGTATACTGCTAAACAAGTTCCAACAACTAGTGTGTGAGAATTACCTTTCTTTCCGGCCCTTTTGGGGTTGGAACAGCAAAACCTCCATTGTCCTCTCTCTCACCGCAGCTTAAGCACTTCCTCTTTGGATTTTCCTTGACTCAACAAGCATTCCTCATCTTACCTTTGCCCTTGGCAACAGTTGAGTTTTATTGCTTATGGCCTTTGGTCCTCTTCTTTATCTTGCCTACCCTTGGCCTAGAAGATGAAGACGGATCACTTGCCATCAAAGCTTGAGTTTGGTGCCTTATCATCATTTCGCCGAGTCCAAAAGTTTGCAACAAATTAGCTAGCGAGGCCAAAAATGCTCAAAAACCTTTCGGGCAGAGAATGAAGTACCAAATTCATCCGAGTCTCCGTGATCATAATCTGCACTCGTAATCTCAAGTTTGTTCAGATGGGCCATCTATTTTGAGGGCGAATCCCTTACGGGTTTTCCTCCATCATTTTCAAATGACGACATCTCTCGCAGGTGATCCGACGAGTCCCGCATGTTTTGACTCGTCACTGCTTGGCTCATCGATTTTTGTGTGTCAAAATCCACTTGTGCTTTTTGTGCGCTTAGGACAATTATAATTTTCCAATCAATATAGTTTCCATACATATTGTATTGACTTTAAGTATAATAACAAAGGATTAAAAGGTAACGACATCTTTGGTGAAATAAACAACTATATGCAATAAAGACAAGTATATCACAAGGTTCGATCACATTCATCATATTTAAAATCTCAAAAAAATATGAACATGCATCAGCCAACATCTCAAAACAGTTTAAATAAGCCACGTGGGGTGGGTCATTATTTAAACACATTCAAGCAGGTTACAAACAAGAACGCTTTAGAAACCTTTAATATCCAGATTAATAGTTGGCTCCCACTTGACCAATATAAAATTGAAAGGGACTTCGGGGAAGTATATGCATATCAATTTTATACCTAAGTAATAACCATGATTAAATACATGATTACTATTTCGCTTTGATCGAGCCTCGTTGGGAGGGTCATCGTCGCCACTAGTAATAACCCACAATCATCCGCTTGGAATTCATTCATGTGAAACCTATCTTTTGACCGTCCCGGTTGGGGAATTTCTCCAAAAGAATTCTCAAATAAATAAATCATGGAGGTCAAAAATTAATTCAATTTTATTATCCTAATAAAATTGTCAATTAATTATTTAAAACATACTTAGTAATTTTGAAGTTGAGATTTTTCAATTTGCAACCCTAATGCAAACACATTTAAACAAATTAAATAAAGCATAAGATAGACAAATAAATCAAGCAAAACAAAAAAAAAAAACATATTGGGCACAAATTATCCAATTGTCATGGTTTGATTTTTCTTGGCTTGATCTTGAAGAAACACGTTTAATTTCTCCCACTCGTTAAATCTCAAAAATACTTCGTCTCGAACCGCCACGCCAAGCAAAGACGCAGCACGGGATGTACGCCCGATCCGGCCGGCCGCTTAGCCTAGGATAAACTCGGCCGCCCGGCCGGGTCCGCGCCCGCCAGTGCCTCGACATGCCTCGGCGGTGTCGGCAGATCTCAACAAGCAGCCTACAGATCCGGCACTTCAAGACGCATCCGTACGCCCGCGTCCTCGGCGGCCAAGCGTCTCCACAAGCGCGCCTGCGTGGCATCCGCCCCTTCCGCTCGGCTCGGAAGCGCGCACCACCCGTCTCCGGCCTTCATCTCGCCTTGGCGCGGCCGCCGAGCAGCTTTGCGCGCCACTGCTTGTTGCCGTAGCGGCGCCAAGCCGCCGCGCGCCTAGTTCTGGATTTCGTCCTTTAATTCTCCGTCTCTTCGTTCCCGAATCCGGTTACAATTTATTTACAAAAAATAAATAAACCTAGATCTAGACTAGTCTATTACATTGATCAAATCAAACAAATCCTAGTCTACTCGTGGATTTTCTCACGAGGCAAAAAAAAAACCGAATCTAATCGAATTAAAAAAGCACAGTTTATATGCATGCAAAATAAAACATTAAAATCCATGACAATTGGATACCTGCAAAACGGATCTAACAGTTCTACTATCCAATTTCAAATTTAATGTCCACGAAATAAATTACAATTTAAAAGATTCAGAGCCCGAAACAGTGGCTCTAATACCAGTTGTTGGGGAATGAGTTGCACAGATCTATTCGGGGTGAATATTTAAATATAAATTTAATTCATTAATCATTACTAGCATGAATTAATCATATATTAATTCAAATAATAATTGCAACAATATATCATGCATATAAAAAACCACGTAAAACCTACGCATGCGGAATCTACGGGTTTACGTGAACGCACTTCCTCTAGGGATGGCAGTGGCTTTGGTCAGACGGACTAACCAAAAGGACTTTCCAAGTATTCCCTTAGCCCTTGCTCGACAATCCGGTGGAAGGATACTCGCGAACAATTAACGAAAGGAAAAAAATAAACTTTGTTGCACCACTTATGTGGATTTGCTAATATTTCCAACACATGGAATTATACTTGGGAATGAACTAATCATCCCCTATTTATAAGAGGGAGGGTGGTCGAAATTTTAGTGATTTTTCAATGTGGGAAAAGACTTTTCTTGGTCACCAAGAAATCTTGAATATATCTCATATATTCTTTTTCCCATAATTAAAATATTCCACAAAATTCCACCTCCTCTATGTTATGGCATTATTTTCAAAAATTTGATGATGCAAGAATCCAAGATTTGGATCTTCTTGAATTTATGAGATATTCTTGTATTTCAAGAAATACATATCTTCCATAATATCTTTTCAAGAAAATCAAGAAAATCTTTCTTGCCCTCTATTTTCAAAAAATTTCGAAATATCACTATGTATAACCAAGTGGAGATTTCTTGAATTTAATGAGATAATCTTGTATTCCAAGAATACATATCTTCATTCCATAACAAAATTCAAAGAAAATCTTTCTCCCTCTTATATCCATAATTTTCGAAAATTTAGAGGAAATATAAGCAACAATATTTATTTTATTTTAATCACCTTTTCAGTTATTGGACTATATGTTGGGCTACTCAGGGGGCCTTTAGGAGAATTAAGATTGGACCTTCTAATGGATCTTGAATATCTAATATTGAGCCACAATATAATTCAAGCCCATAAATATTAATTAATCCCACTACATAATTAATATTGCACCATCCATCTTAACCCATATTACAAATCAATATGTCTCCGGTCATTATTTCCCGTGTTTAAGATTATCTAGCCCATTAATTAATTCAAGCCACCAAATAGCTTTCCATTAATTAATATCTTTTGTCCTTGGTCGAGAACGGTTCAACATTATTATCCATACCTAAAACTAATTCCACTTGCAAGATTTAGTATGATAAAGCTTATGAACCTCCCAAGGGGGCAAATCAAGCAAGCGTACTTTTGCACACGATTCTTCAGATAAATCTTAGCAATCACATGTGACCAATAATATTGCCCAAGATAAAAGTATTGAATCTCTCTGATTCGCTACCCATGATAAGTCAAAGCAATAGTTACAAATCCCACGTGATCCTATTTAAGGGACGAAGGTTAAGAAACAACGAACCACCGAGGTCTAATTCTTCCTTGTTCGGGCTCAAGAATTTATCCTCCTCAGAGGTCCTATTCAAATAAGATCACCATGCACTAGTGTAATCTTGGTCAAGACAAACCAATCTGAGCCTTACACCTCAACCTTTCGCGATGGTTGTTCATTTCCATCTAGGTCGTGAATGGCGTACTTTTAGTTACAAGGGTCTGTTAATTTAATCTTCTGTGATCTGGTATCACTAAATTAACTACAAAGTGTAACACGCATTTAATTATTGAACAGCTTATGCAAAGAAATATATGTAACATTCAATCATATTTAAAGCATCAGTGATGAACAATTTATTTCAGTAAATAAGTCTGAAAATTCAGTTTCGATTATACAAAGTAAAAAGCATACTTTTCAGTATAATCCCAACACTCCATACTTTGCAATCAGATCTCTAGTGTATTTTGTTTGATTGATGAATATTCCTTCCTTAGTTTGTTTCACCTGAAGTCCAAGAAAGAAATTCATCTCCCCCATCATTGACATCTCAAACTTTCCTTCCATCAGAGTAGAAAACTTTTAACACAACTGATGATTTGGAGGTCCAAATATGATGTCATCCACATAGATCTGAACTAGTAAAATATCATTTCCATCTTCTATCCTGGACAAAGTCCTATCAATAGTTCCTTTGATAAAACCATGGTCAGTAAGAAACTGAGAAAGGGTATCATACCATACTCGGGGTGCTTGCTTAAGACCATACAAGGCTTTCCTGAGCCTGTAAACTTGGTCATTCTGACAAAATCCTGGAGGTTGTTCCACATATACTTTCTCCTTAAGCACACCATTCAGAAATGCACTTTTCACATCCATCTGATAGACTGTGAATTTCATGTGGGCAGCATATGCAAGAAACAATTTGTTGGCTTCTAGTCTTGCAACATGTGAAAAGATTTCATCATAATCCAAGCCTTCTTCTTGGGAATAACCTTGTGCAACTAGTCTTGCCTTGTTTCTCACAATGTTGTTGTTTTCATCTCTCTTATTCTTGAACACCCACTTAGTTCCAATCACATTGTGCCTTTTAGGTCTGTCCACTAGCTCCCAAACTTCATTCCTTGTGAACTGATTCAATTCTTCTTGCATAGAAACAATCCAGAATGAGTTTTGTAGAGCTTCTTCAATCTCAGTAGGTTCCTTTTCTGATAGAAAACAGCCGAATAAAGCACTTTCATCATGGAACCGTCTAGTCTTTACTCCTTCTGATAGATCACCCACAATCTGACTTGTAGGATGGCTATCCAACTATTTTCTCCTGGATGTTCCCCCTTCAGTAGTGTCCTCAACATCGGAAATGTTAGGTTCAGGCAGTTCATCAAATTTAGGGAATAATGTAGAAGGAGAAAGGGAATCATCTTCCTCGTGGAAATTCCATTCGAAACATTGTCGAGACATTTGTTCCCCTTGGTTGATAGATTCGAGTTTGCCTCAAATTGACCACATCTTCATCGGCATTACATATACCCGAAGTCCGAATCGGTGTATGTTCAGATTGGTCACGCCTTCAAAGGTTGGCTTTCCTTCCGAGAAGAATTTTTCATCCCGAGTCTCACCATCCCGAGTTTTTTCATCCCGAACTTCTTTTTGTTCGAAGTCTCGATTCATTCCATTCATAGAATGTGTCCGACTTCTTCTTTTCGTGTTCGTGAGGATTTTTTTTTAGGCTAAGTCCGGTGATTCTCTTAGTCGGTTCTCCCGAAGTCATGTTCCCTGCTTTCTTCCGAACACAAGTAGATTCATCAAAAACAACATGAGGTGTTTCTTCCACAATAAGAGTCCTACAATTTGTAAACTCGAAGCTTTATCGACTTCGAATATCCTAAGAATATTCCTTCATCGCCTTTGCTATCAAAAGTTTTCAACCCGATCTTTACCATTATTCTCAGATGAAAACACTTGCAACCAAACACACGAAAAAAAAGAAAGAAACAAGAGGCTTCCTTTCATTCCACAACTCATATGGAGTTTTTCCTTGATTCTTGGTCAAGATGGATCCGCTCGGAGTAGCATGCAAAGTTGATAAATTCAAATTTCAAAATCTCTTAGGAATATTAGCTTCAAAGAATCATTGTTCTTCGCAACTTCTTTCGAGTCCTATTTCTTCTTTCAAAGAACATCATTCTCATTTGGGGGTCCTTGCAAACCGATGTTTCATGGGTTATTCCATTTGTTTGCACAATAATCGATATGATATGATTGATAAACTTCCCTTTATCCGATCCGATCTTAACCACACTCAGATTCTTTTCAAGATCGAGCCTTTTCAAGATTTCTAGCGCTTTGTTCGAGTCTCCTTCTTACTAAGTAAGAATATGACCCATGTGTATCTAGAGTAGTCATCAACTACCACAAGTGTATATTTTTCGCCATTTGTGCTTACAGTGTTAATTGGACCAAAGAGATCCATATGTAACGATTTGCAAGATTCTCACAAGAGAAACATCTACTTTGCTTTTGAAAGATGCTCGATTTATTTTTTTTTTCTTCTCGACAGCATCACAAACATGATCTTTAATTGAACACTTCATTTGGTAACCCCTCACAAGTGCTAATCTTGCAAGTTTGTTCGTGGTTTTAAAGTTTAAGTGATTCATCTTTTTGTGCCACAAACAACCGGGTATCGAGGGAACTTTTTGCAACCAAACATGTATCTTTAGGAGATAATTTCCAATTAGCAAGATACACATTTTCTTTTCTAGTACCAACAAGAAAAATTTTCTCGTGAAGTATTGTCTTTTCACATAACATAAGTTCTTTGAGAACTCAACACCAATCCTTTATCACATAATTTATCGATAGAAAGCAAGTTATGCTTTTAAAACCGTGCACACATATGAAACACCATGGATATGAACAGAATCAACTTCAAGAGTTCCATATCCCTCGGTTTGTCCTTTTGAGTTGTTCCAAATGTGATCCGAGGGCCTTTTTTGCTCAACATAGTCAAATGAGTAGTTGCTTATATCCCCGTCATATGTCTTGAACATCCACCGCCCGATATAATACATCAAAAAGCCAATTCATTTTCACTCATCGGGTCTTATGTTGTATTCATTCAAATTTCAAAGGTTCTTTTCCTTTACTCCGAAAAACATGATCGCTTTTTAGGGTACACATTTTAGTGTAGGGTCCTACCAGTGTTAAATTGTACCTTTTGGAACCCAAATCTGCCTGATAACTCTAATTACTTTAGAGTGGTTGATTTGTCTCCCATAAACATCTACATACACATTCACTACCCTAAGCCCATTGGCAGTACCTTGTGTATGAGTGTCAGCCATAGCATGAACATGAGCCTTAGAGTTCTTCTTGGGTTCAGACTTTTTGTTCAAGTGCCTTAGCTTTGGTGCAGCTGGTCTCTGTCTCTGCTGACTTGGGTTCAGGAAACCTTTACCCTTAGACAAGTGGGGTTTAGGTTGCCTGTACTGAAATTGGGGTCTTTCAGTAACCTGAGAACTTGGTCTTTTCACTTGCGAATATCTCTGCTGAGTGTTTCTCTTCTGAAAATTCCTCTGATGGTTCAGTTCAGATCTCTTCAGGTTGGTATTCTTAGCCTGAGGCTTTGAAGCTTGGGGCTTTGAAAATTTCCTACTGAGTGTTCAGGTTTTCTAGCCTTTTCCTGAGGTTTGGGCTTTCTTCCCTGAACCTTCAATTTTTCTGAAATCATTGGTCCTTTACCCTTGTCTAAAACTCTAGGTTATTCTTCAGTAAGAAGATTAGATGTCACTGGTTTAACAAAGACAGTCTTGGTGCTACTAGAAGCAGCATTCAGAAGACCTTGTGAGATTCTCTCTGGATTGTATCCCAATCCAAATTTTTATAGTTGCGTCTTTGATAACTCAATTTCATCTATTACTTTAGATGCGTAATTCAATAGAGCTAACTTTCTCTCACAAGACTATCCTCACATTTCTTTAGAGTTTCATGCTTCTCAAAGAGGTCATTGAACTCAAGCTTCCGATAAAGTTGAATCTCTTTAGTGGATTTCTCTAATTTTCCATTCAGATCTCTATCACCTTCTCTTTTTTCGAGAGTTGTACTTTCGTAACATCCAGCTTCATCAAGAGTTCCCATCAATTGAGAAGTGATCTCAAAGATTTTTAGAGTCTTTCCACTTCAGATTCTCGGCCAGTCGGTTCCTTGTTCTCGCTCTTGAGTTTCAAAGGAGCGCTTCTTGTAACACGTAATAGTCTTTCATAAGATTCTCAAACGAATCCACCAAGTCAAAGTTATCAAGCTACGCTTGAACTTGAGAACTCATGTGCTTGTGTAGGAGCAACAACAGAGATAGAAGAATTTACCTCCTCCATGTACCATAAGACGACATCATCATCAAATATCTCGAGAAAAATCTCATCCGAGGAACTGGAACCTTCTTCGCAAATGTTCTTCCTCTTCGCAATCATAGCTTTTCTTTGGAGATCTTCCCCGCTCTCTTGGCTTGTCTCTCCTTTCTTTCTTTTTTTCACCAAAGATACCATATTGAAAGTGACCTTTCTTCTGACAGTTGTAACATCTGTTGGTATCATCATCCTGATCACTTTCCTCCTTGATCTTGGAGTCCTTCTTCTTGGATGAGGATCCTTTAGCTTTCTGGTTCTTCTTTTTCTCAGTGAATCTGTCCTAAGCTTCTAAGTTTCTCTTGTACTGTGATTCCCGTAGTATTTTTATATTTTCCATATCTTATTGAGTCTTTCAAACCTCCTTGCCATCAAGATTAGCTTATCCTCTTGCTCATCCCGATATCCGCAAGTGATTTTCCGAACTCTCTAGCTTTTTGGAGTTTTCTCTTTGGCTTTAAAAGTCACATTCTTGCTAGATGAAGAATCATCTTTGCTGTCAGATTTCTTAGTTTTCTTATCAATCACAAACTCATAAGCTTTCAGTTCAGAAAAAACTTGTTGGTATGGCATGGAATCAATATTTTTGGTCTTTTCAATCACCACAAGATGTATGTCCCATTTTTAGACAATCCTCCGAGAATTTTCAAATGCCACTTCTCTCTCAGGGGTATCTTTTTCCCAAGAGCACTTAGATCATTCATGATGCTAGTGAATCGACCTCAAGTCCTGTCAATGGACTCACCATCTTCCATTTCAAAGCCATCAAACTTTCCAATAGCAACAAAAAGTTTGTTTTCCTTAATATGATCTCGTGGCCTTGACAACTAACGTTGTAAGTGTGTCCCATATTTCTTTTGCAATTTCACGCGGAGAAATCATCCCCATAACACCATCATCAATAGTGTTATACAAAGTATCTTTTAGAATGTAGTCCAGATTGACTAACTTTCTCACATCGAGAGTCGGGCTTGGTCATCGGGTTTAGGAAATTCATCCCTCGATCATTTCTCTCTCAGAGACGATGATTCTCGGATTTACAACAAGAATTTGAATGGTCCTTCGTAAACCACTCTCCACATTCTTTCATGTTTTGAATACAGATGAGCCTGCATTCTCAGTCTCCATAGGTCATAGCTCTCAACAGAGAACATAGAGAGTTTCTTAGAAGGCATGATGACTGAGTCTTGAAGATATCGCAGAAACAGATCTATTCAAGAGACCACCAAAGTCTTTTTTCAAAGAATAGACTATGGGTTACCAAAGCAAGTGGTTCAAATGAACCACCGCTTCCGATACCACTTGTTGGTCCCGTGTTAATCTAGTCTCTCACACGCGTATGGAGGGGGGAATACACGGTTCAAGATTTTTCAAACTTTTTCTTCACTGAGGTCAGATGGGTCAGGTTATACTGATATTTTTGTCTTGAGAAGCACGGATTGCATTGAGTCAAAGTCTACTAAGACAATGATCCCGAGTCGCTTTTAAGTTTTCAGAAATTTCAACTAATCCTCGAATTTATCAGAGATCCCGAGGAGCTTGGATCGATAATTATCTTACTAAACACTCAAGAGAGTTAGTTCGGGCTTTGGTAACTATCTCGTTCTAGCTACTCAAGTGTCTCTTGGTTGGCCCTAAGTTTATACTCATTTTAGCTTTTTCGAAATATCTTCTTCCTTTAATAAAACAAAGGATTAAGGTTGTGACCAATTTTACGCAGCTTCAAAGGATTGGTTCCAACTCAATATCGCTGAAATATACTTTCAAAGAAAAACATGTAATGTATAAAATGCAAAGATGTAAAGCAAACAACACAAAGAATTATAGTGGTTCGAGACTCAAGCTCCTACGCCCACTCTCTCTCGATCTTCGTGAGAAATTCCTTAACCACTTACTAAAGCTTTCAGCTAACTCACCAGAGCTTACTCACTTTTTTCTACCTTGAGTTTTCTCGCCGACTCACTCAATCGCAGCCTACTAACTCAAACACACACAAGTGTTCAGACTACCACAAGTAGCTTACTAACTTCTTCTCTAGAGTTTTCTGGCTAATTCACTGTAGCTTACTCACTCTTTACAACTCTAACTCACCAACAAAACACACACAAACTACCTTAACGAAGGGTTTGGATTTTGGGTTGGTTTCCAACTAGGGTGAGATATCCTTTAAAATAATAACTAATGCAAAGGCTAGGATATCTCTTCTAAGCTTTGGATATATCTATCAATCTAGGCTTAGAATAGTGAGCTCTCTCCAATGTGAAACACTTGGGAAATTCTAGGGTTTTCGAGTGCTTCAATTTGCAATAATACGAATGAGCTCTTGAGTTGCTTTGAAATTTCCCGTAATCTCTCAATGTAAAGGGTCACTGGTATTTATAGGCAACTTCACCAAGGTCACTCTTTGAAAAAACTATCCGTTGGAAGAGATAGCTTTATGAGTTTCCTCTTCTGGTGTTTGATGAACGACTATTTTTAGGGTTTGAACACTCCCTTGCATGTTTTAGGAAATATGCAGTCATGTAGCCAATCACCAATTTTTTTGCGAATTGAACTTAGTACTACTGACATAATTCAAGGTCCTGTCGCTTTCAGTGTCAGTGAATTACAGTGTTGTCTTCCTCTGATTGGTTCTTGTCTTCAGTGAATGTAGATAAACAAAACGGCTCTCTTTGGTCAATCTCTATGAATGAGACAATCTTAAACAACACTTAGACTTAGTTCCTTTTGTCTGCACTAGAATGTTTTGGGCAATATCTACTTTTCTGAACATGTGCATTTTTCTCTTTTGTAGTCTTCGATAGATATTATTCAAATGCCTCAACATTCAGTTATAATTTTTAGTATTCAAGATCATCATCGAGTCTTTTAGTAACCAATCGAGTCTTCGCTGTCTTTAAGCAACTTATCGAAGTCTTCAAAGGTCTTCAAAGAACTTTAATCGAGTATTTAGTGTCTTCAGTAACTTACTGAGTCTTCATTGTCTTCAAAGAACTTATCGAGTCTTCGCCTTCTTCAAAGAACTTATCGAGTCTTCAGATCTTCAAAGAAACTTCATCGAAGTCTTCATTCTTCAAAGAACTTATCGAGTCTTTTTTAGCATTCAGTTCTACTGATTCTTTAGTTACTCAAGACTTCCGAGTTCTTCAAGAATTCAAGATCTAACCCCGATCTATATCTTCTAACTATAATTGTGCAGATATCTTCCTGAACAATCTATCCTGAAACCCGACTCAGACTATCAAGATTATTCTGAACATGTCATACTTAGGGGTTTTTGGGATCTAATCAAAACTTCTTTATTAAATTCATCTCCCAACACGTTATATTTTTATTATTAATGATAGCCATTTTTTTGGCAGTTCTCTAAGTCATCCTTCCTATAGCCTCATGATTTTGAGCCACACTCGTACGATCGATATTTTTGAGCTCAAATGTTTCGTGGTATTATTATACTCCTCTAAAGATGAGACCTCCGATTCTAGGACAAATAGTTTCAAAGGGGGGGAGAATGATGGAGACGAGGTCGCGAAAGCAATCTGAAATAATTATGAGCCAATTTGGTGTATCAAGAATTCTATGAAAACAATGTTGTGTTATTCTATTATCTTTATTGTTGAGATCTTATCATTTGATTAGGATCTTTTCATATCTTTATTTCAATATTTAAATAGCATTCTGCAGACTTTGTAAAGCAGATGATTATTAAATAGAAAAGTATTGAGTTTATCCTTTTTCTGTGTTTTATCTATGTCTTTTGGTATTCACATCTAATCAACGGATTATCACGGTAATCAATTTTGCCTACAATATTCCATGTATTCTTAGAAACAACAAATTCTTAATAATATATTTTTATTATTGTAATATATTACATCAGTTAAATGTACATATAATGAGATTATTTGATTCATCTTATGTATAGAATCAATGTCGGTGGTCTCATATTTCATTCTCACTTTCTCAATTAATTTTTCTCTTTCTTAATTATTTAGGAGTTGAGATTGAGTTAACTGTGACGATATTTTTGCTCTAATAACCACCATCGTCTCTCCTTCTCTCATATCATTAAAAAATATTGTAAAAATTAAAAATGAAATGGGGATTGGAGAATCCTCGTAGGGATGGAGATGGAGACTATTTTTTGGTTCACTTTACAACGGAGAGAGTGGGGATTGACCCCCCGTCCCCACCCCCGCCGCACCCTGTAGATCCCAAACAGGTTTCAGTGAGGTGGAAGTCTAGAGGGGAGGGGTGAATAAACTTACAAAACTTTTTGTGTGATCAGTTGTGAGGGCAGGTTTAACTGATATCGAGTGCGTGTGAAGATCAGTACAGACTGATATCCAACCTACTGATCGCTTGAGAGCAAATCAGTTTGGTGTCTATCAGTTTAACTGATTGTGAGGAAGTTAAGTTTTACCCGTGTGGAAAACCAGTTTTCTTAAATCCGATTCTAAGGTTTTCTGATCAAGTGACAAATTGCCAATCTGATCAAATCAGTTGCTTGATGCAAATCTGATCCTAACTTAGAATATGCATGTGTTATGTAATCAGGTATGTGTAGATAGTGTCAATCAGATAAAGTAGGTAAAGCACACAAGAGTTATAGTGGCCTACGTCCACTCTTCCCTATCAGTAGGGGCATCAACTTAAAAAAATGGATTTAATTTTATGTGTTAGTCCAACATAATACAACAGATGTTTCAAGAGTTTTCAATCAACCAATCCCAGAGATCGGAACTGGAAACCCGAGTCTGAAATCTTGCTAAAACAAACTTAAACTAACTTTTGGTTTGGGTATAAGATTTGAGTTGTTCCAACTAGAATTATATCCTAGTTTCTGAGTAGCCTAATGCTAAAGGATAAGAATTCTATGCTAAGAACTATGGGATAAACACTTAGAAAATATTCTTGATTTTGGTGTTCTTGCGGAAATGGTGTATAGCTTGAGCTTGATGATAATTTCCATAACCTTACTCTGAAGATTGATACCATATATATAGGCACGAAATCGAATTAGCCGTTGGAGAGCAATTCGAATTTTGGTCTATTTTAGGTAGGGGTGCAGGTCTGATTAGACGCGCTCAGATGCGGCATTGCTAAATGCGTGCTTGTTCTCCTTTATAGTCGTTTGATCCGCCGAATCCATACTGTCAGCTCCGTACACACACGTCTTACTTTCATTGGTTATCAAGTACAGTTATTCAGTGTTTGATTTACCAACTTAGTTTGACGTTCTTCTTGTCTGATGAACTCGTATGACTTTGGTGAACCTTTGGTTGTCACCTGATTGAGCTGACCTGATGAGTTAAAACTTATCAGTCTACCTAGTTGAGTCTTCTGATGTAGATTGTCTTAGCACAACTTACAGACTTTTCTTCGTTCTTCTGATGTAGGTCTTCTGAGGTTTTGTTATCTGGTGGTCATCTGATCTTCATGTCTTCTGAGTCTTCAAAGATCTCACCCCGATCTTCAGACCTTCTCTTCAAGACTTAACCTATACATATTAAGTTTCCCCTCAATATGTGACATATCTGTTACATCAGTTGTCTATACATCTCAGTTTTTCATCCTATCCTGATTTCTAATTCATCACTCAACTAACAGTGTCCGACCGGTCCTATTACAACTATTTTGGAACATTCATCAAAATTATAAATTTCCCAACAATTTCCCCTTTTGATGAAAAACCAAAGCATTTGAGAAACCAACATCGCTTGATAAGAATAAAGCAGTAAAACCCAGATAATCAGAAGACAATGAGAGTTTGTCTTAGGATCAATAAATTAAACTTTTCATTCATTGGATTTTTCATTACATAGTACATGAAGAGTTTAAAAAAAAACTGATCATCACACCTTGGGAATATATCGCTCAGGCATCTCTCGCAGGTTCTGTGGAACATCGAAGATTCGATAAAGCTTCGACATAACATCATTTACCTGTTGTGGATCATTTATGCCTGCTTTTCCCATCAGATCAAAGTAGAACCTCTTAAATGCTATCATGTCAAATGAGTCGTCTACCTTCTTCTTGTAGTCCAACACATCATATGGAGGATGTGTGATTCTTGCGTTGAATATCTTGGCATCGTGCTCTAGACCTTTCAGAAAGTATGGATACTTGTTCTCCATCCAGTTCAGAAACTCCTCATCTTGAGATTCTTCAGAGGTGACTATCTCCAAAACAAAAGCTTCCCAAAGCCATTCTACTTTGATCTTCAGCCAATCTTTCATTCTTTCTGCATATCTTGCATCTTTTTGAATGATATCTTCAACTTTAGCTGGGATCAGTGGTTCAACAAATTTCTTCCCAACCTGGCCCTTCTTCTCCTTGATGTCATATTTTCTCTTCAGTCTTTCAGCATTAGCTAGCTTTTTTCTGTCCTCTTTTCTTCTTCACTCAACCTAGCTTCTTCATCCAGCTGTTTTTTTTACAATATGATCTACAGATTCTTGTCAGCTTCAATCTGAGCAGCTGAAGCACTCCTTGTGACTCTCTTAGACTGAGTCTGAGTAGGCTGAGGAAGAGGTGCAGTTTTTGATGGTAGAACCTTTCCTGTGGCAGCCTTTTGCCTGGATCTCTCAAGCTTTACATTTACTTCAACAGCCTGATCAGCACTGTCAAGTCTTTGCCCATGTGATTCCACTGTTTGAATCAGATCTTCTATTGTTGTAATGAGATCAGCTGGTTTCTCAATCAGTCCTTCCCCCTTTTTGGTTTTATAAAAAATAACATTAACATGGGAAGTCAGAGAGCCAAAGCTGACTGCAATAGCTTGATTTAGGTCTTGCACTGTGAGTCCTGCAGATTGAGCAGTCTGTTCTTGAATCTTGGTCACCAGTTCTGACATGGCACTCTCAATAGCATTGGAAAAAGTTAGGATTAACTTGTTAGATTTTCCTCCATTTTTTCAATTTTGTCTGTGGCCAACAAAAGGGAGACTTGGAGTTGATTCACTTGGTTGATCTTCTCATCAAACGATTTGTTGAATCCTTCAATCAATTCTTCCAAAGTCTTTTTGGACTGATCCTTCAAATTTTCAATCCGGGAGATGGCAAAATCCCTTTGTTCCTTCAAATCACGAATGCCTGCCTACAGCTGTTCGGTAATAGTGTTGCTCACAGAGTTAGCCAGAACTCCCTCGACCTCTTCTTTCAACAGATCCTTGAAACAAGATCTGATTTCCTAGAGCTTGTCCTTTGTAATGTGAGTGGCAGGAATACTTTGAGTTGCCTGATGTAGGTCCCGAACGGGTTTTGTGAGGGTAGAAGTCTAGAGGGGAGGGTGAATAGACTTCTAAAACTTTTGTGAGATCAGGTCTGGATATGCAAGTATGCCTAATCAGAGTGCGAGTGTAACAGTACGGACTGATATCCGACTTACTGACAGCTTGTAAGCAGATCAGTTTTACGTCTATCAGCTCAACTGTTTGTGCAGAAGATAAGTTAACCCGATTTGCTCAAATCCGATTCTGAGTAATCTATTTTAGATCAGATGACAAAGGGGTCAAACTGATCAGATCAGTTGCTTGATGCGAATCTGATCCAAACTCAGAACATGCATGGAATATAAAGCAGGTAGTGTGCTAAGAGTGTAAAGCAGATAAACCACACAAGATTTATAGTGATTTGGACAACTCTTCCCTATCAGCAGGGGCACTCACTAAACCAATCTGGACTTAGATTAATGTGTTAGTCCAACACAATACAATAGATGCTTCAAGAGTTCTCACTCAACAATCCCAGAAATCAGAAACTAGAAACCCTAGTCTGAAATCTATCTTAACAAACTTAACCTAACTTTGTGGGTTTTGGTATAAGATTTGTATTTTCCAACTGGAATTCTATCCTAGTATTTGAGTAGTCTAAAGCTAGAGGATAAGAATTTTATGCTAAGAACTGTATGGGATGAACACTTAGAATAAATCTTGAATTGTGTTCTTCGTGCGGAAATCTTGCTTTGAGCTTGTGCTTGTATAATTTCTGTAATCTTACTATGAAGATTTGATCCCTTATGTATCTGCACGAAATAGAACTAGCCGTTGGAGAGCAATTCGAATTTCGGTCTATTTGAGGTAAGTTTGCAAACCCGATTTGATGTGCACAGAGACAGCATGGCCGAAAGCATGCATGCTTGTCCTTTCTAGCCGTTTAACTCTGAAGCACCTCGTCCTGCAATGTCAGCTCCGTACATACGTGTCTTGCTCTCATTGGTTATCAAGTACACTTATTCAGTGTTTGATTTACCAGCTTAGGTTGATATTCTTCGTGTCTGATGAACATGTATGACTTGATGAACTTCTGGTTGTCACCTGATTTGAGCTGACCTGATCAGTCAAGACTGATCAGTCTACCTGATTGAGTCTTCTGATGCAGGTTGTCTTAGCACAACTTGCTGACTCCTCTTGACTTCTTCTGATGTAGGTCTTCTGAGTCTTCTGACACGTATTTTGCAACACACTAACCTCTCAAGTATAAGAGGGTCGTTGAAGTGCCCGGTTTTAAAAATAAATCCACGGGACTAGGTGTGGAATATAGTTCAATTGTTATGTGTTGTCACATGATTATAGTGTAACATGTTTTGGAAACTTAAAACAAGCAATATTCAACAAGTGAAACAAAGATCAAAATAATAAACGAGAAACATAAAAAACAAATCTAAGCTCGGGGAAAGTCCTTGTACCTAAAGTGCCCTTCGAGTACGCATCTTCCTTTAAAGCTCAATAATCCACCAAGCCTCGAACACACGACCCCATCACCTACAAAAAACAACACTATATAAAATACTATCAAACGAACATACGAACACATAAAAGCGGTAAAAATGGGTTGCCTCCCATTGAGCGCTAGGTTTAACGTCCTTTGCCGGACGGAGCTTAAAGTTGCTCAACTCATTCAAGAAAATCGACACCAACGATCCCAACTTGGGATGTGGAAAGATAATGCTTGACCCGGTCACCATTAGCCATGAAGTGGTCACCCTTTTTATTCTTCAACTCCATATATCCACTTGGAAACACTTTGGCAACTCAAACGACCCACTCCAACGATATTTCAACTTCCTGGGAAAAGAGTTTCAACCGGGAATTGAACAATAGTACCTTATCTCCAACCTTAAACTCTTTCTTCTTAATCCTTTGATCGTGCCAACGCTTAGTCTTTTCCTTGAAAATTCGGAAGCTCTCATAGGCGTTCTCACGGAACTCTTCTAACTCATGGAGTTGAAGCAACCGATTCTTCCCCGCCTTATCGCCATCCATGTTCAATTGTTTGGTGGTCCAATAGGCTTTGTGCTCTAGCTCAACCGGGAAATGGCACGATTTACCAAAGACAAGTTGGTACGGAGACATGTTCAATGGAGTTTTGTAAGCTGTTCGGTAGGCCCACAAGGCATCATCTAGGTGAATCGCCCAATCTTTCCGATTCGAGTTAACCGTCTTTTCCAAGATGTGCTTAATTTGACGATTTGAAACCTCCGCCAATCCATTTGTTTGTGTGTGATATGCGGTGGAGACCTTGTGCTTAACCCCATACTTCCCAAGCAACTTTTCCATGGCTCGATTGACAAAGTGGGTCCCCCCAACACTTATCAAGGCTCTTGGCACTCCAAATCGGGTGAACACATTCTTCTTGAGGAATTGAATCACTGTTTTTGCACCATTGAGCTTGGTAGGAATAACCTCAACCCATTTTGACACGTAATTCACCCCAACAATGATATATATGAATCCAAATGAAGGGGGAAACGGTCCCATGAAATCAATCTCCCACACGTCAAAAATCTCTACCTCCAAGAAAATGTTCAAAGGCATTTCTTCTCTCTTGGTGATGGTCCCCATCCTTTGGCATCGATCACATCTTTGAACAAACTCTTGGCTATCTTTGAAGATCGTAGGCCAATAGAACTCCTATTGGAGAACTTTCATCCCCGTCTTTGATGCCCAAAAATGGCCCCCACATGGCAAAGAGTGACAATGGGTCAAGATCTCGTCAACCTCTTCTTTTGGAACACATCTTCTCATGATAGAGTCTTGGCCTCTCTTGTATAACACCGGATCATCTCAAATGAAACTCTTCACATCTTTGAGAAATTTCTTTTTGGCATGTGAAGGACTTTCATTGGGAAGCTTTCCACAAGCCAAGTAGTTGGCAAAGTCGGCATACCATGGCTCTTGCACCTCTTACCGAAATCTTCTCAACTTCTTCAAATAACTCCTCCAACTTTAAAAGCTTCTCATCCGAAAATTCTTCCTTCACCTCGGTTTCTTCTTCTACAAAGTCTTGGTCCCTCTCTAGCCTCGAAAGATGATCGGCTATCACATTTTCGGTCCCCTTCTTGTCCCGAATCTCTATATCAAACTCTTGACGAAGAAGCACCCATCGGATCAACCTTGGCTTTGCATCTTTCTTTGCCATAAGGTACCGAATCGCCAAGTGGTCCGTGTACACAATAGTTTTTTCCCTCACAAGATAGGGGTGAAACTTATCAAACACATAGACCACGACCAATAGTTCCTTCTCCGTTGTGGTGTAATTGGGTTGGGCGGGGTTGAAGATCTTCGAAGCATAATAGATAGCTCTAAACTTCTTCTCCCGGATTTGTCCAAGTACCACCCCCATTGCATAATTGCTTGCATCGCACATTAGAACGAATGATTCCTCCCAATTCTGAGTCATCAAAATCGGAGAGACTATAAGTGCTTCCTTCAACGCTAAGAAAACTTCAAGACAATCATTAGTGAACACAAATGGGACATCCTTTTCAAGTAGATGAGAGAGGGGCTTTGAGAGTTTGGAAAAATCTTTTATAAACCTTGTATAGAAGCCGGCATGTCCCAAGAAGGAACGAATGCCCTTTTCATTAGAAGGTGGAGGAAGTTTCTCAATTGCCACCACTTTTGCTCGATCTACTTGAAGCCCCTTTGAAGAAACATGGTGGCCAAGTACTATCCCATCCTTAACCATGAAATGATATTTTTCCCAATTAAGGACAAGATTAGTCTCTTGGCACCTTGTTAGCACAAGTTCAAGGTTAAAGAGACATCTATCAAACGATTCACCAAACACACAAAAATCAATTATAAACACTTCCATTACATTTTCAATCAAACCATGAAAGATCGACATCATGCATCTTTGGAACGTAGCCTGAGCATTGCACAACCCGAAGGGCATGCGTCTCCAAGCATACGTTCCATAGGAATAAGTGAATGTCGTTTTCTCTTGGTCCTCCGGGGCAATCATGATTTGATTATATCCGGAGTACCCATCAAGAAAGCAATAAAAATCGAAACCCCCAAGCCTATTTAGCATTTGGTCCATGAAGGGAAGGGAAAAGTGATCTTTGCATGTAGCTTTGTTCAATTCTCTATAGTCTACACACACTCTCCACCCCGTAGCTACCCGTGTAGCTATCACCTTATCATTATCGATTTTGATAACTATCATTCCCCCTTTTTTAGAAACCACATGGAGTGGTGACACCCAAGGACTATCCGAAATTAGGTAAATCATACATGCATCAAGAAATTTTATGACCTATTTCCTAATTACCTCTTGTATGATAGGGTTCACCCTCCTTTGGTGTTGGACAATTGGTTTACTACCCTCCTCTACTCTTATTCTATGCATGCATAAGGAGGGGTTAATTCCCTTGATATCCTCAATTGTCCACCCAATTGCGGACTTGTGCTTACGAAGCACCCCCAATAATTTATCTAACTCACACGAATTGAGAAAGAAAGAAACGATTATCGAAAACTTTTCACCATCCTCAAGATAGGCATATGTGAGATGCTCGGGCAATGGCTTTAACCCTGTTTTTTCTCTCTTGCTTTTCCACTCCTTCAACCGGTTCCCCTTAATGGCAAGCTTGAGATCTTTTTCCTTCCCCACACTTCATCGACTTGATCCACTTCAAGCACATCTTTGCAATCATCCTCCTCAAAGGAGCTTTCATCGCTTTCAAAAAGAGCATTGTAGTATCCATCGCAAAGTAGGGGTCAAAGAATTTTTTTGAATTCGCTTTTGAACACTATTCTCAACGACATCGATCGCTTTTGCACTCCTCCTTTTCAAATGTATGCTTCATGGCTTTGAGGAGTAAAAAATGAGCTCGTCACCATCGAGCTTCAAAGTCACCTTCCCCGTATACATGTCCACCACCGCCCTTGCGGTAGCTAGAAACGATCTACCCAAGATCAAAGGAATTTCAACGCCCTCTTCCATCTCTAAAGACCACAAAGTCCGCCGGAAACACAAATTTATCAATTTTTATGAGCACGTCTTCCACAATACCATCCGGGTATGTGATAGAACGATCCACCAATTGTAATGTCATGGACGTTGGTTGGAGCTCACCGATTTTCAAACAATTTTATATAGATCTTGGCATAAGATCGATGCTCGTCCCAACGTCACATAGAGCATTTCTCTTCTCCGTATTACTTAGCTCACACATCAAAGTGATGCTACCGAAATCTTTGACTTTCTTTGGGAGGTTCCTTTGTAGTAGAGCACTACACTCACTTGTTAGGCTTATCATCTCACCACCTTCCGTCTTCCTTCTCTTTGTGACCAACTCTTTAAGAAACTTTGCATAAGATGGCATTTCCTCAATTGCCTCCAAGAAAGGCACGTTCAAGGTCACTTTTTTGAAAATTTCCAAGAATTTGGCAAACTTATCATCAAGCTTCTTCTTCATGAAACGTTGAGAAAAAGGTGGTGGAATGGGGGTTTTAGGAATTCCCCATCCATCACACTCAACCGTTTCATTTTTCTCCTTCAACTTTTTAGCCTTCTTCCATTTCGGAACCCTCTTTTCTTCAACCCCTTCCTCTTCAACACATGTATCCTCTACAACAATCTCGTCCTCCTCATCTTTCTTTTCTCCCTCCTTTTCTACCTCATCATCTTCCAAAGGCATGCTTGGCGCATCATACTTCGTACCACTTTTCAACTCTACGACCTTACAATGTTCTCTAGGATTCACCTCCGTTGTGGAGGGAAACTTTCCTTTTTCCTTCCATGGCTTGAGGATGTCACTTGCCCTAGTTGGAATTCCAAATTCTTCAATTGGCTAGAGAGAGATGTAATAGCATTTGAAATATTTCCAAGATTCTTCAAGTCTTCTTCAATCTTATCAAACCGTTGATTCGACTTTGGAGTTTGTTGGTTTGAAAGATTGATGAAGGTGGCCAAACTATCCTCCAAAGTAGGTCTTCCTTCATTGTTTGGGGCACGGGCTCCGGGATCAAATCCCGATGGTAGAGTGAGGGCGGCCTTCGGGTTAGCGTATGAAAAGTTTTCATGTTTACAGAGGTTTTGGTTGTAGGAGTTATTGTGTGGGAAGGATTGAGTGTTTTGGTTTTGGTTTTGACCTTGGTTTTGGCTAGATGATTGGTTTTGGTTGCTTTGGCCTTGGAAGTTTGATGATGGATTGTTTGGGTTTGAGAAGTTTTGTGAATGGTTGTTTTGGTAACGGTTTTGGTAGTTTGAGGATTGGTTTTGGAAGTTTTGGTTGGGATTTTGGTAGTGTGAAGGTTGGTTTTGGAAGTTTTGGTTGGGGTTTTGGTAGTAGTTACCTTGGAATTGTTGATTCCCTTGGTAGTTTCCTTGATAATTCCCTCTTCCCATGTAATTGGCTTCCTCAACTTGATTTGCATTTAATGGCACCTCCATATTCCCTCCTAATATTTCTCTCATTTGGCTTTCCGCTAACGAATCAACCTTGTTCATTAGAACTCTCATTGCTTCCGTCATTGCGTTGTTTGGATCACTATCAACTTGGAAAATCTTTTGAACATCGGACGGCCAAGTGAAGGTGTTGTTGGCAATCCGATCAATCAATGTCAACCCTTCCTTGTCGGTCTTGTCAAAAATCGATCCACCCAATGATGAATCGATGAACATCCTTCCCTTGTCGTTCAAACCATAGTAGAAATAGCTCACCACTTGATCGTTGACAAAATTGTGGTGTTGGCATTTCCTTAACATGGCATTATATCTCTCCCAAGCTTCGTATAAGTTCTCCCCACCTCTTTGTCAAAATTGTGAGATCTCCTTCTTGCATTGAAGTGTCATTGCGGGTGGAAAGAACTTCATCAAGAACTTTTGGCATAATATGTCCCACAAGCCAAGTCTATCGGGGGGTTAAGGAAATAATCCAATCTTTTTCCTTGTCCCTCAAGGTGAAGGTGAAGGTTCGAGCTCTCCAAGCGTCATCTGTGACCCCATTGATCTTGACTGTGTCCGCATATTCCAAGAATTGAGCTATATGCCGATTTGGGTCCTCATTCTTCCCTCCACCAAATTGTTGTTTTTGGAGCATTTGAATGAGGGCCGGCTTGATTTCAAAGTTATTAGCCGCAATCGCCGGACGGGGCTATGCCATCATAGTGCCTTTGCACTTGAGGGTTGAAGCATTCCCACATCGGACGATCTCCATTGTCACCCCCTTCCATATTCATCCGATTATTTTGATTTTTGCCCATTGCTCTTTGTTGAGCAATTCTTTGATTTCGGTCTCGGTTTCTTCTCCTAGTCGTGGCTTCAATCTCAAGATCAATGGAAATTGGTTCAATCCCAGTTGCTCTTGTGTTCATACACACCTAGAAGATCAACAAACACAACAAATCTCCAAGCCAACTATTAGCAATGTTAGTTACTTAAAAGAAAAAGACACTAGTAATCAGGTTCAACGAACAACTAGTTATACTCAACACAACCTAGTCCCCAGCAACGGCGCCAAAAACTTTACACGTGTTTTGCAACACACTAACCTCTCAAGTATAAGAGGGTCGTTGAAGTGCCCGGTTTTAAAAATCAATCCACGATACTGGTGTGGAATATAACCCAATTACTATGTGTTGTCACATGATTATAGTGTAACATATTTTGGAAACTTAAAACAAGCAATATTTAACAAGTGAATCAAAGATCAAAATAATAAACGAGAAAGCTAAAATAAAGCAATCAAATAGCAAACGATTTTGTTTACTAGCGAGAGAAGATGTGCTCGGGTGTTTTTTCTTGTGAGACAATTGCCAAAAGATCAATTATGGTGTTTGCCTCTATTTCTAGTTATTCCATAAGGGCGATCACTACACATATATCATTCCCATACTTGGTAAGCCTAGGTTACGATATCATTTTAAAACCTAGGACCGAGAGGTGAATCTCCCTTTGCTAGCCCGGGTAATTACACGGATATGGTCCTCTAATTAGCTAACTACATCGTCACCGTGTTTTCCCACTTGTAGACTAAGGTTGATGCTCTTATGCGCTCTTCACTACCCACTCAAGGTTTTAACTCAAGAAGATAATTTAAATTAGGGGGTTCTCAAGTACATACCCAACTCTCGTTGCGATAGAACCTAATCGACTCCAATTTGGATGAATTAAACCAATACCCATATGCCTAAACCCGTCTATACAACTCTCGTTGAAATAAACTAGCAAAAACACACAAGCTAATCGCAAAACCACCAAAATAGAACAAGTAAATTCTCCTAATCTAAAGGATAACCATCAAAAGAGATAAACAACCATAATCAAAGCAATTAAACAATCATCACCACAATTCCAAACACCCAAACACTAATAACCTTAGCCCATGGTGCACAAGGCAAAACTCATGGCTAAACAACAAGAAATCAAAGAACCCATATCAAAATAAACAACAATACACCAAAAGAAAGAAAGAAACACCTTACTATTGAAGTTCAAGCACAAATCCATACAAAATCCATCAATACTCATTGGTTTCTTGCTCAAAACTGAAATTGAAGCTATATCTATGCTATTCTATAAGGATCTATGCTATCAATGGAAGCAAAATTGAAAAACAGGAAAAAGTATTAGTTGCAGCTCTAAACAGTATCACTTGCTATCTTCCCATTCTCTCTGTATTGCTGCTGAATCATGGAAAAACGAACTTGGGGGCTTTTATATCTTTTGGACTCAGCTGGCACGTCCTTAGGTCAGAAATGGAGACCTTAGAATTTTTGGCTTGCTCGACTCGAGCAGAGGTGCTCAACTCGAGCAAGTGTAAAATCGTGCACACCTTTTACTTTCTTCAGGCTGCTCGACTCGAGCAGTGTTGCTCGACCAAAATTGGGTCGAGCAACTCAAAACTTTGGATTTCAGCATGATCTTCTCCCTTGCTCGACAAAAATTGGGTCGAGCAAGGTTGCTCGACTCGAGCAACTCCCAGAGGGCATTTTCTTCAAAATCGCATCTCAACAAGCCCAACTTAGGCACTGCACGACTCGAGCCCTAGTGCACAACTCGAGCAACTGCCTTTTCTTTCATAAAATCTTTGTTTTTGACTCGATTCCTGCACAATTAAATGAAACTCCACCTTTCTCCACATTTGAGCACATTTGAGTGAAATTAGTTCAATAAAAGCATGTATTCCTCTAAATTGAGCATCAAACCCAATCATCTTCTGATCTTCTAATCTTCTTCAAGACTTAACCTATACATATTGAGTTCCCCCTCAATATGTGACTTATCTATTACATCAGTTGTCTATACATCTCAGCTGGTTATCTTAACCTGATTTCTAATTCATCAGTCAGCTAACAAGTCTAACTGGTCCTATTACAACACCTGACCTGCTGGAATTTGAAATCCAGGCACTGTCCCAACAGTTGTCTCAGTTGCCCGTGCCTCCAACAGTTGGTCTTGAACTGCATCGCCATGACCGCCTTCTTCGGCAACTCCCGCATCCTTCATAGCAACATCCTTCTCAGATGGTCCTTCAACAGATGTAGCAACCATCTTCTCCATTGGTTTACCCAACTTCCTGTAAACCGATACCTTCACAGCTTTATCAGATATTAAATCAGCTGGTGAGCTCACTCCAGCTGCTTTCTTCATATCGAAATCAAAGTCTGCAAACTCATCAGGGCCACCTATCTGATCCATCGGAACGATGAAGTCTGAGAAATTTTTCAGTCTCAATTCTCTCCATGTGAGAATCTCCATAACTTCATCCTTAACCTTAGGATAATCATTCAGCTCTGGATAAATTTCATCCAAGTCCATTTCCACCCTTAGTCTGATCATGGCCCCTGAAATCGTTTTTCCAGCTCTGGTATGGTATAGATTATGTCCGTGTTGTGGAAATAGGTTGTTCCACAGGGTGAACTGGGGAGGGAACCGAATGTGATATCTCCATGGTTAGTTGATGAGCCATAGATTTGTCTGGCTCATGTTGTTGATCAGTTGGTTGTTGAGTGGATGAGTTTCCTGGCGGGGGAGGCATGTCAATTCTCTGTGTTACTGTTATTGTCCTAGAGACAATCTATTGTAAGGACATAATACTCGATGATATTCAGTTTGATTTAATATTATAGTTCACTTAATATTAATGTATGGAAATACACTTGTTTGAATATTATGTTTGATTGTTTGCATTTATTCGTACAAGTGTTCCCATGAGTCGTTGCTGTCATTGAGGTTGTGAGAACTCAGATGACTTAAGCATAATTCTCAAATAGCCCCGATAAAGGATCATCAAGAATGGGATATTGATGATGCAATGGAGATTGGTGTGCGATCTGCATCATACCCTTAGAGAGTGTAGTAAGATCTCACTTACTACGAGATACTAGGTATCTCATGATGGATGCACAAATACCTTAGAGGGTATTGGTATACCCATCCGAGAAATTATTTGATGTAGTTCCACTATATGTGTCTACGAGTGTCTCGGTTAGTGGGAGCGATGCGATACTCTTTTGACTTGAGGTCAATACGCACGACATATATGGGATGATGAACTTTGACCATGACCGACGCTTGCACCCTTCCATGGGTAGATATGGCTTGGATTGGGTTCATCACAAAGTGCATGTGCGTGGTAGTTGATCCAAGAATAGGATTCATTCCTCGAAGTGGATTTAGAGAGAATATTCATCTCCTCGTCATAATTGGATCTAAGTCATCGGCCGATGCACGCCAACTTAGACTTTGTGGCTAAGTGTGACATACATGATCAATTAGTGATTAGAGATAAATTGATTAAGTTATTTGAATAGACACTTCATCATGTTCAAGACTTAATCGAGTATTCGCGAATGAAAGGAGGAAATCGTAATAGTCCATGTTTCAGTTACAGGTAGTTGCACGTTTCTCGCAACGTAACTCATATATTGAGAATGTCTGATTTATTGTCTAGGGTTCAATTAAGACCGTTAGTTTGACTAATCGCTCGATATATGAGGTCCTATGGGTCACACAACAAGTAGTTCCCTTTTACGGATTATAGTTGGTTGATTAAATGTTAAATTGGATTTAATATTTAATTTATGGAGAATTAATTAATAATAGATTAATTTGAAATTAATTATTATTAATATTTAATTAAATTGGATTTAATTAAATAAGAATTCTCAATAATTATATTTGGAATATAATTGTAGGATTTAATGTATATGAAAATAAATCGTAGAGATTTTCATATAAGGCATTTAAATCCGTAGAGATTTATATTTAGGGAATTAAATTAAAAGGAATTAATTTAATTCAAGATTAGAGATTTTGTTCCCCTAATTGGGCTAGCTTGGGAAATAAGCTAAGTTTCCCTATATATAAAAGCTCTTAGGAATTCACAAAGAGTATCACTTCATATTTTCTCCATAAGATTTAGAGTTAGAATTTTCCTAGCAAATTCATCTCGGGATTCAACGCTGGAAAATCTGTGCAAGTCTGTAATTGAAGATTACGTGGATACCATAGTAGAGAAAACTGTATACAAATTACTGTAAGAATTCTGTTTACGTTTATTCGTATTTAATTATGCAATTAATTGTTCGTTGTTGGTGAACTGTTTATTTCCGCTGCACATGTATTACGTGTTTACGTGCCTCTAAATTCCAACACTCTGTGCTTCTGAGTGAACGGATGGTGATCAGGTCCTTTCGATCCTTGGAGAAGAAAGAGGGAGATGTTACCATCATCTGTTGAGCAGCAGGTGGAGATTTTTCTGGAGATTAAGCTCTGGTCCTTTCCCTTCCCTTCCCTTTATCTCCACCAGACTGTTCTGATGAACTGGCAGCCTGTGATATCTGCTTCCCAGAGGGTTCAGATACTTTCTTGCCCGAACCAGCATATTTACTTCCTACACCACTCTTAATTGTCTCTTGCTCTGCATCCAATTCTTCCTCATCTGAGTCTTTGTCCATGAAGAGGGTCAAGGGAGGCTACTTTAGTCTCTTTGTCTTCTAAGTAGGTCCAATCTTCACCCCTTTCTCTTCTGAGGTTGAGCAGATGGGAATCCGGGTCCTCAGAAGTTGTGGCTTTCTTCTTGCTTTTCTTTCATTCAGTCTTGCGTGTATCATTATCAGAAGGCCCGAAGATGGGAGAGGAGTCGGTAAGAAAAGCCTTGTAGTACTTCAACCCCTTTGATTCCCATTCCATATCCGGAAATCTGCCCTCTAGAATAACCGCAACTTTGTTCAGATTGCTTAATATCTTTGAGAGATACACTTCACGTTTATCATTTACCCCAAACATCTCATGTTCTTGTACTAGTACTGCTTTCAGAATTCCAACCCAGTTTATATTTGTGGTTCTGTCCACGAGCGACGCCAAGCAGTGTAACTTAACAGCAGTCAGTCCATTATGGCTGAAGGAAATTCCTAGTATAGTCTTTGACAAGATCTCAAACTGAAGGCGATATTTTCTTTTGAGCATAGGTTTGACAAACCCTGAAAGGTGACACTTATTCGCATCTCTGAACAGTTCTACACGAATTTCATAATCTTCATGTTCTCTATATAGGGCGGGAGAGACCTTTCCTTTGGGTAATGCAAATAATCTCTCCAGATCAGCATTGGAGACTGTGAATACCTAACCATTAACCATTGATTTCAATTCATCCCCTTGATTTAATAATTTCAAGGTTTCGCAGAAATTCCAAGGCCTCATACTACATAACAGGATAAGAGTGAGTTGAGAAGAATTTTTCCAGTCTGCAGTCTCTGAGAATTTGTTCCACTTCCATGGACTCGGGATCACGAGTCACACCAAAATCCACGTATTTTTCTTCAACAACCTGTTTTGTTAGTGTAGCATAGTTGCACATAATTTTTCTCATTCCGTGTTTTGTCATCTGTATTATAGAATTGCTCATTAGATTTGCAAGAGATATACATTACATACGTTTAAGTGCAACAAATGTTGTTGGTCCCGGTGCTAACGAGTCTCACACGTGTATAGGGGGGGAATACACGTGTTCAGTGATTTTTAAAAAAATTCTCTCACTGAGGTCAGATGGGTCAGGTTGTCCTGCTGATTTTTAAAACTATCTGTACTAGCTACTCAAGTGTGCGGAATGGATGGCCCTATGTTTATACTCGTTTTAGCTTTGCTGAAAATCTTCCTTTTAATGAAACAGTGATTAAGGTTGTGATCAGTTTGATGCAAGTTCAGTTAATTGGTTCCAACTGAATATCAGTGAATTATGCTTTCAGTGAAAAACATGCAACAGATAATAATGCAGTACAGAAAGCAAAACAACACAACAATTATAGTGGTTCAGAGACTCAAGCTCCTACGTCCACTCTCTCTGACCTTCAGAGAAATTCCTTAACCACTTCATAAAGCTTTCTAGCTAACTCACTGTAGCTTACTCACTTTACTACTTTGAGTTTTCTGGCTAACTCACTGCAGCTTACTAACTCAACACACACAAGTGTTCAGACTACCACAAGTAGCTTACTAACTTCTTCTCTAGAGTTTTCTGGCTAACTCACTGTAGCTTACTAACTCTTTACAACTCCAACTCACCAACAAAACACACACAAACTACCTTACAAAGGGTTTGGATTTCTGATTGGTTTCCAACTAGGATGAGATATCCTTTACAATAAGAACAATGCAAAGGCTAGGATATCTCTACTAAGATTTTGATATTTCTTATCAATCTAGGCTTAGTAAATGAGCTCTCTTCAATGTGAAACACTTGGGAAATTCTAGGTTTCTCGAGTGCTTCAATTTGCAATAATACGAATGAGCTCTTGAGTTGCTTTCAAATTTCCCGTAACCTCTCCATGTAAAGGGTCACTAGTATTTATAGGCAACTTCACCAAGGTCACTCTTGAAAAACTATCCGTTGGAGGAGATAGCTTCATGAGTTTCCTCTTATGGTGTTTGATGAACGGCTATATTTAGGGTTTGAATACTCCCTTGCATGTTTTAGGAAATATGCATTCATGTAGCCAATCGCCACTTTTTGCAGTTTGGAACATAGTACTACTGACATGCTTCAAAGTCCCGGCCACTTTCAAAGGTCAAGAAAGTACGATGTTGTCATCCTCTCGATTGGTTCTTGTCTTCAGAAATGTAGACAAACATAACGGCTCTTTTTTGGTCAATCTCCGAATGAGATAACCTTAAACAACACTTAGACTTAGTTCCTTTTGTCTGCATATAAATGTCTTGGGCAATATCTATTTTTTTGAGTATTCACGTTTTTCTCAGTTTTGTAGTCTTCAGATAGATATTATTCAAAGGCTTCTGAACATTCAGTTATAATTGAGTATTCAAGATTTCTCGAAGTCTTCAAGAATTCACATCTTCAAAGATCTTCTCGCGGTCTTGAGATCTTCGAGTCTTCGAATGTCTCGAGTCTTCGTCTTCGATATAATGAGTTTCAGTGACATATCGAAGTCTTCGATGATATACCGAAGTCTTCAAAAGGACATAATGAGTCTTCAACTTTATATCGAAGTCTTCGCTTTCTTCAAAGAATTCTTCGAGTCTTCGCCATTTTCATCGAAGTCTTCGCTTTCTTCAACAACTTACTGAGTCTTTAGTTACTTATCGAGTCTTCGCTTTTTCAAAGAACTTCATCGAAGTCTTCGGTTTATCGAGTCTTCGGTTTCTTCAAACTTATCGAGTCTTCGTAATCTTCAAACTTACCGAGTCTTCGAATCTAACCCCGATCTATATCTGCTGACTATACATGGTGAAGATAACTTCCTGAACACTCTATATTGAATCCTGACTCAGTCTATCAAGATTATCCTGAACATGTCATACTCAGAGGTTTTGGGATCTAATCAAAATCTCTTTATTAAATTCATCTCCCAACAATTTCCCCCTTTTTGATGATGTCAAAACTATCTTGTTACAAAAAACTAACCTATACTCAGGTTTCAATTTTTCTATTACAATCCAAAATGACAATTTTAACAATTTCAAAACATAAGGCATATCAAACATAAAAGACATGTAAAAAGTTAATGAGATATTATCTTTGAGCATAAGGATAAAATTTTCATTGATGTAAGATCAGAGTTACAGATTACAATGAAAATCAAAAACAAAAACAGAAGTACAGAATCTTCAATCTTCTTCAACTTAATCCTCCGCACTTCCAAAGTTGAACATCCCATAAGATCTTTTCTTCAATTCATCCCTTGCTTTGATGATATCAGGGTTGTTTCCTGTTAGGCCTAGCTGGATGGCATATTGAGCTATCTCCTGAGAAATTACTGTTTCATTCACATAGCCATTCTCAAGTCTTGGAGTTGGGTAAGTATATGGACCAGGGGCAACTATCTGAGTATTTCCTTCATCTGTCAAGTTGATCCAACTTTGCGTGTACTTAGGATAGAATGTTAGTAGGTATTCAATGAAGGCTTCATTCATATCCGAAATGCCCCCCTCCATTCCCTCGTATCTCTCATAGTAGAACCGTAAGGTTCTCTTGATTTCCTCCCACGCATCATTGAACCGAATAGGCATCCATTTGTCAATGTGCGGCCATTTCTCGAGCTTTCAGACTCACCTTTTGCTCAAAAAACTTCTAAAACCACTTTTTTTTTTTTCTTCTTCTTTCTTTTTTCCCGACACAGAACACCGAACACGTATGTTAGCTTTTCTTCTCTTTTTTCAACTTGAAGGGTTTTCAGAGCTTTTTTAGTATTGAAGATTTTTTTTTCAATTTCTTCCTCGATTCTTCAAAATCTATAATCAATTTCCTCTTAGTAGACTTAGAAGCTTTAGCTCTTTTTCTTCTTCTCTTGCTCTACAAATGCCACAAATTTTCTTTTTTTTCCAGTTTGACTTGATCTTCACCGGCTTGGCTTGTTTCCACCATCCTTCTACCACTCGGGCTTTAAATTACTTCCTAATAGTTTGCTCAAGTTTGAGTGTAGATAGGCTCTTCAAATTTCTTTTGAACTTGAGCTTCTCAAAATGGTTTCAACTTTTTTTAAGATCATCGCAATTTTTTTTTTCAACTTTTTTTTCTCGAGCCTTTCTTCTTCAAGGTTTGTGCCAACAACTCACTAAGTTTGCCACCAGCATTTCCCCTTTTCGCACCATACCTTGAAGAAGTTGAGAAAGTGCGTATCCATATGATATTGTTTTTTTGCTTATACTTCACACTTCCTCGCTAACCGATCATGCTCATCTTCCAAATTTTCTCATGTGATACTTAGTCATTGAGAACTCTTCGTAAAAGAGGTGAAAATTGATTTGAGAAGACATTTTGCATCATCTTCGTTATCTTGGTCATGAGCATAGAGCTCATTTCTCAACAACCGCCTTTGATCATTAGATCATTCTTCTCAACCAAATTTTTGGCTTCTAGATATGTTGTTCTTTTTTTTCGATACATCCGCTTCATCTCGCATTGAGCTCGCTTTTGACCACATCAACCTTTCCTTCCAAAGTAGTCAATTTATCGCAAGAGAGATGTTTGTAAGTTGCAAAGATGTCCAATATGAACTCGAGTTTCTAGCTTCCGAGATCGCTTGCCAAGGTTTCTTCTAATTGAGTCACTTTCTCCACCATCGCACCACTTTCCCAATTTGTCCAAGATAGATCGAGATCAATCTCTCGAGTATGTATAACTTTTTCCACCGAGCCGGGTGCTCCACTGAGCCTCACCGCATATCGTATATAACAGATTTAAAGATAGAACTTCAAAGCTTTTCGCATAATGTTTAATAGTGCCAAAAGATGCTTGAAGAGTGCTAACTTTTAGTCCGAGGATGTGAGATATCACCATTCAAAGATCAATTTCCTTTCTCCAATCGAGATTGCTTTTTCAAAGATCATCTTGATCTCTATCTTGATCCTCATCTCCTTCCTCGATTTTTAGAACTTGAGGCATCAACATCGCCTTTCTTTTCTCTCACCACCTTCTTCCGGACTAGCTCATCAAAATCAGCAATTTTCATCCCGAGCTTTTTTTTCCTCGAATCCAGAGAACTCGGCGTAATGCTAGCCTCAAAGATTCCACCAACCTCTCCTCCTCAAGGAGGCTATGTTCAAAGATCTCCGAAGAGTCCGATTCAGATATAGACTGTGGTTCTCGAATCTCAAGAAGAGATCCTCGGGTCGATATGAGCGCACCAGGTATCTATCAAGAATGAACTGCTCCCCTTGTCAGCGCCACTCATTTCTTCTTCTTCCATTCTTCATCTTTGGGCTCTTGTGTTCAGAGGGATCGAATTGAATGAGTTCTTTTGCCGAGGATCTAGAAATGATCCACTCAGAGCACATCCAAATTCAAGAGGCTCCCGAGGTTCGAATCGATCCGAGGTCCTAACAGATCTCTTCAAGAGGAACCCGAGGTCCCTTGAATATTTCCCCGAGAAATTTTATCCGAGCTCGAGAAGTTCCGAGTACCTCGAGAAAACCTGCCTTCCTCGATTTCTTCGTGGAATTGTCACAACCCGAGCTTAAACTCGCAGTGAGATTTCATCCCTTGCTGCCTTCGTGTTGAATTTCTTCAAACCGACCTCCTCCTCCTCAATAGTTTGAATTTTTTCTCTTTTTCGAGGGGCCAAGTTTTTCTTCTTCAGAGTTTCTCCTTTCTCTTTTTTCACTTTCATCGTGGCTTTTCCCCTTTGTTTGGCTTCATCAGCTTCTTTCTTTTAGCATTTCCCTCCCCGAGACTTCGAGCTTTTCTTCCCTTCCTTTCAAAGTCTTTGTTGTTGTTTGTGGTTTGAACAAGATTTTTGACTTTGGGAAGGATGAGGAATTGGCAAAAATGTCCTCCTCTTCTCTGCACATTTCTAAGATGAATGCAATCTTGGGTGCATGAAGGATATTCCCTTTGATAACAACAGACCCATTCACCTTCTGAACTTGCTTTGCTTGATCACTCACCACTTTGATTAAATAATGTAACCAAATTGAATGCAAGTAGGGTGAATCTTCAATCGCCGCCATTAACCTCAACTTTGGCGTGCTTATCTGTTCAAAGCTGCCAGACCGACTCATGATGCATTTGCTTACAATGTCCAGTAATACTCGATATTTAGGCTTTAAATGCCTTTTATTCAGAGTTGCTTCGAACTTTACTGGATGCTCTGCAATCCTATCTAGATATTCTTGCTCCCTACCCATCATATACACTGTAGGGTCTTCTCCTCTATCGCTTAGTTCATATATGGCATTAAGATTCTTAGGAATGATATACAATTCCCTAACAAAATCCACATACTTTGAACTATCTCTAAATGCGATACAGTTATCTGCGATTCTATACAAACTTCCTCATCTAATTTCAAATTTGAGATAAACTCTATTACCTCTTTACAGATTCTCACCTCGTTGATTCGCAAGAACTGTGCAAGTGAGCTTTGCCAACCGAATCATATGCAACGCTTCTTCTTCGTGAGTTGCATTTGATGAGCTTTCGAGAGACACGACATATTCATACCAAGGTTTATTAGAAATAGAGAGCTTGTCGTATACAGAGAATGTCATTTTTTGAGAATTTTTGTGAAGGGTTTTGAGAAAGATGATAATTTTTGGGCAATCGAGAGTTTTTGAAGCAGAGTGTTTTGAAGATGAAGGCTTTTGGAATCGGGCTTTGAAGGAAATTTCTTCAATAGATATAGGATTTGATTCATGGAAAATTGCATAGATGAAGAAAAAATCGAAGGTCGAGATTAAACACCGACTAAATCAGGTATATGAAAGGACGATTTCACAAATATTAAGCCGTCAATTTATCCTTATTGGTGATTAATGAACAAAGGCATTTAATTATCGTTCTCGCAGCACCATTGACTTTCTTTCGTGTATTTCAAAGGTCCCGCCAAATATTCCTTCAGTGTTATGTTATTTATCGCCAATGATTAATGAGATTCGCTTAGACAATAAATGTGTTGCATGAGTCAATACTTCTTCGACTAATTTCCTCCATCGGTTTTGACCTTTAAAATGAAGTTTTGACCTTGATAAAATGTCAAGATAATATCGAAGTAATCGAACGAGGTCAAGATAATATCGAAAGTAATCGATCTTCGACTAACCGAGTTTCCCAAGACTCAAAAGGTTCAATTTCTTTCAATTTTATCCCGAAGTTTTTCAAGAAAAATCCCGAGAAAACTTCATGCATCCGAAAACCTTCAATTTTTTCAGATTTGCTTTTATTCATCTGATCCAACATACCTAATTCAACCGATAGTTCCCAAATCTTGATTCAAATGCAAATGTTTAGTCAAGATATCACTTTTTGTTTATCAAGATGAATTTTCTCCATTCTCGATGTCTTTTCTTCTCAACATGATCTCTCGATGAAGTGATGTTTGATATCAACATACTTACATTTGTGTGTAATACCGATTTTGTGAAATAGCAATTGCACTATTATTATCACAAAATATAGGTACTTCATTGGTTATAATCTTATAATCCCTCAATTGTTGTCTCGAGCCAAAGAATTTTTGCACAACAAATTTCCTCCAAATGTATGTATTCAAATTTTCAAGAAGATCGTTGCATAATGAGGTTTGTTTTGAAAAAACATGATATCATTTTACTTCCAAGAAATCGACAAGTTCTTGTGGTGACTTCCTATCAATTCTACATCCTCCATAATCGCGATCCTAATAACCAAGCAATTCAAGGTTATCATCACCGATACCATAATCCTCTATTCACAAAGGCTTTTAAGATATTTCTCTTTTTTTTTTGCCTTCCATGTGACTAAATTTTAGATTAGCTTGGTATCTCGCACATATCCCAACAAAGAAATATTATATCGTGCCTACTTGTCAGGAAGATAGAGCAAGATCCAATGATCCTCTATAATCAAGCAGGATTTATCGATTTTCCTTCAGATCGATCTATCTTGTAGTTAGTATTCATAGAAATTCTAACTGCATAGCAATTCTGTACACCATACTTTGCAATCAGGTCTCTTGTGTATTTTGCTTGATTGATGAAAATTTCTTCCTTAGTTTGTTTCACCTGAAGTCCAAGAAAGAAATTCATCTCCCCCATCATCGACATCTCAAACTTTCCTTTCATCGTAGAAAACTTTTCACACAACCGATGATTTGGAGATCCAAATATGATGTCATCTACATAAATCTGAACAAGTAAGATGTCTTTCCCATCTTCTATCCTGAACAAAGTCCTATCAACAGTTCCTTTGATAAAACCATGGATAGTAAGAAACTAAGAAAGGGTATCATACCATGCTCGGGGTGCTTGCTTAAGACCATACAAGGCTTTCCTGAGCCTGTAAACTTGGTCATTCTGTTCAAAACCAGAGGTTGTTCTACATAAACCTCTTCCTTAAGACACCATTCTTAAATGCACTTTTCACATCCATCCGATAGATCGTGAATTTCATGTGGGCAAAGATATGCAAGAAACAACTGATGGTTTCTAGTCTTGCAACAGTAAAGGTTTCATCATAATCCAAGTCTTCTTCTTGGGAATAACCTTGTGCAACTAGTCTTTTGCCTTTGTTTCTCACAATGTTGTTGTTTTCATCTCTCTTATTCTTGAACACCCACTTAGTTCCAATCACATTGTGCCTTCTTAGTCTATCCACTAGCTCCCAAACTTCATTCCTTGAGAAGTGATTCACTTTTCTTCTTGATAGCAGTAATCCAAAATGAATCTTGTAGAGCTTCTTCAATCTTAGTAGGTTCTTTTTCAGATAGGAAGCAGCAGAACAAAGCACTTTCTCCATGGAACCTTCTTGTCTTGACACCATCTGATAGATCACCCACAATCTGACTTTTAGGATGACTATCCAACCATTTTCTCCTCGATGTTCCTCTTCAAGAGTATCCTCAACATCATAAAATGTTAGGTTCGTAGTTCATTAAATTCAGGAACAACAAAAATGAGAAAGAGAATCATCTTCCTCAGGGAAATTCCATTCGTAACATTGTCGAGACATTTGTTCCCCCATTTGTCGATAGATTCGTAGTTTGCCTTCACCGTGACCACATCTTCATCGGCATTACATATACCCGAGTTTGAACCGGTGTATGTTCAGATTGGTCACCTTTCAAGCAGGTCAAGGCTTTACTTCAAAGGAGAATTTCCATCCCGAGTCTCACCATCCCGAAGTTTTTCCATCCCGAACTTCTTTGTTCGAGTCCCATTCACTCCATTCATGTAAAGTGACCGACTTCTTCTTTTCGTGTTCGAGGATGTTTTATCATTCTTTTTCAAAGATAAGTCCGGTGATTCTATTGATCGCTTTCCCGAATCATGTTCCTGCTTTTCTTCAACACAAGTAGATTCATCAAAATAACATGAGGTGTTTCTTCCACAATAAGAGTCCTACAGCTTGTAAACTCAAGGCTTTTTTACCGACTTTTAGAATATCTTAAGAATATCCCTTCATCACCTTTTGCTATCAAAAAAGTTTTCAAATCGATCTTTACCATTATTGTGTATGAAACACTTTGCAACTAAACACACACGAAAGAAAGAAACAAGAGGCTTCTTTCATTCCACATCTCATATGGAGTTTTTCCTTGTTCTTGGTCAAGATGGATCTGCTTCCGAGAGTAGCATGCAAATTGTTGATAGCTTCAAAAAAAAATCTCTTAGAATATCACCTTCAAAGAATCATTGTCCTTGGATTCTTTCGAGTCCTATTTCTTCTTTCAAAGAACACCATTCTTGTAGGGGTCCTTGCAGCCTAATGTTTCATGAGCGATTCCATTTGTTTTGTTAATCGATATAATATGATTGATAAACTCAGCCCTTTATCCGATCCGATTTTGACCACACTCGTATTCTTTTTCAAGATCGAGCCTTTTTCGGTAGTTCAGACAGTTTTGTTCGAAGTCTTTTCATACCGAGTAAGAATATGACCCATGTATATCTAGAGTAGTCATCAACTACCACAAGTGTGTATTTTTTCGCCATTAGTGCTCACAGTGTTATCGACCAAAGAGATCCATATGTAACAGTTGTAGTATTCTATCAGTAGAACCATATACTTTGCTTTTGAAAGATGCTCTTATTTGTTTTCCTTTCTGACAAGCATCACATACATGTTCTTTACTGAACACTTCATTGGGTAACCCCCTCACAAGTGCTAATCTTGCAAGTTTGTTCAGAGTTTTGAAGTTTAAGTGATTCATTCTTTTTTTGCCACAACCAACCGGGTATCAAGGAACTTTTTGCAACCAAACATGTATCTTTAGGAGTTGAACTCCAATCAAAGAAGATACACATTACCTTTTCTAGTACCAGTCAGTAGAATTTTCTGTGAAGTATTGTCTTTCACATAACATAAGTTCTTTGAGAACTCAACACTGAATCCTTTGTCACAAAATTGACTGATAGAAAGCAAGTTATGCTTTAGACCAAACACATATGAAACACCATGGATATGAACAGAGTCAACTTCAAGAGTTCCATATCCTTCCGGTTTGTCCTTTGAATTGTCTCCAAATGTGATCTCGAGGGCCTTTTTGCTCAACATAGTCAAGGATTAGTTGCTTATATCCCGTCATATGTCTTGAACATCCACTATTCGAGATATCATACAAAGCAGAGCCAATTCATTTCCACTCATCGCTTTTGGTATGTTGTATTCATTCATCTCAAGACCTTTTCTTTCACCTCTCTTCCAATGTATCCCATAAGACGATATCATCACCGCCACTATCTAAGAAAATCTCATCCGAGGAACCGAACCTTCTTCAAAATGTTCTTCTTCCTCAAAGAATCATAGCTTTCTTCTTGGAGAACTTTGTCTCTCTTGGCTTGTCTTTCCTTTTCTTTCTTTAAGACTCACCAAAAGATCCATATTGAAAGTGACCTTTCTTCCGACAAATTGTAACATCCGTTGGTATCACTTTCCTCCTTGGTCTTGGAGTCCTTCTTTTTGGATGAGGATCCTTCAGTTTTCTCGTCCTTTTCTTTTCTCAAATAATTGATCTCAAAGATTTTGAGTCTCTCTTGTACTGCATTCCTCGTAAATATTTCTTATATTTCCCATATCTTCTATTGAGTCTTTCAAACCTCATTGCCATCAAGATTAGCTTATCCTCCTCGCTTCATCCCGATTTTTAGCAAGTGAGTTTTCGTGACTCTCTAGACTTACAGATTTCTTTCGCTTTGAAAGTCACATTCTTGCTAGATGAAGAATCATCTTTGTCGCCATTTTTTTAGTTTTCTTGTCAATCACAAACTCATAAGCTTTCACCTTGAGAAAACTTGTTGATATGGCATGGAATCAATATTTTTGGTGTTTTCAATCACCACAGCATGTATATCCCATTTCTTAGATAATCCTCTAAGAATTTTCAGTGCAACTTCTCTCTGTAGGTTTCTTTTCCCAAGAGCACTCAGATCATTCATGATGCTAGTGAATCTGACCTCAAGTTTGTCAATGGATTCACTCTCTTCCATTTCAAAGCTATCAAACTTTCCAATAGCAACATAAAGTTTGTTTTCCTTAATATGATTTGTGCCTTGACACATAACAGCAAGTGTGTCTCATATTTCTTTTGCAGTTTCACAATGAGAAATCATCCCCATAACACCATCATCAATAGTGATATACAAAGTATCTTTAGCAATGTAGTCAAGATTGACTAACTTTCTCTCATCAGGAGTAAGTTGATCATCAGACTTTGGAAATTCATCTCTGGGATCATTCCTCTCAAGATCGTTGATTCTGGATTCACAACAAAGAATTTGATGGTCCTTCGTAAACCACTTCCACATTCTTTCATGTTTTGAATACGATGAGCCTCGCATTCTTAATCTCCATAGATCATAGCTCTCAACAGAGAACATAGGAAGTTTCTTAGAAGGCATAATGATCGAGTCTTGTAAGATATCAAAGAAATGATATCTATTCAAGAGACCACAAAAGTCTTTCAAAGAATTAGACTATGGCTACCAAAGCAAGTGGTCAAAATGAACCACCGCCTCGATACCACTTGTTGGTCCCGGTTAACGAGTCTCACACGTGTATGGGGGGGGGAATACACATGTTCAGTGATTTTTTAAACTTTTCTCTCACTGAGGTCATATGGGTCAGGTTGTCCTGATGATTTGGCTCTGAAAGGAAAAAATGGCCCTGAGTCAAAGTCTACTGAGACAATGATCCTGAGTTGCTTTCAGAGGCTTCAGATTAGCCCAACCGAGCCCGAAGTTTATCGAGATCCCGAAATGCTGATCGATAATTATCTTATCAAACCTCAAGAGAAAGTTAGTTTAGTTTTTGTAACTATCCGTTTCTAAATACTCAAGTGTGTGAAATGGTTGGCCCTATGTTTATACTCGTTTTAGCTTTGCTGAAAATCTTCCTTTAATGAAAGAGTGATTAAGGTTGTGATCAGTTTGATGCAAGTTCAGTGGATTGGTTCCAACTGAATATCAGTGAATTATGCTTTCAAAGGAAAAACATGCAAATGTATAATAATGCAAAGACAAAAAGCAAAACAACACAACAATTATAGTGGTTCGAGACTCAAGCTCCTACATCCACTCTCTCGACCTTCGTGAGAAATTCCTTAACCACTTCCTAAAGCTTTTCTCGCTAACTCATCAGAAGCTTACTCACTTTACTACTTTGAGTTTTCTTCGGGTCGACTAACCAAGAACTTACTAACTCAACACACACAAGTGTTCAGACTACCACAAGTAGCTTACTAACTTCTTCTCTAGAGTTTTCTGGCTAACTCACTGTAGCTTACTAACTCTTTACAACTCCAACTCACCAACAAAACACACACAAACTACCTTACAAAGGGTTTGGGTTTCTGGTTGGTTTCCAACTAGGATGAGACATCCTTTATAATAAGAACAATGCAAAGGCTAGGATATCTCTACTAAGCTTTTGATATTTCTTATCAATCTAGGCTTAGTGGATGAGCTCTTTTCAATGTGAAACACTTGGGAAATTCTAGGTTTTTCGAGTGCTTCAATTTGCAATAATACGAATGAGCTCTTGAGTTGCTTTCAAATTTCCTGGAACCTCTCAATGTAAAGGGTCACTAGTATTTATAGGCAACTTCACCAAGGTCACTCTTGAAAAACTATCCGTTGGAGGAGATAGCTTCATGAGTTTTCTCTTATGGTGTTTGATGAACGGCTATATTTAGGGGTTTGAATACTCCCTTGCATGTTTTAGGAAATATGCATTCATGTAGCCAATCACCACTTTTTGCGACCGAACATAAGATTACCGATATGCTTCAGTCCTCGTCATTTCAAAGGTCGTAAGAAAGTACAAAGGTTGTCTTCCTCCGATTGGTTTTGTCTTCAAGAAATGTAGACAAACATAACGGCTCTTTTGGTCAATCTCTCCCTAATGAGATAACCTTAAACAACACTTAGACTTAGTTCCTTTTGTTTCGCATATGAATGTCTTGGGCAATATCTATTTTTCTCGAGTAATCGCTTTTTCACGCTTTGTAGTCTTCGATAGATATTATTCAAAGGCCTCGAACATTCAAGTTATAATCGAGTATTCAAGATCTTTATCGAGACTTCAAGAATTCACCGGATCTTCAAGATCTTCGGTCTTCAAGATCTTATGAGTCTTCGTCTTCGTAGTCTTCGTCTTCAGCGACATAATCGAAGTCTTCAAAGGACATACGAAGTCTTCGCTTTCTTCAAAGAACTTCATCGAGTCTTCGCTTTCTTCAAAGAATCTATCGAGTCTTTAGTTACTTTTATCGAAGTCTTCGCTTTTCAAGAACTTATCGAAGTCTTCGCTTTTTCTTAAACTTATCGAAGTCTTCAGCTTTCTTAAACTTCATCGAAGTCTTCGTAATCTTCGAAACTTATCGAAGTCTTCGTAATCTAACCCCGATCTATATCTCACGACTATACATGGTGCGGATAACTTCCTGAACACTCTATACTGAATCCTGACTCAGTCTATCAAGATTATCCTGAACATGTCATACTCAGGAGTTTTGGGATCTAATCAAAATCTCTTTATTAAATTCATCTCCTAACAAATGTTCATATCAAAACTCCTACGGAATCTTATAAAAATGCATATTTGCTCAGTAAAATACGTTCGTTTTAAAAGGTTGTCAAGTCAAGAGTTAAAGAAAAATATACCAAAACTTTTCAATTTGATGTGTTATATGAATGCTCGAAGATTCGGAGTTAAAGATTTTGTAGAGAGTTTCTTTGAAAGAGAATTAGGGCAAAGATAATTTTTTAGGTTCCGAAATGCCTCTATATATAGAATTTACGGGAAAAGATTTTTGGAAAACCGAGATAAGAAACCCAAGTGTCTAATCAAAATAAACGACTGAGATTAGGCGGTTCATTTTAAAAAACAAATCGTGCGGTCAAGGATTTTATCGCAGCAGCTTTTGGATTTAAAAATTCCTAATAAATGCAATTTAATACATGTTCCCCACGTCCGCATTAAATTCTTGCAGGACGTATGTCATATGTACTTGAGTACAGTGAGAGACAGATAAGATCAAGTAAAAGTAAGCAGATATGATAAAAGAGATCAGAAAGGCGTATCTGATTGACTGATATCGTAACTAGTCAATACCACATGAAGTTCGATCTTGTCTGACTGCTTTAAGTTGATCTTATATTGGTTTCCTAATCCTTGACAAAATTTTCCCAACAATGTCCTCCCATCGACCCGCTTTCATCGATTTTTTTCTTATCGATTGAAGTTTCCTTCAATCAAGTTATTCTTCTTTGATCGTCCTTGATCGATTTTACCCCGATCGATTGAGGTTCTATTACTCAACTGATCTTTCCTTTCTAGTCAGTTTCTTAACCAACTGGTCTTGGAGACCAATAATCTTCTCCCAAGTCCAGAAGCCCTAACTCAACTGATAGTTCTCTAAACCTGACTTCAGCTAGTGGCTTGGTTAAGATATCATCTCTTTGCTTATCAATATGGATCTTTTCCATTCTGATGTTCTTCTTTTCAACATGATCTCTGATGAAATGATGTCTGATATCCACGTGCTTGCATCTGGTGTGTAGAACAGGGTTCTGAGTGATTGCAATAGCACTATTACTGTCACAGAATATAGGCACATTCATATTTATAATGTTATAATCCCTCAGTTCTGACTAAATCAAAGTAGTTGGGAGCAACAGCTTCTTGCGGCCATGTATTCTGCTTTAGTAGTAGATGTGGCAACAGATGTCTGTTTCTTAGAAAACCAAGACACCAGCTTTCACATAGATATAGGATAATATATTTTAAAATCCAATAAATGTAAGATAATCGACCCGAACAAGCCCAAATCTCACATGACATTTTAGCCCGATTTGGGCTTATTCATGTTAAATTGTTCTACATTTATAAATTTTAAAACATATTGTCGTATATTTACATATTTTAATAACATATTGTCTTACATTTGTCAAGTTCATAAAATTATTGTCCTTAAAACACACCCCCAAGTTATTGTACCTGGTTTATATGATGTTTAGTACCTGGTTTATATAATGTTTCCTGTTAGTTGGACAGTCGGCTGGTGGTGGGACTTCATCAAATGTATTCTAACTGTGTATAAAGTTTCTGTGTATTGCTGGAATGATTTGGTTTGCAAAATTTTAAAATGTTTACTATCAGAATTCATTCTCCATATGAATTCGTCTTTAATTGCCGGAAAATTTTAAAAACTAGTCCCATAATTTAGGAAAAGTTGCATTTTTTTATCTCATGTGAATATTCTATATATCAAAATGGTCCTAAAATTAATGAAAATTGACACGTGAACTTTACGCGATCGAAGTCAATCTTTCTTTATATTAAAATCTTTCTTTATAGTACCTCGTAACTTTTTCTCTAGTTTGAAAATAACGGTTGAAGATTGAGGTGTTTGACGTCGATTTTCATAGATAATCATTTGGAAATTATGGTATTTATGTTGACATCCTTTGTTTCGGATCTTGTCCAATTGTGCTCGTTTTTTCGATTTTCTCCATTTCCATCTCATCCAAATATTCCTAGTGATAGGCATAAGGTATCTCATTTATACTAAATAAATTAATGTATTGGTTGTTTGAAAATATATACTAATGGGATATAGGAGTGTTGGGGAATAAGTTGCACAGATCTATTCGGGGTGAATATTTAAATACAAATTTAATTCTTATAATTATTACTAGCGTGAATTAATCATATATTAATTCAAATAATAATCCAACAACATATCATGCATATAATAATTCACATAAAACCTACGCATGCGGAATTCTACGAGTTTATGTGAACGTACTTCTTGGGATGGCAACGGTGTGGCTGAATAGACTAACCGTAAGGACTTCCCAAGTATTCCCTTAGCCCTCGTTCGACTATCCGGTGGAAGGATTCTTGTGAACGATTTAACAAAAGGAAAATAAATATGTTGCACCACCTTTGTGGATTTACTAATTTTTCCAGCACATGGAATTGTACACTACTCACAATTGTCGTTTTTCAAAAAAATACAATCTGTCGACGTTACAAAATATTTGATATTTTATCGACGCTGATATTTTTCCGAAAAATCAATTTTCGTGTGTTGCTAGGAATGAAACATTCATCCCCTATTTATAGATACCAAGATGGACGAAATTTTGTGATAAAATATTGTGGAAAAATCTTTTCTTGATCTCCAAGAAATCTTGAATATATCTCTTATATTCTTTTTCCCATAATTATAATATTCCACAAAAATTCCACCTTATCTACATTATGGAATTTTCGAAAATATTGGGGTCAAGAATCCAAGTTTTGGATCTTCTTGAATTTATGAGATATTCTTGTATTTCAAGAAATACATATCTTCCATAATATATTTTCAAGAAAATCAAGAAAATCTTTCTTGCCCTATATTTTCATATTTTCGAAAAACACATATGGATTAACCAAGTGGCAGATTTCTTGATTTTAATGAGATAATCTTGTATTCCAAGAATACATATCTTCATTCCATAACAAAATTCTTTCTCCCAACTTCATCCATAATTTTTGAAATTTTATTGGAAAAATAAGCAACATTATTTATTTTATTTTAATCACCTTTTCAGTTAATGGACTATATGTTGGGCTACTCAGGAGGCCTTTTGGAGAATTAAGATTGGACCTTCTAATGGACCTTGAATATCTAATATTGAGCCACAATATAATTCAAGCCCATAAATATTAATTAATCCCACTACATAATTAATATTGCACTATCCATCTTAACCCATATTACAGTCAATATGGCTCCCGGTCATTATTTCCCGTGTTTAAGATTATCTAGCCCATTAATTAATTCAAGCCACTGACATAGATTTCCATTAATTAATATCTTTTATCCTTGGTCAAGGAACGGTTCAACATTATTATCCATACCGGAAACTAATTCCACTTGCAAGATTTGGTATGATAAAGCTTATGAACCTCCCAATGGGGCAAATCGAACAAGCGTACTTGCACACGATTCTTCGTATTAAATCTTAGCAATCACATGTGACTAATAATATTGCCCAAGATAAAAAGTATTGAATCTCGTTGATTCGCTACCCATGATAAGTCAAAGCAATAGTTACCAATCCCACGTGATCCTATTTAAGGGTCGAAGATTAAGAAATAACGAACCACTGAGGTCTAATTCTTCCTTGTTCAGTTCTGAAGAATTTATCCTCATGTAGGTCCTATTCAGTGCATCAGTCATGCACTAGTGTAATCTCTTGGTCAAGACAAGCCAATCTGAGTCTTACACTTCAACCTTTCACGATGGGTTGTTCATTTCCATCTAGGTCGTGAATGGCATACTTTTAGTTACAAGGGACTGTTAATTTAATCTTTTGTGATCTGGTATCACTAAATTAACTACAATGTAACACGTACGACTTATTGAACAGTTATGCAGTAAATGTATGTAACATTCGATAATATTTAAAGCATCAGTGATAAACAATTTATTTCAGTAAATAAGTCTGAAAATTCAGTTTCGATTATACAAAGTAAAAAGCATACTTTCCAGTATAATCCCAACAAGGAGCAGCACTAGTTTTGTAGTATATATTATTACAACTTGGTTTTTTATTAGCTGATCCACTTTCAATTTGCTTGTTAGTTAGTTATGGGGTAATTACCAGCAGAAACAAAAAAAACTACCCCACTTGCTACCCAATACAATTACCTTTAAAAATATAACTCCACTATAAAATTTTGTCCATAATACCCTCATCTGAATTTTATAATTACTTTTTAAGAAAAAAAAAGAGGGCCCACCATATCAAACACAAATTAAATTTTCTTACGGATTCTTCATTATCTCATTGTACTCTCTCTCTCACTCTCATACCAAGCTTTCTCTCACCACCGCTATCACCAATATCTTTTCTCTTTCTATATGGTGATGGTGGTGAGAGGGGCACATGGTGGAGGGGGATTTTTACGGTTCTTTTATTGCAGTGGATGTTGTGGTTGTGGTGGAGAGGGGGTTTCATGACGTCGGGGGTTCACGACGGCGGAGGTGGAGACGGATCTAGGATCTAGTGGCGCCAGGGATGGCGGAGGCAAAGGTGGTGGTGGTTTTAGGGATCTGGTGGGCTATGGCGTGGATTTGAATCCCCATCTCACTTTTCTCTCTCTATATCTCACCCAAAAAAAATTATCACCCAATTTTTTTCTCTCACCACCTATTTCTTTATTTTCTCTCAACGGATGCTACCCCCATCTCTATTTCTTTCTCTATATCTCCCTCTATCTCTACACAAAATGGCGGTGGGTGGTTGATGTTTGGTTCTGATGGTGGTGGTTGGATTTGGTTGGTTGATGGGGCAGCGGCGGCGGTGGATTTGTTGTCACGGGGCGGATCTAGGGTTTGGGAGATGGTGGAGGCGGCGGGGGGTGGCGGTAGATGATGAGAATGGTGAGGGGAGATGACAAAATCGTTGCATTTATCTAATGTAAGTTGAAACTGTAGAAGGATTGTATCTCATAGTGAAGTTGAAGTTGTAAGAGGATTTTTGTTTGTTGATTTCTCTAATGTGTTTTTTCTGGGTTTTTGATTGAATTCTCATTATGAATTTATGGGCTTTTTTGTTAATTTTTTCTAGGTTTCTACAGATTCTTATTGGTTAATGATTTTGTTATAATTAGGCAAGATTTGTGTTTACTAGTTGAAGTTAGGCAAGAGTCTTGCTTTTTTCTCTGAAGAAACTTTTTCATTCAACTATGAAGAATTAGTACTTTTGAGCTTTTGGATGAGAGTAAGTTACATGTGCCTTAGGAAAAAATATGTTATAAATTGAATTAATTGTGAGAAAATTACATTTAACTTCTCATTCTTATGATGTCTTTCAGCCGACTTCGATGCAGTTCTAGTTATTGACACATATGCAATGTGAAGATGCAATTGTTGAAGTGTATACGTAATGTGTTATGGTGTATGCAATGTACTTAGTGTATATGTATATTTTTACAATGCATTTGGGTTATATATGTAATGTATTATGTATTTATGCAATGTAGTTAGTGTGTATGTAATGTATTTTTTAATAATGTATTTTTTCTGGGACATATGCAAATCTATCTTGAACAATGCATATTTCGGTTAGCGAACAATTTTTTTTGTTGGTTATGTACGTTTTTTAGAGATTAAATTAGCAAATTAACACAATCAACAAATAAATTCTAATAAAATTATTTTATTAGTTACTAAAATAATAAGAAGCATTTCTTTTTCAATTAAAATAGAGATAATATATTAAATGAGAAAAAAAATCAAAAAAATAAGAGATGGGGACTTGAGATTACCACAAAATAAAAATAATTCTTAAATGAAAGATAAGGAAAAAAATATTGATAAATTAAATAAATTCAACAAAAAACAAATGTGGTGTGAACCTTGACACCTGCAGTATGGTTGCAATGTATTGTCCCATCAAAATTACTTTTTGCCTAATTAAATTTGCTTTTAATTTATTCAATTTTGGTAGATGGATAGCAGGGGTAGATTGGGCTTTATACATGCCTCAAAGAGTCAATTTATACCTGGCAGCTATTTTCATTTTACAATTGTACTAGAGAGTTTTTCCCCCGTTAGTTATCAAATCAAGGTGCAATATTCACAAAAATTCTGCTTAGTATTGCACTATAATACTAATATCTGGTTAATCAAACATATGAAACAAGATTACATACATATTATCCAGAACAACTTTTTACTTTTTCAATTTAAGTCCTGAAGGTAGCAGTATTATTCTTTTATGTTCAAAAATTTTTTTTTTTTTTTTTTGAATCTAAATGTGATGCGCATGCGACTCCTTTAAAATTCAGTGCTTCACATGCTAATTTCGGCGAAAATTCAAATTTCAGGGCAAAATTTGCTAAAATTAATATATGGACGACTTCAATTGAAAAAGTAAAATGTTACAGGATTGAAAGTTGAACCATCATAAATTACAGGAATAGTTTTGAAATTTTATCTATTTTTAACTTTTTTGCTCTTATATTTTTCAACAGAGTCCTTTATATATATCTTTACTTTTTGCCCTTTTTTCTCCTATATTTTCACATAATCATTTATATCTATTACTATATATAAAGGGGCTCTAGCTCAAATTCGGCAAGTAACCTCTAAGTTCCCGGTTACACAAATAGGTGCCAGCAGCTGCTCACAATCACGCGTCATTTTCCTTCATTTCTTTTTATTTAAAATATTTATGACAAAATCTTCATAAGAAATGATCACTTTGAAACATAGGGACTGAAAGTGCTTTGGAAATATTCTCTAAAGTGAAAAATTTCCATGTAACAAGATGATTTTATTTTTAGTCCAGGACAACTTTTCACTTTTTCAAATTTTAATTGTGAAGTTATTGGTATTATTACTTTGTGTTTAGAAAAGTAGTTTTCTTTGTTGGAATCTACACGTGAGGGCATGTGACTCCTTTAAAATTGAGGATTTTTTATTTGATGATTTTCGTGAAATTGTTATTTTATTTTTTTGGTAGAATGTTAGATGATGAAGACATGCAAGTGATTTTTTGTATTTTGGTTGCAAATGCGGAGTTTTTCAGGTTTGGGGTATGATATGGGGCCTATTTTCCTCTAGAAATTGTGCCCAAGAAGTGTTCACCCTCCAATTTTGGCAACTAACGGATTTCGTTAAGTATTTAACGGTTGGGACAAAATCTGTATAAAAAATGATTACTTTGAACATAGGGACCGAAAGTGCTTTGGAAATATTCTAATGGGACTAAAGTGAAAATTTTCCCTGTAACAGGATGATTTTATTTTTAGTCCTGGACAACTTTTCACTTTTTCAATTTTAGTCCTGAAGGTATCAGTATTATTCCTTTATGTTCAAAAAAGTAGTTTCTTTTTTTGGTTGGAATATACACGTGAGGCGAATGTGACTCCTTTAAAATTGAGGTTTTTTAAATTGAGGATTTTTTTGAAATTGTTATTTTATTTTTTGGATCGAATGTTAGATGATGAAGACACGCAAGTGATTTTTTGTATTTTGGTTACGAATGCGGAGTTTTTTAGGTTTGGGGTATGATATGGGTCCTATTTTCCTCCAGAAATTCTAACCTAGAAGTATTCACCGTCCAATTTTGGCAACTAACGGATTTCGTTAAGTATTTAACGGTTGGGACAAAATCTGCATAGAAAATGATTACTTTGAAACATAGGTACCAGAAGTGCTTTGGAAATATTCTCATGGGACTAAAGTGCAAATTTTCCCTGAACAAAGATGATTTTATTTTTAGTGCAAGACAACTTTTCACTTTTTCAATTTTAGTTCTGAAGGTATCAGTATTATTCCTTTATATTCAGAAAAGTAGTATTTTTTTTGTTAGAATCTACAAGTGAGGCGAATGTGACTCCTTTAAAATTGAGGATTTTCATGAAATTGTTATTTTATTTTTTCGATCGAATGTTAGATGATGAAGTCATGCAAGTGATTTTTTGTATTTGGTTGAAAATACCGAGATTTTCACGTTTGGGTATGATATAAGGCCCATTTTCCTCCATAAATTCAGCCCTAGATGTGTTCATCCTCCAATTTTTGCAACTAACGGATTTCGTTTAGTATTTAACGGTTGAGACAAAATCTGCATAAAAAAGGATTACTTTGAAACATAGGGACCGAAAGTGCTTTGGAAATACTCTCATGGGACTAAAGTGTGAATTTCCCTGTAACAAGATGATTTTATTTTTAGTCCAGGACAACTTTTCACTTTTTCAATTTTAGTCCTGAAGGTAGATGTATTATTCCTTTATGTTCAGAAAAGAAGTTTTTTTTTTGTTGGAATCAAAATGTGAGGCGCATGCGACTCCTTTAAAATTGAGGATTTTGGTGAAATTGTTATTTTATTTTTTGGATCGAATGTTAGATGATGAAGACATGAAAGTGATTTTTTGTATTTTGGTTGCAAATGTGGAGTTTTTCAGGTTTGGGGTATGATATGGGGCCTATTTTCCTCTAGAAATTCAGCCCCAGAAGTGTTCACCCCCCAATTTCGGCAACTAACGGGTTCCGTTAAGTGTTCACCCCCCATAAAAAAGGATCACTTTGAAACATAGGGACCGAAGTGCTTTGGAAATATTCTCATGGGACTAAAGTGTAAATTTTACCTGTAACAAGATGATTTTATTTTTCGTCCGGGACAACTTTTCACTTTTTCAATTTTAGTCTTGGAGGTATCAGTGTTATTCCTTTATTTTCAAAAAAATAGGCTTTTTTTTTGTTGGAATCTACATGTGAGGTGCACGTGACTCCTTTAAAATTGTTAATCTTTAAATTGAGAATTTTCGTGAAATTGTTATTTATTTTTTGGATCTAATGTTAGATGATGAAGACATGCAAGTGAATTGTTTAGTTTTGGTTGCAAATGCGGAGTTTTTCTGGTTTTGGGTATGATATGGGGCCTATTTTCCTCAAGAAATTCTGCCCTAGAAGTGTTCACCCTCCAATTTTGGCAACCAACGGATTCCGTAAAGTATTTAATGATTGTGACAAAATCTGCATAAAAAATGATCACTTTGAAGCATAGGGCCCGAAAGTACTTTGAAATTATTCTCTTGGGGACTAAAAGTGCATTTTTCCCTATAACAAGATGATTTTATTTTTAGTCCGGGGTAACTTTCCACTTTTTCAATATTAGTCCTGAAGGTATCAGTATTATTCCTTTATGTTCAGAAAATTAGTTTTTTTTTTTTTTTGGAATCTACATGTGAGGCGCATGTGACTCCTTTAAAATTGAGGATTTTTAATTTGTCGGTGAATTCGTACAACTGGAGTGTTACCCAACCAAAAAAATGGGGTGAATTGAGTTTAATTTGGAGTGGGTCGGCTGATGGTGATATAGCCTTTTAGGTTGGGTGACACTCCATGTGTGCGAATTTGCTCCAAATTAATAATTTCAAAATTTTAAAAGGATCATGTGAGCTTCACATACTAATTCCGGCGAAAGTTTAAATTTCAGGGCAATAACTTTAGGGGGGTTGTATTTTAAGGACAATAATTTTACAGACTTGAAAATGTAGGACAATATGTTTTAAAATATATAAAAATAGGACAATATGTTTTAAAATCTGTAAATGTAGGACAATTGTGCCCGAATAAGCCAAAATTGGGCTGAGAGATTCGGCCTCAATTGTCCTACATTTACATATTCTTAAAACATATTGTCCTATATTTAAAAATTTTAAAACATATTGTTCTATTTTTACAAGTTTTAAAATATACTGTCCTACATTTCCAAGTCTTTAAAATTATTGTCCTGAAAACACAACCTCCCCTAAGTTAATGTCCTTAAAACACATTATTCCCCAAAAATAACAAAAATTTATACCTGGAGGATTTAAATTGAAAAAGTAAAAAGTTTCAGGACTAAAAATTGAATCATCATAAATTACAGGTCTAGTTTTGAAATTTTCCCTATTTTTAACTGTTGTGACCTAGATTTTGTATCTAGGACAACGCGATGATACGAATTGGATCAAACAAATAACAAATAACAACTACGAAATACGCTTTAGATATGGTTACCCAGTTCGTCTTTTGAATAAGACTACGTCTGGGGGCTCCCAAGCCAAGAGTGTTTTATTATATTTTCTGCCTAGAATGCTAGAATTTTTGTGTCCTTACAAGGAGCGTTACATGTTGTATTTATAGACCAGAAACTAGGGTTTACTTCTTCGTGGGCTTCCTCTATCGGGCTTGCCAAGCTTCCTGCCGCCCTATCTAGGGTTTCCCCGGTCGATCCCGTGATTTCCGCATCTGGATATACTTGCCTTGCTTACCCCGTGATATCCGCGCTTTCAGTTATCCGTATCTTTGCCAATTATAGCCGCTTGAGGTCGCTTCCGACTTGTGGCCTTTCTCGAGGTCGAATGTGACCTTCTCACTTCTTCCAAGTCGTCGTGCGACCTTCTTTTATCCTGGGTAAGTCGTTCAACGACCTCCCAAGCCAAGTTGAAGTCGCTCTACCAGATCTCCTTACCGAGTAGGATTATTCCATGGTACAACAATTGCCCCTCAAGTCGAGGTTGCGTGCTCGCATCGGTACCTAGACTTGATCCATAACTGGGACGACTAGGGGAGAATCAACCTCGGGAAGCATCCCCGAGACGCTTGGTAGATCGTGGGAAAGCAGACCGTTACACCGATTTGTGCGGTATTCGATGGATTTTGCCATGATGATGCTGCAGGCGGATGAGGTCATGCGCCGCAGGCTCCTCCAATCGGTGAGCGCAGTGCAGGTCACGCATGTCTCGTGCGACTTCGTTTCTCAGAGAGGGGTCCGACTTATGTCTTTATTGCAATTCGGCCCCCGCTTTCTTCTATAAAAGGGGCTAGGGTTCCACACCCGTTGATATTTCTCCTTCGCGCGCAGCTCCAGTCTTCCCTCATACTCAAGCTTCTTTCTATCCGGCGAGACTCCGACGAGATCACACCCAGGTAATTCTCCCCTCTTCCACACTTTTCCTATGGCTTCCGGCTCTTGTGCGCTCGCCGCGCCGAGTCCTCCGGTCTCCTCATCTTCTGACGAGGACAACGTCGCCATTGCCCAGCTCCAACAACTCCGCGCCTCTCGCTCCGTCACCGCGAGGGCGGATCTTCATCCGCGGCCATCCGACATGTCGTCCGTGACACCGAAGGGATGGATGAGCGCTTTTTTCAAGAGTTGGAGGATAGTACTCACCTTCCTCCTTTGGATATCGGTACGCTCCGTCCGGCCGCGTCAGAAAGGGAGGAGCCCGCCGGTTGTTGGGGAATTAATTGCTCGGATCTATTCGGGATGAATATTTAAATATAAATTTAATTCTAAAAATTATTACTAGCATGAATTAATCCTATATTAATTCAAATAATAATTCAACAACAAATCATGCATATAAACAGTTCACGTAAATCCTACGCATGCGGAATTACTACGAGTTTACGTGAACTTATCTCTTGGAATGGCAATGGTCTCGTCGATGAAAATACACCAAAAGACCTTCCCAAGTATTCCCTAGTCCTTGCTCGATAATCCGGTGGAAGGAAGCTCGCGAACAATTAACAAAAGGGAAAATAAAATTTGTTGCACCACCTTTGTGGATTTACTAATTTTTCCAGCACATGGAATTGTACTTGGGAATGAAACATTCATCCCCTATTTATAAAGGGTGGTGGCCGATTTTCTACATGGAATAGGGAGGAAAAAATCTCTTCTTGATCTCCAAGAAATCTTGATTATATCTCCTATATTCTTTTCTCCATAATTAAAATATTCCATAAAAATCTCACTCTCTTATTTGTTATGGAATTTTCGAAAAAGAGGATAAAGATTCCAAGATTTGGATCTTCTTGAATTTTGAGATATACTTGTATTCCAAGAATACATATCTTCCATAATATCTTTTCAAGAAAATCTTTCTTTTCCTTCTTTTTCTTTAATTTCGAAATTTCCAATATAAATAACCAAGTGGGAGATTTCTTGAATTTAATGAGATAATCTTGTATTCCAAGAATACATATCTTCATTCCATAACAAAATTCAAAGAAAATCGTTCTCCACTTTTATTCATATTTTTCGAAAAAATGAGGAAAAATAAGCAACAAAATTTATTTTATTTTTAAACACCTTTTTCAGTTATTGGACTTTATGTTGGGCTACTTGAGGGGCCTTTAGGAGAATTAAGATTGGACCTTCCAATTGACCTTGAATTATCAATATTGAGCCACAATATTATTCAAGCCCATAAATATTAATTAATCCCACTACATAATTAATATTGCACTATCCATCTTAACCCATATTACAGTTAATATGGCTCCCGGTTATTATTTCCCGTGTTTAAGATTATCTAGCCCATTAATTAATTCAAGCCACTGAAATAGCTTTCTATTAATTAATATCTTTTAACCTTGGTAAAAGAACGGTTCAACATTATTATCCATACCGGAAACTAGTTCCACTTGCAAGATTTGGTATGATAAAACTTATGAACCTCCCAAGGGGGCAAATCGAACAAGCGTACTTGCACACGATTCTCCGTATTAAATCTTAGCAATCGCATGTGACCAATTATATTGCCCAAGGTATAAAGTATTGAATCTCCTTGATTCTCTGTTACGTTTTTGATATTTTCTTGATGATTGTAATATGTTTTTTGAGTTTTTCTGGAATAATATTGTTGTTAATATAAATTGCTTGATGAACAAGATATGAAGATTTGAAGATATGAAGAATTAGTGAGAGAGAGAATTAGATAGGAGGAGAGGTAGTTAGAAGAGAGAGAATGATGTAAATTTTCTGATATTTCCATTCATCGGCCAGTGCCATATTTGTAACTAACATTGGGGTCCACACAACAGTGGATATTCTTTAGGTAATTTAAAAATAGAATCTAAAATAGATAAAGGATATTCTAGATTATTCTAAATGTTTGGGCCCATTTACGGGAAGCCCAAACCTTCCTTCATTCTGATAACCCGTTCAGATGATTTGGCTCAGATATAACCTGAGCCTCAGTCTTCTCGCTCAGATAGATTGGCTCAGGTGGATCCTGAGCCTCAATTTTCTCGTTCAGATAGATTGGCTCAGGTGGATCCTGAGCCTCAGTTTCTTCGTTCAGCTTCTTTGGCTCAGGTGGATCCTGAGCCTCAGTTTCTTCGTTCAGTTTCTTTGGCTCAGGTGGATCCTGAGCCACAGGTTCCTCATTCAGGTTTCCTACTGACGAAGGAAACCCTGATTTTAACTCTCTTTTCGTACCCATCTCTTTACTCTTCATATTTCTCTCTGGTCTCGCAACAATACTCCCTCCAACGAAAGATCCTTGTCCCCAAGGATGGAATGTAGGAAAATTTCGCAGAACAAAGGCGGTATATTCTTGTGAATCAATTTTCCAATCTTCGGTAACCCAAAAGACACGAACCTGATCTTTCTCTTTTCCGCTTTCCAGGTATCGAAGTCGCTCTGTGACATAGTAAGGTTGGATCGCGAAAAGACCGTTGTTATCAACATCTGGAAGACTCTGTGAAGGTACATACTTAACCCTATGTGTTTCTTGAGTAAAGAAACATGGAAGACAGGGTGAATCTTTGACCCAATTGGTAGATCTAATTTGTAAGCCACACTCCCTACCCTTTGCAGGATTGTATAGGGGCCAAAGTATTTTGTTGATAACTTCAAATTCTTTCGGTATTGAATGGAATTCTACCGAAAGGGTTGAAGTTTGAGAAAAACTTGGTCTCCTACCTCGAAAACCCTCTCTTGTCTATGCTTGTCTGCTTGTACCTTCATGCGATTCTGTGTTTTGACTAGATTAGCCTTGACTTACTGTATGATGTGCTGTCTGTGAGTAAGCAGATCTGTAACCTCTTCATTTGTTGAATCCAAATATGGCCCATAAGTGAATCATGTAGGAGTATACCCGTAGAGAGCCTCAAAAGGTGTCATCCTCAGGCTTGAATGATAATTTGTGTTGTACCAGTATTCTGCCATGGGTAGCCACTTCAACCACTGCTTAGGGTTGTCACTTATTAAACACCTCAAGTACTGCTCCAAACATTGATTCACCCTTTCAGTCTGTCCATCAGATTGGGGGTGATAAGATGAACTTAGGTGTAATTGAGTTCCCACCAACTTAAATAGTTCCTTCCAAAAATAGCTAGTAAATATTTTGTCCCTATCACTCACTATACTAGCTGGTAACCCATGCAACTTATAGATAACATCCAAAAACACCTTAGCTAAAGATGTAGCAGTATATGGATGTGATAAGGCTATGAAATGTGAGTATTTAGTGAATCTGGCCACTATTACCCATATCACATTCTTTCCCCAAGAATTAGGAAGCCCCTCTATGAAATCCATAGAGATATGTGACCATGCTTGGTCTGGTATGGGTAAGGGTTGTAGGAGACCAGGGTATAAACCTGGGCTTGACTTATTTCTAGCACATACTTCACACTTCTTGACCCACATCAACACATCATTTTCATATTAGGCCAAAAAAACATCCACTTAAGCCTCTGATAAGTTCCTGTAACCCCAGAATGCCCTCCATAGGGTGTGGAGTGCATTTCAGAAAGGATTAAATCTCTTAATCCACTACTGCTACCCATAACCAGCCTCTTTTTATATCTCAGAATGCCATTAGTGAACTGAAATAAGGGATAAGTATTAGGATCAGTACCTTTGGCTTTGATGATTTCCTTAATGTAACCATCATCAGTGTAACTTAGCAGGACCTGATCCAACCAAGTTGGGACCATTGTAGATATAGCAGAACAACTGTTCTCCTTCCTGGATAATGCATCAGCTGCACTGTTCTCACTCCCCTTTTTATACAAAATCTCATAGTCAAGACCCAACAACTTAGTAATCCATCTTTGTTGTAGTGGAGTTACCACCTTCTGGTCCAGAAGGTGTTTCAAGGATTGTTGGTTAGTCTTTATAGTGAATTTCTGCCCCTGCAAGTAGTGTTTCCACTTCTCAATGGCCATTAGTACTGCCAATAACTCCCTCTCATAGACAGAGAGTGCTTGGTTCCTTGGACACAAGGACTTACTCATGTAAGCAATGGGCTTTCCTTCTTGCATGAGAACAGCCCCAATTCCCTTCCCACTAGCATCAGTTTCCACCACAAACCTCTTTGTGAAATCAGGTAATGCTAGCACAGGGACACTCACCATGGCTTCCTTCAACTTCTGAAAAGCTAGGTCTGCCTCAGGGTTCCATTTGAAACTGTCCTTCTTGAGTAAGGAAGTGAGTGGTTTGCTGATGAAACCATATCCCTTCACAAATTTCCTGTAATACCCTATTAAGCCTAAGAAACCCCTTAGTTGTTTAATGGTTTGTGGTTTTGGCCATTGAACCATACACTCAATCTTTCCTGGATCAGTGGCAACTTCATCTTTAGAAATTATGTGGCCCAAATACTCCACATTAGTCTGGCCAAAACTACATTTGCTTCTCTTAGCAAACAACTTATTGGCCCTCAAAAGTTGTAAAACTGCTTCCAAGTGAACTAAATGTTGTGTTTCCTCGGTGCTGTAAATGAGGATATCATCAAAAAAGACCAACACAAATTTCCTCAAGTGATCCCTGAACACCTGATTCATCAGTGATTGAAATGTAGCAGGTGCATTGCACAACCCAAATGGCATCACTAGGAATTCATAATAACCATTATGGGTCCTGAAAGCAGTCAACTGCCTATGCTCCTTCTTCATTAGGATATGAAAGTACCCTGACCTCAAGTCTATCTTTGAAAAGATCTTAGCACCTTTAAGCTCATCTAGTAACTCATCAATGATAGGAATAGGGTAGTTGTGCTTGATTGTGAGTTCATTAAGGTACCTGTAATCCACACATAGCCTCCAGGTGCCATCGTTTTTCTTCACCAAAATCACAGGTGAAGCAAAAGGGCTCTTACTGTGTTGAATTACTCCTGTAGTCAGCAAATCCTTTACAATATTCTCAATCTCCTCCTTATGACTGTGAGAAGTTCTATATGGATACTGCTGTTTAGGGATGCTCCCTGGTTTGAGTATAATCTGGTGTTCCACCCCCCTCCCTGGTGGTAATTCTACTGGTTCCTCAAATATATCCTTATAAGCTAGTAGTAGCTTATGTAATTCAGGATCATCTTCAGTGTGGGTAGGAGGTGCTGATGTAATTAAATACATCTCATTAACTTCCTTAAGGGCCTCTGTGTGGATCATCTGATACAATCCCACATCAGAAATCAACTTACATTCAGCTGATGAAGTAAGTGCTTGTAGTTTCACCCTCTTCCCAAGCAAGTTGACTGTGAAAGTCATCTTTTCATAGTCAAGCTCAATAGGTGTGCAAAATTTTAACCAATCCCCTCCTAGGATCAGATCACAACCCTCATTCTCCAACAGCCTCAGTGGGTAGGTGAATTGATGTCCTCAAGATATTCCAAGTGAAAGGATTCACTTGTTGTGAGCTGACCAACCTTTGCCCATTAGCAACCTTCACCAATATGGGTTTAGCATCACTCAATGGGCATTTGAGCCTTTTAGCAGTAGTCTTTTGTATAAAACTCAGGGTGCTACCTGAGTCTATGAGAATGTGGAGTTTGTGGTGTTCAAACTCCCCAAAAAGCCTCATGGTAGTAACTCCATCTTCACCACTTAGAGCATTTAGTGACATCTGGACCTCTTCCATGATGCAGCCCCATAAACAAACTGTTCTCTCCCTTCAAAAGGGTAGGAGAAGAGAAGGTTTGAGTATCTTCCTCTTCTTCTGCCAGAATCATGTATGAAATTCTTTGTTTGCATTTGTGCCCATGCACAAAAAGTTCATCACAGTTGTAACATAGTCCCTTCTCCCTCCTAGCTGCCATCTCTGTAGGAGATAAGATTTTGAAAGGTGGTTTCCCTTTACTGGTAGGGCCCCCAGTAACATCACCCTTCTTCCACTGCATAAAATTAGAGTTAGAGTTAGGGTTAGGGTTGTGGTTAGGATTAGAAACCCCGAATAGGGCTTGAGTTTTTTAGTTAGTCAGTTGAAGAAATGATCTTGCTTCCCGCCTCTATTTAATAGCATGTTGAAGTGTGGTAGGTTCAAACATGGCTCTTGAGCTTGTAGCTCTTCATTAAGTCCTCCAATGAAACTTGCCACAAAGTAGGTTTCTGAGAATACATCCCCAGTAACTACCAGCATACAAGCTTTCAGCTCCTCATACTTATCAACATAATCTTCATAGCTACCAGTTTGTTTGAGTTTGTTAAACTTCGAAATCATCAGAGAATCCTTAATCTCATCAAATCTAGTTGAGAGAATAACCAAAAAATTGTGCCCAAGTTAATTCCACATTTCTTTGATTGAAATTCTTAACCCATAGTGGTTTCTTTTACCCTCAAAATGGATAGTAGCCAAAGTGATTTTTTGTTGATCACTCATACTGGGCATAAGCTTAAAATACCCATTGGATCTCAGTACCCATAACCTAGGTTTAGAGCCATCAAACCTAGGGAATTCGATCTTAGGCACTGGGTTGTGAAATTGAGTACCATCGCTTAACCTCCTTGAGATTCCCTCGACATCGATAGGATGATCCCCACCAAATAGCCCGTAGTTAGGCCCTCCACCACCGATCCAAAGCTAGGACTCCCCAAAATAGAAGGCCCTTCATTGTGACCCTTGCCTTTTTCCATATTCAACAACTTGAAATCGCATAGTTGCCAAAGTGTTAGTCATAAGCTCAAATTTCTCTTCCATCTTGGTTGTTAAACCATGCATATTGTCTGTTAGCTTCCCTTCAACTGCTTCCAGCTTCATGGCTTCTGTTTGAATTAATAATTCCAGCTTTCTGTGTGATTCTTGCATATCTTTGGAGCGCGTTCCCTCGGCCATGATCAAAACTTGGCTCTGGAATACCACATGTTACGTTTTTGATATTTTCTTGATGATCGTAATATGTTTTTTGAGTTTTTCTGGAATAATATTGTTGTTAATATAAATTGCTTGAAGAACAAGATATGAAGATTTGAAGATATGAAGAATTAGGGAGAGAGAGAATTAGATAGGAGGAGAGGTAGTTAGAAGAGAGAGAATGATGTAAATTTTTTGATATTCCCATTCATCGGCCAGTGCCGTATTTATAACTAACATTGAGGTCCACACAACAGTGGATATTCCTTAGGTAATTTAAAAACAGAATCTAAAATAGATAAAGGATATTCTAGATTATTCTAAATGTTTGGGCCCATTTACGGGAAGCCCAAACCTTCCTTCATTCAGATAACCCGTTCAGATGATTTGGCTCAGATATAACCTGAGCCTCAGTCTTCTCGCTCAGATAGATTGGCTCAGGTGGATCCTGAGCCTCAGTTTTCTCGTTCAGATAGATTGGCTCAGGTGGATCCTGAGCCTCAGTTTCTTCGTTCAGTTTCTTTGGCTTAGGTGGATCCTGAGCCTCAGTTTCTTCGTTCAGTTTCTTTGGCTCAGGTGGATCCTGAGCCTCAGGTTCCTCATTCAGGTTTCCTACTGACGAAGGAAACCATGATTTTAACTCTCTTTTCGTACCCATCTCTTTACTCTTCATATTTCTCTCTGGTCTCGCAACATTCTCTACCCGTAATAAGTCAAAGCAATAATTACTAACCACACACGATCCTATTTAAGGGACGAAGATTAAGAAATAACGAACCACTGAGGTCTAATTCTTCCTAGTTCAGTTCTGAAGAATTTGTCCTCCTGTAGGTCCTATTCAGTGCATCAGTCATGCACTAGTGTAATCTCTTGGTCAAGACAAACCAATCTGAGCCTTACACTTCAACCTTTCACGATGGATTATTCACTTCCATCTAGGTCGTGAATGGTGTACTTTTGGTTACAAGGAACTGTTAATTTAATCTTCTGTGATCTGGTATCACTAAATTAACTATAATGTAACACGTACTATTTATTGAACAGTTATGCAGTAAATATATGTAACATTCGATGATATTTAAAGCATCAGTGATAAACAATTTATTTCAGTAAATAAGTCTGAAATCCAGTTTTGATTATACAAAGTAAAAAGCATACTTTCTAGTATAATCCCAACAATCTCCCACTTATACTCAAAGTCTGCTTTTAAGTATACTACAACATGTCTCGTGTAGTCTGTGACATCTAATGTCACCTACACGAACCTAATAATTTATCCCACTTATACTCAAAGCAGATTGGCAACGGTCTTGACACCCATTCCTTCCACATGTCTCTCGAATGTATTATGAGGCAGACTCTTTTTGAATGTATCAGCTAGGTTGTCTTCTGACGTGATCTTTGCCACCTCTATATCTCCTCTCTTAACGATTTCTCGCATAAGATGGTATTTCCTTTCAATGTGTTTGCTGGCCTTGTGGGCTCTTGGTTCCCTTGAATTTGCAACTGCTCCGGCATTGTCACAGTAAACAGTGACTGTGCTGGGCAAATTCGAAACTACATCCAAGTCCACTAGGAAGTTCTTGAGCCAAACCGCTTCTTTCGCTGCCTCGCAAGCAGCTACATATTCGGCTTCCATGGTAGAAGCTGCGATGCATTTCTGCTTAATGCTTCTCCACGTCATGGCTCCTCCCCCCATGCAAAACACACTACCAGAGGTAGATTTTCTGGAATCTAAGTCTGATTGGAAATCCGAGTTCGTGTAGCCGATGGAGATTAGACTATCTGACTGATAAACCAACATTCTATCTCGAGTTCTTTTCAGAAACTTCAGAATGTTTTTAACTGTCGTCCAATGTTCCTTCCCCGGTTTACTTTGATATCTTGCCACCATGCCAACGGCAAAGCAGATATCCGGTCTCGTGCACAACATTGCATACATAAGGCTTCCGACAGCCGAAGCCTAAGGAATGCCTTTCATGTCATCTATCTCCTTTTGTGTCTTAGGGCATATTTCCTTGGATAGATGGATTCCATGCCTGAAAGGTACTAAGCCTTTCTTGGAATCCTGCATGCTGAATCGTTTCAAGACAGTGTCTATGTATGAAGCTTGAGATAAGCCTATCATCCTTTTCTTGCGATCTCGAGTTATCTTGATCCCAAGGATGTGCCCGGCTTCTCCTAAGTCCTTCATATCAAACTGTTTTGAAAGCCATTCCCTTACGTCTGATAACAGCTTTACATCGTTCCCGATGAGCAGAATGTGTCTACGTATAGTACTAAGAATACCAATGCAGTTCCGACACACTTTTTGTACACACAACTTTTGAACTCGTTTTGATCAAACTCATAAGACTTTATAACATGATCAAAACATTGGTTCCAAGCTCTGGATGCCTATTTGAGTCCGTAAATGGACTTCATGAGCTTAAAAACTAGGTGTTCTTGGCCCTTTTCAATGAAGCCTTGGGGTTGTTGCATATAGATTTCTTCATCAAGACTTCCGTTAAGGAAAGCTGTCTTGACATCCATTTGCCAGATTTCAAAATCGAGATGCGCAGCAATCGACAAGAGAATTCGAATGGACTTGAGCATTGTTACAGGTGAAAAGGTTTCCTCATAGTCGATCCCTTCTTTCTGAGTATAACCTTTCGCCACAAGCCTTACCTTGAAGGTTTCCACCTTCCCGTCTGATCCCCTTTTTCTCTTGTATACCCACTTGCAGCCAATGGGTTTGACCCCATTAAGTGGTTCGACTAGCTCCCACACTCTGTTATGATCCATAGAACTCATTTTGGCTTTCATTGCCTTTTGCCAATAAACCGCATCCTTGTCTTGGATTGCCTCATCGTATGTCCATGGGTCTGATTCATCTTGACCGGGAATCAAGTCCGAGGACTCTCCTATCCCCATGAATCTCTCGGGCAGTCTTAAAACCCTCCCACTACGATGAGGTTTCGATTGTGTAAGTGTGTAGTTTGGTATGTCATCTTGTACAGTTTGCAATGAGGTTAGCCCCCTTAGCTCACTTAAGGTAATCTCACTTCTGGGTCTTCTTTCGTTCATATAGTCTTCTTCCAAAAATCTAAAGTGAGTGCTTATTACCACCTTTTGATCTTCGGGACCATAGAACATACATCCTTTTGTTCCCTCGGGGTATCCTATAAACAACCTTAATTCTGATCGAGGATCCAATTTCCTGGCTTCCTTGTCCAACACGTAGGCCGGACACCCCCAAATTCTCATGTGTCTCAAACTGGGTTTGTGCCCGGTCCACAATTCTTTGAGAGTTTTGGGAACCGATTTGGATGGCACCAAGTTCAGAATGTAAGCCGCTGTTTCCAAGGAATGACCCTAGAACGACTTGGGAAGATCCGCATAACACATCATTGATCTAACCATTTCTAAAAGAGTTCTGTTTCTTCGCTCTGCAACCCCGTTTTGTTGAGGGGTTCCGGGTGCAGTTAGCTGGGATGCAATCCCTTCATCTGACAAGTAGTTCAAAAACTCATCACTGAGGTACTCACCTCCACGATCGGATCCTAGAGACTTGATACGTTTTTCCCTACGATTCTCTGCTTGAGCCTTAAATTCTTTGAATTTCTCAAAGGTCTCAGATTTATGCTTCATAAGGAAAATATAACCATACCTTGAGTAGTCATCAATAAAAGTGATGAAATACTCATAACCTCCTCTTGCTTTGGTTGACATTGGACCACATACGTCTGTGTGAACGATTTCTAACACTTCTTTGGCTCTATTCCCCTTGGCTCCGAATGCCCTCTTGGTCATTTTACCCTCCAAACATGATTCGCAGGTTGGAATTGGTTCAACTTGGAGAAACTCTAGTGAACCGTCTTTCACCAACCTTTGGATCCTCTTTGGATTAATATGTCCCAATCTTAGATGCCATAGAAGTGTTTCGCTCACATCGATGAAACGCTTTTTTTATCGAAAACAATTGATGTGTTATAGGATGTGTTTCGTGAGTGGTGTGCACAGTTAATTGTATAGAGATTACTTGACAACGTTCCATGATAGATAAATTTATCATAAAGAGAAATGGTAACAACTTTATCAAAAGTTACCGAATATCCATCAAGGTAAAGTTTAGAAACCGAAATTAAATTCTTTCTAAAATTCGAACGTAAAGAACATCTCTTAAAATTAAAACTCGCTTTCAAAAGACAGGTGCACTTCTCCCATCGCTTCACCGCCACTCTCGAAGATCGCCCAAAGGTGATGAGGATCTCACTCCCACTAAGTTTCCGAGTCCGCTTGAACCCTGTAAAAGTGAAACAAACATGATCGAAGGATCCTCAGATCCACCACCCATAAATGGGAGGCATACGCCGCTAAGCAAGTTTCAACAACTAGTGCATGAGAATTACCTTACTTTCCATTTCTTTTGGGATTGGAACAGGCTGACCTCCAATGTCCCTTTTCACCGCACTTGAAGCATTTTCCTTTTGGTACTTTCTTGACACCCATCCAACTAGCTGTCTTTCTCTTACTTTTCTTAGTGATGAGTTTGCTTTGGATCTGACCACTTTCCTTTACTTGAGTCTTGCCTTCCATTGGCCTAGATCTTGAGAAAAGACTTTTGGTCACCAATGCTTCGTCTTTCTTTCCTAAATGCTTCTCTATTATCTCCAAGGCTTCTTGTAGAGTGTCCATAGTAAACATGTGATCGCTCATCACAAAACTACAGTAAAACTCATCAAAACACCTTGGAAGAGTTAGGAAAAGAAATTCGATTTGAGCCTCATCACAATACTTAGTACCGAGATAAGCGAAGTTTATCAAAATGGCATTTTATTCTCGAGAACATGCTCCCCTTACGGGTGTTCCTCACCCATTTTAGCCTAGCCACATCGCCGCTTTTAAACCGATTGATCATGCGGTCTTTTGTTAAAAAACATTTCTTCAAGACTTTGTATAATTTACTGCAGCCAGACTCAACACCTTCATGAATGTGTCTCAAATCATCGACGCTGAAGTCAAGATTACACGTTTCATGGGTTCATTGCCCGCTCCCAAATATTATACAATTGCCTTTCCCGCATCGATCCATCAAGATGCATACGTCGTGGTTTGGGTACATCAAGAACCCAATGATGTTCTTGTGCCGGTAGGACAAAACTCATATTCCGTTTCTAAACAACATAGTTATCTCCAGTTAATTGGTGTTCTTTGAGTGTATATAACAGTGGATTAAAAGGTTACGACATGATGAACTGAAATAAATAATAATATGCATAAGCACAAATATATAACAAAAATTCGATCACATGTTTCATATTAAAATCTCAAAAAAATATGAACATGCATCAGCCAACATCTCAAAACAGTTTAAATAAGCCACGTGGGGTGGGTCATTATTTAAACACATTCAAGCAGGTTACAAACAAGAACAATTACAAACCTTTAATATCCAAATTAATAGTTGGCTCCCACTTGACCAATATAAAATTGACAGGGACTTCGGGGAAGTATATGCATATCAATTTTATACCTAAGTAATAACCATGATTAAATACATAATTATTATTTCGCTTTGAACGAGCCTCGTGGGGAGGGTCATCGTCGCCACCAGTAATAATCCACAATCATCCATTTGGAATTTATTCATGTGAAAGCTATCTTTTGACCGTCCCGTGGGGGGAATTTCTCCAAAAGAATTCACAAATAAATAAATCATGGAGGTCAAAATTAATCCAATTTTATTATCCGGAATAAAATTGTCAATTAATTGTTTAAGCATACTTAGTAATTTTCGAAAGTGAGATTTTTCAAAACATTTTCTCATGCATTGCAAATTTAAACACAATTTAAATAAGCATAAAATAATGCATAAACATCAAGACAAAAAATTAAATATATTGGGCACATTTATCCAATTTTCATGGTTAATTTTTGTCATGTCTTGATCTTGAGAAATCGTCTTCATAGCCTTCATCGTTCGTCTCGAAAAGCTCCCACTTGACCGTCTTAAAAAAAGCCTTGTCAAGCCACGTCATCGACCAGCTCGCGGGTCGGAGTGCCCGCCTAGCACTCCCCCGGCCGTGTCGAGTGGCGTCGCGAGCAAGCGCCCGGCGCTGGCAAGATCGCCAGCGTCTCCTCGGCGAAGCCTCGCCCACGTGTGCCTCGGCGACATCGCCCCCGCAGCATCGTCGCCGAGGTAGATCCGCTTTCGCGCTTCGGCCCCTCGGCCTCGCCCCACGCCGGTGATCACTTCACCGATGTCCGCATCACGGCGTGCCTCCTTGGCACGTTTATGCGACGCCTTACGCCTACTACGCCGATCCCATCTTTTAATTCTTCATCTCCGCCTCTGTTTCTGATCCGGTTACAATTTATTTACAAAAAATAAATAAACCTAGATTTAGACTAGTCTATTAGATTGATCAAATCAAACAAATACTAATCTACTCGTGGATTTTCTCATGAGGCAAAACGAATTCGAACGAATCGAATTAAAAAACCACAATTTATATGCATGCATAAATAAACACATTAAATTCCATGACAATTGGATACCTGCAAAAAAGATCTAGCAATTCTACTATCTAATTTCAAATTTATTGAAAAAGAATTAAATTACAATTTAAAATTCAGAGCCCGAAACCGAGGTTCTGATACCAGTTGTTGGGGAATTAATTGCCCGGATCTATTCGGGATGAATATTTAAATACAAATTTAATTCTAACAATTATTACTAGCATGAATTAATCCTATATTAATTCAAATAATAATTCAACAACAAATCATGCATATAAACAGTTCACGTAAATCCTACGCATGCGGAATTACTACGAGTTTACGTGAACTTACCTCTTGGAATGGCAATGGTCTCGTCGATGAAAACACACCAAAAGACCTTCCCAAGTATTCCCTAGTCCTTGCTCGACAATCCCGTGGAAGGAAGCTCGCGAACAATTAACAAAAGGAAAAATAAAATTTGTTGCACCACCTTTGTGGATTTACTAATTTTTCCAGCACATGGAATTGTACTTGGGAATGAAACATTCATCCCCTATTTATAGAGGGTGGTGGCCGATTTTCTACATGGAATAGGGAGGAAAAAATCTTTTATTGATCTCCAAGAAATCTTGAATATATCTCCTATATTCTTTTCTCCATAATTAAAATATTCCATAAAAATCACACTCTCTTATTTGTTATGGAATTTTCGAAAAAGAGGATAAAGATTCCAAGATTTGGATCTTCTTGAATTTATAAGATATACTTGTATTCCAAGAATACATATCTTCCATAATATATTTTCAAGAAAATCTTTCTTTTCCTTCTTTTTCTTTAATTTCAAAATTTCCAATATAAATAACCAAGTGGGAGATTTCTTGAATTTAATGAGATAATCTTGTATTCCAAGAATACATATCTACATTCCATAACAAAATTCAAAGAAAATCTTTCTCCCCTTTTATTCATATTTTTTGAAAAAATGAGAAAAAATAAGCAACAAAATTTATTTTATTTTTGAACACATTTTTCAGTTATTGGACTTTATGTTGGGCTACTTGAGGGGCCTTTAGGAGAATTAAGATTGGACCTTCCAATGGACCTTGAATTATCAATATTGAGCCACAATATTATTCAAGCCCATAAATATTAATTAAACCCACTACATAATTAATATTGCACTATCCATCTTAACCCATATTACAGTTAATATGGCTCCCGGTTATTATTTCCCTTGTTTAAGATTATCTAGCCCATTAATTAATTCAAGCCAGTGAAATGGCTTTCCATTAATTAATATCTTTTATCCTTGGTAAAGGAACGGTTCAACATTATTATCCATACCGGAAACTAGTTCCACTTGCAAGATTTGGTATGATAAAACTTATGAACCTCCCAAGGGGGCAAATCGAACAAGCGTACTCGCAGACGATTCTCCGTATTAAATCTTGTCCAATAATATTGTGACCAATAATATTGTCCAAGATATAAAGTATTGAATCTCCTTGATTCTCTACCCATAATAAGTCAAAGCAATAATTACTAACCACACACGATCCTATTTAAGGGACGAAGATTAAGAAATAACGAACCACTGAGGTCTAATTCTTCCTAGTTCAGTTCTGAAGAATTTGTCCTCCTGTAGGTCCTATTCAGTGCATCAGTCATGCACTAGTGTAATCTCTTGGTCAAGACAAACCAATCTGAGCCTTACACTTCAGCCTTTCACGATGGATTGTTCACTTCCATCTAGGTCGTGAATGGTGTACTTTTGGTTACAAGGAACTGTTAATTTAATCTTATGTGATCTGGTATCACTAAATTAACTACAATGTAACACGTACTATTTATTGAACAGTTATGCAGTAAATATATGTAACATTCGATGATATTTAAAGCATCAGTGATAAACAATTTATTTCAGTAAATAAGTCCGAAATTTAGTCTGATTATACAAAGTAAAAGCATACTTTCCAGTATAATCCCAACACCGGTACCTCGGCTCTGGCCCGGGATTATGGGGCCTATGTACGGGCCTTCAACTATCAATCCTACTCGGCCGAGGCCCCCTACAAGCAACCTGAGTGCTCATACAGGGGGTTGGTTCGCTCTGAGTACATGGCCTCCGACTTGCCCCGGTATAGGTCGACTCTAACTGATCGGCATGTGCGCTCCCTCCACCGATTATACAAAGTGCCCCGGGATGTACACTTCTATGGGGCGACCTCCGAGGAGAGTGCCATCTAGCCGCCTCCGGGGATGATAGCCTTCAACGAGCACTTAATCGAGGCCGGGATTCGCTTTTCCCTTCATCCGGCGATCTCCCACCTGCTAGCGGCTTGGAACCAGAGCCTCACTCAGATTACTCCGAACGGTTGGAGTTATATCTTGTCGACAATGACCGTTCTTGGTCTGGCCGGGCTACATCGGATGCCGACCCCTGGCGAGATCGCTTATGTGATGTCGCCGATCTTTCAAGTGGCAGTTATAATGTCGTGCGACTTCGCAAGGGCCGGGATCTCGTGAGTGGGATCCCGAACAAAGTCATGGATTGGCATCAAAAATGGTGGTTCGTTGGGGGCGCTTGGGAGTTAACGGACCCTTCGAGCACATTGCCCATCCGGGTTCCCACGGATTATGCGCCCCGCATCGAACATGGTAAACTCTTATTTTCATACTTCTGAGGTCGTACTGATCTAATTCTTCTTTTCCTTTTGCAGTATTTGCGCCCTCGACCGCCGACCTGTTCTGGGACTTCCAAGAGGCGTTCAGGACTATTCGGGGCACCGAGTTGGGCCTTCGCGATGTCAACGCCCTCAACTCCGAGCTCGATCGGTTGAAAGTCGGGTTCTACACTTACCCCCACCACTTGAACATCCCCTGTGAGTATTCGCTCTGCGACTTGGTTATTTTTACCTTCATTTTTTTTTCTTTTTTTTCTTTTAAAGTCGTCTGACCTTTCCGTCGTGCAGACCCAGACATCCCGGTTTATCGCCGCCAATCTTCTGCAGCAGTGATGGCCTCCAGGAAGAAATCGGTCTTGGGCTAAATGAAGCACGTACCGTCCACCGACCTTCTTCCTCCGAGCTCGGCCCCGTTGGGCCCCTCAGCTGCCGACAGAGGCAAGAGGAAGAAAAAGGAGCCTACTCCTGAGCCTGCCCACAAGAGGGCGAGGGAGGAGCCTCACCCTGAGACCAGGAGGTCGAAATCCCGTCCCTCTTCACAGCCTGCCTCCGTCCCTAGGGGGGATCGACTTCCGGAGGATGACTCATGGTTGGGATGGGATGCCGACCGCCTCAACGAGTAAGTTCTTGACCGAATTTCCTTTACATTGCATATATCTTTCTCTTCTATTGCCGACCTCCGGATCTCTTTTGCAGCCCGGAGCTAACTCCGCACAAGTTTGGCCCCGAGGCCTTGAGCTTCTTGAGGTCGGGACATCGTCCGATCAGGGTTCACGAGTTGGCGGTTTATCCCGAGTGGCCTCCCTGAACCCCGACTCGAGGGGTGGGACAATCGGACCACAACAATGGCCGTCAGCAAAAGCGGCGACGGCATCCAGACTTTCGGCTTTGCCCACTCCCAAAAGGTGGTCTTCTACCTCAAGAAGACTAGCGCCCAGCTGGAGACCGAGCTGGAGGAGCTCAAGAAATCACAAGCTCGGGTCGCCGACTAGGCCAAGATGTTGGTCGCTGCGGCTGATGCCCAGAAGAGGTTGGAGTCCTCCAACTCCGACCTTCTCAAGCGATTTTCAGACGCCGAGGGGCACATGGCTGAGGTGGAGGGGGAGTTGAGGGCTAAGAGGGCGAAGGTGACCAGTCTAAAGGGCGAGTTGGCTGAGGCCGGGAGGATACTGTCCGAGAAGGAGGGCGACTTCAGGAGGACTGAGGAGCTCAACGCCAATTTCGCTTATGTGTTGTCCTATGTTGGAGCCATCTGGGTTTTCCACATGGCGAATCCTGCGGGCGACCTCACTCCTTTCGTCGCCGAACTGGCGGACTATGTCTGAGATTATCCTCCCACTCCTACGGTCCTCCTGGAGATCAAAGATCTGGAGGACATGGGCATCGATCTCTCCTTCTTCGCCAATCCCTCTAGGATTTTGCGCTCGGTCCCCTAGGTGGGGGTTGCTCAGCCAGAGTCCGGGTCGGCTCCTGAGGTCCCCATGCCGGAGGTCGTAGCCACGGAGGGGAATGTGGAGGGAGGCTCGGCGGGGCCTTGAGTGGCGGGGCTCTTGGAGACTCTTTTTTTGTTTTTTGTTCTAATGTATCGGCTTTTGGGCCTTTTTCATGTACTTGCCTTCGGACCCCCTTTAAGTAATTATTAATGAAATTCCTCCTCTTTTATCATATTGTGTCGACTTGATTTCCTTGATTAATGAAATTCCTCCTCTTTTATCATATTGTGTCGACTTGATTTCCTTACGCGACTCGTTATTTATTTGTCCTTGTCGTCTTATCTGCAATACGACTTTATTGTTTGGACTTTATTTTTTTGGTCATCTTACAAAGTCGGGGATCGCCCTTCATAGGGTGTCGATTCTCCCCTCGGTATGTCGAAAGTCGTACCTCGGGTAATTTATGTTTTCTTTATATAGTCCCTTTGGGTTTCACACAATGATTTTGAGATGAAGGAAAAGACATTATTAATATTATTGATAAATAACTATTTACAAGAGTATAGTTTCACTAATAATATTTCCTCAAGTGTGCCACGTTCCATGGGTATTGAGCCTTGGTGCCATCTGGCTGCTCGAGCTCATATGCTCCATTAGGTAAGATTTTTGAGACCTTGAATGGGCCCTCCCAGTTTGGGCCGAGGGTCCCTTTCGATTCGCTGAGTACCTTCTTGAGTAACAAGTTGCCTTCTCTGAAACGCCGAAGTCGCACTTTGGAGTTATAGTATTTTTCCGACCGTTGTTTGTACCTAGCGTTCCTCATGTTAGCTTCCAGTCGCTTTTTTTGGAGCAGGTCGAGATTTCTGGTTAAGGCCTCATCGTTCTGGTCGAAGGCGACCTGGCTGGTACGGAGGCTGGGGGAGTCAATTTCTGCGGGGACTACTACTTCGGTCCCGAAGGCTAGTGATTAGGGGGTTTCTCCGGTTGAGTTTCTACAGGTCGTGCTATAGGCCCACAGAACATCCGGGAGCTCGCTAGCCCATTTCCCCTTGGCCCCCTAGATCTTGGCTTTGAGAGTATGTTTAATGATTTTTTTTCACGGCCTCGACCTGCCCATTTGACTGCGAGTGGTACGGGGTCGAGAAGAGCTTTCTGATTTTCCATTTCTTGAAGAATGCTTAGACCTTGAGGCCGTCGAATTGCTTGCCATTGTCTGATATGATGGCTTGTGGTAAACCGAATCTGCATATGATATTCCGCCATATGAACTTGATGACCTGGTTTTGATCTATGGTTGTCAGTGCTTCAGCTTCTGCCCACTTTGTAAAGTAATCTACTACTACTAGGGTGTACTTGACCGAGCCCGGCGCTGTTGGGAGTGGGCCAATGATATCTATCCCCCACTTTGAAAATGGTCAGGGGCTGAGGATACTTGTGAGTTCTTCTGGTGCTTGTTTGATGGAGGGGGCGTAAATTTGGCACTTGTGGCACTTACGAGTGAAGATGATGGCGTCTGCCCTTAGTGTGGGCCAAAAGTGCCCCTGTCTTGTGGTTTTGTGGGCCAGCGACTCCCCCCTGGTGTGGTTTCCGCATACTCCCTCGTGTATTTCGCATAGGATTATTTGTCCCTGTTCGGGTGTGACACACCGGAGTAGGGGCATACTAAAACCACGCTTGTACAGCTCATTCTGGACCATTGTGTATCTTGTTGCTCGCAATTGTAGCTGCCGAGCTTGGACCCTATCTGCCGATAGGAGGCCTGTTGTCAGATACTTGATGATGGGTGTCATCCAGCTCGCTTTCGGGTCCTCTAGGTTTGCGACCTTCGCGTGCACGGTGGAGGGGTGGGATAATGTCGTGATGGTGACATCTTTCATCTCTACTGATCCTTCGGAAGTCGCTAGTCATGCTAAGGCATCGGCTCACGAATTCTGTTCTCTTGGGATTAGCTTGACATGGACTTGGTCGAATTTTTGACATAATATTTTCACCACCTCTTGATAGGCTGCCATCCGGTCGTCTCTTACCTCATACTCTCCCGAAACTTGGTAGGCTACGAGTTGGGAGTTTGTGTGAACTTGCAGTCTTCTGACACCCATTGCTATTGACATTTCTAGGCCGCTGACAAGCGCTTCATATTCGGCCTCGTTGTTCATTGTGGGGAAATCGAAGGTGATGGCATTTTGGAACGAGGTCCCCTCTTGGCTGGTTAGAACTATACCGGCCCCCAACTTGTGGGAGGTCGCTGATCCGTCCACGAATAATTCCCAGGGTGGGCCGCTCGAACACCCGTCTTCAGATGGGAAGGTGAGCTCTACGATGAAATCGGCTAAGGCTTGGGCTTTGATGGCAGGTCGGGGTGCGTAGGTTACCCCGTATTGTCCGACGTCAATTGCCCATTTGAGGCATCGTCCCAATGTATCTGGCCGATGTAAGATGTTCCTTAGGGGTGTGGAGGTTAATACTTCGACTTGGTGGTCAAAAAAATAAGGCCTCAGTTTCCTTATGCTCATAACTAGTGCATACGCCAGTTTTTCCAGGACCGGATATCATTGTTCGGTTTCGTTCAATGTCTGGCTGATGAAGTAGATTGGGAACTCGTTCCTATCCTCTACCCGAACGAGTACCACACTCAGAGCTGTCTCGGAAGCCGCGAGGTATAGGAAAAGTTTCTCCCCCGGAACTGGTTTGGACAGAATGCTTACATCCGCCAAGTAAGCTTTGATCTTGTCGAAAGCTTCTTCGCTTTCGTGTGTCCATTCGAACTTCAATTTTTTCCGGATGGTGTCGAACAGTGGCTTGCACTTATCCCCCATTCGGGAGATGAAACGGTTTAAGGCGGCCAGGCATCCCGTGAGTTTTTATACCTCCTTTACGTTTTGGGGTGCCCCATGTCCAATATGGCTTTGACCTTGGAGGGGTTCACCTCGATTCCTCGCTTGCTCACCAGGTGTCCTAGGAATTTCCCAGACTCGACTCCGAAATTGCACTTCTTCAGGTTCAGTCACATGTTGAACTTTCTCAGGATGTCGAAAGTTTGGGCCAAGTGAGCCAGGTGGTCCTCCGACTTTAGGCTTTTGATGACTATGTCGTCCACATAGACTTCCACCGACTTCCCTATGAGGTCGGTAAACATGTGGTTGACCAGACTCTGATATGTTGCCCCTGTATTTTTTAAACCGAAGGGCATCCTCTTCCAGTAGTAGATGTTCTTCTCAGTCAGGAACGAGGTATGCTGCCGGTCAGGTTCATACATGGTTATCTGGTGATAGCCTGCAAAGGCGTCCATGAAGGACATTATCTCGTGCCCCGCTGTGTTGTCTATCAGGTGGTCGATGTGGGGCATTGGAAAAAAAATCTTTTAGGCATGCGCTATTGAGATCTGTGAAGTCGATACACAGTCGCCAAGTCCCATTGGATTTTTTTACTAGCACGGCGTTAGCCACCCATTGGGGTTGGTCGGCTTGAGTGATCAAGTTATTGTCCAACTGTTTCTTCACCTCTTCGGCTAGCGCTGTGTATTTCTCGGGACCGAATTTTTGCCTCTTCTGAGCTATCGGCTTCCGAGCTGCATCTATGTGCAGCTTATGGTATGCGACTTCTGGGTCGATCCCTACCATGTCTTTGTGCGACCAGGCAAAGACGTCCAGATTCTTTTTGAGAAAGTCGATGACTTCCCCCCTCAGGTCGTCTGGCATCCTTGAGCCGATTATTACTTCAAGATCTGGACGGGCTGGGTCCACTTTGACTTTCTCGAGGTCCTCCCCCGGGATGGCCCTTTGGATGTTTTCCCGCGGGTCGTCTATTTCTGCTTCGAGTAGAAATTCTTCTAGTTCAGGCCCCAATCTTGGGTCGAAGTCGTCGCGACTTCTTTTCTTGCTCGTTTCATTATTTAAAATTTTGCTTTGCTTAACGCTATCTACTACAAATGTTTTGCTAGATATTTGTGTAGAATTTAAACGAGACGAGGAATAGATCAAACAACCTCTTGCATCAACTTGGTCACCTTTGACGGTGCCGACCAACCCACTTTTGGTTGGAAACTTTACACAGAAATAAAAGGTTAAGGACGCAGCCTTGAATTCATGTTGAAAAGGCCTCCTGAGGAATCCATTGTAGGAGCTCGGGAGGTCGACAACTAAGAAATCTAAAAGCCTAGTGGCCCTAACTTCTTCATTCAGAGTGGAGATTAACTCTACATTGAGTCAGATCATCCCCGTCGGCTTCACTGTTGTGTCCCCGAATCCTTTCACGATGTGGTCGCATGGGGTGATGTATGCGTCGTAGTTTCCGAGCTGATCCAGGGTCTTCTTGAAGAGTATGTTGCAGAAGGCTCCTCCATCCACTAGCAAACGGCATATGGTGGTGCCCATGATATTGTCTCTGATCACAAGGAGATCGATGTTAGGGTAGACTACTCCGGCCTTGTCCTTTTCGCCGAACTCGATTGTGCTGGACTCTTCTCCTACCGTGAAGACGGGTAGCACCATTTTCCTGGTGTTTTCTGTCTCTCTTATCTCAGCCTTCAGGCGTCTTTTTGACGAGCCGGTTGCTGAAAGTCCCCCTACTATTCCGAGCGGGGATAGAGTATGTATCACGCGACCTCCCATGCCTTTGGGCATGGGTGGTACTGGTCGTTCCCCCTGGCCGACGTTTCTTGGAGCCGGTTCTGCTTACGGGTTCGTTTGATGGCGGCCTCTTTGAACTTGATCTTGGTTCCTCTGAGGTCGCTTGACAAACTCGTCCAATATCCCATCCTCGTATAACCTCCAAAGCTGTGGGAGCAGATCCTTGCACTCGCTAGTATAATGCCCGGTTTGTTCATGGAAGGCGCAGTACTTGTTAGGGTTTGCATTTCCCTTGTTCTTTATTGGCCGAGGTGGGAGGAGCAGTTCTCGGTCCTTGATCTGATTGAACACGTTCCCGGGTGTCATGCCTAGCACTTCCAATAACTTCACTTGAATGCTCTCTTCGAAGGGGTTGAAGCTGCCCAGAGCCTCATAATGACTACCGGTTTTCTTGGAACTTTTCTTTGTATCGGTGACTTCTCTATCGTCGGAGAGCCTTGCCTCCAAAAGTTCTGAGGCGTGGATAATGTCGCTAGCCCATCTTCGGAAGTCGTTGTAGCTGATCGGATATTCGGTGGTCATACGTCACCACAACTTAGTCCCCTTTTTGAGTTCGGAAACAGCCCCGAGCACTTTGGCTTCGTCACCGATGGGGTCCCCCTCTAGTATGAGCTTGTCGATCCTTTCGATGTGGGATCGGTCAGACTCATTGTCTGCCTACTGAGTGTTCATAAGTCGTTGCTTGGTCACAGGTCATGGTGCCAAGGCTGTGAAATGGACCAGGAATAGCCTGGCGAGCTCGGTGAAAGACTCTATTGAGAAAGGTGGTAATGAGGTGAACCATTGGTGGGCCTGGTCGCTCAAGGTTAGGGAAAATAGTCGGCACTTGGTGGCGTCTGTGGCGCCCATGGAGGCCATGTAGGAATTATACTTGGCCACTTGGACCTTCGGGTCCGTGCTTCCACTGTAGCGATCTAGGGCCGCTGTGTTGATCTTCCTTTGGGTAGGAGCCAAGGTGATTGTGGTCCCGAGGGGGGAGTCTGGAATGACAAGGTTGTGGTCCGCCCCTGCCGGGTTACTCTGGTTCTCAGCTCGTTCGAGAAGTAACTGGACCGTTCTAGCCAGCGCGTCAATCTTGACGTCGCAATGATCCTTGGGGGGGCAGGTCGCTCGTGGATTGCCTTGGTGAATCGCCGACCCTCTCGGTAATTCATCGTGGTGCAAGTTTATGGCCATGACCAGGTCTCGCTCTATCTGGTCACGCGTGACGGGGCTGAGATTGTGCCTCGTCTTCGAGGGCCATTGGGACCTTCTGGACCTGTTGTCCCCCAAGTCGCTCGAACACGTTACCCGACCTCGCCGGCCTTTCCAGGAGCCTGCGATTCCGAATGATGGCGTGGTTCGCCGGATCGTACGCCAGTTGGCCTGTGGAGCCCCCTTTCTCGACAAGGGAATTATTGCCCTTAGAGGTCCCTGGATTGGGTGCCGCTTTCTTGGCTGGTGGATGTTTGTCCCCGTCGTCGAAGACGAGGCATTTCTTATGAAGGATGACCATTACGGCCTTCGCGTCCTCCGGCGTTTGGACGAGATCCCACCAGTTGGGGTTGACCTCTGGAATGATGGGGTTAGAGCGTTGCGAGCTCATGGAGGCCTCAACGCCATCACGGTGGTTGGTCTCGTTCTGGGTGTCGTTACCTTGATTGATCGCCATTGATAGGTTGGGTTTTCTGCAGATTTTTCAATAAATCGACAGAGTGTTTCCCACAGACGGTGCCAATGTTGTGACATAGATTTTGTATCTAGGACAACGCGATGATACGAATGGGATCAAACAAATAACAAATAACAACTACGAAATACGCTTCAGATTTGGTTACCCAGTTCGTCTTTTGAATAAGACTACATCTGGGGGCGCCCAAGCCAGGAGTGTTTTATTATATTTTCTGCCTAGAATGCTAAAATTTTCATGTCCTTACAAGGAGCGTTACATGTTGTATTTATAGACCAGAAACTAGGGTTTACTTTTTTGTGGGCTTCCTCTAGCGGGCTTACCAAGCTTCCTGCCGCCCGATCTAGGGTTTCCCCGGTCGATCCCGTGATTTCCGCATCTGGATATACTTACCTTGCTTACCCCACGATATCCGCACTTTCAGTTATCCGTATCTTTGCCAATTATAGCCGCTTGAGGTCGTTTCCGACTTGTGGCCTTTCTCGAGGTCGAATGCGACCTTCTCACTTCTTCCAAGTCGTCGTGCGACCTTTATTGGTCCTGGGGAAGTCGTTCAATGACCTCCCAAGCCAAGTTGAAGTCGCTCTACCAGATCTCCTTACCGAGTAGGATTATTCCATGGTACAACATTAACGTTTTGCTCTTATATTTTTCAACAGAGTCCTTTATATATATATATATATATATATCTTTACTTTTTGCCCTTTTTTCTCCTATATTTTCACATAATCATTTATAATATCTATTACTATATATAAAGGGGCTCCAGCTCAAATTTGTCACGTAACCTTTAAGTTCCCGGTTACACAAACAGGTGCCATTTGTGGGCTTGGCAATTGGTTCGTGGTTCTTGGTTCATGGAAATTGGGCTTTGGGTGGGCTTTGGCAAATAAACTACTCGAATTAAAAAGAAAAAGAAAAAAGAAAGCTTAGAGACCATAAGACCACAGATCGGTCCAGAGGCCAGGGCCCCACAAAAAACCTTGCCGAGGTAAAACTCTCCTTTGGGCAAAACCCCCGATCAAGGGAAAAAGGGAAACCCTTTTAAAATAAAGGCGTTATCCCGCAACACGGAAGATAACCCTCGTAAGACAACTCAATGTATTGCACAAAATAATCAGAGTTCATATCAGAAAAAAAACATCTTAAAGGAAATTGGGACATCCCCCAACCCATTGCTGTACAGTATGAAACTTAGCAATCTTGTCAGCACCTTGATTTTCTTCACGAAAGATGTGAGTGATCTTGATATTCATAACATGTCGATAGTCCCGGACCTGACTCCAGAGAGCGTGTAGACGCTAAGGAACAGAAGTAGGTGGGAGCCATCGGAAGCTGACGGAACGGAGAGGAGGCTTAGGCCGGCCATGCACCCGTAATCGATGAAGAATAGCCAGATCAGCGACCGTGTTCTGCATGTGGCCAATATGAAGGTCATCGACTTCCCGTACAAGAGCAAGAACCATGATCATGTAGCCGTGGTAAGAAGGTACCACATCATCGAAAACTCGACGATTCCTCGATTTCCAAATCTCCCAGACGAGTGAAATAAAAGCAATGCGCCACAAATTGAGGACCTGCTTGCTGAAAATCAGCTTAGTTGCCTGCAAAAAAATATAAAGAAAGTCGTTACCATGATAAAAGAAAGTCGTTACCATGATAAAGGATAACACCAAAAATACGTACGAGCTCATCGTATAACCGGCGTGAAAATGTGCAGTGATCGAGAACATGGTCAAGCTCATCAGGGCCTGAGTAGCAGAGAGGACAGATAGTTGGGCAAGAAATCCCGACCCGAGCGAGCTCAGAAGAAGTAGGGAATTTATGCCAAATCGCCCTCCAAATGAGAGTGTTACGGCACGGGGGGAGAAATGGAGCCCAAATCCAACACGTCCAAGAAGGCGTGACAATCGAACCATGCAGCAACGAATAGGCAGTCTTTGCAAAAAAGTCCCGAAGAAGTTGGCCAAATCCTAGAGTCACCATCCAACGAGAGTGGAAGATGAAGAATATCGATGACAATGTCCGTGAAGTGAATGAATAATAACTCATCAAAATGCCAAAGACCATCATAGTAGACATCGGCAACTGTGTAAATCAAAGAGGCGACGAGATCCCCAGGAAGACCAATACAGTCAACAATGACATAACCGAGCCAGTTGTCAGTCCAAAAATTCACCTTGGAAAGCTCACCCATGATCCAGCGAGAGCCTGAGCGTAAATGGGGAATATATCTCTTGATGCTCGTCCAAATAGAAGAAACACGGTAAGCACTCTGGGGCGATCCATCGGGAAAAAGGTAACGATCAAATAAAGGAGCAAGCTGAAAGTCCTTTTTACAAAGAAGATCCCAAGAAAACTTACAGAGAAAGGCGTCATTGGCAAGGCGAATAGAACGAATTCCAAGCCCGCCAGCGCGGATGGGAGCACAACACCTGTCCCAAGAAACGCGAACAAATCTAGATTTCATGATATCGCCAGTCCAGAAGAAATTCTGAATCGCCTGTTCAAGGCGAGAGATAAGCAAACGAGGCCAGTAATATATCGGCATAGTGTGGACCAAAGAGGAGGCAATCACAATATTAATCACACAACGCCGACCCACCCGGAAAGGGCCGTACCCGTCCATCGATCAAATCTTTTAAGAACTGAATCTGCATGTCAACAAGATGATGAACCCGTGGGGTACCCCAGAAAATTGGGACGCCAAGATAGATAAAAGTTAATGTCCCGACTGACAAGTGAGTAAGTCGGAGTACAGCACGGTGCACGTGACCCGGAACTTTGTCGTTGTAGTAGACTCTTGATTTGGACGGATTGTAGACTTGACCCGAAAGAAGTTTGTATGTCGTAAGAAGCTGGCTGAAGCAAGACACGTTCGACTGAGTACCTTTAAGGAACAGTACAATATCATCAGCATAAAGAAGAATACGAGGGAGACGAGGATGAAAGCTCAAATCCCCTGTGCTAGCTCTCCAATCAACCCAACGAGCAAGAGCATCCTCAGCAATGCAGAAAAGAAGAGGGGAGAGAGGGTCCCCTTGATGAACCCCACGTGAACATCCAAAATACCCATGTGCTGCTCCATTAATGAGGATGGAAAGACGAGCATACTGCAAAATAGTAGTAACCAGTGTACAAAAACGAGAAGAGAATTCCATGCGGCGAAGAACCTCATCAAGAAAAGCCCAAGAAATTGTGTCAAAAGCTTTTGAGATGTCAATTTTAAAAGCCATATTCCCGTCTCTACTCCAGTCCAAGAAGTTAACAGCATCCAAAGCCAAAGTAATACACGAGTGGATATGACGACCAGGCACGAAGCCAAATTGACTCGGATGTAAGTAAGAATGCAGAATAACCCCAAACGAGAAGCAACAATTTTGGTAAAAATCTTGAAAAGAAAGTTACCCATGATAATCGGTCGGAAGTCCTCCACACGGACAACATGCAGAATCTTGGGCAAAAGGGTCACGAAGCTAGAATTCAACCCCGCGGGAAGGAACAACGAAACGAAAAAATGACGAACAACTCAGCACACATCCTCCCGAATACAAGGCCAACTCCTTTGAAAAAATGTACCCCCGAAACCATCCGGTCCAGGAGAACTACTGGCATCCAATGCAAAGACAGCCCATTGAATCTCGGCATCATCCGGGATAGACAACAAAACATCATTGTCTTCCGGCGTCACCAAAGGCGTAATGAAATCCAAAATTTGAAAGTCCATGGCTTGAGCGGGAGGAGCGGAGAAAAGGTCAGCGTAATAAGAAATCACGTGATCCCCAATCTGAGCAAAATCCGCCACAAGCTCGTCCCCAATGCGAATAGTGGAGATAGTATTGCGGGCTTTACGAATACTATGAAGACGATGAAATTTTTTTGAATTACGATCCCCATCCTTGAGCCATTGAAGGCGATTCTTTTGCATAACCAATAAATTGCGGCGTTGAAGCAAATTATTCAACTTCAAAGTAGCCTCCAATTCTGCGTCAAAAAATGCATCACTATCACCCCCATAAAGCAATGTTCTGTTGTATTTCCTCAAGGTATGTAGAAGCCTCATCGATGTCGGCATAGATGTTCCCAAACGTAGAATAATTCCACTTCTTAAGTCTACGCTTGAGACGTCAAAGTTTGAAAATCACAGTCGTAATGGGGTCGAGCAATGGAGTAGAAGTGTTCCAAGAAGACTCGATAACTTGAGAATAAGAAGCATGCGAACACCACGCAGCAAGGAAACAAAAAGGCCTGGCCACTTGAGTTCTAATTCGAGCAACCTCCAATTTGATTGGATGATGGTCAGAGGCAAGACGAGGGAGGTTAATCAGAGGACGACGAGCCATCCATGTGTATCGAGTACCAGCCGCATCAATATCAATCATATCAGCAGAGGATAGGAATTCCTCAAATGGCCGGGAAGCACGAGTATGATGAGCAGCATGCCATGAGCTCTCGTGCGCTCCCAAAACCACGTTAAAATCACCAATAACACAAGTATTCTCACTACTGAAAGAGAGAAGGTCGAGCCATAATTGTTGGCGAACATTAGGCGAAGAATGAGCATGAACAAAGCCAAGAGTAAACGAAGAAGTTGCGTCCACATGACGCACCACCAAAAGCTGATCCAAGGTAAAAATAACGGAAGAGGAATCAACCAAAGCAGGACGACAAAGCACCCAAACATTAGGCCGAGAGGAGGCCCGAGCATTCGCTGCTAAAAGCACCAAGCCCAAACTAGACAAAAAATGACGAGGTAACGACGTACTCAAAATCTTGGGTTCGTAGATTCCCACCCAATCTTGATTGTGTTGCCTACATAAATTCCGTAAAGCATTCCGGGTATGATCATTACCCAAACCGCATAAATTCCAGGATAACACAATCATCGAGTCACTGGGGTGTTACCGTGCCTCGACGGTATATTATCACATTCAGCAGCCCATGATCCAACCCGATGAAGTTCGGAACCCGACTCCGGCGAGCTCAACAAATAATTCCTCTGTAAGGGGGGCGTCGAAGCAGAAACTTGAAGGGTAGCATCATGTGTTGTTCTACCACCAGATGTGTTGCTGATGACGGGTTTGGTTCTTCTCTTGTCATTGCGACGTAATGTCACTGTACGTTCTATGTCGCTTTGGGTGGGCTTTGGGGCCCATCTATCTTTTTAGATACCCAAAATCTTAATTTGGGCCATTTATTTTTGGACTTAATTAATTGGGTGGCCCATCCGAATTTGGGTCGGCCCCAGGAGTCCTGACTTATCCGTGCGCGGAGTTAAGCTTATCCATGATTCAAAATTTGAATTCGAATCATAGGTTCAACGAACCTGGACGGTCTCATGCGGTCAAAACCGCCCCGCTGAATTCGTGCAGTCGTAACCGACCACGAAATTCGTGGGCTTCCCACGTTTTCCTCAACTCCTCTTCAGAATTCCGTCTATATATACTGACCCTCAGAATTACTCCCAATCAACGTTTCGAACCCTACGAAAAAGACGACTCTGCAATTCTGCTTACATATCTTCTTCCCATCTTTCTGCTCATACTCCGATAGTTCGACGATAATATTATTTCAGTGGTGCTACTGATATATTACTGTGAACCATTTTACCTTTTGGGGCAATTACGCACGATCCTGTGAACACGATCCAGGGCGTATTTTGTCTTGCGGGGAAAAAGATTTATCCTTGACTCGGTTCAATTTATTTTCTGTGTGTTTATTTTGTTGGTTGCGTGATACAGTGCAGTACGAGATTGATTATTTGTAACATTCTTTAATAAATTTCTCACTCACCGAAATTCGATTTTGAGATATTAAATATACCACGATCATCTAGTAATCAAGTAGAACGATCTCGTTACGTTTAATTTACAAAAAATTAACGTTTTAGTTCCTCAATAATTTGGTCAAACTTGAGTGCTAGGATACTCTCAAAACCAAATTTCCAACACTGCTCACAATAACACGTATACTTTCAAACTATTCTTTGATGCTGGTGGTCTCGACGAAAATTGGGTTAGTACGTATACGTGGCGCAGTTGATTTATTTTCTTCCCTTCATTTATCATCTTGTGTTCTCTGGGTTTGTTTTTTTGTGCCCTGCTTTACGAATCTCCTTCATCCATCCCCTCTCCTGCTGAGTCAACCATTCTCATGTCTTATGGGATTTTTCATTCATGTACTAATTTTCCATGTTATTCAAGCATTTGTTTTGATTATTTTCCAATTATTTTTTCAGTGCATTCGAACTTGGATGACCACATGCCATATTTTTATGGCAACTTGTACTGGCAGAATATCCAACTATATATGTAAGTTTTTCTTCATGATACAGGACTCATATTTCTACTAACACGAAATGAATATAATTTCTCAAAATAAACCAGCCTTGTTTATACTGAAAAATTGTGGTGGTTGTGTTTGAAAAACCAAAGGTCAGAGGATTTTATTTATGTGTTATTCAGCCTCTTGGTTCCACTGAGCTGTTATATCGTGGTTAATGAAGTACACAAACATTGTTAAGGTCTATTACCTCCATTATCATTTCTTGATTACTTTTATCTGTATATTACCTCCATTGTTAAGAAAATGGCTTTGAATGATGTTTGATCATCTTCTGTAAATACTTGAGTTAGGAATTGTCTTCTTAAAAGTTAGCCTATTAAACTAATGTGAACCATTTCATGATTTTCCATTTAACTTGGTTTTTTTCCGTATCAACAGGTGTATTAATTCCACATCCATGGCAATGTTGTTAACAAAGTTATTAATTATCTGGGTTTTTGTTCAATTTCAAACCAACTGTACAGGTAATTCTTAATCTTTTCCTTTTACCAGTGCAATTATATATTCTTCTCCATGCATAAAAGAATTCTGTAATTTTCTTCAATGCCTCCCCACCTTAGTTTACGGCATCAAGCCATTTTGCACAATTAATTCTTATTTCTCAATTCTTCCAAATAACTGTGATGATTGAGTTTTTACTTTATAGGGATCTTTTAGCTTAACCTTGCTCATGTATGATTAATCATTTATTGAAATCCACTCCAGATGTCTGTGCTAACACTTTGATTATCGTTTCATGATTTGTTTTGTAAATGTCCATGCAGCTTTTCTTATAAATTATTGTCTGCATGTATAGATGATTTTCCATGCTTTGTTGTCTTCATTTTTATTATTGAGTTGTACTTTTTATTGTTTTGAGTTGATAAGTTTGAAAATATTTATGTTATAATATAACATATTCATTAATATATACTATATTTTATTTGTATAATAATGGATTTATTTTTATATTAACGAATATATGTTTATTATATAAAAAATACGAAGGGTTTAATATATTTTTTTCACCACACCCTGCAAACTGTAGGACAGTCTTAGATGGTTAAGATATATAATAATTTATAATTTTATATTCAATTTTAATTCTTGTGCATGTTGTTATTTTCATTGATGTTAACCAAGTGTTCATTGAAAAATTAAAATAGGTGTACATTTATAAAAAAAAAAAAAAAAGGAAAAATTACTCTCTACTACCATTTTTCATCTACTCTTACTCTCTACGTACATGTTACAATTATACCCCTCCCCCTAAATAATACAATTGGCTCGGATCTCCCAAACCAAAAAAAAACAAATTAGACAACTCACTACTGTCTTTCCTAATTTCTCATTTATGCGGATCCCCCACCACCCCGTAACCTAAAATTATCTCCCCACACACTCAAGATCCTGTACCTACTCAAATTCTTCCCACTCAAGTTCCCGTACCGAGACGCCCGGAATCATGAGACTGTTGACGGAGAAGAGGTTTCGTGATCTACGATTGCGCGGTAGTGTGAGTGGTGGCGGATCGACATTTGTGGTTGCGGATCTGGGTAGATTTGGACAGATCCGCCACCGATTGCATAAAATTATCGCCGGTGGTGTCTTCGCGGCATGAACTAGAAAAAGGAGAGAGGATCCGTCCCCCGTGATGCTCCTGTGCGGAGCGGTGGCCATGCCGCTGTGCTCGAAGGGTTGTCGTTTGTGAGCGCCGCCATTGGATCTAGAAGAAGGGCGGGGAAGGTGGTGGTGCGGCGGATATGACCGAAGAAATTGTCGTCCCTGTTGTATCCCAAATGCCGTGCATATATATATATATATATATATATTCTTGCAAATGTTTTAAGATGGTTTGTTGTTTGTTCGTTTGTGCTTTTATTGGTGTTTGATTGAATATGCGTGATTGATGTTAGATGGCTCTGTATGCTCTATCTTTAATGATGCATGATGCCCCTCTTCTTTGATGTAATTTTTAATGAAAGGCTATTTTCGAGAGGAAGGGAATTGATGCAGTTATCGCGCGGGGCGCTGCGGCTATTTGTGTGTTTGTTCTGGACGGTAGTTTAAAAGCGTGATCCGTAGTATCTGAAAGGCTTTGCCTTGTTGATGTAGAGGTATTTGGAAATTTTGTTTGTTTGTTTGTTTATTTATTTATGTATGCTGGAATTTTATAGGAGGTTGGAATGGAAGTACTTTTGTAAAGGTGAATGGAAGATGAATTGCATGTTTTATATTTCATCTTCTAATATATAGCACCAAACAAAGATGAAATTGATTGTTAGGCCTGCTTCGACTGAATTTTTTTTATTTGCAGATTTCATATTTTGAACCATAATTGATTTTTTATTTTATTTTTTGATTTGTTGCAGATGATGATTTGGTGATGAAGGGATTTTTGTTTTTTTGTTTTTAATTTTTCTATATTTTTTGTTTGGAAAGGGTACTTTATTTAATTTGTTGTAAATGTATTTTAATGTTTGAGCACATTTAGGATGTTATAATTTTTGTTTTCGGGGCCGATTTTTAAATTTTTTTACACGTGTGCATAATTATTTATTGGTGTGCAGAATATATTTTTTACGGGTGTGCGTAATTATTTATTGGTGTGCAGAATATTTTTTTTTACGGGTATGCAGAATTTTAAGGTGTGCAAAATTTTTAAATATAAAGGATAGATGATTAAAAAGAAATTTGGGTGTGCACAATTTTTAAATATAAAGGACAGGTGTGCAGAATTTTAAGGTGTGCGGAATTTTTAAATATAAAGGACAAGTATGCAGAATTTTAAGGTGTGCAGAAATTTTAAATATAAAGGACCATGATTTAAAATAAATTGGGGTGTGCAGAAGATTTTTTTTTGGTGTGCAGACTTTTTTTGGGCCAATATTTTATTGTAAAAAGAATTGATCAAATAAAAAGACAAATAATTAAAAAATTTATAGTGACTATGTAATTAAACATAATTTGAAGACCAAGTAAATAGAAAGGTTGAAATATTGAATCTAATTTCCAAATTTTAAAAAAGATATGCACGACTGATAAATTAAGAAGACTAAAGATATATACAAATAGTAATTTTATATATATATATATATATATATGAAAGAGTTCAGAAAAACTATGAGCTATAGACCATCCCAACCAACACGTACAACATGAGTTCCCCATCCCAGCAATACGTACAACGTGATTAATTTTTTGAAATATATATGTGAAAGAGTTCAGAAAAATTGGGCGAGCTATAGCCCATCCCAGCCAACACGTACAACATGAGTTACGATTTCCTAGTCAACACGTACAACATGAGTTCTCATTTGGGTGTGCAAAATGATTAAGAATATACAATTTTTTTTTTAAAAAAAATAAGTTAATAAATAATTTTTTTTACGAGTGTGCAGAATTTTTTACGGGTGTGCAAGATTTTTTACAATTGTGCGGAATTTATTTTTTACGAGTGTAATGACAGATGATTAAAAAAATTGAGGTGTGTAGTATTTTTTGGCTAATTTTTTTTTTTCTAATTTTTTTTAATAATAGAACATATAAAAAAAATAGTAAAATTTAAAATTTGCATATTATTTTATACATAAGGGTAATTTAGATATTTTGATCCAATTTTAACATTTTAGAGTAAGAATTAAAAAATAGTGAACTTTAGAGTAAATGTGCTTTAAAAATGACACCTAAGAATAAATGCCAAAAAAAAAAAGTTGCCAATATTTACACCACAAAATTTTTTTATAAACACCAATATTTAAAAAGTTGCCAATAATTAGCATCCTAATTGTTATAAACTTTTTCCATCACAGTTACAAAATTGAATTAGTAATTGTTATACATATTCCCATCAAAGTTATAAACACAATCACTATTTTTTTTTTTACCAAAAAACAATATGGGAAAATTACTCAAAAGTGTTATTTTTCTATGAGTCTTACTTTTAAGTGTTAAGGTAACACTCTAAGGTGCAAAAATAGATCATTATACCCTTTTTCACAATCCACTCCTCTCTCTTCTCCCCATTATTCCCTCAGCCGCTCAGATCTCAAACCCCAACCCCAACCCCGACCCCCAAAATTCCTTCTCTCAAAATTTCCCTCTTCCACTCACGGCTCTCACCCAACACCTTCTCGTGGTACACAACCTCCATCCTCTCCATGAAATTGGGCTCCTCGCAAATGTCGATGTAATCGCATCCCGATTCGATGGAGGCCTCGACGAAGGGGGGGTCGTAGAGGCGACACGGGCCAACGCAATTGAGAAATAGCCGAATAGAAGGAAGAAGCACTAGGAGCAATGTTTTCATAACCGAACCGGTGATCGAACCGGACAGACCACCGGTCGGACCGGTTCAACCGGCGGTTCAACCGTTTTCTATGTTTAGTTAAAAAAACAAAATAAGTATACACCTACAAAAATTTAAATATATATTTTATAACTTTTCATATCATATTTTATAAATTTTGTCCCACCTCATACATTTATCCCACATCGAAAGTATTGGAGAAAAATGTGAGAGGAATATAAATTTAAAATTTTAAATATTTAATATAAATTAATAATTTAATTTTAAAAAAAAAAAAAGTTATTTCCGGTTGAACCGGGTTTTGACCGGTTTTGACCTGTTCAACTTGAAATCCGGTTATATAGTGTTTTTTTAACCGGGTTATCGGCCTGTTCCCGGTTCAACCCGGTTTTGAAAACAGTGACTAGGAGAACGAAGCTGTGAAATCAAATCAATTTGCAGAGATATTGAAGAGGTAAGAAGCATTTCATGGAGTTGTTAGGTTTAATCAACTCATTTGTGCTTTAATTATTCAAGTTTTTTGCTATGCGATGTGTTTAGCTACTAATTTGAAACTAAGATGCATATCTGTTGCCCTTGGATTTGTTATGTGCTTTGGACGTTGTACCTATAGTTGGACGGTTTAGTGTAATCCTGGTTTTCGGATAAATTGAAGAAAGTAGCATAATGAGCTGCATATTTCGATATTAGGATTTCTTTTCGAAATCAAAAGTCATATGGTATATGGTTACATAGATTTGTGATAGCTTGGGTTAGAATGCTCGTTTTGTTGATTTTTTTATATCTATTGAGTAGTTTGCAAAATTGTCTAATGTGTAAATTGTGGAATAAGGAACTCTGCAAATGCATCGTATAATCATGTTGAATTCTCAGTTAGAATTGTATATATGCTTAATATATTCAAACCAGATAGAGTGATAAATTCATTTTTCTGTCTCAGACAGTCTCTTTGGCTGACTTTTTCATTATTAGTGAGGTCTCGTGCAAGTTCACTTGGAGGAGGTTGCAAGTTCTCTTGTAACAGCTTAAATGTGTTCAATTCTTATGGACTTATTTCTTTTTCCAGGTTTGGGTAGGATATTTGTTGATCAATGTAAACATATACATAATTGTGGATGATAATGACTGTAATATTTCTGTATATTTTCCTCTGAATATGTAACTATTGTGCGTTTTAATGCAACATTTGGAATTATATGATAAACATTATTCTGTAGCAAATTTCTAAAATTAATTTCATCTCCAAAGTCCAACCTCACTATTCTTAGTATCTTTTTTTATTTATTTATTTATATTGAATTAAATCAGTGGTGGTGGTGGTTGGGACAGACGGATCTGGTGGTGGTAATGGTGGTGATGAAGGTTTTTTTTTTTTATTTATAATTTTTCAGTAATTTTTTTAGAAATGACACTTTTTATGTTATTTGTTGTAGACGTATTTTAATGTTTGAGCACATTTAAGATGACATTATTTTAGTTTTGGGGGGCCGGCTGCTGTAATGTCGGATGTGTAGAAAATTTTGTACGGGTGTGCAATTTACTTTTTATGGGTGTGCAGAATTTTGAGTTGTGCAGAATTTTTAAATATAAAGGACAAGTGATTAAAAGAAATTGGGGTGTGCAGAATTGTTTTGGGCCAGTAGAATTTTTTTTTAGGCTAATATTTTATTATTGAAAAAATTAATTAAATAAAAGGTCGGATAATTAAAAAAAAAATGGGTGTGCAGATCTTTTTATGGGTGTGCAATTTTTTTTTATGGTTGTGCATAATTTTTTTATGGGTATTCAGAATTTTAAATAAAATGACAGATGATTCAAAAAGATTTGGGGTGTGCAGAATTTTAATTAAATAAAATTACAGATAATTAAAAAAATTAGTAAATTTTGAAATATGCAAATTAAATAAAAGGACATACATGCAAATTAAATCTAAAATATGCAAATTAAAAAAGTTTAGTAAAATTCAAATTTTAAAATATACAATTTTAATTTTTTTAAAATACAAAAAATATTAAAAATATGGAGTGCAGAAAAGTTAGATTTTAAATTTATACATGGGCCCATTTTGATTGTTGGATCACTTAAGGGCATTTAAGTATTTTCTACCTATTTTTTGGACCTAGGAGTAAGAGTTAAAAATGATGATACTTAAGAGTAATAAGACTCTATAAATGATACTCTATTGTAATTGCCCCAAACAATATTACTATTACTGACTAGTTTTTAATAAAAAGATATCATTCTGTACTAATTTTATAATAATGTGCATATATTATAATAATGATACACTAATCACAATACTTTAATCAACTTAAAACAAGAAAACACTCACTATATTATGAAATTTCATTGTCGAGACCTCCTACATTATCGAGACTTCATGTTTTCCAAACCATTTCACCATAAATAGGGGTGACATAGTGTAGTATATATTGAGACATATCGCATACTATATTGATATTTTTGGTTTAAAAATATTCATACCGATACCGTACCGTTTTGTATACTAAAATTTGGCAAATCGAAAATTTTGGTAAATGGAAAATATTTACAATTACCTTACCAAAAATTTCGGTATATAAAATTTTCTAACAATATCAGTATATATCGTCCCATACCAAAATTTTGATATATTATTTCATACCGAAATATTGGTATAATTTTTTTTTAATGAAATACCGAGCTTTTCAATATACCAAAATATCAAATTTTAGAATATGCATACTACCGTATTGTATCGAAGTTCAAGGTATACTGAAAACATTCCATGTTTTTTGTATTTTTTCGATTTGATAAGTGCGGTGTATCGAAATTTCGTTAATTTTTCCACCCCTATAGAAAAGAACATAAAAGTTGAGAATATTAGAAGTTTATTGTCGTGATACCCTATTTTTTATTTAGGACTGAGAACGAAAGAAGTTAGATGCAAATTGATAAAAAGAAAATATAGTTGTTTTATCTTTAAAATTCCCCCCCCCCCCCACCCCCGCTTTTTTTTTGCAACAAATTGATAGTTCAGTACTTGCCCTGCAAAGTTAAAAGTTGGATTCTCTAAATGCAATAAATGGCAAAAATAAGTTTTTTTTTCAATTTGTCCTATATATTATGTTGGTAAATTTATAGTTTTGATGGAAGTTCCAAAATAGATTGTAATAGGACCAGTCAGACCTGTTAGCTAACTGATGAGGTAGATATTAGATTAGGATGACCAGCTGAATTGTATAGACAACTGAAGTAATCAGATAGGTCACATATTGAGGGGGAACTCAATATGCAGAAGATCGGAAGATCTGGAGATCGGAAGATCTGAAGATCTGAAGATCAGAGGATCAGAAGACCAGAAGGTCAGAAGTTGAGAAAACCAGAAGACCTACATCAGAATAGGAAGAAGACGAGTCTGCAAAGTTGTGCTAAGACAACCTGCATCAGAAGACTCAATCAGGTAGACTGATAAGCTTGGAATGATCAGGTCAGCTCAAATCTGGTGACCACCAGAAGATCAACAAGACATACGTATTCATAAGACACGAAGAATGTCAACCTATGTTGGTAAATCAAACACTGAATAAGTGTACTTGATAACCAATGAGAGAAAGACACGTATGTACGGAGCTGACATTGCAGGACAAGGTGCATCAGAGTTAAACGGCTAGAAAGGACAAGCTTGCATGTTTTCGACCATGCCGCCTCTGCACATATCAAATCGGACCTGCAAGTCTACCTTAAATAGACCGAAATTCGAATTGCTCTCCAACGGCTAGTTCGATTTTGTGTCTATATATGGGATCAAACCTTCATAGTAAGGTTACGGAAATTATCATCAAGCTCAAGCACAAGCAATTTCCGCACAAAGAACACCAAATCGAAGATTTATTCTTAAGTGTTCATCCCTTAGTTCTTAGCCAGAATACTTATCCTCTAGCTTTAGGCTACTTAGAAGATAGGATAGTATTCCAGTTGGAACAAAACAAATCTTATACCCAAACACTGTTAGGTTAAGTTTGTTATAGCAGGATTTCTATTTAGGGTTTCTAGATTAGATTTCTAGGATTGGTTGAGTGAGAACTCGTTAAATATCTGTTGGTTGTACTGTGTTGGACTAACACATTAAACTAAGTCCAGTTGGTTAAGTTGGTGCCCCTGCTGATAGGGAAGAGTGGACGTAGAACAAGTTGTCCGAACCACTATAAATCTGTGTGCCTTTAATCTGCTTTACACATACTTGCACACTACTCTTGTTATCTGCATGCATATTCTGTACCAGGATCAGATCAGCATCAAGCTACTGATCTGATCAGCTTAACACTTTAGTTATCTGATTCAAACCAGATTGGTCAAAATCTTTGTTTGAGTAAAACTGGTTTTCACACGGGTTAACTAATCTTCTGCACCATCAGTTAAACTGATAGACGCCGAACTAATATGCCTGCCAGATCAGTAAGTCGGATATCAGTCCAAACTTATCCACATCGCACTCTGATCAGACATACGTGCAATCACATCTTATCCACTAAAAAGTTTTTGAAGTCTATTCACCCCTCCCCTCTAGACTTCAACCCTCATTGAAACCCGTTTGGGACCTACAAGTGGTATCAGAGCAGTGGTTCTTGCGACCACTGACTTTGAATATCATTGGTTCTTGAGGAATAACCTTTGTGGTCACTTGAACTGATCTTTTGAAAACAGTTTTTAAAAATCATTTTTTTCAAAATCACCACAAGCATGGATAACACTTCAAGTATGCATCATAATCTACCCATGTTTTCTGTTGATGAGTATGCAGATTGGTCCATCGACATGAGAGATCATCTGGGAGTGATCAGCAACATAATGGATGAGATTTTTGAGATATGACCGATTATCATATATCACTTTAACCCAGCTGAAGCAGGACAAGATCCTACTCAACCAGTTGGAGCAAGAATCAGGAAGAGTACCTCTCTAATGGATGCAAATGAGAGAAAATTGTCTAATCTGGATACTGTTACCAGACATCTCATCATGAAAACTATGGATGTTACTACACGAGAGAAAGTGAAGTACCTGAAGACATCTAAGGAAGTTTGGGATACGCTTGCTGAAATCTGCAGAGGAAATGAACAAATCAAGGACAGCAGATTGCAAGCTGAGCTAGTTGTATTTGAGAAACTTAAGATGCTGCCGAATGAAACAGTTGATCAATTTGATGGAAGGATCACACGAGGAGTCAACCGACTTCGTGATCTTGGACGAGTAATGTCAAACAAGGATATCAACTAGAAGATTCTCAGATCGTTGACTAAGAAATGGGATATCAAGGTGACCGTGATTAAGGACTGTCAAGATATTGCTACCATGAAACCAAATGATCTAATCTTCAGTTTGAAATTCCATGAGTTCGACCTGATTGAGAGAGGACAAGGATCAGATGATGTCCCTGCTGAAGCTGCTGCAAACTCAGCTAAATCTGTTGCATTCCAGGCAACCAGCAGCAGTTCACGAATCGTGGAACCAGTTGGAAACATCATCAGCCAGGTCGAACAGATTGCACTCCTAACGAGAAAACTTGAATGAACAAATGTTCAGATGGGCAAGTACAGAAAGTTCTATGACGACTATCGACGAAGCAGAGGAAGAGATCGAAGATCTTCTGACAGATCACAAGAGAGATATTGTTCTTCAGATGATAGGGACACCAGAAGAGATGACCGGAAAGATGATCACAGAGATGAAAGGAAAGATGATCGCAGAGAGAGCAGACGAGATTAAAGATCAGATAAGAGGGGTTCTGATTACAGACAAAATGGAAAGTCTCCTGACAGATCATACCGAAGAAATGATTCACCGAATAGAGGAAATTCTGGAGATTCAAGGGTTTGCTCTGTCAAAAACCAGGTCATTACAGTGTTGATTGCCCTGACCTGACTCCCAAGGAAAGAGAGGAGAAACAGAACAGAAGAGAACAAAGGTACCGAGACAGAAAAGCCATGGTTGGAGACACATCAGGAATTGACGATTCTTATTTGCCATCAGATGACTCTGGTATTCATCTGTTGAAGATTTCTGTCTGATTACCACAACTGACGATATCGATGATTTGAACTTCACATCTGATGACGACATCTGTCTGATGGCCAGAGAAACTGACCAGTCTGAGGTAATCTCTAAACCTTCTGTGGTTTCTTGTTCTACACCTGTTTTGCTTAGCACATCTGCTGGAGAGATTAACCTGCAGGTCTACAATGACCAATTGCTTGATGATCTCTCTAATGCAATAGATACTTATACACGAGTGGAAGTTGAGAACGATAACCTAAGGGCTGAGAATATTTGGCTTTTCAAGGATATTGAGGCAAGTAAAGCAACTGAACTAAAATCAGCTGAAACTGTTCAGAAGATGACTAAAGATCTGGAGGTTCTGAAAGTCAGTACTACTGATCAGGAAAAGCTGATTAAGGAATAGTTGGCTCTCAATGAACGACAAGCTGGAGAACTCAAAGTCCTTCAGGCTAAGTTTGATGAACTCTTCCGACTGCATGAGAATCTTAAAATATCTGAGGACAATTTGCGTAAGAAAATAGAGGTTTTCACGAAATCTTCTAAGACTGTTCAAGATCTGAACAACTATTTTCGTACGTCAATTGATAAGAGGGGAATTGGGTATGAGAAACCTTCTGGATCCTCTAAAGCCTCGTCTGGTTCACATCAGAAAAGTGTAACCAAACGAGTTTCTGATCAAGATACACGAAAAGCCAAATATGTATCAGATAAGGGAAAAGGATCGGCTGACCAGGCAAGGCAAGTGCCGAATCAGAAAGGGAATAGAAATGGACCCCAACTGATCAGACACCAGCCGAGGAATCAACAGAAGAATCTTGCTCTTCTTAAGAGACCTCATCCAAATCAGCAGAGTAGGCCTCAGTCTGGACCATCTCGTAAGGGACAGTATCAGTTGAAGTCAACTCAATCCAAGCTGCCTGACAAGCAACCTAATGGTAATTTGTTGAGACCATCTATGCCAAAAAGATATGAATCTTTTAATAGTAGCAGTCGTACCTACCCTTACAATCATAAACCTAGGGCTGCTGCACCTGAGCCCCACTGGATTAAAAGAAGACAAGTTTCAATGAAAAATCCCAAGTCTTCTGATATGTCCAAGGCTCACACTAATAATCATACTAATCAGATTGCATATGAAGAAACGTATGATTATGTAGATGTTTATGGGAGACAAATCAAGCCTTCAGTGTTCAACAAAGGTGTCAGATTTTTTTGGATCCCAAAAGGTACTTCTAACCCCCCAGGACCCAATTCTATTGGGGTACCTAAAATCTGAGTTGCTCGCAGGCTCGAGTGGGACTAACTAATAAAGGAGGTGTACAAGCAACTATCTGGTACATAAATAGTGGATGTTCAAGGCACATGACTGGAAGTCAACATCTCCTCAGCAACTACATTGAGAAACCAGGCCCACAATTTCTCTTTGGGGATGACAACTTTGGTTTTACCAGAGGAGTTGGAACCTTAGTGAACGATGACGTCATGTTACAGGTGTTTCATACGTTGATGGCTTAAGGCACAACCTGTTATCCATATCACAGTTCTGCGATAATGGATTTAGTGTTGAGTTCTTCTCAGATCAATGCACAATTAGAAATCAAGTGACTCAACAGATTTTGCTAACTGGCTCTAGAAAAGGAACGATTTATATAGCAGATTGGGACAGTTGTCCAAGAAATGCATGCTTGATTGTTAAGAGTTCAAAGAGCTCCATTTGGCTCCGGCACAAGAGAATGAGCCATCTGAACTTCAAAACTCTTAACAAGATAGCAAGGATGTCCTTGGTTGAAGGTCTCCCGAATGAAGTATTCTCTAAGGATCAGACATGTGCGGCATGTTAGAAGGGAAAACAAGTAAAAGCTTCATTCAAGGGGATACCTTCTCCTCCATCCAGCAGAGTATTACAACTGCTCCATATGGATCTATTTGGACCAGTTACGCCTCTTAGTTTCAGTGGATGCAAATACACTCTAGTGGTTGTGGATGATTACTCCAAGTTCACCTGGGTCGTATTCTTGTATAAGAAGAGTGAAACTACAACAAAGTTACATGAACCTCTTAAGAAGATTCAGAATGAGAAGGGTCTTAGCATAGTGAAAATCAGTTCAGATAAAGGTACAGAATTCTTGAACCAGTTTATATCTGATTTTTGCTCTGAGTTTGGTATACAACATGAGACATCAGCTGCCAGAACACCACAACAAAATGGCGTAGCAGAAAGAAGAAACAGAACACTTAAAGAAGCTGCACGCACCATGTTAGCTGAGCATGCAACTCAAAGTTGTTTCTGGGCAGAAGCTATCAATACAACATGTCACACTTAGAACAGATGTTCTCTGACTAAGATTCACTTTAAGACACCTTATGAACTATGGAAGGGCAGAAAACTCCGAGTTTCTTACTTTCATGTGTTCGGGTGCAAGTGTTTCATGCACAATAATGGGAAGAGTCAGTTGAGAACTTTCGATGCCAAGTCAGATGAGGGTATATTCTTAGAATATTCCTCAACTAGCAAAGCATTTAGGGTTTTCAACAAACAAACCCTAGTTGTGGAAGAAACACCTCATGTGGTCCTTGATGAGTCAACATCTGATCAAGAGAAATCTGCCGCAGAACAAGATGTACCAGACAAACCAGATTCACTGAAATTTGATCAATTAAGGCTCAAAGGAAAGGATCCAAAATACGTTACTGTATATGTTCCTAACTTTGACCTTGACAATTCACCAGGTTAGTCAGACCCCAAGGTACGTACAACTGTCAGTGAAGATGCTGGTACAGCTGAGACAGTAACAACTGAACCATCTGCTTTAGGGGGAACACTTGATGTTTCGGCGGACAGACTTCAGCACATGATGAGTCCAACATCAGGTGAGATATGGCCATGCCAAGTGGATCCTACTCAAGTACCTCTTCCAGTCTCTAGTGATGAATCTTTATCAGAAGAGGATGATGTTCTCCAAACAGATTACAATCAGGACAGAAGGACCTGGATAACCAGTCATCCAACTGATCTGATCATCGGAGACCCATCTGATAGAGTCAAAACTAGACATTAGATTGGTGAAAGTGCAATGTATTGTTGTTATCTGTCCTTGAAGGAACCACTCACTGTTGAAGAAGCTCCATCTGATGCAAGTTGGATTTTGGCTATGCAAGAAGAATTAGAGCAGTTTGAGAGGAATCAAGTTTGGGAACTTGTAGACAGACTAACTCACCAAGATGTGATTGGCACTAAGTGGGTATTCAAGAACAAGAAGGATGAACACAATGTAATAACCAGAAATAAGACAAGACTTGTTTCCAAGGGATATTCACAATCAGAAGGGATTGATTATGATGAAACCTTTGCACCAGTCGCTCGCCTGGAAGTCATTCGACTGTTTCTGACCTATACAGCTTATAGGGGATTTACTGTGTATCAGATGGATGTAAAGAGTGCATTCTTAAACGGGGTACTAGCGGAGGAAGTTTATGTTGAACAACCTCCTGGCTTTGAAATGAGCAACCAAGTGTACCGTTTAAGAAAATCTCTTTATGGACTGAAACAGGCTCTAAGAGCTTGGTATGATACACTATCTCAGTTCTTGATAGAGAATGGATTCAACAAGGGCTTGATTGATCGGACCTTATTCAGAAGAGAAGATGGAGTAGACATTCTCTTGGTTCAGATCTATGTGTACAACATTATATTTGGTTCTCCCAATCAGAAGCTATGTAAGAAATTTAGTAAGCTGATGCAAGGGAAATTTGAGATGTCCATGATGGGTTAGATGAGCTACTTTCTAGGTCTTCAAGTCAAGCAGGCTCACACTGAGATATTCATCTGCCAGACAAAGTACACAAGGAACTTGTTGGCTAAGTATGGAGTTCAGAATTGCAAAGAAGACAGGATTCCAATGTTGACTGCATTTAAGATGGACCCAGATGAAGGTGGTAAGAAAACTAATCAGAAAGAGTATAGGGCTCTGATTGGATCATTATTATAACTGACAGCAAGCAGACCAGACATAACTTTTGCAGTAGGTGTATTTGCCAGATTTCAGGCTAATCCCAAACAAAGCCACCTGGAAGCAGCTAAGCGGATTCTGAAGTATCTGAAGGGTACTGTAAACTTAGGCTTATGGTATCCAACAGATGATAATCTAGAACTTAGTGGGTACTCTGATTCTGATTATGGAGGATGTAGGATAGATAGGAAATCTACATCAGGTACTTGTCAGTTTTTGGGAAGCAAGCTGGTCTCTGGTTTTCTAAGAAGCAAACATTTGTTGCCACATCTACTACTGAAGCAGAATATATGGCTGCGGGTAGCTGTTGCTCCCAACTGCTCTGGCTTTGTCAGCAGCTGAGGGATTACAACATAATTGCTACTAATGTGCCTATCTTCTGTGACAGTAATAGTGCGATTACTGTCACTCAGAACCCAGTTCTGCACACGAGATGCAAGCATGTGGATATCAGACATCACTTTATCTGAGACCATGCAGAAAAGAAGAATATCATAATGGAAAAGATCCATACTGATAAACAAAGAGCTGATATCTTAACCAAGCCCCTAGCTGAAGTGAGATTCAGGGAATTATGTAATGTGCTGGGACTACTGGACTTAGGAGATGAAGCACCAGAATATTTTGGTGGTTTGATCTCAAATACCAGTTGGTTAAGAAACTGATAGAAGGTAGAAGGTCTGATGAAGGGGGAACTTCATCTGATCAGAAAGGAACTGTTGAAGAAGGAACTTCAACTGATAAGGTTGGTAAAGAAAGAGGGTCAATCTGACAAGATTATATTGTTGGGAAAATTTACTAAGGCATAGGCTGCACTAAGTTTAACAAAAATCAGACTAGTTAGACTCGACAAAAGTGGTAACTGATTGATTACAATATCAGTCAGTCAGATATGTCTTCTAATCTTGTTTTCTTGTTTTACTATCTCCAGATATATATTATCTGATGTAGCTAGTCAACTGAGTTTACCCATATCTGTGTGATAATTACTGTGCACATTACGTTTTGACGCAAGCACTGCAAACATTAAATGCGGACGTGGGGTTTTTGTATTCATTGGCTTTTAATTCGTATTTTCGCGTCCAAATACCAACAACCAATTTTTCTTAACCACACGATTTTTTCACTTTACGGCCGCTTAATCTAAGCTGCCCATTTAAAAATACGAATACTCAAGTATTTGTGGGAACTCGTGCAAAATGTTTCCCTCGCACCTTTAAAACCCTAAACGATTTTCCAAAAAAACCTTTATCACTTCCGAAAATTACCTTACTCTAAAGAAATTTCTTCAAAATCCTCTGCATAAAACACGATTCTCTTGAAGCATTTCCAAATCAATCATTTTCAAAGTTCACATTTTCTCCGATTCGATTTCTGGTAATTTCTGAGTGACCATTGATTACTGTTTAAAGTGTTTTTCACTGTTCTTAATATGTGCCGAAATCTTTTCGTTGAACTGTGTCTTTCACTTATAATTTCTGGAAATAGATCTCTAATTAGGTTTTTGAGAAATCTAATGTGTATATGCTTACTGTGTATCTTACGGATGATTGTATCGTAGTTGTTAATGCATAGAACTGCTTCATAGCCCTAATTTTTGTATATTTATAGGAATTACAGAAATGGCAACCTCTACAACATCCACTGAGATATGTGATTATGCTTCAATGATAAAACACTTAATTGACGAAAAGTATGTCATATTCAACACTACCAACGATCCAGAATCATAAGAAATTTGGATTGTCTTAGAGCATGTGGCCTCGAGCAATTTTATTTCCGGCACTTGAGCGGTGTGTACATCATAGAGTCTCTGGAGTTTTTGAGAAAGTTGAAAGAGACAAAAAACAAGGACTTATACTCGGTTGTCGGAGGAAATAGAATCGATGTCACAAACGATGATCTTGGACGAATATTCGGCTTACCCATTGGACGGAATTATCCAGATGAGTTCACCGCGGGGATGTCAGACAAAGAATATTTGCAGAAGGTGCTGCTCAGACCTGGGAACATTACAAATATCACAAATGTAAAGGTTCCTTGTCTGAAGAGGAAGTACAAGTTGCTCTTTGAGATCGTTTCAAGAGTTATTCTGGGAATTGCTTTCAGCCCAGATGCCCTAACTCAGCAAAAGCAGCATATCATGACTGCTATTATCGAAAAGGCTCCTGACATGAACTGGATGAGATTATTCAAGAATCGGCTGTTGCAAGAAACTTCTAAGTTCATGGTGAATGCAGACAACCACGTTGTACTATCAAAGAATATTTGTAACATCCACAAGGTGTCGATGATTCCGTCAGATAAACTTCCAAATTATCCTTGGTCTGAGGTTGGACGAAAGCCATATCTGGAGAAGTACAAGGCTCTTCTGCTCAAGGACGAAGAGTTATCTGGTCAAAGGGATGATGACCCAACTCCTTACGTACCTAAAACCAAGAAGGACAAGGGTCCAACCTCGTCAGTGCAATCTGCAGCACAAGGCCAACCAAAAACAAAGATACTCAAGAGGAAGCAGTTGGCCTCCAAACCTCCTAAGTCTACTGAAGATGTGGGCGATAAACGTCAGAAGAAACTCACCACTATGTTGCCCAAGAAGGTTGGGATGCCATCTGAAGGTCTTAGGGATGAAGACAGTGATGTCGAAATCTTGGAATCTAGGGGAGAGATGCAGGTTGGGCAGGCTGTTGTGGAGACTGTCATCAGTTCCGCTATTATTATTATTATTATTATTATTATTATAATAGAAGAAATCAGCCCAAATTAAGAAATCATTGAATTTTCCAGCAAAATATTATCGTCAAATTGAGAAACTAATCTTTGAAAAAAAAATATTAACAAATAATAATTTGAGAAAAAAAATTTGGGAAAAAATAAAAAAAAAATCTTTGGAACAAATAATGGGAAAAAATCTTAATATTTGGGGAAAAATAAAAATGTTTTGCCAAATTATTTTTTGGGATTTATGTTTTTGCCAAATTGAGAAATAAATATTTGAAAAAAAATATTATCAAATAATAATTAATGTGAAATTTTTGGGAAAAATAGAAAAAAAATTGAATAAATATTAACATATATATCTAATAGTAGAAATCGATCTAAGTTCAAAAATCTTTGGAATAAATATTAACAAATAATAATTAATCATTAAATTTTGTTTGGAGTATATAGTATAGTATATTATTGGAAAAAATCTTTGTAATAAATATTAACAAATAATAATTGATTGGGAAAAAATCTTTGGAATATATAGTATATTTTAATTTAATGGATTGGGAAGAATCTTTGGAATAGGTAAATAGGGAAACAAATATTTGGAATATGTGAAATATTTTTGGAATAAATATGTATGATATAAACATTAATAAATTATAATTGATTGGGAAAAATCTTTGGCAAAAAATATGTAGTATATTTTCTCAAACTCTGATGTTAAATTGAAAAACAGTAGCACTTTCAGTGTTATTAAAATTAGCGCGAAAGAAAAATTTATCTCTAATTTTGACAATGATATAGCAATTTCAAATTCAAAAAAGTTAAAGATGATTAAAGTCAAAATTGAGAAAGATTAGTGGAATACAAATTTATTTCTCTTATCTCCCTTTTCTACAAACATAAACTATTATTTGAATATTCCAACAACAACAAATATTTTCTTTTTATATTAATTTTAAATTTTCTGAAAAATTAATATTTTATCTATTAAAAAATATCATCAACAAATATTCCAACACTTTAATACGAATATTTATAAGAATTTAATACAAACGAATAATGCAATTATAACATTGCATCGCACGGGTTAAGTTACTAGTACAAATAACTAATCTATAAAAAAAAATAAAAAACTTAAAACCACATGTCGACGATCTAGAGGTCTTAACCCACAGCCCAAAAGTAAACCTCGTTTTTTAATCGTATTCAGTTACTAATAACATAAAAAGATAGAACTAAAAAAATTGTAGAAAATATAAAATTAAAAGTCATCAAGTGAAACTTACAAATATGAGATCCAAAATTAAAAATATTTAATTAGGAAAGATAAAAAATTTAATAAAATATTTTTGGCATTTGACAAATTGATATTAGGCATTCGGAGAATTTCATCTTATATTTTTGAAAAAAAAATCACTTTGAATATAGCATTCCCCCATTATGTAATTTGAATGAGGACTCAGTTTCTGCTTCTTCTTTTTTTTTTTTTTTTTTTTTCAAGCATGCATGTTTTCGATTTTAAAACTATCGAACCAGATTAATACATTCATGTTAACAACAAAATTCAATCAGACTAATGCGTAATAGTAATTATTTCAGTAATAACATATAACCCTCTCAAAAAAAGAAAAAAGAATTGATAATGTTGTACAGTTATTCACTTCCTGAACAAAAGAATTCAAAGTGCTATTCCATCCATTTTTAATTGAAAATGCAGTACTTGTTTAAATTAAAAATAATATTTATTTAAATAAAAGGTATTACTTGAGTTCAATGAAAAATATTACTTGATTAAATGAAAAGTAGTATTTATTTAAATGAAATGTATTACTTGAGTTCAATGAAAAGTAGTACTTGTTTAAATGAAATTGTAGTACTTGTTTAAATGGAAGGTATTACTTGAGTTTAATGAAAAGTGTTACTTAATTAAATGAAAAGTAGTATTGTTTAAATGAAAGGTATTAGTAGTAAGGGAGATTGGTATGCAATATATTTATTTGAATATGTTGATAAGTCAAATACTAAACAAAACCATGTTTGCTCACAAAAGATTCACAATCCAATGATTAATTTGTCTAATTCTTCACGTTTGTTTTCATACATTATTTATCTTTATAATATTTTTTAGATTTAATTATTTATCTTTGAGATTTATACTATAAATATAATGAATTATTTTCCAAATGAAGATATATTCCTTGAATAGAAAAAATAGAATGATATAGGCAAGAAATCGGTGAATTAAAATTAGAATGTTGTAGGAAAGGCAAGAAATCAATGTAGGAGAATAATATATCTATCATTAGTTAATTAATTAATTATAATCGGCTAATATGTTTGCTGGAAACACTGCGTTTTCAAATTGCAATATATGAATTAGGAGTTTATTCGCCAACTTAATATATATGCATTCTGTGTGCCCTGAGCAGATTCATATACACAATTTATCACATACCCAATTATGGCATTTTTTCGATTTTAAAACTAACAAACCAGACTAATACACACATTCATGTTACCAATAAAATCCAATTAGACTAAATCGTAATAGTAAATTTTATTATTTGAGTAAATAACAGATAACCCTTTCGAAAGAATTCAAAGTGCACGACTATTCCATCCTTGTCGGCAAATTTCATTAGACTCACGTAGTTTAAAATTATGAGGGGAAAAGTCTCCCCATCTAGAAGATATTAAGAGGAAGATTTTCTTTGCAACAATAAAGAATGGGTATTAGACTATTAGTCACTTACATGCAAAAAGAATCTGTGCAATTTTTTGAATGAAAAAACAGCACGTCCCAGATTCTTTTACAGGCATTGCAACCACAAGTTAAGCACTAAAAATCTACCATTAATCGAGTCGATTTAAAAATGCCTTTGCCGAAGTCTTTGTACTTGTACCCATCCACTTGATTATTGATAAACCCATCCACAACCGCACCATCCAAAGACCAAAGTCATTGAATCATCAGCGTTCCTTGTTGCCTTATTACGAAACTCATCCAACGCCGCCGCGTACATAAACAACTCCTCCCACCACTCACCGGAAACAGCCTTTCCCTTCTCCAAATCCTCCAACTTCGGCGTAATGGCAGGCTAGTGAATCACTGCCGTCGAGAGCATCTCTAAATGACTCTAATTGGTAATATTAAAGAGTCACCAATGTCAATGGTATTATTATCACCATCAACCAAAAGGCGGCAACCTTTGTTTCCTGGTACTCCAAATGGCTTTTTACGCAATGAAGAAACAAGAACAATTACCGACTGATCCACTGTGACAGATTACAAGCTTAAGAGCAGCAGGCCATTCATATAATGAACGCTGACGAGTGTTGAGTCTCCATACAACGACGATAACATGCAGACGAGTAGAATCAAATTCATTACACTCACATAGTTTCAAACTCAAACAACCCCACCCAATTCACTCATTCCATCAAACACGTTGAAGCCAACCCTATCTTTGTTTAGAGGTGAACAAGAAATGCAGGCTAGGGTTTGTTTATGGTCTATTTATAAACAAAATCCCTTTCAATTGCAGATGCATCCCATATCACGCTAAAAAGTAATAAAGATTTCTTTCCTGTAATAACACTAAAAACATAATTATCTTCCAATTGTGGATATGGAAAATCATAACACCCAAAATCAAAATATCTTCCGATTGCCACACATTATGGCAAAAAATAGTTTTCTAATAATTACTAAAAAGATAATGTTTTTTAATTGATGTATCAGGTTTAATTACAATAATAATAAATGAGTAGGACTCTTGTGAATTGAGTTCACGTGATTTTTTTTAGTATTACTTTTATGCATACACAGTATCATTATATGCATATGAAGTGTCACTGTCACTGTCACTGTTTATAACATGAGATTTTTTTTTAGTCCCATAACATCTTTTGTCCATTTTTCATCCCAAAAAATTAAATGCATGTCCAACTTCGATCACAGGATATTCCTATACCCCCATGACGTGAACGCTGACTGTTTTTTTCTATTTTTTTTTTATATTTTTTAAATCAATTAAACTACACATGTGTTTTACCGACACGTGACTTGTATGCGACCAAAAATGATATTTTTTCGAAATTGGGCAGTTAAATTGTTTGGGACGAAAAATGGATAGTTGATAAGTTATGGGACAAAAAAAAATATTTTTCTTATAAATAGTGACACTTATGCATAATAGTGATACTTGAAAAAAAATATATTTCTCGTGAACAGGGGTTCCCAAAAATATGTGGAATTATAAATGTTAATTGTTATCTGACATATGTACAAATCATATAATAGATTAAATGTCATTTATTTCATATATGAGATTGTATCATATAATATTTGGACCCTTCTTTTTTGCTTCTTATGTATATTTTTTATGTTCAAAAAATATTTTTGAGGAGGCATGTCAAATTTTCAAATAACAACAATAGTATAAAAAGATAGAACTAAAATATATTGTAAAAAAAATAAAATTTAAAGTGATCAAGTGAAACTAACGAATATGAGATCCAAAATTAAAAATATTTAATTAGGAAAGATAAAAAATTTAATAAAATATTTTTGGCATTCGACAAATTGATATTAGGTATTCAGATAATATTATCTTATATTTTGGAGAATTTCCCCCCCTTTAAAGTATAGCATTCGTGTAATTCAAAAGTAATTATAAATAATAATTTTAAATTTAATAAAAATCTAAAAATCACAAATTAAGTTGGGGTGGTACGTAGATTATTATTATTTTTTAACAGGAGGGTGGTAGATTAAGTTTAGAAGAACGGAAAGTAGAAGAATATATAATACAGTAAATATGGTGCCATCTATATATATATATATTTTATATAAAAACAGAAACCGCTCTAAATTTGAAAATCATTGAATTTTTCCGTAAAAAAATATTGCTAAATCGGGAGACATATCTATGAGACTTTTTTTTTTAACAAATAATAATAAATTGAGAATTTTATTTTATAATCTTTATAATAATTCTAAATATCTTTTGAATATTTTTGAAATTTTAGAATATCTTTATTTCCTAATACATCTAATCTAATAGTATAAATAATTTTCTAGTACTTAAATTCAATTCCAAATATTAAATTATTAGTTCATCATTATCGCAATACTGCATATGCATCGACACGTATTGCAATAATTAATGTGTTAATCTCTATTTATTTTATTCCTAAGAGACTAAACAATAATCATATATTAATCGTCGTATTGTCAAAACTATTTTATATTAACTTTTAAATTTTTAATTCATTATATTTGAAAAAAATAAAATATAACTATATGTATACCCATAAATAATTAAATAGGTAGTTGTAATAATAATGGAATGAGAATTTTGTTTTGCAATCTATATAAATCTTTTGAATATCTTTGTAACTTTTGAATGTCTTTCTTTCCTAATACATTCAATCCAATATTATATGCAATGTCTCCCATATACAATAAGAAACGAGAAAGGATAAATAATAATAATACAAAAGGTACGTACTATTGTCATAAATTGTTCAATTGAGGAGAATATTGTATCAATCCTGATTCCCTAAGCTTGTTAGGATATGTGTAATTTTATATATAAGTAACTTGATGCACATGTGTAATATATATATTTTTGTCCCTCTGCCATAAAATATGCATCTTTTGAAAAAAAAAACTTAATTTGAATATATATTTAAATTTGATTCTTTACTAAATTTATGTCAGTTATGCATAGGGATACATTAGCATTCAAAATAAAGGAAATAATGACCATGAATATTTTTGGATTTTTCTGTTTTAAAAAATTAGCATCCAAAGTTTACGAAAAAGTGACAATGAATATTTTGAATGGCATCCACATTTAAAATTAAATTGACGAGTTATATTAATATTTTAAATAATTCGTATAGAGAATTTTTTCACCAACAATTTATTTATATGAATAAATAAGTATTCAATCTGCATATATAACAATATAATGATAAAAAAATAATGTATATATTTTTCAATTGATAGTATCAAATTTTATAAATTATATTAAATTTTCAAAAGAAAAAAAAACCTTATCTCTTTATATATAGTGTTGATTTTAACAGTGCGATTTCTACACTAGTTGGTAAGGTTTAACGCGTATTGGTTGAAAGAACTACAAACAATAGGGGAATAACAGTTGCTGTGACACCTTTGACAAACATCAAGAAAGGTAATGTTTATTGTTTGTAGAGTACACGCACATACTTTCAACAACAGTATCTTGAACACATCTATCGTCACGGTCAAGGTCGAAATTCTCCGAACAATATACATTCACAGAATGCAATCTTTCAAAAGTAGGATCTTTCGACTTGAAATTTTCAAAGACATCGTCTTCTGTAATTAAATCGATGACATTCTAATCATTCTTCTAGATTGTTGCTCTTTTTGGTTGAGAACACTGCAACAAGTAGTAATTTTTAACACACTAAAAAGTGATATAATAGAACATTTATTATGACATTTCAATCTATTCTCACATTATTTTTTGTGTGGCCTGTTAGTGTGTGAAGTTAGAGTAACTAGATATTAACACACACAAAAATGTTAAAATTGATTAGATTTTACCTCAATTTAAATTGTTGTGATCGATAACATATTAACACACTCAAAAGTGTTGAGATATGTTCCATATCGGCAACTAAAAAGTGTTAAGATAAGTTTGGTATTCACGCACTAAAAAATGTTAAGATAGGTTCTATATCAACACACTAAAAAAAGTTAATATAGGTTAGATATTAACACACTTAAAAATGTTAAGTTATGTTTGTATGATCACACAAAAAATGTTAATAAATATGCGGCTTTGACATATACCTACATTGACTTTTTTGACTTTGCTATAAACCCACATTTGGAGCCTTCCAACACAAATAACTACATTTTGTGACATGATTTCCCTTAATATCACTGTACATTATTAATAAAATGAAAATCATGCAACAAAATTTCCCACCACCCTCTGCATCCCATCACCCACCCTCCGACACCCCCCCAGACAACCGCCAACTCCCCACCCTCGTCCACAATGCCTCCCCAACCCTCTGCAACACGGTCAAAAATATATTCTCAAATGATTGGTTACAGATTGTAGACAAATATTTTGGGATATATGTGAAAAAAGCAATTTTTGGGAGAGACACATTGAAGGAGCTCAAGAACCACCGTGCGAAAAGAGCAAAACAACCGTTAAGGCAACTATTCGTCAGAAAAAGTCCATTTGCAAAAAACCAAATTCATTTGGGGCTTGTAAACAACGAGATGATTTTTTGAGCGATTGTGCAATTCGACCGACGAGTGTTCAGCTTAATTGATTTTCTCTGCATTTCATCTTGTTGTGCCCGGGTTATAACTCACGGCCAACAAATATCGATGAATAAGAAAACGAATAGATGACGATCAATGTAACAAACAACACCAGAATTCGGTTACCCAGTTCCTCTTTTGAATAAGGCTACGTATGGGGGCGCCCAAACCAGGAATGTTTTATTACTCTTTTACCCAGTTCGTCTTTTGAATAAGACTACGTCTGGGGGCGCCCAAGCCAGGAATGTTTTATTACTCTTTTATGCCTAATACTCTAAGTTGTTCTCCTTTTACAATGAATGATACATGAGATATATATAGACAAAGAACTAGGTTAAGATTCTTCGTGGGCTTTTTCCGCGGGCTTGCCAGAGCTTCAGCCGCCAATGCTGGGGTTTCCTTATTTAATTTGCGATTCCCGCTCCCGGTTAAACTTGCCCTGCTTACGCTCCGCGATATCCGCGCCATTAACTACCCATATCTTCTCCAAATTTATCTCTTCACTGGCTTCGGGCTGAAGTCGCCTCCGACCTGCATACTCTTCCAAGTCGCTACGCGACCTTTGGCCCAAATGGCCTAGGCGAGGTCGCCTAAAGTGATATAGAAACAGAGGAAGTCGCGGTGAACACAACCAGGTCGGGGACCGGGTTAATCCATGTCACAACAATTGTCCCTCAAGTCGAGGTTACGTGCTTGCCCCGGGGCCTTGACTTGACTCATTGATGTAACATCCCGTCCCAGTTTAATAAGAATAATAAAAGAAATGAGTTTAATAAAAAGAATATTTAATTTAAGGATATTTCAAATGATTTTAAAGCGTATATGTTGCAAAGGTTTTGATTTTTCAGGGAACGGATGAGCACTTTGAACCAGGAGCACTCCTAGCACTGTAACAAAATATTTAATTAAGGTTTGGTCATAAAATATTAATAATAATATTTAATTTCAATTTAAAGAAATAGAATTTAATCTTTCAACGAATTAGGATTTTTCGATATAAAAATAAAAAATCTGATGAATAATAAATGCGACGACGGAAAAATCTACCTCGTTTAACTAAATTAAAATTTTTGAAGAACTTTAAGAAAAATAGAATTTTTAATTAAATAAATAATTTTCGTCTCGAAACTTGACGATTTAATCGCTAAAATTTCTAAATAATTAATTCTAACGAAATCATAATTTTTTAATTAAACGAAATCGTAACTTTAAAATATAGATTTGTGATGTAGTAATATTGATTGTTAATAAAATATTTAAATAAAAAGGAAAAAAAATTAAATTTTGACCACAAGTTAACTTATGGCTAAGAATTACCAAAGTGTTATCAACATTTCTACTCCCATAATCACTCTCTGTTCATCTATAAATACCCACGCTTTCACCATCCAATTCATCATCTCCAATTTATTTACGCCCAAACTCTGCTTATTCGATTAGCAACTCATATCAAATAACAAAGAAGCCCAAGCTCTGCTCTGTCATTTTTCAACCACAAGAAAAGTAAGGAAGTTCCACTCAAAGTTCCTCCCTCAAAAATAGAAATAAACGTTTTTTTCCTTTCAATCCAAAAAAATAAAACCCATCTTCCTCCATCAAACTATAGACGGAAGCTACTCTACACCTCGATCACTCTACGAACCTTCAAAGATCAACCATCGTTCGAGTTTCCATCCAAATCCAGACGGAAACTACAAAGGTTATGATTTCAACCTTTGTGTAATAGTTGTGTCCTTATTTCTTTGCTATTTTTGTTATGGGTTGTATATTGGTGAAATTTGTAAAAACAAACTTCTTATATATTGGTTGAAGAGCATACTTCATGCTCGTATTTTTTTATTTTAAAAATTTTACCGTTATGCTACCAAAATTTACGCTCAAATATGCTAAGTTGAAACGTTAAAATTATGCTATATAGATTTTTGGATACGCCGTCGAGTGCTCCGTTACGTTGAAAACTATTATTTTAAAACACCTACATGCTCCCTTATATGTTTAGTTCATGTCCGTAGTCTTGATGTTTGATTTTAGTAACGTTATGCTGCCCGTTTTTGTGCACAAACATGCCTACTTGAAACTGCAAAACTGAAAAACAGATTTAAAGCTGTTAATTCCGAAGCTCATATCTTCCAAACGAAAATAGATTTTGACGTGAAACAAATTGGAAAAAAATCTTTGATCAGTGGTTAATCTACATGTAAAAAATGGCATTTTTTAATCTATTAAATTAAAAATTACAAGCTTTTTAAATTTCTGTGATGAATGCTCTGTTTTTCTTTGTAAAGAATTGACACAATTTTTCTGCTTTGAGTCACCAGTTTTGACACTTTTTTCCCCGACTCTCAGTTACTATTTTCACAAAACATTTTATGTCTAGTTAACAGGACATTGTAGGGTTTAATTTCCCTACATTTTCGTGTTAATTGGATTAACCGTTTGACGGAAATGGCTTGCGAAAATGGAAGAAAATCATAAAATTTTGGGACACTTAACTTTTTGAAAAAAATGTTGAAAACTGAAATTAGGAACTTTTGGAAAACTTAATGGTTGGTACAATAATTTATTTGGATGACTTCTTTCACACAAACCATATGGGTGTTTTATTTTCCTTTTATGCCATTTATTTGAAAGTCCTTTAGGACCTTTTATTAAGAAATCACATGTTATTAATTTAGAAGATTTTCCATACACTATACACATGACCTTTGCAGAAAATTTAAATATGTAGTCCTAAATTTTAAAAAGACATTAACATGCTCCTCAAAATTCATAATATTTGGACTTGCAAATAAAGAGTTATGAATTTGTGAAGTTTATATTGTGAATCTTAAGAACAACCGAACTTCTTGAATTACTGGAACTGTTTTACATACGAAATTATTTTATAAAAATCATAATCAAATACTACATAAATAATTTTAGTACTATATAAACAATTTTACAAAATTGTGAATTATTTAATTTTTGAATTATTTGATGAATTTTAGTACCATATAAACAATTTTACAAAATTATTTTCTAAAACTGTGTCAAAGCTGAAATTAGACCTTAAATCTTTATTCTTGCAAGCAATAATTTTGGGACATCATTAATAAATTCCAATAGCCGATTAAAGTAAAAGTTTGATAAAATCTCACGAGTAAGGAAATCTTAAGAACGGAGTTAAAGACCTCGTTAAACTTATGAATAATTTACTTAAATCAAGAGTAATTAATGACGAGAACATGAAAATATTGTGCTAGGGGAAGTGCTGCTCAAATCAAAGCTCGGACGATCACCGCCACACTCAAACTCTCAAACCGATTTCAAGTTTGTAACTTCTCTTAAAAGTTAACAAGGTGGGTGACACTATTTGTATACACTGGTTTATGTTACAGTGATTGTTGGTGTATTATGAACTCGACTAAACAAACACAAATCTATAACCAAAGAACACACATATATAAGAATATAAGGTTTCAAAAATAAGCATATGATTATGACAATGATATGATGATATGAGATATATGATATATGATAAATGAGACGATGGGGATTGCACGTGGTAAGTCGTTACCAGTGTGGTCCCACTATAATGAAAAGGTGACGATGGGGATTGCACGTGGTAAGTTGTTACTAGTGTGGTCCCACTATAATGAAAAAGTAGACGGTGGGAATTGCATGTGGTAAGTTGTTACCAATGTGGTCCCACTATAATGAAAAAGAGAAGATGGGGATTGCACGTGGTAAGTCGTTACTAGTGTGGTCCAACTATGATATAAAGGAAACAATGTGGATTTCATGTCATAAGTCGTTACTAATATTGTCCCACTATTGATAAAGGAGATTTCAAGTTGTTATTATCCGAACTATGAACAAGAGTATACTATTAGGAATTCAAACTATGAATGTGAATGTACTATGAATCTACCCTGAATACCTAACAATTAACTAAGCCAAAGCGTATGGATAATCTTTAATAAAATACCAAGATAATCATATTTCGGTGACCAGTATAAGTAACAGCGTACAAGTTGCCTACTGAGATTTTTTATCTCACCCCCCCCACAGTTTAATATTTCAGGACATGATTGAGACGGGTCGGAGCTGCAGCATGGATGACACAGAGTTTCCCTTGGTTAATGATAATAATATATAGATATGACTCTTTAAATAAATGTTATCACTCTTAACACTTGATGATATATTTGTATGCCAAGTAATGAACCTTCTCTTAGAAGTTGCTAGATGTTTATCTTGTAAGATATCCTTAAAATTAACTAATACTTATCAATGATCTAGTTTTAATAAATGGGCCCACACTGCTTTTTCATAACTTATATTTGTCATTAATACTTTCCGCTGCAAAATGTAATACTTATGTTTGTCGTTATATTTTAAAAAGAAATTTTACAATCACTAAGTGGCGACCAGAGTTTAGAGTGTCGAAGGTACAAGAGCTGGCATTCTAGATTCGAAGCGTTACAGTTTCTATATCGACCTGTGGTAAGTCGACCTCGGAAAGTGTTCCTGAGACGAATCTTCATTCTCGGGGGGGGGGGCGAATCGTCGCCTCGATTCCTTAAATCGGCGTGAGAGATTTGACGGATGTCATGATGGCGAGGCAGGTAAGTGACATCATGTGCCGCGAATCTGCCCAATTGGTAATCGCGGTGTTGCCCAAGCACGATCTCCGCGACTTTACTTCCTTCGAGGGGTCTGGAATTTGCTCATATTGCATTTCGACCCCCCATCCTTTCTTATAAAAGGGGCGAGGGTTTTAGGCTCAGTTCTTCTCATTTTCAATCTCTGTGCAACCCGGTGATTCTCATATGAAATTCCGAGCTTCCGACGAAGACTGATTCAGGTAACCACTCTGTTTCTTCTCAATTCTTCCCATGGCCACCGGTTCTCCGTCTACTCCCACGACCTCTCGTCCTCTGATTTTGTTGTCCGCGGACGACGATAATGTGTCCATTGCTCAACTTCGGCGCCGCCACGGTTCCAGCTCTGCCGCCATTAACGTGCGGGGGCCTTCGACTATTAGTGCCCCGAATGATAATCGGGATGATGGGGGTAACGAAGACGGCAACGATGAACAATTTCTGGTGGAACTGGGAGAGATCACTCACCTTCCTCCATTGAATATTAGTCCTCTCCGTCCCGTCGAACCGGAGAGGAGGACATCCGCAGATCCTTCCACCCCGGCCCATGATTATGGGGCCTTTGAGCGGGCCTTCGACTACCATACTTGTGAGGCCCAGAGCTCCGTACAAGTGACCTGAGTGGGACTATCGGAAGTCAATCAAGTCGGATTTTGTGGCATCCGATTAAAAGTATAGGTCGGTTTTGTCCGACCGGCATGTGCATTCTCTTCGCCGCTTATACAAAGTGCCCCGGAAGTACACTTCTATGGAGTGACCTCCGATGAAAGTGCCGACCAGCCACCGCCTGGTATGATTGCTGTCAATGAGCATACCATGGAGGCGGGAATCCGCTTCCCGTTACATCCGGACTTCTCCCATCTACTCGCGGCCTGGAACCAAAGCCTCACGCAAATTACTCCGAATGGTTGGAGCTATATTCTCTCCACCATGATAGTACTGGGGCAAGCGGGTTATACCTATTGCCGACTCCCGATGAAATATATTATGTGATGACGCCGATCGCCGAAGCCTGCCGCTACAATGTCGTGCAACTTCGGAAGGGCTGAGAGCTCGTGAGTGGGATTCCCAACAAGGTCGATGGTTGGCACCAAAAATGGTGGTTCGTAGGGGGGGGGGCATGGGAGTCCATAGATCCTTCGAGCACATTGCCCATTCGTTTCCCGATAGATTATGCACATCGAGTTGAACACGGTAAGATTTACATCTTTTGACTTTGAGGTCGTACTGATCTAATTTCTTTTTTATCTTCCAGTGTTCACGCCCCATTCCGCCGACCTGTACTGGGATTTTCAGAGGCTTTCAACATAGTTTGTGACACTCCTCCGAGCCGTCGAGACGTTAACGCCCTGAACACCAAGCTCGATCAACTCAGAGCCGACTTGTACACCTATCCTTGCCACCTTAAAATTCCTTGTAAGTCTCATTGTCAACAATTTAATCTTATCTGAAATTTATGTGACCGGATTTCTTCTTCATGGGCAGTTCCTAACATCCCGGTCTACCGACGTCAACCGTTGGCTTCAATAATGGCAACGCGAAAGAAATCCGTGCTTGGCCAAATGAAGCTTGTAGGGGCTACTACTACCCCTCCTCCAAATCCGACCTCATCTAGTCCCTCTGCCGCTGACAATGGTAAGAGGAAGTCGAAGGGGCCGATTCCGTCGGATTCGAGCCTGCTCAGAAGAAGATGAGGGAGGAGGTGAGTCAGGGAGCCCGGAGGTCGTTGCTTTTCCCTACCTCACAGCCCACCTCCGCTCCCCAAGGAGATCGCCGTCCAGAGGATGACTCCTGGTTGGGCTGAGATGCCGACCGGGTAGACGAGTAAGTCTGGTCGTGTATATTCTCTTGACTTGCATTTGTTGCTTAGCTGATGATTTGTCCTTTTTTGTATCTCGGAGCTCACCCCGCACAACTTCTCCCTTGAGGCTTTAAGCTTCTTGAGGTCGAGCCACCTTGTCTCGGTCGGGGTCCCTGAGGGTTGGCCTGCATACCTCAGGAGGGGCCTGCAAAACCTGCCACGGGGTTGGACGAACGCGGACCACACCAATGCCCAACGTTAGAAAGTGATAGGCAACCTGTACTCGGCTCTTGCCCATCAACAGAAGGCGTCTCTCTATCTTGAGAAGACTAGTGCACAGTTGGAGATGGAGCTCAGGGAACTGAGGAAGGCGCAGGCAAGAGTCGCCGACCAGGCCAAATCGATTCTTTCTACGGTCGAGACCAAGAAGAAGCTGGAGAAGTCCAACTCCGAGGTGAGCCAGTGACTTTCCAACCTCGAAGGTCGCTTGGCAGAGGTCGAGGGCAAGCTTGCGGCTGAGAAAGCGAGTGTGGCTCGGGTGAAGCGTGAGTTAGCCCAAGCCCAGAAGGCGCTGGTCGCTAAGGATGACCTCTTCAAAACGACTGAGGAGCTGAATGTCAGTTTCGCCTATGTGATGGCGTATATCGGGGCCATCCGGACCTTTCATCGTTCACACCCAACCGGCGACCTCAGCCCATTCATCGCCGAGCTTTCTGACTACGTTCGTGCCTATCCTCCTTCCCCCAGTGTCCTGCTTGAGATCAAAGACTTGAAGGACATGGGCATCGACCTCTCTTTCTTCCCCGACCTAAGCCGGATCGTGCACCCTGTGCCTGACCCTGATGAGACTCAATCGGGTTCCGCTGACTTGGTCCCCGAGACTCCTTTGTTCGAGGTCGTAGAGGGGAATGCTGGGGAGGGGCCGATTGGCAGCTCGGTGGGACACTGAAGGAGGGTGATGTAGTTTTTTTTTTTGTTGAACTTTGATATAATTTTCCTTTTGAACCCTTTTATGTACCGGCCTTCGGGCCTTTATCAATCAATGGTAATTCTATCTTTTTCCTTCATTTATTGTGCCGACTTGATTTCCTTATGCGACTTTGAAATTGCTTAATCCTCGTCGCCTTATTGTTTATGCGACTTGATGTCGGATGTTGCTTTAGTTGTCTTACAAAGTCGGGGAAATCACACCTTGCTGGGTTGTGATTTCGCCTCCAATATGTCGAAAGTCGCACCTCAGGCGATTCATATTTTTTATAAGTGATCCCCTCGATTTTAACACAGGAATTTTGAAAAGAAAAAAAGATATTGTTATTGACTAGTACAATTTGTTTACAAAGATGCGAACCTACTGATAATATTTCTTTAGGTGGGTCGCATTCCATGGGTATTGAGCCTTGGTACCTTCTGGTCTTTCGAGCTCATACGCTCCATTTGACAGGACCTTCGAGACTTTGAACGGACCCTCCCAGTTTGGACTGAGGGCTCCCTTTGATTCTCCAAGTACTTTCTTTAGCACCAAGTCTCCTTCCTTGAATTGTCGAAGTCGCACTTTAGAGTTGTAGTATCTCTCCGACCGTTTTTTGTATCTCGCATTTCTCATGTTGGCTTCTAAATGCCTTTCTTCGAGCAGGTCTAGATTTCAGGCTAAGGCCTCGTCATCGTGGTTGAAGGCGACCTGACTTGTGCGGAGACTGGGGAAGTCGACTTCTGTGGGTACGACTGCCTCAGTTTCAAAAGCCAATGAGTAAGGAGTCTCTCCTGTTGAATTTTGGCAGGTCGTCCTATACGACCACAATACATCAAGAAGTTCGCTAGCCAATTTCCCTTTTCCTCCCTCAATCTTTGTTTTGATTGTGTGTTTAATGATCTTGTTCAAAGCCTCGACCTGACCATTTGATTGGGGATGATATGGAGTCGAGAAGAACTTCATGATCATCCATTTCTTGAAAAAGGCGTCTATTTTGAGGCCATTGAACTATTTTCCATTGTCGGATATGATCGCCTGCGGTAATCCGAATCTGTAAATGATATTCCGCCATATGAATTTGATGACGTGATATTGATCTATTGTTGCCAATGCCTCAGCCTCGGTCCATTTTGTGAAGTAATCTACCGCTACCAGGGCATATTTGACTGGCTATTGGAAGCGGCCCAATAATGTCTATCCCCCACTTTGCGAATGGCCAAGGACTCAGGATGCTTGTAAGTTCTTCTTGGGCGGCCTTGATGGAGGGTGCATAAATTTGACATTTATGGCACTTGCAGGCGAAAATGATGGCATCGGCCTTTAATGTTGGCCAAAAGTACCCTTGCCTCGTGGTTTTGAGGGCTAGCGATTGTCCCCCCGTGTGGTTTCCGTATACCCCTTCGTGTATTTCTCGTAGGACAATTTTCCCTTGCTCTGGTGTGATACATCGAAGTAGGGGTGTGCTGAAACCTCATTTATACAACTCGTTATTGGTCATTGTATACCGCGCAGCTCGTAATTGTAATTGTCGGGCTTGAATCCGATCACTTGGCAAGGGACAATTTGTCAGGTATTCAATGATGGGTATCATCCAGCTCAATGTCGGGGTGTCTAAGGTCGCGATTCCTGCTCGTGTAGTGGACGGGTGGGAGAGTGTTGTGATGGTGACATCCTTCATTTCTGGTGGCCCTTCGGAAGTCGCTAGCCGTGCTAAGGCATCGGCTCGTGAATTCCGATCTCTCGGGATTAGTTTAACATGGATTTATTCAAACTTTTGACATAACAACTTGACAATCTCTTGGTTGGCCACCATCCTGTCATCCTGTCGTCCCGTCCCATGGCCAACTTAACAAGCTACAAGCTGGGAGTCTATGTGTACCTGTAATCTTTTGATGCCCATGGTTGTTGACATCTCTAGGCCGCTGATGAGTGCCTCATATTCATCTTCGTTTTTTATCACGTGGAAGTCGAAAGTAATGGCGTTCTGGAAAGAGATGCCCTCCGGACTTATCAGGACCAAATCAGCACCCGACTTATGGGAAGTCACTGATCCGTCCACAAAGAACTCCCATGGTGGGCTGCTCAAGCACCCAGCCTCTGAGGAGAAAGTAAGTTCGACAATGAAATCAGCTAGCGCATGAGCTTTTATGACGGGTCGAGGTGCGTATGTTACCCCGTATTGTCTGACCTCGATGTCCCATTTGAGACATCGACCTGTTGTATCAGGTCAGTGAAGCACATTATTTAGGGGCATGGAAGTAAGGACTTCGACTTGATGATCGAAAAAGTACGGCCTCAGTTTTCTCACACTCATGACCAGTGTGTACGCCAATTTCTCCAGGATTGGGTAACGCTGCTCAGTCTCGTTCATCGTTTGACTAACAAAGTAAATCGGGAATTCATTCCTATCTTCTACTCGGACGAGTACTGCACTCAAAGCGGTTTCTGAAGTCGCGAGGTATAGAAAGAGTTTCTCCCCTGGAACTGGCTTCGATAGAATGCTTACGTTTGCCAGATAAGCTTTAATTTTATCTAGAGCCTCCTGACTTTCGGGTGTCCATTCGAACTTTGATTTTTTTCGAATCGTGTCGAACAGTGGCTTGCATTTATCCCCAATTCGGGAGATGAATCTATTCAAAGCGGCCAGACAACCTGTGATTTTTTGTACCTCTTTCACATTTCGAGGGGCTCCCATGTCTAATATTGCTTTGACTTTTGCTGGATTGGCCTCTATTCCTCGCTTGCTGACCAGATGTCCCAAGAATTTCCCCGATTCGACCCCAAAATTACATTTCTTGGGGTTGAGCCGCATGTTGAATTTCCTTAGGATGTCAAAGGTTTGTGCCAGGTGCATAAGGTGGTCTTTCAACTTCAGGCTTTTAACGACTATATTGTCCACGTAGACCTCTATCGACTTGCCGATGAGGTCGTCGAACATGTGGTTGACCAACCTTTGATATGTTTCCCCTGCATTCTTTAAGCCGAAGGGCATTCTTTTCCAACAATAGATATTCTTTTCAGTCAGGAATGAGGTGTGTTGCCGATCCGAATCATGCATGGCTATTTGACGATAGCCTGCAAAGGCATCCATGAAACGACATCATTTTTTGACCAGCCGTGTTTGTTGGAATTTAGAGGCTGGTAAACACGTAATACATACGCAACTAAATTAAAGTTCACCAACAACGAACAGTTAATTGCATAATTAAAAATGAGTTAACATAAATAGAATTCTTACAGTAATTGCATACACATTCCTCAACTATGGTATCCACGTAACAATCGTTTACTAACTCGCACAGATCTGTCCAGTGTTGAATCCCCGAGATGAATTTGCTAGGAAAATTCTAACTTAGAGATTTTATGGAGAAATATGAATTCATGTTATATTAATTTCCCAAGAGCTCATATATATAGGAGAGGATTAGCTTAAGCTTCAAGCTAATCTAATTAGAAAATAAAATCTCTAATCTTTATTTAAATAAATCTCTTAGATTTATTTCCCACAAGGATTTAAATTTCATATATGACAAATCTCTACAATTTGTTTCCATATATATTAAATCCTACAATAATATTCCAAATATTATTATTGGGAATTCTTATTTAATTAAATCTAATTTAATATAATATTAATAATAATTAATTCCAAATTAATCTATTATTAATTTCTTCTCCATAAATTAAATATTAAATCTAATTTAACATTTAATCAACCAACTATAATTAGTAAACAACCGTTACTTGTTGTGTGACCCATATGCCCTCATATATCGAGTGATTAGTCAAACTAACGGTCTTAATTGAATCATAGACAATAAATCAGACATTCTCAATATATGAGGTACGTTGCGAGGAAATGTACAACTACATGTAACTGAAACATGGGCTATTGCAATTTCCTCCTTTAATTCGCGAATACTCGATTAAGTCTTGAACATGATGAAGTGTCTATTGAAATAACTTAATCAATTTATCTCTAATCACTAATTGATCATGTATGTCACACTTAGCCACAAAGTCTAAGTTGATGTGCATCGGCCGATGACTTAGATCCAATTATGATGAGAAGATGAGTATTCTCTCTAAATCCACATTGAGGAATGAATCCTATTCTTGGCTCAACTACAACGCACATGCACTTCGTGATGAACCCTGTTGGGAGATGAATTTAATAAAGAAGTTTTGATTAGATCCCAAAACCCCTGAGTATGACATGTTCAGGATAATCTTGATAGATCGAAATAAGTTTCAAGATAGATTGTTCAGAAGTTATCTCGCACTATGTATAGTCGCCAGATATAGATCGTGTTAGATTCTAAAGACATCAAGACATCAAGACTCAAGAAGTAATCAAGACATCAAGACTCAAGAAGTAATCAAGACATCAAGACTCAAGAAGTTCTCAAGACATCAAGACTCAAGAAGAAGAAGATATGAATACTCAAGATAACCTCAATGTTCGTAGGCAATCAAATAATATCTATCTCAAGACTATAAAACCGAAAAAACGCACATGTTCGAAAAGTAGATATTGCCAAAACATTCTAGTGCGCATAAAAGGAACTAAGTCTAAGTGTTGTTTTCAAAGTTATCTCATTCGGAGAGATTGACCAAAAAGAGCCGCTTTTGTTTGTCTACATTCACTAAAGACAAGAACCAATCGGGAGGAAGACAACATTGTACTTCATCGACATCGACAAATGACAGGACCCTAAATTATGTCGGAGTACTAAGTTCCGCATCGCAAAAAATTGGTGATTGGCAACATGACCGCATATTTCCTAAAACATGCAAGGGAGTGTTCAAACCCTAAAAATAGTCGTTCATCAAACACCAGAAGAGGAAACTCATAAAGCTATCTCTTCCAACGGATAGTTTTCAAAGAGTGACCTTGGTGAAGTTGACTATAAATACCAGTGACCCTTTACATTGAGAGGTCACGGGAAATTTCAAAGCAACTCAAGAGCTCATTCGTATTATTGCAAATTGAAGCACTCGAAAAACCTAGAATTTCCCAAGTGTTTCACATTGGAGAAAGCTCACTATTCTAAGTCTAGAGTGATAGATATATCCAAAGCTTAGAAGAGATATCCTAGCCTTTCCATTAGTTCTTATTGTAAAGGATATCTCACCCTAGTTGGAAACCAACCCAAAACCCAAACCCTTTGTTAAGGTAGTTTGTGTGTGTTTTGTTGGTGAGTTAGAGTTGTAAAGAGTTAGTAAACTACAAAGGAGTTAGCCAAAAACTCTAGAATAAGTTAGTAAGCTACTTGTGGTAGTCTCGAACACTTGTGTGTGTTTGAGTTAGTAAGTCTGCGGTGAGTCGGCCCGAAAACTCAAGGTAGAAAAGTGAGTAAGCTACGTTGAGTTAGCCTTGAAAGCTTTAGGAAGTGGTTAAGAATTTCTCTGAAGATCAGAGAGAGTGAACGTAGGAGCTTGAGTCTCTGAACCACTATAATTGTTGTGTTGTTTGCTTTCTATACTGCATTATTATCTGTTGCATGTTTTTCACTGAAAGCATATTTCACTGATATTCAGTTGGAACCAATCCACTGAACTTGCATCAAATTGATCACAGCCTTAATCACCGTTTTATTGAAGGAAGATATTTCAAAGAAAGCTAAAACGAGTATAAACTTAGGGTCAACCATTCCGCCGCGCTTGAGTAGCTAAGAACGAGATAGTTATCAAATCGAACTAACTTTCTTGAGTGTTCAAGATAATTATCTCGATCCAAGCTCCTCGGGATCTCTCGATAAATTCGAGGATCGGTTGGGCTTTGTCTGAAGCTTCAAAAGCAACTTCGGGATCATTGTCTCTGTAGACTTTGACTCGGGGCAATCCGTTCTTCTCGTATAAAATTATCGGGATAACTCGACCCATCGACCTCGATGAAAGAAAAGTTTAAAATCAATGAACACGTGTATTCCCCCCATACACGTGAGAGACTCGTTAAGACCGACCAACAAGTTGTATCGGAAGCGAAGGGTTCATTTTGACCACTTGCTTTGGTGAGACATAGTCTATTTGTTTGAAAAGACTTTGGTGGGTCTCTTGAATAGATCTATTTGTTGATATCTTACAATGCTCGATCATCATGCCTTCTAAGAACTTCCTATGTTCTCTGTTGAGAGCTATGACCTATGGAGATCGAGAATCTTGAGGCTCATCTGTATTCAAAACATGAAAGAATGTGGAGAGTGGTTTCTGAAGGACCATTCAAATTTACTGTTGTGAATCCCAGAATCACTGATAATGAGAGAAATGATCCCAGAGATGAATTTCCAAAGCCTGATGATCAACTTACTCCTGATGAGAGAAAGTTAGTCAATCTGGACTACATTGCTAAAGATACTTTGTATAGCACTATTGATGATGGTGTTATGGGGATGATCTCTCACTGTGAAACTGCAAAAGAAATATGGGACACACTTGCTGTTATGTGTCAAGGCACATATCATATTAAAGAAAACAAACTTTATGTTGCAATTGGAAAGTTTGATAGCTTCGGAATGGTAGATAGTGAATCCATTAACAAACTCGAAGTCAAATTCACTAGCATTATGAATGATCTGAAAGCTCTTGGGAAAAGATACCCACAGAGAGAAGTGTCACTGAAAATTCTTAGAGGATTATCTAAGAAATGGGATATACATGTTGTGGTGATTGAAAACACCAAAAATATTGATTTCATGCCATATCAACAAGTTTTCTCTGAACTGAAAGCTTATGAGTTTGTGATTGACAAGAAAACTAAGAAATCTGACAGCAAAGATGATTCTTCATCTAGCAAGAATGTGGCTTTCAAAGCCAAAGAGAAATATTGTAAGTCTAGAGAGTCTGAGAACTCACTTGCCAAAAATCCGGATGAGCAGGAGGACAAGCTAGTACTAATGGCAAGGAGGTTTGAAAGACTCAATAGCAGATATGGGAAATATAAGAAATATTACAGGAATCACAGGTACAAAAGAGACTCAGAAGTTGAGGACAAATACACTGAGAAAAGTAAGAACCAAAAAGCTGAAGGATCCTCATCCAAGAAGAAGGACTCCAAGACCAAGGAGGAAAGTGATCAGGATGATGATACCAACAGATGCTATAACTGTCAAAAGAAAGGTCACTTCCAATATGACTGTCCTGAGCTGAGTGCTAAAGAAAGAAATGAGAGACAAGCCAAGAGAGACAGGAAGATTTCCAGCAAGAAAGCTATGATTGCTGAAGAGGAAGAACATTCTGAAGAAGGTTCCAGTTCCTCAGATGAGATTTTCTCAGACAGTGACAGTGATGATGTCTGTCTTATGGCTGTGGAGGAGGTAAATTCTTCTATCTCTGTTGTTGCTCCTACACAAGCACATGAGTTATTAAGTTCAACTATAAACAGTAACTTTGACCTGATGGATTCGTTTGAGAATCTTATGAAGGACTATTCTGTGTTACAAGAACTGCTCACTTAAACTCAAGAGCAGAACAAGGAACTGACTGCTGAGAATCTGAAGTGGAAAGACTCTAAAAATGCTGAGATCACTTCTCAATTGATGGGAACTACTGATGAACTGGATGTTATGAAAGTACAACTCTCAGAAAAGTAGAAGGTGATAGAGATCCTGAATGGAAAATTAGAGAAATCCACTAAAGTGATTCAGCTTATCAGAACTGAGTTCAATGACCTCTTTGAGAAGCATGAAACTCTAAAGAAATGTGAGGATAGTGCGCAGAGAAAGTTAGCTCTATTGAATTCTGCATCTAAAATAATAGATGAAATTCAGAGTTATCAAAGACCTACAACTATAAAAGCTGGATTGGGATACATTCAAGGGGGAACCTCACAAGGTCTTCTGAATGCTGCTTCTAATAGTACCAAGACTGTCTTTGTTAAACCAGTGGCATCTAATCTTCTTACTGAAGAACAACCCAGAGTTTTAGACAAGGGTAAAGGACCTATGGTTTCAGAAAAACTGAAGGTTCAGGGAAGAAAGCCCAAACCTCAGGAAAAGGCTAGAAAACTCCGAACACTTTCAAGAGGAAATTTTCGAGGCCAAGATTTCAAAGCCTCGGGCCAAGAATACCAACTGAAGAGATCTCAGACTTTGAACCATCAGAGGAATTTTCAGAAGAGAAACACTCAGCAGAGATATTCTCAACTGAAAAGACCAAGTCCTCAGATTACTGAAATACCCCAATTTCAGTACAGGCAACCTAAACCCGACTTGTCTAAGGGTAAAGGTTTCCTGAACCTAAGTCAGCAGAGACAGAGACCAGCTGCAACAAAGCTAAGACATTTGAACAAAAAGCCTGAACCCAAGAAGAACTCTAAGGCTCATGTTCATGCTAAGGCTGGCACTCATACACAAGGTACTGCCAAGGCACCTAGGGTAGTGAATGTGTATGTAGATATTTATGGGAGACAAATCCGCCACTCTAAAGTAGTTAGAGTTATCAGGCAGATTTGGGTTCCAAAAGGTACAGCTAACCTGGTAGGACCCTACACCAAATGGGTACCTAAAAAACCGATCTTTTTTTCGTATTAAAGGAAAAGGGCATTGAAATAATGAATACAACATAAAGACTCGATGAGTGGAAATAAATTGGCACCTCTTGTATGGTATCTGGACAAAGGGATGTTCAAGACATATGACAGGATATAAGCAACTACTCACTGACTATGTTGAGCAAAAAGGCCCTCAGATCACATTTGGAGACAACTCCAAAGGACAAAATGAAGGATATGGAACTCTTGAAGTTTACTCTGTTCATATCCATGGTGTTTTATATGTGTCTGGTCTAAAGCATAATCTGCTTTCTATCAGTCAATTATGTGACAAAGGATTCAGTGTTGAGTTCTCAAAGAACTTATGTTATGTGAAAGACAATGCTTCACAGAAAATTTTACTGACTGGTACTAGAAAAGGAAATGTGTATCTTGCTGATTGGAAATTATCTCCTAAAGATACATGTTTGGTTGCAAAAAAAGTTCCAATCGATACCCGGTTGGTTGTGGCACAAAAGACTGAATCACTTAAACTTTAAAACCCTGAACAAACTTTCAAGATTAGCACTTGTGAGGGGGTTACCCAATGAAGTGTTCAGTAAAGATCATGTTTGTGATGCTTGTCAGAAAGGAAAATAAATCAGAGCATCTTTCAAAAGTAAAGTAGATGTTTCTACTGATAAAATACTACAACTGTTACATATGGATCTCTTTGGTCCAGTAACACCTGTGAGCACTAATGGCAGTAATACACACTTGTGGTAGTTGATGACTACTCTAGATACACATGGGTCATATTCTTACTCAAGAAGAAAGAGACTCGCACAAAACCGCTGAATTCATTGAAAAGGCTCAAGAATGAAAAGAATCTGAAAGCGTGGTCAAGATCGGTCGACGATAAATGAACTGAGTTTATCAATCATATCATATCTGATTATTGCGCAGCAAATGGAGTAACTCATGAAACATCAGCTGCAAGGACCCCACAACAGAATGGTATTGCTGAAAGAAGAAATAGGACTCTGAAAGAAGCTGCAAGAACAATGATTGATGAAGCTGATATTCCTAAGAGATTTTGAAATTTGGCTATCAACAACATCGCATGCATACTACTCTCATAACAGATCCATGCCGACCAAGAATCAAGGAAAAACTCCTTATGAGTTTGTGGAATGAAAGGAAGCCTCTTGTTTCTTTCTTTCGTGTGTTTGGTTGCAAGTGTTTCATACACAATAATGGTTAAGATCAGTTGAAAACTTTTGATAGCAAAACTGATGAAGGAATATTCTTAGGATATTCTGAAGTCAGTAAAGCCTTCAGAGTTTACAACTGTAGGACTCTTGTTGTGGAAGAAAAACCTCATGTTGTTTTTGATGAATCTACTTGTGTTCAGAAGAAACAGGAACATGACTCAGGAGAACTGACCAAGAGAATCACCAGACTTAGCCTGAAAAAGAAATCCTCTGAACCTGAAAAGAAGTAGTCAGTCACTTTCTATGAATGGAGTGAATCAGACTCCGACAAAGAAGTTCAGGATGGAAAAACTCAGGATGGTGAGACTCAGGATGGAAATTCTCCACTGAAGGAAAGCCAACACATTGAAGCTGACCAATCTGAACATACAACAGTTCAGACTCAGGTATGTAATGCCGATAAAGATGTGGTCACAGCTGAGGCAAACTCTGAATCTATCAACCAAGGGGGAACAAATGTCTCTGACAATGTTCTGAATTGAATTTCCCCTGAGGAAGATGATTCCCTTTCTCCTTTTATGTTGTTCCCTGAATTTAATGAACTGCCTGAACCTAAAATTTCTGATGATGAGGACACTACTGAAGGGGGAACATCCAGGAGAAAATGGTTGGATAACCATCCTACAAGTCAAATTGTGGGTGATCTATCAGAAGGAGTAAAGACAAGACGGTTCCATGGTGAAAGTGCTTTGTTCTGCTTCTTCCTATCTGAAAAAGAACCTACTAAGATTGAAGAAGCTCTACAAGACTCATTCTGGATTGTTGCTATGCAAGAAGAATTGAATCAGTTCTCAAGGAATGAAGTTTGGTAGCTAGTGGACAGACCTAAAAGGCACAATGTGATTGGAACTAAGTGGGTGTTCAAGAATAAGAGAGATGAAAACAACAACATTGTGAGAAACAAGGCAAGACTAGTTGCACAAGGTTATTCCCAAGAAGAAGGCTTGGATTATGATGAAACCTTTGCACTTGTTGCAAGACTAGAAGCCATCAGATTGTTTCTTGCATATGCTGCCCACATGAAATTCACAGTCTATCAGATGGATGTGAAAAGTGCATTTCTGAATGATGTGCTTAAGGAGGAAGTATATGTGGAACAACCTCTAGGATTTTGTCAGAATGACCAAGTTTACAGGCTCAGGAAAGCCTTGTATGGTCTTAAGCAAGCACCCCGAGCATGGTATGATACCCTTTCTCAGTTTCTTACTGACCATGGTTTTATCAAAGGAGTTGTTGATAGGACTTTGTTCAGGATAGAAGATGGAAAGGATATTTTACTAGTTCAGATCTATGTGGATGACATCATATTTGGATCTCCAAATCATCAGTTGTGTGAAAAGTTTTCTACTCTGATGAAAGGAAAGTTTGAGATGTCAATGATGGGGGAGATGAATTTCTTTCTTGGACTTCAGGTGAAACAAACTAAGGAAGGAATATTCATCAATCAAGCAAAATACACCAGAGATCTGATTGCAAAGTATGGAGTACAAAATTGCAATGCAGTTAGAATTCCCATGAATACTAACTATAAGATGAATCCTGATCCTGAAGGCAAATCAGTAAATCACACTGATTATAGAGGGATCATTGGATCACTGCTATATCTCACAGCAAGTAGGCCTGATATAACATTTGCTGTTGGGATATGTGCAAGATACCAAGCTAATCCTAAGGCTAGTCACATGGAGCCTGCCAAAAAGATTCTGAAATATCTTAAAGGCACTGTGAATAGAGGATTATGGTATCCAGCTAATGATAATCTTGAATTAATTGGTTATTCAGATGCTGATTATGGAGGATGTAGAATTGACAGGAAGTCTACCACAGGAACTTGTCAATTTCTTGGAAGTAAACTGATATCATGGTTTTCAAAGAAACAAACCTCAGTAGCAACCAGTACTACTGAAGCTGAATACATGGCTGCAGGAAGCTGTTGTGCACAGATTCTTTGGCTCAGACGACAATTGAGGGATTATAAGATTATAGCCAATGAAGTACCTATATTTTGTGATAATAATAGTGCAATTGTTATTACACAAAATCTTGTATTGCACACCAGATGTAAGCATGTTGATATCAGACATCACTTCATCAGAGATCATGTTGAGAAGAAAGACATCAGAATGGAGAAAATTCATACTGATAAACAGAGAGCTGATATCTTGACTAAACCATTGGCTGAATCAAGAATTCAGGAACTGTCAGTTGAATTAGGTATGTTGGATCCAGGTGAATAAAGCAAATCTGGAAAATTGAAGGTTTTCAGATGCATGAAGTTTTCTCAGGTTTTTACTGAAAAACTCAGGATAAAATTGAGAGTATTGAACACTGAGTCTTGGGAAACTCAGTTATCCCGAAGTTCAAGATTACTCGATATTATCTTGACATTTTATCAAGGTCAAAACTCGAAGAAGACCGATGGAGAAAATTAGTCCGAAGAAGTATTTACTCATGCACCACATTTATTGTCTATCTGAATCTCAGTAATCATTGGCAATAAATGACAAAACACCTAAAGAAATAATTGGGCGGGACCTTTGAAATCCACGAGGAAAGTCAATGGTCTGCAGGAACAGTAATTAAATGCACTGTTCATTAATCACCAATATGGATAAATTGACGGCTAAGTATTTGCGAAATCGTCCTTTCAAATACCCGTTTTAGTTGGTTTTTATTCTTGATCGTCAAAACCTTCATCTACGCGATTTTCCATAAATCAAAATCCTATATCCATTACAAGACTTCATTCAAGCCCTATTCCAAAAAGCCTTCATCTTCACAAACACTCTGCTTCGAAACCCTCGATTGCCCAGAAATCACCTATCTCAAAACCCTTCACTCAAAATCTCAAAAAATGACACTCTCTGTATACGACAAACTGCGCCATTTCCAATAAACCTTGGTACGAATATGTTGTTTCTCTATAAAGCACATCCAATGTAACTCACGAGGAGGAGGCGTTGCATATGATTCGTTTGGAAAAGCTTACATGCCTGGTCGCGAATCAACCAGAGGCCGAATATGCAAAAGAGGTAATTGAGTTTATCTGTAATATGCAGTTAGATGATGAGAATTGCATAGAGTTTCAGATTACAGTCTCGCATTTGGAGCATGGTTCGAAATATGTGGATTTTGTTAGGGAATTTTATATTATTCCTAAGAATCTGAATGTCATATATATGATGGATAGGGAACAAGAATATTTGGATAAAATTATTGAGCATCCAGTAAAGTTTGAAGCTACTTTGAATAAGAGGCATTTGAAGCCTAAATATCGAGTATTGTTGGATATTGTAAGCAAATGCATCATGAGTAGATCTGGTAGTTTTGAACAGATAAGCAAGCATAAGTTAAGGTTAATGGCGGCGATGGAAGATTCACCTTCCACGGCATTCAATTGGTTGCACTATTTGATCAAGGTGGTGAGTGATCAAGCCAAACAAATTCAGAAGGTGAATGGCTCTGTAGTTCTCAAAGGAAAGATTCTACATGCAACCAAGATTGCATTTATCTTGGAAACGTGCAGAGAAGAGGAGGACATCTTTGCCGATTCCACTTCCTTTCCAAAGTCAAAAATCATGTTCAAACCAACAAAGAAGACTTTGAGAGGAAAGAAAGAGAAAAACTCTGAGTCTCAGGAGGAGACTGCTGAAGAGGAAACTGATGAAGAAGCCAAACAAGCTAAGGGGAACGCCCTGATGGAAATTAAAAGAGAGAAAGGAGAGAAACTGAAGAAGAAAGCACTGGCTCCTTAGAAGCGCAGAAGGCTTCAATCTATTGCTGAGAAGGAGGCCAGTGAAACTGAAGAAACTCAACCTGAAGGCCAACAAGGGTTGAAATCTCCACTTCAGGTTCTTGCTCAGGTGGTGACAAATGTGCAGGTGCAAGAAACTGAGGAGCAGGTTTTCTCTGAGGTACTCGAAACCTCTCTGAGCTCAGATAAAATCTCTCAGGAAATCTTCAATGGACCTCAGATCCCTACTGAAGAAAGACCTGTTCAGACGTCAGATCAGTCTAAACCTCAGGAATTGCTGAACTTGGATGTGCTTCTGAATGAACCATTTCTTGATCCATCAGCTCTGGAACTTATACACTCTGAACCTACTGCTTCTGAAATCCCAAGATTGAAGAAGGGAGAAGCCGAAGAGACTGAATGGCGAAGCAAGGGGGAACGGTTCATCTTGGACAGATACCCTGAGCTGAATGCCTATCCAGACCTTCAGGATATGTTCTTCAGGCTCAGAACGACAGTGTATATTCTGAATCAAACACTCCCGGAGATGCTAAACATTGCTTCATACAGAGGAGAAGAGTGGTGGAATGCTGAGACAACTGCTCTAACTGAATTCTCAGGTTTCAGGAAAATCAAGCTAAGAATGAAAGCTGCTGATATTGATGAATTGGTGAAAAAGAAGTTAGCTGAAAAGAAAGCTACTGAAGGAGTAGATGCTTCCAGCTCCCATGATCAAAATAAAGATAAGGATAAGGGAGATGATGCAAAAAATAAATCTGAGAAGGAGAAGGAATCTCAGACAGATACTAAGAAAGAGAAGGAAACTGAGAGTCAGATGGGGACAGATACTGATGCTGAACCAACTGATATCGAACAACCTCAGACTGAAGTTAGCATTCTTCAGGTACCTTTTGGCACTGTTATACATAATGTCGAAGTTACTGAAGTACCTAGCTTTAAATCTAATGCTTATGATATGCAGACTGAGGCTCAGTTGGAGCACCAAGCTCAGTTGGAAAATGTTGCACAAACTCCAGTGGTTGATTTCACACCAATCCTGGATGAGTTAAAGAAGATAGAGCCAAGGATGGAAGTGTTGGGATTATACTAGAAAGTATGCTTTTTACTTTGTATAATCAAAACTGGATTTCAGACTTATTTATTGAAATAATTTGTTTATCACTGATGCTTTAAATATTATCGAATGTTACATATATTTACTGCATAACTGTTCAATAAGTCGTACGTGTTACATTGTAGTTAATTTAGTGATTCTAGATCACAGAAGATTAAATTAACAGTCCCTTGTAACTAAAAGTACGCCATTCACGACCTAGATGGAAATGAACAACCCATCGCGAAAGGTTGAAGTGTAAGGCTCAGATTGGCTTGTCTTGACCAAGAGATTACACTAGTGCATGACTGATGCACTGAATAGGACCTACAGGAGGATAAATTCTTCAGAACTGAACAAGGAAGAATCAGACCTTAGTGGTTCGTTATTTCTTAATCTTCGTTCCTTAAATAGGATCACGTGGGATTAGTAACTATTGCTTTGACTTATCATGGGTAGCGAATCAATGAGATTCAATGCTTTTTATCTTGGGCAATATTATTAGTCACATGTGATTGCTAAGATTTAATACGAAGAATCGTGTGCAAGTACGCTTGTTTGATTTGCCCCCTTGGGAGGTTCATAAGCTTTATCATACCAAATCTTGCAAGTGAAATTAGTTTCCGGTATGGATAATAATGTTGAACCGTTCTTTGACCAAGGATAAAAGATATTAATTAATGTAAAGCTATTTCAGTGGCTTGAATTAATTAATGGGCTAGATAATCTTAAACATGGGAAATAATAACCGGGAGTCATATTGATTGTAATATGGGTTAAGATGGATAGTGCAATATTAATTATGTAGTGGGATTAATTAATATTTATGGGCTTGAATAATATTGTGGCTCAATATTAGATATTCAAGGTCCATTAGAAGGTTCAATCTTAATTCTCCTAAAGGCCCCCTGAGTAGCCCAACATATAGTCCATTAACTGAAAAAGGTGATTAAAATAAAATAAATATTGTTGCTTATTTTTCCCCTATTAATTTTGAAAATTATGGATAAGTTGGGAGAGAGATTTTCTTTGAATTTTGTTATGGAATGAAGATATGTATTCTTGGAATACAAGATTATCTCATTAAATTCAAGAAATCTCCCACTTGGTTATCTATAATAAAGATTTCGAAAATTTTGAAATATAGTGGGCAAGAAAGATTTTCTTGATTTTCTTGAAAAGATATTATGGAAGATATGTATTTCTTGAAATACAAGAATATCTCATAAATTCAAGAAGATCCAAATCTTGGATTCTTGGTACCATATATTTTCGAAAATTACCATAATAAAAGAGTAGGTGGAATTTTATGGAATATTATAATTATGGGAGAAAGAATATAGGAGATATATTCAAGATTTCTTGGAGATCAAGAAAAGATTTTCCCACATTATTTTTGGCCTAAAAATTCGACCACCTTATGCTCTATAAATAAGGGATGATTATTTCATTCCCAAGTACAATTCCATGTGCTGGAAAAATTAGTATATCCACAAAGGTGGTGCAACATAATTTATTTTCCTTTTGTTAAATCGTTCACAAGTGTCCTTCCACCGGATAGTCGAACGAGGGCTAAGGGAATACTTGGGAAGTTCTTTTGTTAGTCTAATGCCAGATCAACGCCATCCCAAGAGGTAACGTTCACGTAAACTCGTAGAATTCGCATCATGTGGGTTTTACGTGAATTATTATATGCATGATATGTTGTTGGATTATTATTTGAATTAATATAGGATTAATTCATGCTAATATTAATTATAAGAATTAAATTTGTATTTAAATATTCACCCCGAATAGATCTGTGCAACTTATTCCCCAACAACTGGTATCAGAGCCACGGTTTCGGGCTCTGAATTTTTTAAATTGTAATTTAATTCATTGACATTAAATTTGAAATTGGATAGTAGAATTGCTAGATCTGTTTTGCAGGTATCCAATTGTCATGGAATTTAATGTGTTTATTTATGCATGCATATAAATTGTTGTTTTTTAATTCGATTCGTTCGGATTCGTTTTGCCTCGTGAGAAAATCCACGACTAGATTAGGATTTGTTTGATTTGATCAATGTAATAGACTAGTCTAGATCTAGGTTTATTTATTTTTTGTAAATAAATTGTAACCGGGTCGAAAACGAGGACGGAGACGAAGAATTAAAGGACAAAATCTGCATCCGGCGAAGCACGCGGGCGTCAGCAATGTGCCAAGGAGGCACGACGCGGCACTGGGCGAGGCACCCAAGTAGGCGCATGGGTACGTACGGAGCGACCAAAGGAATCTGGCGGATGATGATGCTGGCGCTGAGGAGAGAGCGGGACGGCGCGGTGCCGAGAATCAAGGCGGAACGACCGGGCGAAGCGCTGGCATGCGGATGCGCATGTTACCGCTGGCGCCGATGGACGACGCGGCAAAGCGCCGCCGAGAAGTGCCGACTTATGCTCGCCGAAGCGCCGCCGAACTCCTCGCCAAGTGGCCGGGCCGGATGGTGGGCCAGATCCCGGCTGCAAGTGCCATGGCGTGGCATTTCGAGACTCGAGTATCTTTTTTCGAGATGATCGAAAGTGGGAGAAATTCAAGATTCGTTGTTTCTTCAAGATCAAGCCAAGAAAAAATCAAAACCATGACAAATGGATAATTTGTCCCAATATGTTTATTTTTTTACGCTTTTTTTGCTTGGTTTATTTTGTGCTATCTTATGCTTTATTTAATTTGTTTAAATGTGTTTTGCATGAGAGTTGCCCAAATGAAAAATCTCATCTTCAAAATTACTAAGTATGTTTAAATAATTAATTGACAATTTTATTCCTGATAATAAAATTGAATTAATTTTGACCTCCATGATTTATTTATTTGTGAATTCTTTTGGAGAAATTCCCCCAATATTTTATATTGAATGAATTCCAAATGGATGATTGTGGGTTATTACTAGTGGCTGGATATTAAAGGTTTGTTCAAAACGTTCTAATCCTCATATTTAATCATGGTTATTACTTAGGTATAAATGTTTTTAAATATATGACCCCCCAATTTTATATTGGTCAAGTGGGAGCCAACTTTAATCTGGATATTAAAGGTTTGTAATTGTTCTTGTTTTAACTTTAAATGTGTTTAAATAATTGGCTTATTTAAACTGTTTTTGAGATGTTAGCATGATGTTCATTTTTTTTTGAGATTTTAATGTGATGCATGTGATCAAACCTTGTGATATATTTGTGCTTATGCATATTATTATTTATTTCAGTTCATCATGTCGCAACCTTTTAATCCACTGTTATATACACTCAAAGAACACCAATTAACTGGCGAAAACTATAATGTTTGGAAACAAAATATGAGTTTTGTCCTACCTGCACAAAAACATTATTGGATTCTTGATGTACCCAAGCCACGTAAGCCTACTAATGGATTACCTGACGCGAAAAGACATGAGTATAATATTTGGGAGCAGTCCAATGAACCCATGAAACGTGTAATCTTGACTTCACTGTCTGATGATTTGAGACACATTCATGAAGGTGTTGAGTCTGCTGCGAAAATTATGCAAAGTCTTGAAGAAATGTTTTTAACAAAAGACCGCATGATCAATCAGTTTAAAAATGACGACGTGGCTAGGCTAAAGATGGCTGAGGGAACACCTGTAAGGGAGCATGTTCTCAGAGTCAAACACCATTTTCAAAAATTTGCTTATCTCGGAACTAAGTATTGTGATGAGGCCCAAATCGAATTTCTGTTGCTAACTCTGCCAAGGAGCTTCGATGGATTTTACTGTAGTTTTGTGATGAGTGATCACATGTTTACTATGGATATCCTACAAGAAGCCTTGGAGAAAGTAGAGAAGCATTTAGGAAAGAAAGACGAAGCATTGGTGACCAAAAGTCTTTTCTTGAGATCTAGGCCAGTGGAAGACAAATCTCAAGAAAAGGAAAGTGGTCAGAACCAACGCAAACTCATCACTACGAAAAGTGAAAAAAAGACGGTTAGCTGTTTGGGTGTCAAGAAAGGACCAAAAGGAATATGTTTTAATTGCTGGGAGAAAGGACATTGGAGGTCAGCCTGTTCTAATCCCAAAAGGAGAGGAAGGAAAGGTAATTTTCACGCACTAGTTGTTGAAACTTGTTTAGCGGCGTATGCCTCCCATTTATGGGTGGTGGATACGGGATCCACTGATCATGTTTGTTTCACATTACAGGGGTTCAAGCAGACCCGGCAACTAAGTGGAAGTGAGATCCTCATCACACAGGGCGATGCTACGAGAGTTGCGGCTGAAGCAGTGGGAGAAGTGCACCTGTCTTTTGAAGACAGGGTTTTAATTCTTAGAGATGTTCTTTATGTTCCAAGTTTTAGAAAGAATTTAATTTCAGTTTCTAAACTTTTTCATGATGGATATTCGGTTACTTTTAATAAAGTTGTTACCATTTCTCTTTTTGATAAATTTATCTGTCATGGAACGTTGTCGAATAATCTCTATACAATTAATTGTGCACACCACTCACGAAATGCATCCTATAATACATCAACTGTTTCCGAGAAAAGAAAACGTTCATCAGACGTGAACGAGACACTTCTTTGGCATCTAAGATTAGGTCATATAAATCCAAAGAGGATCCAAAGGTTGGTAAAAGACGGTTCACTGGAGCTTCTCCAAGTTGAACCAATTCCAACCTGCGAATCATGTTTGGAGGGTAAAATGACCAAGAGGGCATTTGGAGCCAAGGGGAATAGAGCCAAAGAAGTGTTAGAGATCGTTCACACAGTTGTATGTGGTCCAATGTCAACCAAAGCAAGAGGAGGTTATGAGTATTTTGTCACTTTTATTGATGATTACTCAAGGTACGGTTACATTTTCCTTATGAAGCATAAATCTGAGACCTTTGAGAAATTCAAAGAATTTAAGGCTCAAGCAGAGAATCATAGGGAAAAACGTATCAAGTCTCTACGATCTGATCGTGGAGACGAATACCTCAACGATGAGTTTTTGAACTACTTATCTGATGAAGGGATTGCATCCCAGCTCACTTTACCCGGAACCCCTCAACAAAACGGGGTTGCAGAGCGAAGAAACATAACTCTTTTGGAAATGGTTAGATCTATGATGAGTTATGCGGATCTTCCCAAGTCGTTCTGGGGTCATGCCTTGGAAACAGCAGCTTACATTCTGAACTTGGTGCCATCCAAATCGGTTCCCAAAACTCCCAAAGAATTGTGGACCGGGCGCAAGCCTAGTATGAGACACATGAGAATTTGGGGGTGTCCGGCCTATGTGTTGGACAAGGAAGCCGGTAAATTGGATCCTCGATCAGAATTAAGGTTGTTTGTAGGATACCCCGAGGGAACAAAAGGGTGTATGTTCTATGGTCCCGAGGATCAAAAGATGGTCATAAGCACCCACTTTAGATTTTTGGAAGAAGACTATATGAACGAAAGAAGACCCAGAAGTGAGATTACCTTAAATGAGCTAAGAGGGCTATTGGGATATTTTAGTTTTGATTAATTATGCCAAAACATTATCAACTTGTGTTATTTAAGATAATCTACAGATAACAAGTTGAGGGGGAACGAGAGAACAAATTGAGGGGGGGAACTCATGAAATCGATTTAAGATGATCGAGATCGACGAGGTCATAGACGAGGCCGATCGAGATCGATGAGTAGGATGAGTTCCGAGTAAAGTGATGATTTGAACAAGAAGAAACATCTTGATTTTTGAAGAAGAAATGCTGATCTGGCCCGGTGATCGATCTTGATGTAGTTCTGCATCTGGTGACGATATTCTTGACCCAGTCTGGTGACTGACCTTCTTGACGGATCTGGTGACTTCTTGACCGGGATCTGGTGACAATCTGGTAACGAAATTCTTGACCAGTCTGGTGACGTCGATGGTGACGGATCACGATTGACCGATCTTCTTGACCGGATCGATTAACGAGATCTTCTTGACTGATGTTATCTTGGATCGATCTCTGTCTTGTCGGTCGAGACCGTAAATCTGGAACCAATTTCTCTGAGACGATTTGCGGACCCGGAAATCATATACCTCGGCGACAAGAATCGAAGAGATGAACGATGTCAGACGAAATGATCGGATCCGTTAGACACCTGCGATTAGCCAATAAAGGACAACACACATATTGATGTGACATAAAGTTCTGCAAGGAAAAGTGCAAAAGGACAAAGAAAAATTTGGAAGTTATTAGTATGGATTTGAATATTGCTTTCCAACGTAATATTTAAATCCACACTATAAATACATTGCACTATCTTCAAAAAGAAGCTAATGGAGGATCTGCAAAGTGAAATTAAAGCCAAATATTCAAGCAACTCCATTCATAGAACACAGAGCAAGAAATACACACATATATTCAAAAGTGTTCTACCCTAGATCTAAGCACAAATGTTATATCCTAAGCTTAGAGAGATTTTCCCATCCTTAGCATTGAGGCTAAACAAATGTAAGGAAAATCTCAACCTAGTTGAAACCAAACAAACCTTACCCAAATCAAGAGGTTAAGTTTGTAGGTGAGTGTGAACTCGGTAAACATCTAGCAATCCCGAAAGGGAGGGTAGGGTAGGCGATCCCGTGAGGGTGATAAGTCCCGCTTAAGAGAACTTGGTAAACATCTAAGCAATCCCGAAAGGAGGGTAGACAGATCCCTTAGAGGGTGATAAGTCCCGTTTGAGTGAGAACTCGGTAAACATCTGTTGGTTAAGTTGGTGCCCCATGAAGGGAAGAGTGGATGTAGGATGAGTTGTCCGAACCACTATAAAAATACGTGTGTTCTTATTTTCTTTCATATTAACTGTCATACATACTTTAGCAAATCTTCATAACACATTCGAAAAAAAAAATTAAGTCACCTCCCATTGAGATTTTACGAGTTTTAAATCGGGTTTTTTGGGACCAACAATTGGTATCAAAGCAGGGGTTCAAAAGTTCACTAGATTTTAATGTGAACACCTGAACTGATCTTTTTTGTTAAAACCCATTTAGTTTAAAATGCATAAATTTTATAAAATTCATGGAGGTTGACAATCATCTTCTCATTTTTAAAATTAAAACAATGTTCTTCATTATTTCTCTTGTTTAACTAACACTGTTTTTCTCGTATATTTTTATTGTTAGTTAGTTTTGGCATCATTATCAAAAATGGGGAAATTATTGGGATATTTTAGTTTTGATTAATTATGTCAAAACATTATCAACTTGTGTTATTTAAGATAATCTGCAGATAACAAGTTGAGGGGGAACGAGAGAACAAATTGAGGGGGAACTCATGAAATCGCATTTAAGATGATCGAGATCGACGAGGTCAGCGAACGAGGCCGATCGAGATCGATGAGTATGATGAGTTCCGAGTAAACCGATGAAATTTGAACAAGAAGAAACATGCCGATTTTTGAAGAAGAAATCTTGTCGATGCGCGAAATCTGATTCAGAATCTGGTGACTGATATTCTTGACCAAGTTCTGGTGACTATCTTCTTGACCCATCGTGACCTAATGATGCACCGACCAAATCTGGTGACGGATCTGGTGACTGATGCACCGACCGATCTGGTGACGATCTTCTTGACCGATGTCTGGTGACTGACGATCTGCTTGACGGTCACGATTGACCCGATCTTCTTGATCGACTGATGTTGTCTTGATCGATCCGATCCGTCTTGGCCGATCGATCGGAGACAAGAAATGCACAGACCAGATTTCTCTGCACTGCCATTCTGCGGACCCAAATCAGATATCGAATCAAAGCACTGCGAATCGGAAGAGATGAACGATGAATCGATGAGTTGATCAGATCCGTTAGACACACAAAAGCAGCTGGTCAATAAGAAGACAACACACATATTGATGTGACATAAAGCTGCAAGGAAAAGTGCAAAAGGACAAAGAAAAGCTGGAAGTTATTAGTATGGATTTGAATATTACTTTCCAACGGTAATATTTAAATCCACACTATAAATACATTGCACTATCTTCAAAAAAAGCTAATGGAGGATCTGCAAAGTGAAATTAAAGCCAAATATTCAAGCAACTCCATTCATAGAGCACAGAGCAAGAAATACACACATATATTCAAAAGTGTTCTACCCTAGATCTAAGCACAAATGTTATATCCTAAGCTTAGAGAGATTTTCCCATCCTTAGCATTGAGGCTAAACAAATGTAAGGGAAAATCTCAACCTAGTTGGAAACCAAACAAACCTTACCCAAATCAGTCGGTTAAGTTTGTAGGTGAGTGTGAACTCGGTAAACATCTAGCAATCCCGAAAGGGAGGGTAGGCGATCCCGTGAGGGTGATAAGTCCCGTTTGAGTGAGAACTCGGTAAACATCTAAGCAATCCCAAAAGGGAGGGTAGGCGATCCCTTAGAGGGTGATAAGTCTCGTTTGAGTGAGAACTTCGGTAAAACATCTCGTTGGTTAAGTTGGTGCCCCATGAAGGGAAAGAGTGGATGTAGGACGAGTTATCCGAACCACTATAAAAATACGTGTGTTCTTATTTGCTTTCATATTAAGTGTCATACATACTTTAGCAAATCTTCATAACACATTCAAAAAAAAAAAATTAAGTCACCTCCCATTGAGATTTTACGAGTTTTAAATCGGGTTTTTCGGGACCAACAAGGGCAAACCTCAATGCCAACTGTACTAAATGATATACCGAACGACACGCTTTCACAACCGGAGCCTCGTCGTAGTGGGAGGGTGGTAAGACAGCCCGAGAGATTCATGGGAATAGGAGAGTCCTCGGACTTGATTCCCGGACAAGGCGAATCAGACCCATGGACATATGACGAGGCACTCCAAGATGGGTTCAATGTTTCATAACAGAGTGTGGGAGCTAGTCGAACCACTTAATGGGGTCAAACCCATTGGATACAAGTGGGTATATAAGACAAAAAGAGGACGGGACCCATTGGATGTTGAAACCTTCAAAGACAAAAACTAGTGGCGAAAGGTTAAACCTTCAAAAAGGATCGACTGAGGAAACTTTTTTCGCCAGGTTATACTCAAAGTCTATCCGTATTCTCTTATCGATTCTTTGCGATTTTTGACTTTGAAATCGGCAAATGGATGTCAAGACGACTTTTCCTTAACTAAGTCTTGATGAAGAGATCTATATGCAACAACCCCAAGGCTTCATTGAAAAAGGCCAAGAACACCTAATTTGTAAGCTCATGAAGTCCATTTACGGACTCAAACAGGCATTCAGAGCTTGGAACCAATGTTTTGATCATGTTATAAAGTCTTATGGGTTCGATCAAAATGAGTTTGAAAGTTATGTGTACAAAAAGCGTGTCGGAACTGCATTGGTATTCTTAGTACTATACGTAGATGACATTCTGATCATCGGGAATGATGTAAAGGTGTTATCAGATGTAAGGGCATGACTTTCAAAACAGTTTGATATGAAAGACTTAGGGGAAGCCGGACACATCCTTGGGATCAAGATCACTCGAGATCGCAAGAAAAGGATGATCGGCTTATCGCAAGAAACATACATACATAGACAACGTATGAAACACTTCAGTATGCAAGATTCCAAGAAAGGCTTCGTACCTTTCAGACATGGAATCCATCTATCCAAGAAATGTCCCCTAAGACGCAAAAGGAGATAGATGACATGAAAGTCATTCCTTATGCTTCGACTGTCGGAAGCCTTATGTATGCAATGCTGTGCACGAGACCGGATATCTGCTTTGCCGTAGGCATGGTGGCAAGATATCAAAGTAATCCGGGGAAAGAGCATTGGACGGATTTTAAAAACATTCTGAAGTATCTGAAAAGAACTCGGGATAGAATGTTGGTTTATCAGCCAGATAGTCCAATCCCCATTGGCTACACGGACTCGGATTTCCAATCAGACATAGACTCCAGAAAATCTACCTCCGGTAGTGTGTTTTGCATGGGGGGAGGAGCCGTGACATGGAGAAGCGTCAAGCAGAAATGCGTCGCAGATTCTACCATGGAAGCCGAATATGTAGCTGCTTGCGAGGCAACGAAAGAAGTGGTTTGGCTCAAGCACTTCCTAGTGGACTTAGATGTGGTTCCAAATTTGCCCAGCAGAATCGTTGTTTATTGTGACAATGCCGGAGCAGTTGCAAATTCAAGGGAACCAAGAGCCCACAAAGCCAGCAAACACATTGAAAGGAAATACCATCTTATACGAGATATCGTTAAGAGAGGAGATATAAATGTGGTAAAGATAGCGTCTGAGGACAACCTAGCAGGTCCATTCACAAAGAGTCTGCCTCTGAATACATTCGAGAGACATGTTGAAGGAATGGGTGTCAAGACCGTTGCCAATCTGCTTTGAGTATAAGTGGGATAAATTATTAGGTTCGTGTAGGTGACATTAGATGTCACAGACTACACGAGACATGTTGTAGTATACTTAAAAGCAGACTTTGAGTATAAGTGGGAGATTGTTGGGATTATACTAGAAAGTATGCTTTTTACTTTGTATAATCAAAACTGGATTTCAGACTTATTTATTGAAATAATTTGTTTATCACTGATGCTTTAAATATTATCGAATGTTACATATATTTACTGCATAACTGTTCAATAAGTCGTACGTGTTACATTGTAGTTAATTTAGTGAAACCAGATCACAGAAGATTAAATTAACAGTCCCTTGTAACTAAAAGTACGCCACTCACGACCTAGATGGAAATGAACAACCCATCGCGAAAGGTTGAAGTGTAAGGCTCAGATTGGCTTGTCTTGACCAAGAGATTACACTAGTGCATGACTGATGCACTGAATAGGACCTACAGGAGGATAAATTCTTCATAACTGAACAAGGAAGAATCAGACCTCAGTGGTTCGTTATTTCTTAATCTTTGTTCCTTAAATAGGATCACGTGGGATTGGTAACTATTGATTTGACTTATCATGGGTAGCGAATCAACGAGATTCAATACTTTTTATCTTGGGCAATATTATTAGTCACATGTGATTGCTAAGATTTAATACGAAGAATCGTGTGCAAGTACGCTTGTTTGATTTGCCCCCTTGGGAGGTTCATAAGCTTTATCATACCAAATCTTGCAAGTGGAATTAGTTTCCAGTGTGGATAATAATGTTGAACCGTTCTCTGACCAAGGATAAAAGATATTAATTAATGGAAAGCTATTTCAGTGGCTTGAATTAATTAGTGGGCTAGATAATCTTAAACATGGGAAATAATAACCGGGAGCCATATTGACTGTAATATGGGTTACGATGGATATTGCAATATTAATTATGTAGTGGGATTAATTAATATTTATGGGCTTGAATAATATTGTGGCTCAATATTAGATATTCAAGGTCCATTAGAAGGTCCAATCTTAATTCTCCTAAAGGCCCCCTGAGTAGCCCAACATATAGTCCATTAACTGAAAAAGGTGATTAAAATAAAATAAATATTGTTGCTTATTTTTCCCTATTAATTTCGAAAATTATGGATAAGTTGGGAGAAATATTTTCTTTGAATTTTGTTATGGAATGAAGATATGTATTCCTGGAATACAAGATTATCTCATTAAATTCAAGAAATCTCCCACTTGGTTATCTATAATAAAGATTTCGAAAATTTTGAAATATAGTGGGCAAGAAAGATTTTCTTGATTTTCTTGAAAAGATATTATGGAAGATATGTATTTCTTGAAATACAAGAATATCTCATATATTCAAGAAGATCCAAATCTTGGATTCTTGGTACCCTATATTTTCGAAAATTACCATAATAAAAGAGTAGGTGGGATTTTATGGAATATTATAATTATGGGAGAAAGAATATAGGAGATATATTCAAGATTTCTTGGAGATCAAGAAAAGATTTTCCCACATTATTTTTGGCCTAAAAATTCGACCACCTTATGCTCTATAAATAGGGGATGATTCTTTAATTCCCAAGTACAATTCCATGTGCTGAAAAAATTAGTAAATCCACAAAGGTGGTGCAACATAATTTATTTTCCTTTTGTTAAATCGTTCACAAGTGTCCTTCCACCGGATAGTCGAACGAGGGCTAAGGGAATACTTGGGAAGTTCTTTTGGTTAGTCTAATCTGCCAGATCACTGCCATCCCAAGAGGTATGTTCACGTAAACTAGTAGAATTCCGCATGCGTAGGTTTTACGTGAATTATTATATGCATGATATGTTGTTGGATTATTATTTGAATTAATATAGGATTAATTCATGCTAATAATAATTATAAGAATTAAATTTGTATTTAAATATTCACCCCGAATAGATATGTGCAACTTATTCCCCAACAGGAAGATATACTGGCAAGTCAATCTCAAAAGCTTGAGAATCTAAGCTCTTCATCAGGCATGCTGCAAACAATTCTCACAGACAAGATGACTCAGATGGAGTTAGTCCTGGCTGCTCAAAATCAAAAATTGGAGAACCTGAGTTCATCATCTGATACGCTTCAAACAACTCTATCAGGTAAATTAGCTACATTAGATGGAAAGATTGATGGAGTACATACAGAGCTTAATGCCAACATGAAGCAGATGTATCAAGAAAGAACTGCCTATCTTGAAGCCAAGTTGGTTGAGAAGAATGATCTGATGATCAAAATAGTTGTTGAGGAAATGGGCTCTCTGCTCATGACCAAGATGACAGAGATGATGCATGATGTCTTCTCAAAGCAGTTTGCTCCTCTTTCGGATGAGTTCTCAATGGCCAAAAATTACATGATAAGGCTAGAAGATGAGCATGATCACTTGGCAGGAGAAGTGTGCAGTATGAGCAAGGAGCAATACTATATGGATACTGCACTGACTCAACTACTCCCAAGGTATGGTGCCAAAAAGGGGGAAAGGCCTGGTGGCAAATTAAGTGAGTTGTTGGCACAAACCTTGGAGAGAAAGACTCAAAAAGAAGCTGAAGGAAAGAAAATTGTTGATGCCTTAAGAGAGATTGAAGCCACTGAGAAACTAAAGTTCAAAGAAGCTGAGAAACCTATCTTCACTCAAACATCTGAGCAAACCATTCAGGAAGTAATTACTGAAAAATTGAGTTATAGAAGGATGGTTGAAACAAGCAATGCAGAAGAAGAACAAGCCAGACCAGAAAAGAGAAAAGCAGTTGCCTTTGTTGAAACTGAAAAGAAGAAAAGTGCAAAGGTAGCTAAACCTACTCAGAGGAAGCTGATTATGGATTTTGAAGAATCAGATGAAGGGCCAGAAAAGGAAACTGAAACTTAACCAGAGACTTTTGATACCAAGAAGACTCTGAAGGCCCTGCAAATTGAAAAGCAGAAAAGAACTGCTGCTTCAGTATCTGGTGCTCCTCTGATCAGAAAGAAGAAAGAAGAAGAACAGAAGAGAAGAGATGGATTCAAAAAGTTTCTAAGCAAAAGGAGAGGTACAGAAAAGACTCAGAAGTGGCCGCACATTGACAAATGGATGCCTGTACAGTTCAATGATGCATGGGAAGAGATCAAGAGAAACTTCTGGTTCTATTATGAGATTCTGAGAGAATAGAGGGGGAGCAGCTCGGATAAGAATGAAGCCTTCATTGAGTACTTACTGACATTCTATCCTAAATACCTGCAAAGTTGGATCAACATGGCAGATGAAGGAAACACGCAGCTAGTACTCAGCTCCTAGGTTTGAGAATGACTATGTGAATGAAGCAGTCATTTCTCAGGATATAGCCCAGTATGCCATCCAGCTAGGCCTAACAGGAAACAACTCTGATATCATCAAGGCAAGGGATGAACTGAAGAAAAGATACTATGGGATGTTCAACCTGGAAGTGCCAGAGGATGAGGTGGAAGAAGACTGAAGACTATGTACTTCTGTTTTAAATTCAGTTGTTTTTAATTTTCATTGTAATCTGTAACTCTTATCCTACATCAATGAAAATTTTATCTTTATGCTCAAAAGATAATATCTCATTATCTTTTTACATGTCTTGATATGCCATATTGTTAAGGAAATTGTTGGAAAAAATTGTCATTTTGGTGTAATAGATAAACTGAAACCTGAGTATAGGTTAGGTTTTCTTAAAATGTAACAAGATGGTTTTGGCATCATCAAAAAAGGGGAAATTGTTGGGAGATGAATTTAATAAAGAAGTTTTGATTAGATCCCAAAACCCTTGAGTATGACATGTTCAGGATAATCTTGATAGACTGAGTCAGGTTTCAGTATAGATTGTTCAGGAAGTTATTTGCACCATGTATAGTCAGTAGATATAGATAAAGTTAGATTCCAAAGACATCAAGAAATCAAGACATCAAGACTAGTAAATCAAGACATCAAGACTCAATGAAGTAATCAAGACATCAAGACTCATGAAGAAGTTGTCAAGACATCAAGACTCAAGAAGTTACTAAAGACATCAATGACTCGAAGAAGTTGTCAAGACATCAAGACTCGATGAAAGAATCAAGACATCAAGACTCGATAAATAAATCGAGGACATCAAGACTCGAGAAGTAATCAAGACATCAAGACTCAAGAAGTTGTCAAGACATCAAGACTCAAGAAAGTTGTCAAGACTCAAGACTCAGAGTTCTTGAAGACTTCGGTAAGATATCAATACTCAAGATATCCCTAATGTTCGTGAGGCAATCAATAATATCTATCTGAGACTACAAAACTGAGAAAAACACACATGTTCATAAAAGTAGATATTGCCCAAAACATTCTAGTGCAGACAAAAGGAACTAAGTCTAAGTGTTGTTTCAGGTTATCTTATTCAGAGAGATTGACCAAAAAGAGCTGTTTTGTTTGTCTACATTCACTGAAGACAAGAACCAATCAGAGGAAGACAACACTGTACTTCACTGATACTGAAAGCGACAGGACCCTGAATTATGTCAGTAGTACTAAGTTCCAGACTGCAAAAATTGGTGATTGGCTACATGACTGCATATTTCCTAAACATGCAAGGGAGTGTTCAAACCCTAAAAATAGTCGTTCATCAAACACCAGAAGAGGAAACTCATAAAGTTATCTCTTCCAACGGATAGTTTTCAAAGAGTGACCTTGGTGAAGTTGCCTATAAATACCAGTGACCCTTTACATTGAGAGGTCACGGGAAATTTCAAAGCAACTCAAGAGCTCATTCGTATTATTGCAAATTGAAGCACTCGAAAAACCTAGAATTTCCCAAGTGTTTCTCATTGGAGAGAGCTCACTATTCTAAGCCTAGAGTGATAGATATATCCAAAGCTTAGAAGAGATATCCTAGCCTTTGCATTAGTTCTTATTGTAAAGGATATCTTACCCTAGTTGGAAACCAACCCAAAACCCAAACCCTTTGTTAAGGTAGTTTGTGTGTGTTTTGTTAAATGAGTTAGAGTTGTAAAGAGTTAGTAAGCTACGGTGGAGTTAGCGTAAAACTCTAGAGAAGAAGTTAGTAAGCTACTTGTGGTAGTCTCGAACACTTGTGTGTGTTTGAGTTAGTAAGTCGCAAAGGAGTCACCCAAAAAACTCAAGGTAGAAAAGTGAGTAAGCTACAGTGAGTTAGCCTGAAAGCTTTAGGAAGTGGTTAAGGAATTTCTCTGAAGATCAGAGAGAGTGGACGTAGGAGCTTAAGTCTCTGAACCACTATAATTGTTGTGTTGTTTGCTTTCTATACTGCATTATTATTTGTTACATGTTTTTCACTGAAAGCATATTTCACTGATATTCAATTGGAACCAATCCACTGAACTTGCATCAAATTGATCACAGCCTTAATCACTGTTTTATTGAAGGGAAGATATTTCAGCAAAGTTAAAACGAGTATAAACTTAGGGCCAACCATTCCACACGCTTGAGTAGCTAAGAACAGATAGTTACCAAACTGAACTAACTCTACTGAGTGTGCAGTAAGATAGTTATCTGATCCAAGCTCCTCAGGATCTCTGATAAATTCAGGATCAGTTAGGTTAATCTGAAGCTTCAAAGCGCATTTCGGGATCATTGTCTCTGAGACTTTGACTCGGGGCAATCCGTGCTTCTCGAGCAAAATTATCGGGATAACTAACCCATCCGACCTCAGTGAAAGAAAAAGTTTAAAATCACTGAACACGTGTATTCCCCCCCCATACACTTGTGAGACTCGTTAGCACCGGGACCAACAAACCCAATCCAAGCCATATCTACCCATGGAAGGGTGCAAGCGTCGATCATGGTCAAAGTTCATCATCCCACATATGTCGTGCGTATTGACCTCAAGTCAAAGGAGTATCGCATCGCTCCCACTAACCGAGACACCCGTAGACACATATAGTGGAACTACATCAAACGGTTTCTCGGATGGGTATACCAATACCCTCTAAGGTATTTGTGCATCCATCATGAGATACCTAGTATCTCGTAGTAACTGAGAACTTACTACACTCTCTAAGAGTATGATGCAGATAGCACACCAATCTCCATTGCATCATCAATATCCCATTCTTGATGATCCTTGATCGGGGCTATTTGAGAATCATGCTTAAGTCATCTGAGTTCTCACAACCTCAATGATAGTAATGACTCATGGGAAGATTTGTATGAATAAATGCAAACAATCAAACATAATATTCAAACAAGTGTATTTCCATATATTAATATTAAGTGAAATATAATATTAAATCAAACTGAATATCATTGAGTATTATGTCCTTACAATAGATTGTCTCTAGGACACTAACTCTAACAGTATTATCTATCAAGTGGTCGATGTGAGGCATGGGGAAGAACTCTTTTGGACAAGCATCGCTGAGGTCGGTGAAGTCGATACAGAGTCGCCAAGTTCCGTTCGACTTTTTACCAATACTGCGTTAGCCACCCATTGTGGTTGATCAGCATGTGTGATCAGGTCATTGTTTAACAACTTCTTTACTTCTTCGGCTAATGCAACATACTTTTCGAGGCCGAATTTTTGCCTCTTTTGGGGTATCGGCTTTCGAGCTGGATCGATGTGTAGCCTATGACATGTGACTTTTGGGTCAATTCCCACCATGTCTTTGTGTGACCATGCAAAAATGTCTAAATTCTTCTTGAGAAAGTCGATGAATTCCCCCTTCAGGTCATCTGGTATCTTGGAGCCTATGATGATTTTCAGATCCGGTCGAGCTGGGTCTACCTTGACTTTCTCGAGATCTTCCCCCGTTATGGCTCTTGAGGCATATTATCGGGGGTCGTCGATCTCTGCTTCGATCAGAAACTCTTTAGGTTCAGGTCCCATTCTCGGGTCGAGGTTGTCATGACTTCTCTTCTTACTTGTTTTTTTATTATTCAATTCCTTACATTGTTTTTCACTATCTACTATAAGTATTTGTTTGCTATATATCAATGCAGAATTGAAAAGAGATGAAGAATAAATCAAACAACCTCTTGTATCCACTTGGTTACCTTTAACGGTGCTGACTAGCCCACTCTTGGTGGGGAATTTTACACAGAAATAGAAAGTTGAGGACGCAGCCTCGAATTCATGTTCAAATGGCCTCCCAAGAAAACCGTTATAGGAACTTGGGAGGTCGACAACTAGAAAATCTAACAGTCTAGTTGCCCGAACCTCATTATTTAAAGTGGAGACCGATTCGATAGCAAGACTGATCATGCCAGACGGCTTCACCATTGCATCCCTGAAGCCCTTCATGACGTGGTCAGATGGGGTGATGTAGGCATCATAGTCCCCGAGCTGATCCAGAGTCTTCTTGAAGAGGATATTGCAGAAAGCACCCCCATCTACCAGTAGTCGGCATACAGTAGTCCCCATGATATTAGCCTAAATTACCAGGGTATCGACATTTGGGTAGACTATTCCAGCTTTAACCTTTTTGCCAAACTCGATCGTGCTGGTTTCTTCCCCCACTGTAAAAATTGGCAGCACCATTTTTTTGGCATTCTCTATTTCCCTTATTTAGGCCTTCATTCCCCGTTTGGATGAGGAAGTTGAGGAGAGTCCTCCAACTGTCCCAAGTGGGGAGAGGGTGTGTATGACGCGACCTCCCACATCCTCAGGCATGGGCAGAACAGTTCACTCCCCTGCCCTGCTCTCTAGTCGGCATTTCCTGGGGTGGGCTCCACCGGGGATGATTTACCTGTTGGCGACCTCTCTGAGTGTGATCATGGTCCCTCTGAGGTCGCTTGACAAATTCATCCAACAAACCATCTTTGTACAGCCTCCAAAGTTGGGGAAGTAGGTCTTTGCACTCGCTTGTGCAGTGGCCTACCTGTTCGTGGAAATGGCAGAACTTGTTGGGGGTTTAACTTGCCTTTGTTTTTGATGGGGTGAGGTAGGAGGAGTAATTCCCGCCCTGTTGGGATATTTAAGTTTTGATGAATTATGCCAAAACATTATCAACTTGTGTTTTTGAAGCTAATCTACAGATAACAAGTTGAGGGGGAACAAGAGAACAGATTGAGGGAACTCACGAAATCGCATTTAAGATGATCGAGATCGACGAGGATGCGCATTTAGACCGACCGAGATCGATGAGTAAGATGAGTTCCGAGTTAATCGATGAGCCGCGGCAAAATCAGAAGAGAAGAAAAGCTAAGCCACCGATCGTAAGATCGATGACCGTAATGCACTGATCGATGATCGGAAGAACAATGAAATGATATGGTGATCGAAGAGCGCATAAACCGATCGAAAAGAAAAATCGACCGTAAGATCGAAAAGAAGGTTGCAGATCAGAAGAGGAGCAGATGAGACTGATCGAGATCAGATATGAAGATGAGCAGATGATCAAGATCATACGTGATTGAGATCAGATGTGCTAAACTGATATGCTAAACCTAATGTACTGACCTGATGCTATCCTGAGATGTTGATCTGAAGATGTGTTGATCTGATCAGTCTAGCTGACCAGATCAGGCAAAGAAGAAATCAGATAGCCTGAGTCAAAGTGACCTGAAGGTCAGGATGTCTGAATTCAGAGAACTGAACTAAGTCGACTGAAAGTGTCAAGATACCCGATCGAGACGGTCTGCAGAAGAGAAGTCTGCTGAATCAAGTATCCTGAGGCTCGGATAAACCTGAGGATCAGATGAGAACTGAAGACTCAGTATGTCTCTGAAGACACTGAGACTCAGAGAATCATGAATGATTCCAAGGCGAGGAATCTGAGGAATATAGCCGTTAGAATCAGCTGACGTGGACCAATGAGAGGAAGACAACCAGCCTGAAGAAAGTTGTTGTACTTACAAGAATAGTATGGATTTGATGTGATTCTCTCCAACAGTAACATTCAAATCCACACTATAAATACAAGGTCTTTAATCATTCTAATGTGTGGATGCGTGGAGATTATAGCACGAGATGCTACAGAGCCAAAGAGAGTCATACCCAAAGCATTCCCAACCTAGAACACAAATCTGTAGATATACAAATATGTTCAAGAGTGTTCTAGAACCCAATCTAAGCAACCCACGATGTATCCTAAGCTTAGAGAGATTTTCCCAACCTTAGCATTGAGGCTAAACAAATGTAAGGGAAAATCTCAACATAGTTGGAAACCAAACAAACCTTACCCAAATCAGTCGGTTAAGTTTGTAGGTGAGTGTGAACTCGGTAAACATCTAGCAAAACCGAAAGGGAGGGTAGGCAATCCCGAGTGAGGGTGATAAGTCCTGTTGGAGTGTGAACTCGTTAAACATCTGTAGGCAATCCCGTGGAGGGTGATAAGTCCCGAGGCGAACCCGAGAGGGTGATAAGTCCAGTTTAAAGGAATTTCCCTAGGAACAGGGAGAGTGGATGTAGGAGCTTGAGTCTCCGAACCACTATACTTTGTTGTGTTCTTTATTGCTTTATGTACTTATATTGTCATATGCATTCGATTATAAGCAAAACACAACACATGAGCTTAAAACGTAAAAATCTGGAATCACTCTGCCCTCACCCCTGTTTTTATATGCATCGCAATTCATGTTTTGCTTCCGCACGCAAAAAATGGGTTTTTCCACCGGGACCATCAATTGGTATCAGAGCGGGAGTTCTAAAGTTTACTAATTTCAAAGTAAACACCTGAACTGTTCTTTTTAAAAGAAAACCCATTTCTGTAAAATTGCATATATTTTAAATGTTTTGGAGTCATTATCAAAAAGGGGGAAATTGTTGGGATATTTTAGTTTTGATGAATTATGCCAAAACATTATCAACTTGTGTTTTTGAAGTTAATATACAGATAACAAGTTGAGGGGGAATGAGAGAACAAATTGAGGGGGAACTCACGAAATCAGATGAAGATGATCGAGATCAGACGAGGCTGCAGACGAGACTGATCGAGATCAGATGAGTAAGATGAGTTCCGGAGTTAACTGATGAGCCGCAGGCAAAATCGGAAGAGAAGAAAAGTTAAGCCAACCGATCGTAAGATCGATGACTGTAATGCACTGATCGATGATCAAGAACAAATGAAATGATATGGTGATCGAAGAGAAGACAAACCGATCGTAAAGAAACCCACCGTAAGATCGTAAAAGAAGGTTGCGATCGAAGAGGAGCAGATGAGACCGACGAGGTCGATATGAAGATGAGCAGATGATCAAGATCAGACGTGATTGAGATCAGATGTGCTAAACTGATATGCTAAACTTAATGTACTGACATGATGCTATCCTGAGATGTTGATCTGAAGATGTGTTGATCTCGATCGTCGAAATGATCGACGATCAGCAAAGAAGAAATCGATAGCTCGAGTCAAAGTGACTGAAGGTCGATGTCCGACCAGAGAATCGAACTCGGTCGACTGAGTGTCGATATACTGATCGACAAGGTCCGCAGAAGAGAAGTCTGCTGAATCAAGTATCCTGAGGCTCAGATAAACCTGAGGATCAGATGAGAACTGAAGACTCAGTATGTCTCTGAAGACACTAAGACTCAGAGAATCATGAATTATTCCAAGGCGAGGAATCTGAGGAATATAGCCGTTAGAATCAGCTGACGTGGACCAATGAGAGGAAGACAACCAAAGATGAAGAAAGTCAACAGATTACAAGAATAGTATGGATTTGAATGTGATTCTCTCCAACGGTAACATTCAAATCCACACTATAAATACAAGGTCTTTCATCATTCTAATGTGTGGATGCGTGGAGATTATAGCACGAGATACTACAGAGCCAAAGAGAGTCATACCCAAAGCATTCCCAACCTAGAACACAAATCTGTAGATATACAAATATGTTCAAGAGTGTTCTAGAACCCAATCTAAGCAACCCACGATGTATCCTAAGCTTTGAGAGATTTTCTCCCAACCTTAGCATTGAGGCTAAACAAATGTAAGGGAAAATCTCAACATAGTTGGAAACCAAACAAACCTTACCCAAATCAGTCGGTTAAGTTTGTAGGTGAGTGTGAACTCGGTAAACATCTAGCAATCCCGAAAGGGAGGGTAGGCAATCCCGAGTGAGGGTGATAAGTCCCGTTGGAGTGTGAACTCGTTAAACAACTGTAGGTAATCCCGTGGAGGGTGATAAGTCCCGAGGTGAACCCGAGAGGGTGATAAGTCCAGTTTGAAGGAATTTCCCTAGGAACAGGGAGAGTGGATGTAGGAGCTTGAGTCTCCGAACCACTATACTTTGTTGTGTTCTTTATTGCTTTATGTACTTATATTGTCATATGCATTCGATTATAAGCAAAACACAACACATGAGCTTAAAACGCAAAAATCTGGAATCACTCTACCCTCACCCCTATTTTTATATGCATCCCAATTCATGTTTTGCTTCCGCACGCGCAAAATGGGTTTTTCCACCAGGACCATCAATTGGTATCAGAGCGGGAGTTCTAAAGTTTACTAATTTCAAAGTAAACACCTGAACTGTTCTTTTTAAAAGAAAACCCGTTTTTGTAAAAATGCATATATTTTAAATGTTTTGGCGTCATTATCAAAAAGGGGGAAATTGTTGGGATATTTTAGTTTTGATGAATTATGCCAAAACATTATCAACTTGTGTTTTTGAAGCTAATCTACAGATAACAAGTTGAGGGGGAACGAGAGAACAGATTGAGGGGGAACTCACGAAATTAGACGAAGATGATCGAGATCAGACGAGGCTATAGACGAGACTGATCGAGATCAGATGAGTAAGATGAGTTCCGGAGTTAATCGATGAGTCTGAAATCGGAAGAGAAGAAAAAGCAAGCCACCGATCGGAAGATCGATGACAGAAACGAACGATCGGATGATCGGAAGAACAATCAAATGATATGGTGATCAAAAAGAGGAATAAATTGATCGAAAAAAAACCCACCGGAAGATCGAAAAGAAGGTTGCAGATCAGAAGAGGAGCAGATGAGACTGATTAAGATCAGACGTGATCGAGATCAGATATGAAGATGAGCAGATGATCAAGATCAGACGTGATTGAGATCAGATGTGCTAAACTGACATGCTATACCTAATGTACTGACCTGATGCTATCTTGAGATGTTGATCTGAAGATGTGTTGATCTGATCACCGAAATGATCGATCAGCAAAGAAGAAATCGAGATAGCTTTGAAATCAAAGTGACTGAAGGTCGATGTCTCGATTCAGAGAACTCAACTCAATACCTTTGAGTGTCAGTATACCTAATCAGACAAGGTTCGCAGAAGAGAAGTCTGCAGAATCAAGTATCCCGAGGCTCAGATAAACCTGAGGATCATATGAGAACTGAAGACTCAGTATGTCTCTGAAGACACTGAGACTCAGAGAATCATGAATGATTCCAAAGCGAGGAATCTGAGGAATATAGCCGTTAGAATCAGCTGACGTGGACCAATGAGAGGAAGACAACCAGCCTGAAGAAAGCTGCTGTACTTACAAGAATAGTATGGATTTGAATGTGATTCTCTCCAACGGTAACATTCAAATCCACACTATAAATACAAGGTCTTTCATCATTCTAATGTGTGGATGCGTGGAGATTATAGCACGAGATACTACAGAGCCAAAGAGAGTCATACCCAAAGCATTCCCAACCTAGAACACAAATCTGTAGATATAAAAATATGTTCTAGAGTGTTCTAGAACCCAATCTAAGCAACCCACGATGTATCCTAAGCTTAGAGAGATTTTCCCAACCTTAGCATTGAGGCTAAACAAATGTAAGGGAAAATCTCAACATAGTTGGAAACTAAACAAACCTTACCCAAATCAGTCGGTTAAGTTTGTAGGTGAGTGTGAACTCGGTAAACATCTAGCAATCCCGAAAGGGAGGGTAGGCAATCCCGAGTGAGGGTGATAAGTCCCGTTGGAGTGTGAACTCGTTAAACAACTGTAGGTAATCCCGTGGAGGGTGATAAGTCCCGAGGTGAACCCGAGAGGGTGATAAGTCCAGTTTGAAGGAATTTCCCTAGGAACAGGGAGAGTGGATGTAGGAGCTTGAGTCTCCGAACCACTATACTTTGTTGTGTTCTTTATTGCTTTATGTACTTATATTGTCATATGCATTCGATTATAAGCAAAACACAACACATGAGCTTAAAACGCAAAAATCTGGAATCACTCTGCCCTCACCCCTATTTTTATATCCATCCCAATTCATGTTTTGCTTCCGCTCGCGCAAAATGGGTTTTTTCACCAGGACCATCAATTGGTATCAGAGCGGGAGTTCTAAAGTTTACTAATTTCAAAGTAAACACCTGAACTGTTCTTTTTAAAAGAAAACCCGTTTTTGTAAAAATGCATATATTTTAAATGTTTTGGCGTCATTATCAAAAAGGGGGAAATTGTTGGGATATTTTAGTTTTGATGAATTATGCCAAAACATTATCAACTTGTGTTTTTGAAGCTAATCTACAGATAACAAGTTGAGGGGGAACGAGAGAACAGATTGAGGGGGAACTCACGAAATTAGACGAAGATGATCGAGATCAGACGAGGCTGCAGATGAGACTGATCGAGATCAGATGAGTAAGATGAGTTCCAGAGTTAACTGATGAGCTGTGCAAAATCAGAAGAGAAGAAAAGCTAAGCCAGCTGATCAGAAGATCAGATGACCAGAACAGACCTGATCAGATGATCAGAAGAACAGTCGAGCTGATATGGTGATCAGAAGAGCAGACAAATTGATCAGAAAGAAACTGACCAGAAGATCAGAAAAGAAGGTTGCAGATCAGAAGAGGAGCAGATGAGACTGATTAAGATCAGACGTGATCGAGATCAGATATGAAGATGAGCAGATGATCAAGATCAGACGTGATTGAGATCAGATGTGCTAAACTGACATGCTATACCTAATGTACTGACCTGATGCTATCTTGAGATGTTGATCTGAAGATGTGTTGATCTGATCAGTCGAGCTGATCAGATCAGGCAAAGAAGAAATCAGATAGCCTGAGTCAAAGTGACCTGATGAGCTTAAAACGCAAAAATCTTGGATCACTCTGCCCTCACCCCTGTTTTTATATGCATCGCAATTCATGTTTTGCTTCCGCACGCGAAAAATGGGTTTTTTCACCGGGACCATCACACCCTCTGATCTAAGTGTAGACATGTCAGGTGTCATGCATAATGCCTCCATTAGCTTTACCGGGATGTTCTCTTCAAACGGCTTGAAGCTGTCGGGTGCCTTGTAGTGACCCCCGGTTTTCTTGGAGCTTTTCTTTGAGTCTACCACCTCCTTATTGTCGGATAGTCGGGACTCCAGAAGTTCCGACGTGTGGATCAAGTCGTTGGCTCGCCTTCGGAAGTCGGCATAGCTAATCGAGTATTCGGCGGTTATGCGCCGCCAGAGATTGGTTCCCTTTCTGAGGCTGGACACGGCCCCAAGCAACTTCCCTTCATCTCTTATGGGGTCTCCCTTGAGTATGAATCTGTCGATCCTTTCAATGTAGGACAGATCTGATTTCGTTTCCCCTTGTTGAGTATTCGTCAATCATTGCCTGGTCGCAGGTCGGGGTGCCAGGGCCGTGAAATGAGTTAAGAATAATCGAACGAGCTGCTCGAACGTGTCCACCGAGAATGGTGGTAGCGAGGTAAACCACTGATGACCTTGATCGCTCAGAGTCAGAGAGAAGAATTGTCACTTAGTAGCATCGGATGCGCCCATAGAGGCCATGTAATAATTGTATTTTGCTACATGGACCCTTGGGTCGGAGTTTCCACTGTAGCAGTCTAGGGTTGTTGTGTTGATCTTCCTCTGGGTAGGTGCCAGAGTAACCATGGTCCCGAGTGGGGATTCTGGGATGGTGAGGTTATTGTCTATCCCTGCCGACCTATTCTGATTCTACGCCCGTTCGAGAAGTCGCTGGACCGTTTGGGCTAGTGCTACAATTTATACATCACGATGGTCCTCGGCAGGAAAGGTTGTTCGTGGGTCACCATGGTGGATTTCGGAGCCTCTTGGCAATTCATTATGATGCACGTTCAAATCCATTGCGAGGTCTCGTTCCACCTGGTCAGCATGTCGAGGGTGGGATTGAGCCTCATCCTCAACAACCATCAGAGATCTTTGAGCCACCTGGTTTCCAAGATGATCGAACACATTATCCGATCCCACCGGCTTTTCCTGAAGTCGGCGATTTTGAAAGATGGCATGCTTTGCCGGGTCGTACGCTAGTTGGCCCATCGACCGCCCTTTTTCAATAAGGACGGCCTTGCCTTTTGAGGTCCTGTCATCGTGTGCGGCCTTCTTGATTGGAGTTTGCTCTTCTTTGTCGTCAAAGGTGAGACATTTTTTTGTTGAGGATGGCCATTACGGCCTTTACGTCCTTCTGGCGTTTGGACTAGGTTCCACCAGTCGGGAGTGTCCATCGAGATTGCCTGGCAGGAGCGGTGTGAACTCAGGGAGGGGCTTCAACACCATCTCGGGCGTCAGTTTCGTGTCCGGTGATGTTGCCTTGGTTGATCGCCATTGACAGGAGATTTCCCACATACGGCGCTAATTGTTGTGCCCGGTTTATAACTCACGGACAACAAATGTCGATGAATAAGAAAACGAATAGATGACGATCAATGTAACAAACAACACCAGAATTTGGTTACCCAGTTCGTCTTTTGAATAAGACTACATTTGGGGGCGCCCAAGCCAGGAATGTTTTATTACTCTTTTATTCCTAATACTCTAAGTTGTTTCTTCTTTTACAATGAAGTATACATGAGATATATATGTAGACAAAGAACTAAGTTAAGATTCTTCGTGGGCTTCTTCCGCGGGCTAGCCAGGGCTTTAGCGGCCAATGCTAGGGTTTCCTTATTTAATTCGCGATTCCCGCTCCCGGATAAACTTTCCCTGCTTACGCTCCGCGATATTCACGCCATTAACTACCCATATCTTCTCCATATTTATCTCTTCACCGGCTTCGGGCTGAAGTCCCCTCCGACCTGCATACTCTTCCAAGTCGCCACGTGACCTTTGGCCCAAATGGCCCAGGTGAGGTCGCCTAAAGTGATATTGAAACAGAGGAAGTCACGGTGAACACAACCAGGTCGGGGACCGGGTTAATCCATGTCACAACACATCTGAACCAGGAAGGAGGTAACGAGTAGAAAACCCTAGTTCTCTTCACTGTTTATTTTTTAGTTTCTGATTTCCTAGTATTTTGTGTAATTTTTATACATTTGAAAGTACCCTTTGCATGTGTGTTTGTTGGTCATTCTTCGGGAATATTTTTTCGCTCAAGTAACTGCAATTGGTTTCATATTATAAAATACGCGTGAGCTAAAAACTTGAAAGTATGATAAAAGTGGGGCATTTTGTGTTAAAAACACTACATTGAGTGTCTGAGTTTGTATAGTTATTGTAGGTCCCGAACAGGTTTCAGTTAGGGTGGAAGTCTAGAGGGGAGGGGTGAATAGACTTCCAAAACTTTTTGTGGATCAGGTGTGATATGCAAGTATGCCTGATCAGAGTGCGGTGTGAATCAATATGGACTGATATCCGACTTACTGATCTGTATGAACCAGATCAGTTCGGCGTCTATCAGTTTAACTGATGGTGCGGAAGATTAGTTAACCCGTGTGAAAACTAGTTTTACTCAAATAGATTCCGGTGCAATCTGTTTTAAGATCAGATGACTAAGGTGTCGAGCTGATTAGTTCAGTAGCTTGATGCTAATCTGAACCGGATGGAATATGCATGCAGATAACAAGTAGTGTGCAGTTGAGTGTAAAGCAAGATAAATGCACACAGATTTATAGTGGTTCAGACAACTTGTCCTACGTCCACTCTTCCCTATCAGCAGGGGCACCAACTTAACCAACTGGACTTAGTTTAATGGGTTAGTCCAACACAGTACAACCAACAGATGTTTCACGAGTTCTCACTCAACCAATCCCAGAAATTAGATCTAGAAACCCTAGACTGAAATCTTACTATAACAAACTTAACCTAACTTTTGTTTGGGTATAAGATTTGTAATATTCCAACTGGAATACTATCTTATCTTCTAAGTAGCCTAAGGCTGGAGGATAAGTATTCTATGCTAAGAACAATAGGATGAACACTTAAGAATAAATCTTGAGTTTGTGTTCTTCGTGCGGAAATTTGCTTGTGCTTGAGCTTGATGATAATTTCCGTAACCTTACTATGAAGGTTTGATCCCATATTTATAGGCAGGAAATTGAATTAGCCGTTGGAGAGCAATTCCAATTTCGGTCTATTTTAGGTAGGTCTGCAGACTGATTTGACGTGCTTTAGAGGCGGCATGGCCGAAAGCATGCAAGCTTGTCCTTTCTAGCTGTTTGACACTGAAGCGCTTTTCTGCAGACTGTCAGTACTCTGTACATGCGTTGTAGACTTCTTATTGGCTATCAAGTACATTTTGCACAACTTGAATTAGCAACAAGGTTGATATTCTTCTTGTCTGGACACTTGGCTCGTACTAGGTAACATTAAAGTAGTCACCTGATGGAGTTGACACAGATCAGTTCGGACACTGATCTGTCTACCTGACTTAGGTCATCTGATTGTAAGTTGTCTTAGCACAACTTGCTGACCTTCCCTTGTTGTCATCTAATGTAGATCTTCTGGACGGTCTTCTGTGTTGAAATCTTCTGCTTATCTACTTCTCGGCTTATCTGCTTCATTCTTCAGATCTTCAGCATATCTTATCTTCAAGACTTAACCTATACATATTGAGTTTCCCCTCAATATGTGACCTATCTGTTACATCAGCTGTCTATACATTTTAGCTGGTCATCTTATTTGCTATCTAGATCATCAGTCAGCTAACAGGTCTGATTGGTCCTATTACATTATCTGTTTTGGAACTTCCATCGAAACTACAAATTTCCCAACAGTTATTGAACTTGAACAAGAAATCTCCCTTTGAAATAGTGTGTGATTGAGGTCTATGTTTTTAAGTTAATTGTCTGATTGAAATTAAACTGTGTACTTTCCTTGAAATTAATCTCTGTACTTCCTTGAACTTGAACTAGTTCACTCCCTCTATCTAGTTCTTGAACTCTGTAAACTCTATACATTACTAGCTGTAAAATTTATTGTTGTACTGATCTTTGTAGTTTTTGTGTGTGAAAAATATGTTGACAACCAATTTTGATGTACTTGATATCATATTTAGTATTGTATGTAGCACATAATTGGGTGTTCTGTAACTGTTGATATTGTGTGTAGCACATATTTGTGTATTCAGTGATTGTTTACTTGTTATATCTTATAAGGTATCATATAAAAAAGACAGCAACACAATGGCCAAGAGAAGAACATCAAGCAGACTTAGTGGTAGCAATGGGTCAAACGAGAATGTAAAAAAAAAGGGCTCCTGGAAAAGGTATAAGAAACTTACTTCTGTTTTGCTTTGTTATAATTACATACATTCCAGTGAAAGCGTACCTAAGAACATAATTGAATTATTATTAGGGAAGGTAGTCGGTACATCAAATGCCAACGTGAGCGACTCAGGTCCAAATTTGTCATTAAAAACTCACATAATATTATACAGTGTATCTAATGGATTTTTAGATGTCTAATATGTTATGACGTTTTATTGGAAGTCGGATCAGATTCTGACTTTGTTTTCGGATCTTCCGCCTAGAGGAGAACTAGGTCTGCCTCAGACAAAGGAGACACAGTTAGGAAGACAAGCAACATGATGAGACCAGAACGGAAGGATTCATTTGGATAGTGGACACAAAATGTATATGTCTTTTGTTTCGTAATGGGTTTTGAGATGTCTAATATGTTGTGATGTTTACAGTCGGATCAGATTCTGACGTTGTCTTTAGAGCTTCAGCCCAGAAGAGAACTAGGTCTGCCTAAGACAAAGAAGAATCGGTTAGGAAAGCAAACAAGAGGATGAGACCAGAGCAGAAGGATTCACTTGGTTAGTCAAACACGAAATGTATATGTCTTTTGATTTTCTATCTTTTTTATATCACTGATTAAGTATACTGTAACTACTGGCTTTCAATAGATGATGATTATGTTGGTGGTAACAACATATGTTATCGGAGCAACTTGCGATCAGTTGTGAAGGACCTGAACAATTTAGAATACACAAGTGAACACTTGTGTGAGATGTAAAAGACTCCATTTTGGATGTTATTTGATAGCATGTACGGGCACACTGACAATGAAACAAAAACCTTGATGTCTATGTGCAAAAAACATGAAGAGGACATCAAGGAGCTTATACTTGCTTTTGATACTCACGCTGAATTTTTTTTTTAGGAAAGGACATGGTAGGTTTGTGTGCTAGAGATGTTCTGCTTATCTTTGGGCTGAGTGTTGGAAAATAGAAGATACCTTTGAAGATGTCTGAGTACGTTATACCGCCATGGATGGACAGAATCTTCAAAGGATGTGTTAATGTGAAGGGTCGCCCATTCATAATGTTCAAGAGAATGTTGTATGAGAAGCTAGAGGTTCTTCTTGGAAAAGACGATGAAGATAATATTCAAGATGTAGCAAGAGTTACAATATGTTATTTGCTGGCCGTGCTTTTGTGCACAAAGAAAAATTCTACTATGTCGATATACATATCGCAGTATCTAGAAGATATGGACAGCATTAGGTTGTATGACTGGTGTCAATTGGTGATTTATTTGTTACACAATGAGTTGATGTAGACCGGGACAGTACAAACTGGAGGTTGTACCTCTCTCCTGCATGTAAGTATACCATTCCAACATCTCGCTCTTGTATGACAAGGTCCTAATTTATTTCGTAAAATTATATTTAATTAATAATTTATATATACATGTTTTTTAGTACTGGCTATGCGAGCATGCAGCAGTAGTGAAACCAGTTAGTGATGTTGGCTTCCCAAGATATTTGAAGTGGGACTTGAATGAGTTGAATAAGCGGCTGAAGAAAGTTCACATAACTCAGCTAGACTCCAAGATTGTACGTGTTAATATGAATGTACTTTGTGAGTATAAAATGTTTTATATTGTTCTTATATGTTTGATGGCATTTTGTAAAAAAAAAACCCACAGGTTATCCCCCGTAAATTGGCATACACACCAAGGGAAAGTCTGAATTTATGAAACTTCACAAATCTTGGGTAGAATACAGTGACAGCGATGATGAAGCCACGGATGACTCGGTTGATGTTTCTTCTCCAAAGACAGTGAAGGGTTGACAAAGTTTGAGTACAAACGTTCTATCAAGAACTGTATAGAAAACAGATATGAGAGTGGTCCTTCGATCTCAAAGAGAGGGAGCAGCAGCAATGTACAGAAGGTGTTGGTGGAAGGATGGATATTGATGATTTGGATGTTGCGGTTAATTATACAACAGATTATGCAGATGGCAAGTAGGGTTGGAATAGTGTGGCAATCTTAGACTGAGAGTTAGGCCAGTTAAGGGAGCAGTTACGAGTGAAGGACCTTGAGCTTCGTACGTACAAAATTGGCCATACCAGTGCTATGAAAATAAAGGATGCCCAAATTAAAACACTTACTTTGGAGAATGAGCGACTGGAGGAACGTTCGGATGAGGGAGATGATTATGATCCAACTCTTACACAGATATTTTCAGACCCAGATGTTATTGCACAATTTGATTGCTTAGCTTATATGCACATTCAGCAGCAACAAAAGGATACACTGTTGCCGGATAAGGAGAAGATCGGCATATCAGGACCTGTCAATGAAGATTTGTAGGATGATAAGTGTATCCTGCCAAATTGTGCACCCACCATACCTGCATCAAGCGATAAACTCACACATTTGGATGGATTAGTGAGTATTCCATTCGACAGAGAAATGCACACTATCGAGGAGGGTCAGGAAGAGATGGAATGAAAGTGAGGAGTAACAAGAGAAAAGTGTGGATGAAACACCTGTGCGGGCTAAACGGACTGTGAGATACATTACACCTGGCACAATGGTGCAAAGGGTAAAAGCACGAACAGCTAACACAAATAGAAAGAAGATTGATCTTACACCACAAATGAGAACAGCTGAGATAATAAAGATCCACGAGATGGATAATGATGTGGATATAAAATTAAACCAAGGTCAAGGGGAACCATTTAAGCTGAATGAAAAGCACGACGTCGTGCGGATGACAGAACAGAGAATTAAAGATGTACTGAGGCAACACTGGATCACCATAGTGAAGGGTTAGTATTTTTCAGACATTGGGCATATTATTATTTTTTCTGTAAAATGTGTGTGCTTGTGCAGGATGTGTGTATATAGTAGTGGTGATAATGAGCTAGCTTACTTATCTATTCACCACATTATTGATATATTGCACCATCAGCGAGTTCCCGCGAATGTACGTATCCTTCCATCCCTTTAGTATATCAAAATCAACACACACCTATTCAGACATGTTTGTAAACTAAATTGTAGGTGATCGATTCTTGGGCTGACATTTTGAAGGTTACATACGAAGAGCGTGATAGCGCTGATGGTACATTGGTGTTTACAGGGACATGTTGGGTATGTAACACTGATATTTTGTTTGATTTTAAATACATCACACAATAACACAAATAGAAAAAAACATACTTGGACTAATTTGCGTACGTACACGCAGGGTATCATATCAGTGCCGAAAAGGTATTCCCAATTAGCGTGTTTGCTTGGGAGGGAACAAAGAGCCGATTGGATTACCAGTGGACGACACTGGTGCTAGACCTGAAGACAGCTGAGTGGTTGTTTTACAACTCTATGCATCATCGAGGCAGATGTGCAGTAGACAAGTACTTAGTTGAAGCTGGTGTAGTGGTAAAGATCTCTTTTTTTTTGTTATCATATTCATACATTGATTACTGATTTATTTAAACATGTACATTATACCCATTAGAATGACACATACACAAAAATTTCGCTTAACAGGTGAAGTATGTGGAAGAAAGCCTGATGAATAGATGGAAACATACTGATCCACATCACCCTGTTGTCACCGGGAGTATAAAGGGACCACCTTTTGTGCTTTCCATACAGCAAGCAGCTGGATCAGTGGACTGAGGTTTAGTGGTTTGTCAGCACATTGAAAACATAATTATAGGTGGGCAGCTAATGAAAGGTACATGTACTAAATAGAAGTTGGCCGATTACCGAGCAAAGATGGTTAAATGGTTCGTTGACCTAGCATCAATAACTACCATAAAACAAGGAGCAAAAAAGAGAAATTAGTTTTATAACATCAAACATATGTTCATGTTGGTCTTGTTGGATTGTCATATTTATGATGTATAATTGTGATATTTGATTCAGGACCAAAAAAAAATATCCCCCCCACCCCTTTTTGGATATTGTTCCATGTGTGACATTGTTTGCACGTTATGTTTATTCCTCGTCCAAAAGGTTAGGTATGTAAAATACTTATGATTATGTACAATGATGTCCTAGTAAGTCTACTATATATTTGGTAGTTGTTTATGGTTTTTTTGGATTCGATGTACATTGTAACTCGGTATGATACATTGTAAGACTGTTATATACAAACCACTGCTCTAATGTAGATATGTGCAATTATATGATTCATGAATTACACACCCACAACCAACTACCTGAAAAACTAATTTAAACGATGAAGGGAATAACAAAAAAAAACATATAATGTTTTATAATCGTGGCTTTTATTTTATTTTATTTTTTATTTTTAAAAAAATAAAGAAGGAAATCATCAACGTATTGACATATTATATTTGTAATAAATGTACATTCTCACTCGTTAGTGTACTGTCAGGCTTTTGCCCTAAGCATTAGTAGTTGCACTTTTGCCCCTAGGTATATAAAAAATACAAAAGATTTGTTATACCGGGCTGGGCCTGCCAATTATTATTTGGGCTTTTTCCGACTATTACTGTCTCCCTTCTTCCTGAGCTCATTTTTTATTATTTATTATCCATTGTTATATTTTAATATTTTTTTTCATGTTTATTTGCTTTAAATAATATTTGACTTTGATATGTGTAATATATTTTTTTTATATTAAAAGTGTACACACCAGATACTTTATTTGTGTCCATTGCTTTTAGGTGTATAACGTCGCAACAGCATGTACATTACATACATAATTTCCTATTCTCTATTATTTCGCCTCCAGGCAGCCTTCCACATTTTCCTTTATTTTATATTTATACTGTTTTCATTGTTTTTTTTTTCTGTTTTATTAAATTTTTAATAATATACATATCAATTATATATCTGCTTACCATTCACATGTAATGTTTCAAATGATCACTTATTAATTATGGACACCAATCCTTCCTCATAAAGGTTTCATTCATTACTTCTATTCTTCATACTGCTTAATGTAGCTTACTTCAGTTGAAAAGCTAAATATCAAAGATCATCTGAATCTAGGATGTACTACAAACTGGATATAATAACATTACTTTCTTACCTTTACAGTCTATTACAAAATACATGAAACTTACCATATAATACATCATTCACAACACTTTCCAACTAAACTACTATGGCTAATATTTTTGCTACAAGTGCCACGAAATTTCACACATTCAAACGACATATGCTCTGCACATAACGGTAAACTTTACAATTAATTTCCTCCAAACCGGGTGCAATCCAAGATCATATACATCCCTGCAGACATATCATACATTGCAAACCTTCCGGAATTACTAGCCCTGGATATTATATATTGCCCCTTGACAAATACAACGGTTCCACATCTGAGATTACCTCAAGCTCCAATCTAGGATAACCTGGTCCTAGATTAACTCGTCTCCATGAACTACTATCTCCATAATTATCTTGTATCCAAAGTTTACACTCTTCAAATGAATCGCAATGAGTTAAGTAGATGCACAATGTCTCATCATTCAACGAACCCAGTGTATAATAACAAATATTTTCTTCAGGCTCCACCGGCATACTAATATAACCAAAAGTCAGAGTGTTCAAATCTAGAGTACAAATCCCATATCTGGTTTGATCTATATATATCTGCCAGTTCAAATGTCCATTAGCGTAAACACAATGCATTCCCATATCACACTCCATCTCTAAAAGAAAAACAGTTAACATCTGATTTTTTGCTAAATCCAGTGAACAGAGTGACCCTTACCAATTTATAATCATCTTCCCATAATAAATTTCTGCCCTATTATAACCAACAGGGAATCTATTTGCTGTAGAAGAAATTCTTACAGTTTCATTTGTAGTTGGATTCCACAGGTATATACCCTTTCCCCTATTCGAAATGCAAATCAGATCTCTGCAGGAAACCAATACAATGATGTACTCTTCAGCACTCGCTATCACTGCATTATTGTCTTGATCCCTCAGTCACAACCCTATTGTGAGTCGTACTCACAATATTAAGATCATCGTACACCAGCGCTTCATAACCTCATTGAACCCAATCCTGTTATTGTTGTAGTTTTATCGTAGATTCTTCTCTTTCGTGAAGTAATCGGCCGAAATTCTTTCTTTCCAAAACTTGTTTAGAATCTTACACTGGACAACAACCTTAGGCGGGGTCCTAGCCAATATTTCTTCAATCATCTCGTCGTGTAGACAAGGGTTGCGCCTACCCTCAAAGTGTGCTTGAATCTCCCTTTTCAAAATTGGGGGTTATTTGTTGTGTTTTAGATTTTGGATGTCGTGTAATCACTTATTGCAATTTTAATCTAAATTGTGAGTGTATATAATGATGGTTTTTAACTATTTAGAAGATAGGCGACGGTTCGTTTCCCCCTGTGTATGGTGTACTTCTTTCTAAAGTCGTGTCCGAATTTTAATTATAAACTACATTCATTTTTATTTAAATAAAGAAAAATAAACAAGGGCAGGAACAATTATGTATTTTCCATATTTTTCGGTGTTTTAATTGAACACCAACTGTTAAATTTTTTTAATTTTTTACAAATACGTAAATACCATTTAGTAATGTACACAGAACTTAGTAATTGTATATCATACCTTATTTATTCTCTATTTATTTAAAACCATAAAAATTAAAGCCAACGAAAAATGATATAAAAATATTGATTGTTCCCGCCTAAATGGCCACTCTTCTGGAAAGATCACGGCTATAGATACCCATTGGAATATGAAAACGAAGCACACCATTTACAGATCAGCCCCCCCATATCACTGTTCACACAACTCTCAGTTCACAAAAACAAAACTCCTCCCCCCCCCCCCCAACTCCAACCTACTCTCTGTTTTACGAAAATCCCACCCATCACAAAAAATGTCTACTTTTGGTTGTAGTATGTGCAAGTTTAGTAGTTCTATAATATAGTAAAGACAAATGTAGATTATGTATTTAGTTGTAGTGTTTTGATTTAACTTTGAATTAAACTTTTGGGATGTAAATGTATTGTAATATAATATGGTAACTTATGTATTAGCAGTAATGTAAGTGTTTTGTACTATTTTGATTTAAATTTTTATTCTACTTTTGGGATGTAAATGTATTGTAATATAAATATGAACGTTTTGGAAATTTGAGGTATCGATTGAATTCAACATTTTAATTAATTAATATCATGGTTATATACATTATGTTGGGAAATTTGTAGTTTTGATGGAAGTTTCAAAACAGATAATGTAATAGGACCAGTCAAACCTGTTAGCTGACTGATGATGTAGATAGCAGATAAGATGACGAGCTGAAGTGTATAGACAGCTGAAGTAACAGATAGGTCACATATTGAGGGGGAACTCAATATGTATAGACTAAGTCTTGAAGATCAGTAATACAGAAGATCTGGTGATTGAAGCAGATAAGACAAGAAGCAGATATGCAGAAGAGTTCAAGACAGAAGACCCCTTACAGAAGACCTATATCAGATGACATCAAGTAGAGGTCAGTAAGTTGTGCTAAGACAACTTACAATCAGATGACCTAAGTCAGGTAGGCAGATCAAGACTCTGACTGATCTGTGTCAAGCTCGATAAGGTGACTACTTCAATATTACCTAGTACGAGTCAGGTGCACAGACAAGAAGAATGTCAACCTTGTTGCTTATTCATGTGCTGCAAATCGTACTTGATAGCCAATAAGAAGTCGACAACACACGTACAGAGCTCTGACAGTCTGCAGAAGGCACTTCAGGGTCCAACGGCTAGAAAGGACAAGCTTGCATGCTTTTGTCCATGCCGCTCCTGAAGCACGTCAAATCCGTCTGCAAACCTACCTTAAATAGACTGAAATTCAAATTGCTCTCCAACGGCTAGTTCAATTTTGTGCCTATAAATAAGGGATCAAACCTTCATAGTAAGGTTACGGAAATTATACACAAGCTCAAGCTCTCAAGATTTCCGCACGAAGAACACAAATTCAAGATTTATTCTTAAGTGTTCATCCCTTAGTTCCTAGCAGAATACTTATCCTCTAGCTCTTGGCTACTTAGAAGATAGGATAGTATTCCAGTTGGAACAAAACAAATCTTATACAAAAACACTGTTAGGTTAAATTTGTTATAGCAAGATTTCTATCTAGGGTTTCTAGATTAGATTTCTGGGATTGGTTGAGTGTGAACTCGTTAAATATCTGTTGGTTGTACTGTGTTGGACTAACACATTAAACTAAGTCCAGTTGGTTAAGTTGGTGCCCCTGCTGATAGGGAAGAGTGGACGTAGGACAAGTTGTCCGAACCACTATAAATCTGTGTGCCTTTAATCTTGCTTTACACATCTGCACAAAACTTGTTATTTGCATGCATATTCTGTACCTAAATCAGATTAACATCAAGCTACTGATCTGATCAGTTTGACATTTTAGTCACCAGATCTGAACTGTTGGTCAGAATCTCCTTTGAGTAAAACTGGTTTTCTACACAGGTTAACTTATCTTCCGCACCATCAGTTAAGCTGATAGACGCCGAACTGGTCTATCTACCAGATCATTAAGTCGGATATCAGTCCAAACTGATTCACATCGCACTTTGATCAGACATACGTGCAAACACATCTTATCCACGAAAAAGTTTTGAAGTCTATTCACCCCTCCCCTCTAGACTTCAACCCTCACTGAAACTCGTTCGAGACCTACAAGTGGTATCAGAGCGTGGTTCTACCGACCACTGGCTTTGAATATCATTGGTTCTTGAGGAAGAACCTTTGTGGTCACTTGAACTGATCTTTGAAAACCTTTTAAAACTCATTTTCTTAAAAACAAAATCACCACAAGCATGGATAATACTTCAGGTATGCATCATAATCTACCCATGTTTTCTGCTGATGAGTATGCAGATTGGTCCATAGACATGAGAGACCATCTGGGAGTGATCTGCAACAGAATGGATGAGATTTTTGAGATAGGACCGATTATCATCTATCACTACAACCCCGCTGAAGCAGGACGAGATCCCACAGAACCAGTTGGAGCAAGAATCAGAAAGAGCCCATCTCTGATGGATGCAGATGAGAGGAAACTGTCTAACCTGGATACTGTTGCTAGACATCTCATCATGAAAACCATAGATACTACTACAAGAGAGAAAGTGAAGTACCTGAAGACATCTAAGGAAGTCTGGGATACGCTTGCTGAAATTTGTAGAGAAAATGAACAGATCAAGGACAGCAGACTGCAAGCTGAGCTGGTTGTATTTGAGAAACTCAAGATGTTACCAAATGAAACAGTTGATCAATTTGATGGAAGGATCACTCGTGGAGTCAATCGACTTCGAGATCTTGGACGTATCATGACAAACAAGGATATCAATTATAAGATCCTCAGATCACTCACTAAGAAATGGGACACGAAGGTAACTGTAATTAAGGATTGCCAAGATATTGCTAACATGAAACCCAATGACTTAATTTTCAGTTTAAAAGCCCACGAGTTCGACCTGATCGAGAGAGGACAAAGTTCTGATGATGTCCCAGCTGAAGCTACTATCAATTCCAAATTTGTTGCATTCCAGGCAGCAAGTAGCAGTTCCTAATTTTTGAACCAGTTGGAAACATCATAAGTCAAGCTGAACAGATTGCACTGCTGACAAGAAAGCTCAAAAGAACTAATGTTCAAATGGGTAAGTATAGAAAATTTTATGATGATTATCGCAGGAACAGGGGAAGAGATCGTTGCTCATCTGATAGATCGCAAGAAAGGTACCATTCATTTCACAATCGAGATAACAGAAGAGAAGAAAGACAAGATGATCATACTGATGAAAAGAAAGATGAACGAAGAGATGATCGGAAAGAAAGCAGACGAGATGATCGATCAGACAGGAAAGGTTCTGATTATCGACAAAAGGGGAAGTCACCTGACAGATATTACAAAAGACACGATTCTCCAGGCAGAGGAAGCTCCAGAGACTCTAGAGTGTGCTACAACCGCCGAAACCGTGCCACTACAAAGGCTTGATTGTCCCGACCTTTACCCCCAAGGAAAGAGAGGAGAAAAAAAAATGTAAGAGAATGAGATACAGGACAGAAAGCTATGGTTGCAGATACGTCTGCATTGATGATTCCTACCTGCCCTCAGATGATTCTGGTTACTCATCTATCGAAGACTTCTGTTTGATAACAACAACTGATGATGTCGATGATCTGAGCTTCTTATCTAATGACGACATCTGTCTCATGGCCAGAGAATCAGATCAAACAGAGGTACTTTCTAACTCTTTTGTGCCTCTTTCTTCCACACCACATGTGCCGAGCACATCTGCAGGAGAGGTCAACTTGGCAGTCTACAAATGACCAATTGCTTGATGATCTTTCCAATGCAATAGATACTTATACACGAGTGGAAGTTGAGAACGATAACCTGAGAGCTGAGAACATCAGGCTTGTTAAAGAAATTGAGGCAAGTAGAGCAGTTGAACTAAAATCAGCTGAAATTGTTCAGAAGGTGATCACATAACTGGAGTTTCAAGGTCACTTATTCTCGATCGTGGAAAATCGTTAAGAAACAGTTGTCTCTCAACCTACAACAAGCCGCTGAACTCAAATCTCTTCAAAGCTAAGTTTGATGAACTCTTCCGATGCATAAGAATCAAAGTTCTTGAGGACGGTCTACGTAAGAAAATAGAGGTTTTCACGAAATCTTCTAAAACTGTTCAAGACATGAACAACTATTTTCGTAGGTCAACTGGCAAGAAGGGAATTGGGTATGAAATCCCTTCTAGATCCTCAAAAGCCCCGTCTGGTTCACATCAGAAAAGTGTAACCAAACGAGTTTCTGACCAAGATACACGAAATGTCAAATCAGATCCGTAAGGAAAAGGGACACCGATCAAAAGAAGACAAATGTCGATCGTAAAGAAAAATGAAAATGAACCCCAACTGATCAGACAACAGCCGAGGTATCATCAGATGAACCCAGTTCTTCTAAAGAAACCTCAGCCCAATCACCAGAGTAAGTATCAGCCTGGACCATCTCGAAAGGGACAGTCTCGGTACCGACATCGACTCCCAAGTCCCCTAACAAGCAAGCTAAGAGTAAACTGCTAAGACCAATTATGCCAGAAAGATATGAATCTTTTAATGGTAGCAGTCGTACTTACCCTTACAATCAGAAACCCAGGGCTGCTGCACCTGATCCCCACTGGATTAAAAGAAGACAAGTCTAAATGAAAAATCCCAAGTTTTCTGATTTATCCAATGCTCACACTCATAATCATACGAACCAGATTGCATATGAAGAGACATATGACTATGTAGATATTTATGGGAGACAGATCAAGCCTTCTATTTTCAACAGAGGTGCCAGATATGTTTGGATCCCGAAAGGTGCCTCTAACCCCCCAGGACCCGATTCTACTGGGGTACCTAAAATTTGAATTGTTTGCAGAATTGCTTGTGGAGAACAGGCAGCTATCTGGTATATAGATAGTGGATGCTCAAGACACATGACAGGAAGCCAGTTTCTCCTTAGCAACTTTGTTGAAAGACCAGGCCCAAGAGTTCTCTTTGGTGACAATAACTTTGGTCATACCAGAGGAGTCGGAACCTTAGTGAACGATGATGTACAGATTACAGGAGTTTCATATGTTGATGGATTAAAGCACAACCTCATTATCTCTTTTTCACAATTCTAACGACAATGGTTTTAGTGTTGAGTTCTCGACGTAAAAAATGCACAATCAAAATCGAGCTACTCAACAGATCTTCTTGATTGGTTCAAGAAAAGGAACGATATACACGAGATTGGAACAGTTTGTCCAAGAAATGCATGCACGATTGTTAAGAGTTCTAAGAGCTCCAAATGCTCGCACAAGATGAGCCATCCGAACTTTAAGACTCTTAACAAGATAAAGAAGGATGTTTTGGTAGAAGGGCTCCCGAATGAAGTTTTCTCTAAGGATCGGACATGTTCAAAGATGTCGGAAGGAAAAACAAGTCAAGGCTTCATTCAAAGGATACCTTCTCCTCCATCCAAAGCAGATCTTCCGCAATTGCTCCACATTTGATTTATTTGGACCAGATTACACCTCTAAGTTTTCGATTGGATTTAAAATATACTCGTGGTCATGGATGATTATTCCAAGTTCACCCGAAGTTATATTCTTGTATAAAGAAGAGTGAAACTACAACCAAACTACCCGAATCGCTCAAGAAAATTCGTAATGAGAAGGGGTCTCAAAGATAGTGAAAATTAGATCAGACAAAGGTATTGAATTCCTAAACCAGTTAATATCTGATTTTTGCTCTGAGTTTGGTATACAGCATGAGACATCAGCTTCAAGAACACCACACAATGTAATGGGCGAAAGCGAAAGAAGGAACGGAACACTCAAAGAAGTTCGCGACGCACCATGTTAGCCGAGCATGCAACTCAAAGTCGCTTTCGGGCGTAAGCTATCAACACAAAGACATGCACACGCAGAACAGATGTTTTCTGACTAAGATTCATTTTAAAACACCCTATGAACTGTGGAAGGGCAGAAAATCTCGTGTTTCTTACTTCCATGTTTTTGGGTGCAAGTGTTTCATACACAACAATGGGAAGAGTCAGTTGAAAACTTTTGATGCTAAAGCAGATGAGGGTATATTCTTAGGATATTCCTCAACCAGCAAGGCATTTAGGGTCTTCAAATGCATTTAAACCCTAGTTGTGGAAGAAACACCTCATGTGGTCTTTGATGAGACATCTTCTGATCAGGAGAAGTCTGCCTCAGAACAGATGGCACCAAATGCAAATCTAAAGATTACAGATCATACGTAAAAATGGATCAAAATGAGGCTCAAAGGAAAGGAACCAAAATATGTCACAGTATATATTCCTATCTTTGACCTTGATGATTCATCGTGTCGAAAAGCCCCTCAGTGCGCATAAACGATGAAGAAGAAGAAGCGCACAACCGAGACAAGAATAACTAAAACCATCCGTTTGTGAGGGAACACCGATGGTCCAGCAGATGAACTTGACACATGATGAGTCCAATATCAGCTGAGACATGTCCATGTCAAGTTGATCCTACTCAAGTACCTCTCCCAGTCTCTAGTGATGAATCTTTATCAGAAGATGATGATGTTCTCCAAACAGATGACAATCAGGACAGAAGGACCTGGATAACCAGTCATCCAACTGATCTGATCATCGGAGACCCATTTGATAGAGTTAGAACTAGACATCAGATTGGTGAAAGTGCAATGTATTGTTGTTATCTGTCTTTGAAGGAACCACTCACAGTTGAAGAAGCTCTTCAAGATGTAAGTTGGATTCTAGCCATGCAAGAAGAACTAGAACAGTTTGAAAGGAATCAAGTTTGGGAACTTGTAGACAGACCAACTCACCAATATGTGATTAGAACTAAGTGGGTATTCAAGAACAAGAAGGATGAGCACAATGTAATAACCAGAAATAAGGCAAGACTTGTTGCTAAGGGATATTCACAATCAGAAGGGATTGATTATGATGAAACCTTTGCACCAGTCGCTCGCCTGGAAGCCTTTCGGCTGTTTCTGGCTTATGTAGCTCATAGGGGATTTACTGTGTATCAGATGGATGTAAAGAGTGCATTCTTAAACGGGGTATTAGCTGAGGAAGTTTATGTTGAACAACCTCATGGCTTTGAAAAGAGCAACCAAGTGTACCGTTTAAGAAAAGCTCTTTATGGACTGAAACAAGCTCCTAGAGCTTGGTATGATATAATATCCCAATTCTTGGTAGAGAATGGATTTACTAAGGGCTTGATTGATCGGACCTTGTTCAGAATAGAAGATGGAGAAGACATTCTCATGGTTCAGATCTATGTGGACGACATTATATTTGGTTATCCCAATCAGAAGTTATGTGAGAAATTCAGTAAATTGATGCAAGGGAAATTTGAGATGTCCATGATGGGCCAGATGAGCTACTTTCTAGGTCTACAGGTCAAGCAAGCTCACACTGGGATCTTCATCTGTCAGGCAAAATATACAAGGAATTTGTTGGCTAAGTATGGAGTTCAGAATTGCAAGGAAGTCAGAATTTCAATGTTAACTGCATTTAAGATGGATCCAGATGAAGGTGGTAAGAAGACTAATCAGAAAGAGTATAGGGCTTTGATTGGATCTTTACTATACCTGACTGCAAGCAGACCAGATATAACTTTTGTAGTAGGTGTATGTGCCAGATTTCAGGCTAACCCCAAGCAAAGCCACCTAGAAGCAACTAAGCGGATTCTTAAGTATCTGAAGGGTACTGTAAACTTAGGTTTATGGTATCTAGCAGATGATAATCTAGATCTTAGTGGGTACTCTGATTCTGATTATGGAGGTTGCAGAATAGACAGAAAGTCAACCTCAGGTACGTGTCAGTTCTTGGGAAGTAAGCTGATCTCTTGGTTCTCTAAGAAGCAAACATCTGTTGCCACATCTACTACTGAAGCAGAATATATGGCTGCAGGTAGCTGTTGCTCCCAACTGCTCTAGCTTTGTCAGCAGCTGAGGGATTTCAACATAACTGCTACCAATGTACCTATCTTCTGTGACAGTAATAGTGTAATTGCTATCACGCAGAACCCCATTCTGCATACAAGATGCAAACACGTGGACATCAGACATCATTTCATAAGTGACCATGCAGAAAAGAAGAACATCATAATGGAAAAGATCCATACTGATAAGCAAAGAGTTGATATCTTAACCAAGCCCCAAGCTGAAGTCAGATTTTGAGAATTATGCAACGAGCTGGGTCTACTGGATTTAGGAGATGCAGCCCCAGAGTATTTTGGTGGTCTGATCTCAAACACCAATTGGTTAAGAGACTGATCTGGTAGAATCGGTTGAGTAAGGAAACGCAACTGATTAGAAAAGTCAGTTAGGCACATTAGATTAATAGGATAATAGATTAAGGGGGAAATAGACAAACATCGTGTATTGAAATCAAGTCAACACAACAATGGAATTAAGAGAGAATTTCATTGATAAAGACCCGGAGGTCGAAACTTTTCATTACAATAGACCCGGAGGTCGAAAGAAACATCCTAAACCCTAAACCCTAAAACCGATGAGCCTTTTACTATGAACACGAATGTCATACATGTGGTGCAAAACATAAGGTATTGTAAAAGGGCGACTTGGCTTGATCAAGTTCGCATATACAATACTAAATCCATATTACATGTCAGAAATTGCTCAACGGTGTTAACCACGTCGTCTCGATCAGAACACAAGGCATAGACAGCCACCTCCATGATAAAGGTGACAAATTCGCAATCAGGGTGGCGGTGAAGCTTAGCAATGGTCGTTTGGTCATCTTCCGATGAAGATAAGATCAAGGGAAGCATAGGGATGGACTGGGGATCGGAGGACTTGCCGGAATAGAAGAAGCCTATTGCCGGAGGAGTTGCCGGAATCAAGGACTTGCTGAAATTTTTCATGTGCAAACTTGAAAATGAAAATTGATGAATGATTGTTTAAATCCAGATCTATTTATAGAAGAAAAGCGGGGGTGGAAATGCATTTTTTTTAAAAATTTGGGACCCCTCCCAAAAGAAATTGACGTCACAAGTGACAGACCATCATTGCGGGCATGTCACATCACACCGACTTTTAGGGAATCGAGGCGATCGTTAGACTCCCCGAGAATTAAGTTTTGGCGGGAGCACACACTCCAAGACCCGGATAGGATCAGATTGGATCAACAAAAATCTGATCAACAGATTGGATCAGATTGATTCAATAGAAATCTGATCAGATAAGTTGGACATTGTTGGGAAAGTTGCTAAGGTATAAGGTACACAGTAAGGTCAACAAATCAGAAGAGTTGGATCAGATACGAGTGGTAAATGGTTGATTACAACATCGACCAGTCAGATACGTTCTCGATTTACAATTATCTGATCTTATCTCTTTTCTGTATTGATTACTGTTCAAAGCACTTTATGACGCAAGCACTGCAAATATTAAATGCGGATGTGGGGATTGTGTATTTAATAGCATTTAATGCGTATTTTTCGCGTCCAAATACTTTCCGTATTTATTCCCAACCGCACGATTCTTTCACTTTACGGCTGCTTAATCTAAGCCATTTATTTCAAAACACGAATACTCAAGTATTTGTGGGAATTCATGAAAAATTTTCCCTCGCGCCTTATAAACCCTAAAACTTTTCAACTTCGTCTTTTCTTCTCAAAAACATTCATCTTCATTACCAAAACTCTTCAGAAAACTTAGATCGATTACTTCAAAATTTATCATCCCAATAATCGATTTCTGGTAATTTCATATGTTGTGTTATGACCTCGATTTTATATCTAGGACAACGTGATTATGAAATGGATCAAACAGATAACAAGTAACAAATATGAAGATGCGCTGTGAGTTTGGTTACCCAGTTCTTCTTTTGAATAAGACTACGTCTGGGGGCGCCCAAGCCAGGAGTATTTCACTATATTTTCTGCCTAAAGTACTAGAATTTTTTGTGTCTTTACAATGAGAGTTACATGTTGTATTTATAGACCTGAAACTATGGTTTTTCTTCTCTGTGGGCTTCTCTTAGCGGGCTTGCCAAGCTTCTGCCGCCAAATCTAGGGTTTCCTCGGCTGAATCCGTGATTTCCGCATCCGGATGCACTTGTCTTGCTTACCCCGTGATATTCGCGCTCAGTTATTCGTATATTTACCAATTACAGCCGCTGGAGGTCGCTTCCGGCTTGCAGCCTTCCTCAAGGTCGATGGCGACCTTCTTCTCCTCAAACCGATGTGCAACCTTCTTTGCTTCATGAGGAAGTTATTCTACGACCTCCCATTTCCATCAAAGTCTCTTCTATTGACTACTTCACCAGGTAGGAATATTCCATGGTACAACATGTTGTTTTGTACACACAATCGTTTATGCACTACTTACGATAGATTATGCTAGAAACTGTAATTTTTCACTGAAATCTTCTCCAGGTCTTAAGTTTTTTTTTAATCTGACTATGTGTCTATCGTGAGATTTTTACTAATTTGATGTTCTATCCTGTTGTTGGTACTGAAATCACTCAGAATCGTCTTATTTATTTATAGAAATGGCACAATTAACAGCAAAATGCAGGACAAGAGAAAAAGATGTGCAATTTCCTATCAATGAAGAAGGACATAATCGATGAGAAATTTGTCATATTCAACACAACAACAGATGCCGAATCAAAAGAAATTCTGGATTGCCTTCGTGCTGTTGGACTTGAACAATTTTGTTACAGGCATTTGGATATCGTACACACATATGAAGCACTCGAGTTTCTGTACAATCTAGAGATGGATGACGAAGGACGGTTGAAGTCCTCCGCAGGCGGTTTCAACATTCGTGTTACAGATGAAGATTTATTTAGGATCTTTGGCCTTAAATCTGGAACCGTCGATCCAACCACATTCACATCAGGAGTTGATGATAAAATTTATCTGAAGGATGTCCTGTTAAGACCAGCCAACAAAGAGCAAGTGTACAATGTCAAAGTACCCCATCTCAGACAGAAATATCGCCTTCTGTTTAAGATCGTGTCCAAAGTGATTCTATGTATCACACACAGCCTCGACGCTCTTACTGTTGTGAAGCAGAATGTGATGACAGCTATAATCTGCAAGGCTGATAATCTGAATTGGGTTGGCTGTTCAAGTCTAGATTGCTGAAGGAGACAACCAAATTCAAGCTGAATGAGAGAAACGAAGTTTATCTAACTCTGAAATGCTCATATATTCACAAGGTGTCGATCCTGTTGGATGACAAGCTGCCAAATAACTTCGAGTGGAACGAAGAAGGGAAGAAAGTATACATGTCTAAGTTTAAAGCCATCTTGGGGAAGGATGAACAGTTGGCAGGCCAATCTGATGATGACCCAGCACCATATGTGCCTAGAGCAAGAGGAGAAGGCAAGGGCTCCAGAACTGCAAAGTCGTCTGAGACTCAAGAGGCTCCTAAGAAGTTGAAGAGGAAGACTCTGGCTAAGAAGCCAGAAGGAGCAGAGAAGAAGCAGAAAAAGATTACATTCATTCTACAAAAGGAAGTGGCGGACCCTTCAAACCAACTCTGTAATCAAAGTAAAATCGAATATGCAGGCAAGGAATCGCAATAATCCATCCGAATCGATGTGGAAGCTACTGCGAGTCCAGACGAATCACAAGATGGGAAAGGAAGTTGTTCAAGAGGAACAAAAGCTGGAGGAAACTGCTGAAAGTTCAGCTGAGAAGGAAGAAGTGACTGCACCTTCTGAGGAAGAGTCATCTTCTGATTCCATGCCCCTTAGCTCTGTATTCAGGAAGGAGAGATCTCCGACTCCTACATCCAAGTCGCCCTCTCCCCCAACTCAGCTGATTGAACCTTCTTCTACCCTGCCTTCCTCATCTCCACAACAGGAAGAAATTCGCTCGAGCCATCAGCTGCACAAGAACCTGTTGTTCCCACTGTGGAGGAGGCAACCAACCAGATGTCAAGTGATTAGATTGTGGAATGCCACTTGAAGAATCTGAGCCCACGATGATGATATGTATCTCAGATCTCACAATCCTTCAATATAAAGATTCAAATTGGGAACCCCTGAGGAGGAAGATCCCGTGGTTTACATCTTGAAGCAGCAGATAAAGTCTTATCTGCTTGAAATCTGTCCAGATCTTATAAACCATCCGGGACCTCAAGCCGATTGAGGAGATTTTTCTGGCGCGATATTCGCTAAAATCATTGAAGAATTCTTAATTTCGATGAAGTCTCCCGCAGGGACTACTTTGTTGATCTGGAAGCAAAGTGTATGGCTAGTGCTGGTATTGAAAGTGTGGTCGAATTGGCATCTGATGATGATATCAGATGGTTGATTCATGAGAAGTTCAAGATTCCACTGATGGAAGAATGGGTGGACCAAGACTACCAGTACGATGAGCAAACTGCCAATGAACCAAGAGTGGGTGATGAAGATGGGACCCAACTTGGTGAGGCATCAACATCTGATCGGACTGCTACGATGAGTGTTGATACTCTATATCAGATTTCGAAAATACATGATGGGTAAAGGCTTCAATTGATGCACAATTCACATCTCTCACAGCAGCTCTGATGAAGCGTTTCGAGGAAGCACATAGCGGATTAGTTGAGACAGAAAGGAAGCTGACTGCGGACAAGATCACACTCATGCACGACCAGATTCTTGAATCAGTGATGCGGCGGGCTGATCCGTTCTTAGAGAAGTTACATCTCCAGAACTCCATGCTGGGTGACACACAGGTATTACTAGAAAGTGTCTAGTGTTCATTGGAGCATACAGAATCATGTCTTGAATTAGGGTGGACACGTTTTGAGGATTCAGTCAAGCAATCAAAGAAAGCCATTGAGTCTCAGACCGAATGTGTCAGCCGAGTCTCGAACCTTCGCTTTGCCACGCTAAAGATATTGCCCGGATCTCAAGGAGGAAATTTCAGCTCAACTGATGGATCTGACACGAAAGTTGTCACCACTTTTTGATGAAACCAAAAAGGGGGAAGGACAGGAGCCAGAAAAACCAGAAAAACAGATGCAATTGATAATTGTTGAACGTCATCTGCTCAACCTGAGCAAGCTGTTGAACCAACTCTCGAAAGCGATTGTCAACCAACCGCCATGCCGTAACCGCCTATACCAAATGTGAATATTCCGGACACCGAATCGATGAAATTATTTCTTCAATTGAACAAAGATGGGGAAGCCATAGCAATCAGGAAAGAACTTTCTCGAACAAATCTACTTATCCGAAGAAATTCAGAGAGTGGACAAGATTGAAGATTTCTCTTCCTCGGTCCAGAAAAGACAAGAAGTCGAAGACCAATCCAAATCTCTGGAACTGGTAAAGAAGTTAGCTGAGGAAGAAGTCTGGCGAAGCGTAAGCTCGATTGAAGACGAGGAAGAAAGGCAAACTAGCGAAGAGAAATCTCAACCTCCTAGGCGCACCAGATCTAGGACTCAAATTATCTTCACCAAGAAAAGAAGATAGAAAGGCCGTAAGGGCGTTGATTGAGGTCACAGAAAGGAAAAAGAAGATGGCCGACAAAGAAAGGGCTAGCAAACCGACACGCGTGAGAAGGAAGAGGAGGAAAGCTGCATCAGCAAAGGATGTATCATGGGAACAAAAAGCCTTACCTGCTCCTGTAAAGGACATTCTGGTTTCCAAGAAGAAATGGCTACCAGAATGGGACAAGATAAGAGGTGAATGGCTGATTGATGTATACATTCTGGAGAAGATCCCGACATCAGATGATCAAGGCGAATTCAACGAAGAATTCCGCAGCTGGCTCGAGACAAAGCACCCTCAGTTCTACGATTTGGTGATGTCTGAAGGTGAAGAGATGAATCTGATTCCGGAAGCACCTTCGTTTAAGACTATCATTCCACCTCTTTGACCAGACAAGTCTCTCGATCCAGTGCGCTTCAAGAAAATGTATTATGAATTTGCCAAAATGGGCGGGATCATTGAGAAGGACAGGCTGGCTACTTTAATGGAAAGAATGTACAAGGTATTCAACATTCCTCCAGATCTTCGGAGATTTCATTATCGCTCCTGAGGGAATCAGAAGACAATTAGAATCAGTCGATAGGTTATTTTGCTGTACTGTGTAATCATGCATCAATGTTAATAAAATATCCTATTTTTCTGATTCTAAGACAACCTCTCATTGTCTTCTGAACTACATGTTGTTATCTGATGCTTACTTTTATCTATCTGTTTTTTCTGATTAACTGTTTTGGTTCCATCAAAAAGGGGGAATTGTTGGGAAATTTGTAGTTTTAATGGAAGTTTCAAAACAGATAATGTAATATGACCAGTCAGACCTGTTAGCTGACTGATGATGTAGATAGCAGATAAGATGACCAGCTGAAGTGTATAGACAGTTGAAGTAACAGATAGGTCACATATTGAGGGGGGAACTCAATATGTATAGACTAAGTCTTGAAGATCAGTAATACAGAAGATCTGGTGATTGAAGCAGGTAAGACAAGAAGCAGATATGCAGAAGAGTTCAAGACAGAAGACCCCTTACAGAAGACCTATATCAGATGACATCAAGTAGAGATCAGTAAGTTGTGCTAAGACAACTTACAATCAGATGACCTAAGTCAGGTAGGCAGATCAAGACTCTAACTGATCTGTGTCAAGCTCGATAAGGTGACTACTTCAATATTACCTAGTACGAGTCAAGTGCACAGACAAGAAGAATGTCAACCTTGTTGCTTATTCATGTGCTGCAAATCATACTTGATAGCCAATAAGAAGTCGACAACATACGTACGGAGCTCTGACAGTCTGCAGAAGGCACTTCAGGGTCCAACGGCTAGAAAGGACAAACTTGCATGCTTTTGGCCATGCAGCTCCTGAAGCACGTCAAATCCGTCTGCAAACCTACCTTAAATAGACTGAAATTCGAATTGCTCTCCAACGGCTAGTTCGATTTTGTGCCTATAAATAAGGGATCAAACCTTCATAGTAAGGTTATGGAAATTATACACAAGCTCAAGCTCTCAAGATTTCCGCACGAAGAACACAAATTCAAGATTTATTCTTAAGTGTCCATCCCTTAGTTCTTAGCAGAATACTTATCCTCTAGCTCTTGGCTACTTAGAAGATATGATAGTATTCCAGTTGGAACAAAACAAATCTTATACCAAAACACGGTTAGGTTAAGTTTGTTATAGCAAGATTTCTATCTAGGGTTTCTAGATTAGATTTCTGGGATTGGTTGAGTGTGAACTCGTTAAATATCTGTTGGTTGTACTGTGTTGGACTAACACATTAAACTAAGTCCATTTGGTTAAGTTGGTGCCCCTGCTGATAGGGAAGAGTGGACGTAGGACAAGTTATCCGAACCACTATAAATCTGTGTGCCTTTAATCTTGCTTTACACATCTGCACACAACTTGTTATTTGCATGCATATTCTGTACCTAAATCAGATTAACATCAAGCTACTGATCTGATCAGTTTGACACTTTAGTCACCTGATCTGAACTGTTGGTCAGAATCTCCTTTGAGTAAAACTGGTTTTCTACACGGGTTAACGTATCTTCTGCACCATCAGTTAAGTTGATAGATGCCGAACTGATCTGTCTACCAGATCAGTAAGTTGGATATCAGTCCAAACTGATTCACATCGCACTCTGATCAGACATACGTGCAAACACATCTGATCCATGAAAAAGTTTTGAAGTCTATTCACCCCTCCCCTCTAGACTTCAACCCTCACTGAAACCCTTTCGGGACCTACACATTATATAAATTATACATTACATTCCAATAATGCCAAAAACACAAAAGTCATACATATAAAATATTAAAATTAAAGCAAAATACTTATATAAAATTAATTAATTTGAGATCACATAGATGGATTACTGTTTCTTAAAAGTATCTTTCCAAATCCTATCCAAGAAGTCCCCCCCATATAATTTGAGATTATTGGAAACCGTGTTTAGAAGATATATCCAAAGATTTGATCGTGTAACTATCAGATAAGATACATTGTCTGACCCCACGACTTTTGCGTCTTCCAATGGACACCAAAAAAAATATAATATCTTGTATTATAAAATACACACTTTCCCTATTAGACCCCAATTATATGTGTGATACATTCTGAAAGCTACCCAAAAGCTCAAACAAGCTACCCAAAAGTGACCTGAGCGTCAATATCGCAAGTCGGTGGCGTCGCAATTTGTTGAGTCTGAAAAAAAGGTATAGGTCGGTACTTTCTGATCGCTATGTGCGAGGGCTCCGTCGGCTGTACAAAGTGCCGCTGGATGTTCATTTTTATGGAGCGGCCTCTGATGAGAGTGTCGACCAGCCTCCCCCGGGTATGATAGCTGTGAATCAGCCCACCATGGTCAGCTGAATTCGCTTTTCAGATCCGCCATCTCCCATTTGTCGGCGGCTCAAAATCCTGAGCCTCACACAGACATTCAACGGGTGGAGCTACATCATTTCCACCATGGTTGTGTTGGGGCAGGCCGGCTTGAGGAGGTTGCCCAATCCGGGAGAGATCGGTTATGTGATGTCGCCCGTCGCCCAGGTCGGAGGCTATCATGTCGTGACGGCTTCACAAGGGTAAAGAACTTGTTAGTGGGATCCCTAACAAGGTCGATGGATGGCACCAGAAGTGGTGGTTCATTGGAGGAGCTTGGGAGTCAGTCCCCCCGGCCAGCACGTTACCAATCCGAGTTCCTATGGATTATGCAATCCGCGTAGAGAATGGTATACTTTTTACGACCTTTATCTTCAATCGTACTGATCTAATTATTTTCTTAACTTGCAGTTATACGCCATGGACTTCTGATCTTTATTGGGATTTCACTGAGGCGTTCAAGATAGCACGAGATACACCTCCGAGCTGGCTAGAGGTTGAGTCGCTGAACTCCGAGCTTAATCATTTGGCGGCCGGGTTGTACACCTATCCCCGCCACCTGCGGATTCCTTGTAAGTGTTCTGTTATTTTTCCTTGGTGGTTCTTTGTAGGCCCGTACTAAAGATTGTATGTTTGTTGTGCAGATCCCGACATCCCGACCTACCGCCGTGAGCCTTCTGTTGCTGAGATGGCCTCCAGACCAAAGTTGGTTCTTGGTTCGATGAGGCGCCAATCAAGCTTGGGTACCTCTGCAGGTTCTCCGGTTCAGACCCATGGCTCCTGTTACTGACAAGGGCAAGAAGAAGAAGTATACTGAATCTTCCCCAGCAGCTGGGGATCGTCCTCACAAGAGGACGCGGGAAGAGGCTAGCTCCCATCGGTCCGGGTCTCATCGGGACACCGGAAGGGGCACCCCAATTTCTACTCCTCCATCGGCCTTGGCTCTAGTCGAGGGTCGTCATCCAGATGATGATTCTTGGATCGGTTGGGATGAGGAGGTGACGAAGAGGTAAACCATTGCCTGTTTTTGCAAAATGTTATTTCGGAGCTAACAATCTGACTTATCCCCTTTGTTTTTTCTTTTTATGTCGCAGATCGGACCTGACGTCTCACAAGTTTTTGCCTGAGGTACTGAGCTTCTTGAGGTTGAGGCTCCCCACCCTGGACGGCGTCCCTGGTGATTGGCCCCACTACTTGACGAGGACAATGAACAATGTCCCACGAGTGTGGACGAAGGACGACCACTCCGCCGCTCGCCACTAAAAGGTCACGGGTAACATGTACTCATCGATCGTGCACACCCTTAAGGCCGCCCTTTACATGGAGAGCTTGTGCCCAATCTGAATTAGAGTTCTTCGACCTGGAGAAGGCCCGGGCGACGATCTCTGAGCAAGCCAAAACCATGCTAAACACCCATGAGGTGCATAAAAGGCTGGAAGTCGAAAAGTCCGACTTGGCCAAGAGGGTCCAGGAGCTCGAGGAGCAACTGAAGGGTGGCGAGGGCATGTTGGTGGCAGAGAGGGATATCGTGGCCCGGCTGAAGGGAGATCTGGCCAACAAGGATTCCAAGATCAAGGCTAAGATGGCCGCCGAAGAGGAGCGGTTCAAGCGGACTGAAGAGCAAAATGCTAATTTTGCTTACGTCTGTGCGGTAGGCGGGGCCATTCGAGCTACCCCCGGAAAAAGCCCCGATGCCAATTTCTCCAACCTCGTCTCTGAGCTGGCCAGCTATGTCGGAGCCTACCCGCTTGATCCTGACATCGTGCTCGAAATTAAGGACTTGGAGGAATATGGTATTAACCTATCTTTCTTTCCCAATCAGAGTCGGATTGTGCTCCCCACTCTTGATCCCGATGAGACGCAGCCGACAGATTTTGAGGTGGTTCTCAAACTCAGACGGGCGAGGTCGGAGGCCAGATGGAGGCCACTGAGGCCTCGGGTGCTGACCCCCCGATGAACAGGCCACAACCGGCCTCTAGGGGAGGTGTTTATTAGCCCAAGAGTCATGAGATGAGCTGCCCACACATCCGCCAATGTTATTCAACAACAATTAGGTGGGCAGCCTTTGAACATAGTCAGTGGTGATGCTGATGGGATTCTGGATGTTCTTAAGAATGATAACATCAAGAATCCCGATAAGAAAAAGGAGATTGAGAAGTTGTTGAACCCCATCCCCAACAGCACTTTTGATCAGCATCCCCTGAAGTATCAAGAATCCCGATAAGAAAAAGGAGATTGAGAAGTTGAAACCCATCCTCAATAGTACTTTTGATCAGCATCCCCTGAAGTCGATTGTCGCCAACGAGCTGTCTAGGAATTGAATCTTGGTGAATTGCTAGTCGTTTTAGTATCCAGATGTATCTTTACTTTCTTGTTGGCTTTTGGCCGCCTAGTGTAGTTTGTCGTCGGGCTTTCCGATGTAATTTCAACTATTGATGTATCGATCTTCGGTCCTTTGTTATTAATAAATGTTCTCTTCACTTTATTGTGCCGACCTGATTTCCTTACGCGACTTTCCGTTTACATCTGTTCTTATCGTCTTATTGTCATTGCGAAGTGTTTGTGAACTATGCTTAGTTGTCTTACAAAGTTTGGGGAGGGTCGCACCATTTAAGGTGGTGACCTCGCCGCAAGTATGTCGAAAGTCATTCTTAGGGAAGTCGATATTGTGCATATGCAACTTTCCATAGTTTAACACAGCATGAAAAAGAGAGACATTATTATTATATAAGCTGAAATTCATTACAAATAGGCGACTCCAACTCATTGATAGTACTTCTTCAAATGGATTGCGTTCCACGGGTATTGAGCTGGGGAACAGTCCGGGTTCTCGAGTTCGTATGCCCCATTGGTTAATACTCTTGTGACCTTGTATGGTCCTTCCCAGTTCGGAACAAAAACTCCTTTGGTTACTCCCAATGTCTTCTTTAGGACCAGGTCGCCAATCTTGAATTATCGAATCCGCACTTTTGAATTGTAACATTTCTCCTATTGTTGCTTATATCTAGCATTTCTTATGTTGGCCTCTAGCCTTCTCTCTTCGAGTAGATCCAAGTCCCTGGCTAAGGCTTCCTCATTGTGATCGATTGTGACCTGAGACGTACGTAGTGTCTGGAACTCGACTTCTGAGGGAATCACTGCCTCTGTGCCGAAAGCCATCGAGTATGGGGTCTCTCCAGTTGTGTTTCGGCACGTTGTTCTGTATGACCATAGTACATCTGGCAGTTCGCTGGTCCACTTTCCCTTCTTATCTTCGATCTTGGCTTTCAAAGTATGTTTGATAATTTTGTTCACTGCTTCGACATGTCCATTAGATTGGGGATGATATGGGGTCGAGAAGAGCTTAGTGATTTTCCATTTCCTGAAGAAAGTTTCGATCTTGAGCCCATCAAATTGTTTCCCATTATCTGATATGATTGTTTGGGGTAGGCCGAATCTGCAAATGATGTTCCGCCAGATGAACTTAATGGCATGCTCTTGATCTATGGTTGCCAGAGCTTCAGCCTCGGCCCATTTTGTGAAGTAGTCCACTGCAACTAAAGCGTACGTGACTGAGCCTGGGGCTGTAGGAAGCGGCCCGGTGATATCTATCCCCCACTTCGCAAATGGCCAGGGACTGAGAATGCTGGAAAGTTCCTCCGGGGCGACTTTGATCGAAGGGGCATGGATTTGGCACTTATGACATCGCCTTGCAAATACTAGCGCATCAGCTCGTAAAGTGGGCCAAAAATATCCTTGTCTAGTCACCTTATGTGTGAGTGATTGTCCCCCAGCATGGTTTCCGCATACGTCATCGTGTATATCACGTAGGATAATTTGTCCTTGTTCTTGCGTAACGCATCGGAGCAAGGGTATCCTGAAGCCCCGCTTGTGTAGCTCACCATTGATCAGAGTATATCTGGCTGCTCGAAGTTGAAGTTGTTTTGCCTGAATTCTATCCACCGGTAATGTCCCGGATATCAAGTAATCGATGATAGGAGTCATCCAGCTCGTAGGGTGGGCATCGAGTGTAGCGACCGCGGTATTCGCAGTGGAAGGGTGGGAGAGCTTAGTGAGGGTGACATCCTTCATCTCTGCTGGCCCCTCCGAAGCTGCAAGTCGTGCTAATGCATCGGCTCGTGAGTTCGCATCTCTTTGAACCAACTTGATGTGAATCTGTTCGAACTTCAGGCATAATGTTTTGATGACCTCTTGGTAGGCCGACATTCTGTCATCCCTGGCTTCGTATTCTCCCGATACTTGGAAAGCTACAAGCTGAGAGTCGGTAAATACCTGGAGCTTTTTATGCCCATGGCTATGGCAATTTCCAGGCCGCTAATGAGTGCCTCATACTCTGCTTCGTTGTTGGTGGTAGGAAATTCGAAAGTGATGGCATTCTGAAAAGACGTGCCATCCAGGCTAATCGGTACCACACCCGCCCCTGATTTATTAGGCGTCGCGGACCCATCCATGTATAACTCCCAAGGCGGGTTGGTTGTGCCGCTATCCCCCGGTGGAAAAGTTAGCTTGACAAGGAAATGAGCTAATGCTTGAGCTTTAATCGCAGGTCGTGGTGCGTATGTTACACCATACTGCCTAACTTCAATAACCCACTTGAGGCACCGGCCTGATGCATCAGGTCGATGGAGAATGTTGTGAAGAGGCAAAGAGGTGAGGACTTCGACCTGATGATCAAAGAAATACGACCTTAAATTTCGCACGCTCATGACTAAAGCGTAGGCTAACTTCTCCATGTGGTGGTACCGTTGCTCGGTCTCGTTCAGGGCCTGACTTACAAAGTAAATGGGAAGGTGATCCTGACCTCTAGCTCGTATGAGTACCACGCTCAGAGCTGTTTCCGAGGCCGCTAAATATAGAAAGAGTTTCTCTCCCGGAATTGGCTTGGCTAGTATCTCGACATTGGCCAAGTAATCCTTGATCTTGTCGAGTGCTTCTTAGCTCTCCGTGGTCCACTCGAACTTTATTTCCTCCGGATCGTGTGGAACATGGGTTTACATTTATCCCCCATTCTAGAGATGAACCTGTTCAAAGCGGCTAAGCATCCAGTTAACTTTTGGACCTCCTTCACTATTCTTGGCGCTCCCATGTCTAGGATAGCCTGTATTTTGGCTGGATTCGCCTCAATTCCTCACTTGCTAACCAGATGGCCTAAAAATTTGCCCGACTCGACCCCAAAATTGCATTTCTTCGGATTGAGCCTCATGTTGTACCTTCTAAGGACCTCGAAGGTCTGGGCGAGGTGCATTAGATGATCCTCTTTTCATAAACTTTTGATGACGATGTCATCTACATATACCTCTACCGACTTTCTTATCTGCTCGGCGAACATGTGGTTGACTAGTCTCTGATATGTGGCTCCGGCATTTTTCAAGCCGAAGGGCATTCTTTTCCAGCAATACATGTTCTTTTCGGTTAGGAAAGACGTGTGTTGACGGTCAGGCTCGTGCATGGCTATCTGATGGTACCCGGCGAAAGCATCCATGAAAGACATCATTTCATGCCCCGCCGTGTTGTTAATTAAATGGTCGATGTGCGGCATTGAAAAGAAGTCTTTTAGGCACGCCTCATTGAGGTCGGTGAAGTCGATACAAAGTCGCCAAGTCCCATTTGATTTCTTCACGAGTACAGCATTGGCTACCCATCGCGGTTGGTCGGCTTGCATGACCAAATCGTTATCTAGTAACTTTTTCACCTCCTCCTCGAGGGCAGCATACTTCTCAGGGCCGAATTTCCTTCTTTTTTGAGCTATTGGTCGTCTCGTTGGATCAATATGGAGACAGTGACATGCGATCTGAGGTTTGATTCCGACCATGTCCTTGTGTGACCAAGCAAAAACATCCAGGTTTTTCTTCAGGAAGTCGATCACATCTACCCTTAGGTCGCTGGGTATTTTGGACCCAATAATCACTTCCAACTCGGGCTGAGTTGGATCCACTTGAATTCTTTCGAGTTCCTCCCCGGGCACTGCCCTAGGCCCTTCCACTCTCGGGTCATCTATTTCAGCTTCGAGCATGAATTCCTCTGGTTCGGGACCCAACCTAGGGTCGAGATCTTCGTGCTTTCTCTTGTTTGTATTTTCATTGGTTAATTCATTGTTTAACATCATTACTTGATGGCCAGGTGCGTGCATTGAACTGAAATAAGACACCGAGTAAAGCAAACATCCTCTATCATCCACTTGGTCACCTTTAACGGTGCCAACAATCCCACCCTTGGTGGGGAATTTTACACAGAAGTAATATGTGGAGGACGCAGCCTCAAACTCATGCTCAAACGACCTCCCGAGGAAACCATTGTAGGTGCTCGGGAGGTCGATTACAAGGAAATCTAGAAGCCTAGTGTTCCTAACCTTTTCATCTATGGTGGACATCAGCTCCAAAGACAAACGAATCATACCCAGAGGCTTGACAGTTGCGTTCCCAAAGCCTTTCACCGTGTGGTCGCATGGGGTGATGTACGCTTCATAATCACCGAGTTGGTCCAAGGTATTTTTGAACAAAATATTGCAAAAAGCCCCACCATCGACCAGCAATCGGCACACGGTGGTCCCCATGATGTTGGCCTTAATAACAAGCGGGTCAATGTTAGGGTAAACAATCCCGGCCTTGTCGACCTCCCCGAACTCGATCTTATGAGTCTCTTCGGTGACAGCTAAGATAGGCAAAACCATTTTTTGGGCGTTCTCCATTGCCCTAATCTCCTCCTTCATTCTTCGTTTTGATGAGGAGGCCGGGGAGAGGCCCCCTATTGTGGCGAGAGGTGAGATGGTATGGATGACGCAACCTCCCGCATCTTCGAGCATCGGAGGTACAGGCAGCTCGCCTAGTGCTCCCCCGTGGATGGGATCCCCCTAGGCTTGCTCTCCCTGGCCGGGTTGACGATACTGAGGCCGGCCCTGCCCGTTGCGGCCGTTGGTGCGGGGGTTCATGACAAACTCGTTCAGACGTCCATCTTCGTAGAGTTTCCACAGTTGCTTCAAGAGATCCCTGCATTCACTAGTGTAATTCCCCTTCTGTGCATGATAGTGACAGAACTTGTTGGGGTTTGTTTGCTTTTGTCCTTGATGGGGCGAAGAGCGTGGAGCATGTCCCGTCCTTCGATTTGGGTATATATATGACAGGGCGTCATACCTAATACCTCCATCAGCTTTACCGAAATGGATTCGTCAAATGACTTGAAGCTGTCGGGTGCCTTGTACTGACCCCCGGTTTTCTTGGAATTCTTCTTTGGTTCCGCGACTTCTTTTGTGTCCGAGAGTCGGGACTCTAACAATTCCATGGTGTGGATGAGATCGCTAGCGCGCTTCCGAAAGTCGGCGTAGCTGGAAGGGTAATATGTGGTCATACGTCGCTAAAGCTTGGTCCCTTTCCTGAGGCCGGAGACGGCCCCTAGTAGCTTAGCCTCATCCCCTATGGGGTCACCCTCGATGATAAGCCGGTCGATCCTTTCGACATAAGATCGATTTGATTTGGTTTCCCCTTGTCGGGTGTTTATGAGCCGTTGTCTGGTTGTGGGTCGGGACGCTAGGGCGGTATAGTGACTCAGGAACAATCGAGCCAACTGTTCAAAAGAATCCACCGAGAAAGCTGGTAAGGAAGTGTACCACATATAGGCTTGGTCGCTCAGTGTCAGGAAAAAAAACCTACATTTCATCACGTCTGACGCCCCCATCGAGGCCATATACGAATTGTACTTAGCCACATGGACCTTGGGATCCGTACTCCCGTTGTAGCGATCTAGAGCTGCTATGCTGATTTTCCTCTGGGTGGGGGCCAGAGTAACCATCGTCTACTCTCGTGGAACCATTCTGGTCCCCTACCTTTTCCAATAGTTGTTGTATAGTTCTTGCCAAAGCGGCGACCTACGCATCGCGCGGGTTGTTAGCCGCGTTCATCCCGTGCCCTTGGCTCTGGTTGATTGCTGAGGCACCCGGAATACCTCCATGATGCATGTTTAAGGCCATGATTAGGTTCCGCTCCACCTGTTCCGCGCTGCGTGGATGAGAATGGGCTTCGTCACAATCTTACATCAGAGCTTTCCGGGCAGCCTGGCTTCCGAGACGAGTGAACACATTGTTCGATGCCGCTAGTCTTTCCAGGGCCCGATTGGTCCGAACGATGGCATGCTTGGCTGCATTGTAAGCCAACTAACTCGTGGATCATCCCTTTTCGGTCATGTGGCCCTTGCCTTTGGAGGTTCCAGCATCGTGAATGGTCTTTTTGGCCAAGGGTTGATCCCCCTCACCTTCCATGAACAGGCGCTTCTTGTTGAAAATAGCAATGACCACCTTGGCATCCTCTGGGGTTTGAACCAGGTTCCACCAGTCGGGTGAGCCAACCGGGGCTGCCCAATGGGTGCGGTGGAAACGCTGTGATGCCTCAGCGCCATCACGTGCGTCCACTTCATTAAATAAGGGAGTGTTTCCTTGGTTGGCCGCCATTGCTATTTCTTCGAAAGGTGGGCTTTTCTAGAACTGGATTAGTTCTTCAAGAAAATGAATTAAATCTTCCCACAGACGGCGCTAATTATTGTAACTAGCTAAAATCGGCCTAGTTTAACAATGAATTTAACAAGTAAAATAGTTAAAAGCGGTCAAAAACTATAAAAGAAACACGTCAATTGGTGACCCGGTTCGTCCTTCGAATCATACTACGTCCGGGGACGTCCAAGCCAGGTATAAGTGTATAATATATTTGCCTAGAATGCTAAGGTGTTCAACCCTTACAAATGTGACCTCAACGGTCTATTTATACAATGCATCCCGCCTTTAAGACGGGAGATTACATAAGGAAAAGTGCCCGTCAAGTGCCTTCGGTCCCGTGGATCGTCAGCTTCCTTGGTCTAATTCGAGATTGCCTCTTTAATGAGTGCCAATCGGGGGATGAAGTTCCCGGGAAGATTGGATGGCTTGCCGGATGCCTTCCTTAATTGGATCTGATTGTTCGTTACTTGCTGCAAGTCGGACTCCGGCCTGGATGTTTACTGGTGGACGTTGTATTGTGACCTTCGCTAATCTGATTATTACGGGTTCTGACCGCTCACAGGCGACAGGTGTTATCACCCATTTATAATCTTGTTTTGCTGTGAAGGATTTGGGCACTCTTTCATACTTTCTCGGAGTCGAGATCGCTTCTTGCAAAGAAGGACTCTTTCTATCTCAACACAAATATACAGTGGAGTTGCTACAACGTCACTATATGGACGGCGCTAAGCCTTTATCCAGCCCATGTCTTCTCGACCACCTCCTGAGCCGCCTTCTCCATTTGATCCTACTGAGTATCGTCGTGCTATTGGAGGTTTTCAATACCTCACTCTCACCTACCGATATAGCTTTCACGATCAATCGCTTTGCTCAATTTATGTCCGCTCAATCTAGTCATGATTGGAGGAAGCGTGGTCAACCAAGCCGCTTCATTCTACCTTAAGGGTACCCTACATCATGGACTTCTTTTGTGTATATGTCGTCCTTCGGATTTATCCATTCTGCATACTCGATTCGGTTTTCGGGAAACTTAGTTGATGGCAAATCTACCTCGCATATGTTATATTTCTTGGACCAAATGTTATTTCTGGCGTTCTACAAAAACAAAATGGCGTTGCACTCCATCTAAAAAAACGGGTTGAATATCGTGCTCTAGCTTCCGCTGCTGCTGAGGTATGTTGGCTCAAATACCTCTTTCGTGATCTTGGCATTTTAGCTCGTCTACCACCTCGACTCCTATGTGATAACGTTAGTGCCACTCGTCTTGCCTTACATCCTGTCTTGTATTCCCGGATGAAACACATTATTATCGATATCCACTTTGTCCGAGACCTGACGGAAAAAGAACTTCTTCGTGTTTCTCATGTCAATACTTTAGATCAACTTGCAGACGTCCTCACCAAGTTACTCCCTCGTCCATGCTTTGAATTACTACGTTCCAAAATCTCTGTTGCTGATGGAACGTCGATTTTGTGGGGGCGTATCAAGGATTATTCTACTAATACTCCTTCCAGAATAATCTCCTAAGATCTTGAAGATATTTAGTTGAATGTATCTTGTAAATATTATAGATAGACATTTGACCTTGTCATACTGTATCTCTATATATTGGGCGTGTATTGCACCATAGATTATTATCACAGAATTATTCTTCTCATATCTCTTATAATCTCTTTTAAATTTCATCAAATAGAACTGTTTGCCACAGTATAGGCTTGAGAATTATTTGCTGTAGAATTTAGAATTGATGTGAAAATCCTTGATTGTCCATCTTTACTTATATGTGACTAATTTGATTTACTGGTTTTTGTTTATTGAATCTGTTTCCATCTAATGAAATGAGTTGCAAGTAAAGTCACATAAAGACATTATGTTCATGACACTCTTTTCTAATATTCAAAACTCTCGTGATGTATTATAAGTATATGATATTATGATAATTATTGTGAATTGAAAATTTGTGTTGTCATGATATATTTGAGTATGTGATATTACAAATTTTTTGTATATATAAATATTCACTATTATATAAATCCATGTTAAAGAAAATTTGTGGATGATATATATGAGTATAAATCAATGTGATAAAGCATTTTCACAAAGCATCAAAAAATATGTAACCCTTGGTCTTAAAAATCTAATTCACATATTCATTCACATTCATATTCTCGAAAAAAAAATTACAGTATATTGCTACACTTGCATAAATAATATTATAGTATATATTATAGTATAAATAATATTATAGTATAAATAAATTATAGTATATTGCTATGCTTGCATAAAATTATAGTATATTCTCCCTTGTTTGTAACAAATGACTCCAACTTGACCTAAATTCGAAATATTGGTCTCCGAAGAAATTGAGTACCATCGTTAGGTTTTCCACATGAAAACTAACCATCAAACGATTTCAAGGACAAAGAACCATCTGACAAAGTCAAAGTAAATGCACAAATATTTATGAGGTTGACATTTCAACTCTTAATTACGAAGCTAGTACCTTCAATTGAAAATACTCAAAGGACCGTGAAAGACCTTAAAGGGACATTTTTATAAACATAAATTATATTTTTTTTTCAAAACTGATGGTCCGGTGGAAAGTACTCTGCCTTCTTGATTATAAAAGAGTTGATAGTTATAATAAAAGTGTGTTGCAATGATACGAGGACAAACACGTCTTACTTTCTGGAAACATAAATCACAGAAGATGATATTAAACAAAAACAGCAAGCCTGTTAGGACAAAGAAAATTCCTAATAATAAATTTGGTCAAAGGGAGCACTGGAAAGAACCCCACTGGTATAACAGCCGCCGTGCAAGAAATAAAGTAACAGCCAAATAAAAGAGAATTCAATGGCAACAAGGATTTTGCCCAATTAATAAATACTAACAAGTTCTTAATCTCAAGAATGTTGTTAAGGCATAATGCCTCATTTTATTTAAGCAATTATTTTTAATCTTAAAGTTATTTAGACTGGTGATTTTTTTTAATTATTATTTAAGTTAGATTTTTTTTTATGAGACCTTACTTTTATTGGCTTTAGCATATCAATGAATTTGAATTTTATTCTAAAGTATTGAATTTATTGTACATTAATATACATGGTTCGAAATTGCACTCTCATGATGTAAAGTAATACATTTGAGAAATTAGTAAATGAAAAGCAAATCATTCAACTCAACAGTGCACAATGTAAAGTAATACATCTGAGAAATATGAGAAAATATTGAATGAAAAGTAAATCATTCTACATAAATTAAAACTCAACAGGATATGAAAATGTAAAGTAAACATATAAAAAATTATTGAATGAAAAGTAAATCATTCAGATTTCTTTGATGTCTAATGACACATTAATAAATCAAAGAGGTTTTGTATGAACCGAGAGCTAATTGAACCTTATTAAATATTAAAGATATTCGCTTCAACGATAATCATTTGAAAAGTGGGTATGAAATCCAAATATATTACCTCTAATGAATATGGAAGAACACACATCTTAGAGAAACTAATGAGTCAATCTAGTGAGATGCACCTCACTACTAACCTAATTTTTTTAATACATTGTTTTATGTACCCCACATAATGGACTATGTGACATTGTTTTATACAAGGATGCAAACGCGGTGCCTAGACGCTAGGCGGCCGTCCTGCGCCCCAAGTTACCCCAAATCGGTCACTATAGGCATTTTCGCGTTTGGGCGTCGCCTAGGCGGCCAAATTGGTCTAGGCGGTTCCAAGGTTAGACGGTTTTTCTATTTATTTATTTTAATTAAAACTCAAAACTCAAAAGAAAAGAAAAATCAGAATGAAAAAGAAAACTCGTCGCTTGAGACTTGAGAGAAAGAAAGGAGAAAATGTCCAAACCCTAAAATCACCACACGTAAAATCGCTTGTGCCCGCTCAATGGCCTCTTCTTTGTGTCGGCCTCCCCGCTAAGCCCCTCCCTCCCATTCGGTAGGGTAGAGGTTTTGTTTTGGTGTTCAGAGTCGGGAATTTGATGGTGTCGTGGGGGTGTTGTTTGTTTCTGGGGAAGTTTAGCTTATTATGCACACTTATTTCAACTTCCAATGACTGAGTCAATTCCATTTTGGACTGGATTGGTTTGGTTTTTATTGGACTTGGCTTTTTGAGTCAATTCAACAAATAAATAGCATAACAAAATATAAAATGTAAAAAAAAAAAAAAAAATCGGATCTAGGCGGCCAGAAACCGTCCGCCTAGCGATTTCTAACTTCTGAACCCTCAGTTTTATATAGACTTTTGCATGATCTCTGACATTCAAGTCATAACATGATGATTTGTATGTTGAAGAAAAATCATACGAACATCCCTTTTATTTAAGTGAAGAATAAATTGGGACTATCCGATATAGTGCATTATATCGGACATAATGCTGCTCCAATAGCAACTTTTGATTTATGAAGCACCATATACTCTATATATATCTCCTCTGCCACGTTACAAATCTCAAATACATATTCACTCATTTTGCAAAGTCTGCTCATTAACAAAAGTAAAATCGAGACCTTCTTATAATAAAGATACAAAATAAAATGGTTCATTCTTAAAAGTTTATAATGTTATATGTGTGGACCAATTCTTCCAGAATGCGTACCCATTCAAGTACTTTAAGGATCTGATTGATACTTATGTCGTTTTACTGTCTACAAGAAATTTTGCATTGCAAAATATTATTTGCACAAATTATACGTTCAAGGGCTCACCACCCTTAGAGGTGGGAATAGACCTGGCTACCCGACAGGGGCCTACGGCCGGCCTACTAAAACACGGCTTGGCTCTTTTAATAAGTAAGCCAGACTCGGGCTTTTTTAAAAGTCTATTTAATTAAATATGTCAAGTTTGAGCTTTTTCGTAGGCCTTTTAAGCCCAACAGGCCGGACTATTTAACTATATAAATATATAGATAGTTTGAGCCATTTACAAATTCATCAGCCCATTCAAAAAATAAAACATATATATATTTTGGGCCTAGTTTGTTCTTGACCCAACTTTATGTTTATTGGGCTTATATTCAATATTTGCCCAACAAAATGAAGCCCAAAGTAGCCCATCTTCAAAAACGGGTTTTCCTTCTCAGAAATATGCAAAATTCACGCCAGAAAAAAAAAAAAAAAAAATCGCCGTCTTCATCGATTCGCTGCGCATCGCCACTGCAATCGTCGCCGAGATTGAAGATCCGCCCGCACGCGCCCATTTCCGGTCGTGATGCCGCCTCTGTTTATCCGCTTTATACGAGCCTCTAGCACCATCGTGTCGAGTCTGCAAACTGCCATCTCGTTGTTGCGCCGCTGGTCCCCAATCACCGAAATCCGACGTCGCGGTTGGAAATCCTCTGGGTCGAATCACCACTGGCATTGCTCTTGGCCGAAGCTAGCCGTCGTTCTTAGTCGAATTTTGCCACATCCGCGAACTAATCGTAGAGGTTGAAAATCCCCTGAATCGAGCCGCCAAAATCGCCGTTTGCACCTCGCGCCTCTGCAATCGCTGCATTCTTGCCGTATCCACCGTACATAAATCGGTCGCACAAGTCTGAACCCAGCAATTTGTCACGCACGCCACCTGCTTGATGAAATGTCTGGCAGTGGCAGAGGGAACGCCTGCTTGCATCCCAATATCGAAGCTTCAAGCTACACTCTGTGCCTCTGCCATTGCACTGTCAATGCTGAAATTCCCACCTCTGTTGTGCTCCTCCTATTTGCAAGATAAAAGGTTCACATACAACCTCAGGGTGAGTTAGTGAGGAATTAAAGGAAGAAGTGTGATTTAAGGCAAAAGAAAAGGCAAGAGAAAGGGAATTGATTTGCCTTTGTTGAAAAGAAATCTTGAAATTGTGATGTTGATATGATTAAAAGGCTCATTAATCTCCTTGTGGTATAATTTCGAAAGAAGAAAGACACGCGAAAAATCAGCAAATGAGTTGGGCCAAATATTGTGGTCAATGGTCATGATTCTCATGAACCCAAATAAAAATAAATGCATTGGGCTTTTGAAAATAAATTCTTTTGGGCTTGCTCAAATAAATGTTTTAGTCCAAAATAAATTAAATTGATTGCGCCAGAAGTAATACTTAGGCCCGTTTGGTTTAGTAGTTGGGATGGATATGGAATGATGGGATTAGTGATGGATTGCATTGTTGGGAAATATGTTTTGATTAAAAATTGATGTGTTTGGTTTTACGGATAAAAACAATTTACCTCTCAAAGATCTTTTAATAAAACATACTTTTTATTCTTCATTTCACATTCTCAATTTTTCAAATATCTCGGGTATATTTTGTATAACATGAAATTATTCTTTCTTTTGATTGATGATAAGAATATCTAAAATTATAATTATTGCGAACTTGAAGTAGTAAATAAAAGAACAATAAAAAATAAGGAGACAACAGTTTCCAAATTTGACCTAATAATAAGGAAAAAAATCGGATTATTAGAATATTAAAATTTTAACATGACATTTTTGAGATTATTATATCACATTATTATTCATATATTTCACTTATAATTCAAATAAAATGATATATTTATAACAAATGTATTTTTTTAAAATGTAATCAATTACAATAGATCCCTAAGATAATAAATTATAATAATTTCTTCTACCACCGGGCATGAATTTTAGAGAGGAGAAAAGCAGAGGTGTTATTCAAATTATTGTGCGATTTCACGTTAAGTGTGTGCTACCACCTTCGCTAAACTTTTGATTTCGTTTCCGGCGAACATGGAGGCGGAGGGGTTAGCCACTTCCCTCTCCATCATCTTGACTCATCTGGCTACCAATCTAGCAACGTTGGAGGAACTTTTACACGTTGCATCTTGCGCGCAACCCGATCTAGAAAACCCATGATCCACGGCACGCGATCTGAAAAATTCGCGTTGTGGTCTGCGGATCGTGACTCAATGCAGAAAAGCACCACTACTTTGAATACACGTTTTAGGACAACTACCTTTTTAACTGCTTGGTACAACGTAAAATTAAAAATTACTAACAAAACTTAAATATAATTCAAGAATGTATGCAAGTCGATTACATTATATAATAATAAGTGATTAAATTTTAAATTAATAAGTCCACCACGAAATATGAGGATGCATATTCTATAGTTAAGACTAATATTGATTTATTGCTAATTGATAACACTGACCTGGGTTGACCGTAAAGTATGGAGTGATCGAAAGACGGTAGGATATCATCACGGGTCGTCCAATTTGCCGCTTCCTAGCGGGACTTCTCTAGTGCCCTCCTAGCTTTCTCTAGTCTCCGCTCTATATTATGAGTGTTTTGGTGTCCTCCAAGTGCTTGAGGAAAAGAAAACTCTCGCTTGCGGTACAAGCATACCTAAACTTTTGACCTTGATAAGGATCCGGGTTTATCGAGATTTAGATCTAGAAACTCACGCTTGGGTATCTTCCTTGTCATTGTGTGTACGCAATATGGTGAGAATTAAAATTTGCGTTAATCTTTATAAATATTATAAAATTATTTTAGGGATAAAAAGTATGCCATTAATATTTTAGATAATTAACATTTTGATTGGAATTAGTTTTACCAATAAAATTTTCAAATTTTAGGTGAGTCAAGTGTGACGCAATCTTTAATTTTCTTGAGAGTCACATCTCTTTCTCAATCTGGCTTCCAGTATTAATGCCTCCATTTCAATTAAAGGATTTGATTAAAAGGTGTCATCTTAATTAATTATTATTAATATACGAAAAATCTCATAAATAGACCATTAATTCCGGACAAACTTGAATATTTAATTGAATCTCATAAAAATGAAAAATATTACTAGCATAGTTTTGTTGTAGGTATCTTTTTAAAGTTTAAATTGTGTTCTATTTCAGAGGCCCAATATCCTTGAAATAAAAATCAAGCCCATTGCCATCATTTCCTGCAGTAACAGGTTCATAGTGGTCATCTCCAGACCCAAATGAAAAAACATGATCATTGAAAACGCCCACCACTTGAAGGCCCATGTAGAGGAAATAGGGCATCATCGTCCACAACATTGATCTGGCGGCCTCCACGATTTGCAGAGGCGGGTAACACAACATCATTCCTTACGGCGGCGGTCGGCTGGGAGACGACGGCGGCAGCATAGCAGTAATGAATGGTGGACAACGGGTAAGAGGCTCCAGTTGGTGAAGCCTCGATGTGCAATTGTCAGCTGAACAATCGGCTCCGACAACGGGTGTCTTGGCGTGGCTGCTGATCGGGCACTGGCGCGGTGCCACGGGTTTGTGACGTCCGACACCGGGCAATCGGCGAAGTGGCGGCGATGTTTTGTGAACTCCGATGTTGGTCAATCGGAGGGGCGGCGGCAGGGACACGGTTTGTGGTTACTCGATCCTGAAGCAACTGGACCACCGTGGCTAATTGCCGTGTCAAAGTATCCAATCGATCGAGAACTGTATCAAGGTTAGGATCTCTAGGAGGCGGCATCGGATAGGAGCGTGCCGTGACTCTGGATATCAACTAATGCAGCGGGCGTATCGAATGAACAAATAACACCTTCTAAGATACGTTGATTCAACAATTTAATACTGTAAAATAGGCAAACAGAGAAAACTCTTTTCTTAATTCATCATTCAACTGAATAAAACGTTTACAACTGAGGTCTTTAAATAAGAGCGGAAATTTAATTAAGGATAAATACTAATCTATGGAAATAAATCAAAACAAATCATATCTAATAAATTAAAGATCATAATTTCCTAATAATCTTGATTCTCCAAATTCACTTATAATTATCCGCGATTGCTATCGCGATCTCGTCTCCATCATATAATAATAAGTGATTAAATTTTAAATTAATAAGTTCACCACGAAATATGAGGATGCATATTCTATAGTTAAGATTAATATTGATTTATTGCTAATTGATAACACTGACCTGGGTTGACCGAAAAGTATGGGGTGATCGGAAGACGGTAGGATATCATCATGGGCCGTCAAATTTGTCGCTTCCTGACGGGACTTCTCCAGTGCCCTCCAAGCTTTCTCTAGTCTCCGCTCTATTTCATGAGCGTTTTGGTATTCTCCAAGTGCTTGAGGAGGCGAAAACTCTCGCTTGCAGTACAAACATACATAAACTTTTGACCTTGAGGAGGATTCGGGCTTAACGAGTTTTAGATCTGAAAACTCGCAATTGGGTATCTTCATTGTCATTGTGTGTATGCAATATGGTGAGAATTAAGGGATAAAAATATGTCATTAATATTTTAGATAATTAACATTTTGATTGGAATTAATTTTACCAATAAAATTTTTAAATTTTAGGTGAGTCATGTGACACAATCTTTAATTTTGTTGAGAGTCAGACACGTCATTTATGCCATCACTTTCTCAATCTGGCTTCATGTATTAATGCCTTTATTTAATTAAAAGATTTGATTGAAAGACGTTACCTTAATTAATTATTATTACCATACCAAAAATCTCATAAATAGACTATAAATTCCGGACAAACTTGAACATTTAATTGAATCTCATAAAAATGGATAATATTACTAGCCTAGTTTTGTTGTGGGAGTCTTTTTAAAGTTTAAATTGTGTTCTATTTAACTATACTTTCTAATTTCTTCTCAATTTACCTCTCGAAAGATCTTTTAATAAAAGATACTTTTTATTCTTCATTCCACACTCTCAGTTTTTCAATTAGCTCGGATATATTTTGTATAACATGAATTATTCTTTCTTTTGATTTATTGATGATAAGAATATCTAAACTTACAATTATTGCGAACTTGAAGTAGTAAATAAAAGAACAAGAAAAATAATGAGATACTAGTTTCAATATTTGACCTAATAAGAAGGAAAAAAATTGGATTATTAGAATATTAAATTTTAACATGACATTTTTGAGATTATTATATCACATTATTATTCATATATTTCACTTGAAATTAAAATAAAAGGATATATTTATAACAAATGTATTTTTTTTAAAGGTAATCAATTACAATAGATCTCTAAGATAATAAATTATAATAATTCCTTCTACTACCGGGCATAAATTTTAGAGAGGAGAAAAGCAGTCGTGCTATTACGCTACTATGTGCGAGTACATGTTAAGTGTGTGCTACCGCCTTCGCTGAACTTTTGCTTTAGTTTACGGCGAACATGGAGGTGGAGGGGTTAGCCACTTTCCTCTCAAATCATCTTGACTCATCTGGATACCAATGCAGCAACGTTGGAGGAACTTTTACACGCTGCATCCTGTGCGCAACCCAATTTGGGAAACATATGGTTGACGCCGACTTCCTTTTTAACTGCTTGGTACAACGTAAAATTAAAAATTACTAACAAAACTTAAATATAATTAAAAAATGTATGCAAGTCGATTACATTATATAATAATAAGTGATTAAATTTTAAATTAATAAGTTCACCACGAAATATAAGGATGCATATTCTATAGTTAAGATGAATACTGATTTATTGCTAATTGATAACACTGACTTGGGTTGACCGTAAAGTATGGGGTGATCGAAAGACGGTAGGATATTGTTGGGAAATTTGTAGTTTTGATGGAAGTTCCAAAACAGTTGTAATAGGACCAGTCGAACCTGTTAGTCGACAGATGATGATAGGAGCCCAGCTGAACTTGTTAGACATCTGATGTATTAGACTAGGTCACATATTGAGGGGGAACTCAATATGTATAGGTTCAGATCAGTAGCGAAGATCAGAAACGAAGATCAGCAGGGAAGATCAGAAACAGAGATTAGAAGCGAAGAACATAAGACTTGTAGAAGAACATCAGCAGAGCCGATAGGTTGAAGCTAAGACAACCTTATCAGAAGACTCAAGTTTACTGATCAGTTGCATACTAATCAGATGGAGCTAAGTCAGAAATGTGATAAACATATCTACTTATGAAAGTCATACGATTGTCATCAGATCAGAAGAATGCTAAACTGCTGGCTTTACAAGGCGCCGATTCAATGTACTTGTTAGCCACTAAGAATTCGACATGTATGTATGGATCTGACTATGCAGGATATGGCGTATCGGCCCAAACTGACTAGAAAGGACAAAATTGCACGAAGACCGCATGGCCTTTCTGAGCACGTCAAATCAAGCCTGCAAGCTACCTAAAATAGACCGAAATTCGAATTGCTCTCCAATGGCTAGTTCGATTTTGTGCCTATAAATATGGGATCAAACCTTCATAGTAAGGACGGAAATTATCATCAAGCTCAAGCACAAGCAAATTTCCGCACGAAGAACACTAAATCGAAGATTTATTCTTAAGTGTTCATCTCATTGTTCTTAGCATAGAATACTTATCCTCCAGCCTTAGGCTAATTAGAAGATAGGATATTATTCCAGTTGGAACATTACAAAAAAGTTAGGTTAAGTTTGTTATAACAAGATTTCTGTCTAGGGTTTCTATATCTGATTTCTAGGATTGGTTGAGTGAGAACTCGTGAAACATCTATTGGTTGTACTGTGTTGGACTAACACATTAAACTAAGTCCAGTTGGTTAAGTTGGTGCCCCTGCTGATAGGGAAGGGTGGACGTAGGACAAGTTGTCCGAACCACTATAAATTTGTGTGCCTTTACTTTGCTTTACACTTATATGCAAACTACTCTTTGTTATCTGCATGCATATTCTGTACCTGGATCAGACTAGCATCAAGCTTCTGATCTGATCAGTTCGACACCTTTATCATCTGATCTGAACCAGATTGGTCAGAATCTTTGTTTGAGTAAAACTGGTTTTCACACGGGTTAACTAATCTTCCGCACCATCAGTTAAATTGATAGACGCCGAACTGATCTATTTGGTAGATCAGTAAGTCGGATATCAGTCCATACTGATTCACTCCGCACTCTGATCGGGATTACTTGCTTACACACCTGATCCACGAAAAAGTTTTTGAAGTCTATTCACCCCTCCCCTCTAGACTTCCACCCTCACTTAAACCCGTTTGGGACCTACAAGTGGTATCAGAGAAGTGGTTCTTCTGACCACTGACTTTGAATATCATCGGTTCTTGAGGAAGAACCTTTGTGGTCACTTGAACTGATCTTTGAAAATCATTTTTAAAATTCATATTTTTCTAAATCACCACAAGCATGGATAACACTTCAGGTATGCATCATAATTTACCCATGTTTTCTGTTGATGAGTATGCAGATTGGTCTATCAACATGAGAGACCATCTGGGAGTGATAAGCAACAGAATGGATGAGATTCTTGAGATAGGACCGATTATCATCTATCACTATAACCTAGCTGAAGCAGGAGATCCTACTCAACCAGTTGGAGCAAGAATCAGAAAGAGTCCCTCTATGATGGATGCAGATGAGAGGCAGTTGTCTAATCTGGATACTGTTGCCAGACATCTCATCATGAAAACTATGGATGCTACTACACGAGAGAAAGTAAAGTACTTGAAGATAACTAAGGAAGTTTGGGATACACTTGCTGAAATCTGCAGAGGAAATGAACAGATTAAGGACAACAGACTGCAAGCTGAGCTAGTGGTATTTGAGAAACTCAAGATGCTATCGGATGAAACAGTTGATCAATTTGATGGAAGGATCACTCGAGGAGTCAACCGACTTCGTGATCTAGGACGAGTAATGTCAAACAAGGATATCACCTTCAAGATTCTCAGATCGTTGACCAAGAAATGGGATACAAAGGTGACCGTGATTAAGGATTGTCAAGATATTAAATGATCTAATCTTCAGTTTGAAAGTCCATGAGTTCGACCTGATTGAGAGAGGACAAGGATCAAATGATGTCCCTACTGAAGCTGCTGGAAACTCAACTAAATCTGTTGCATTCCAGGCAACCAGTAACAGTGCACGAATTGTTGAACCAGTTGGAAACATCATCAGCCAGGCCGAACAGATTGCACTACTAACGAGAAAACTTGAATGAACAAATGTTCAGATGGGCAAGTACAGAAAGTTTTACGACGACTATCGACAAAGCAGAGGAAGAGATCGAAGATCTTCTGACAGATCATAAGAAAGATATCGTTCTTCAGATGATAGGGATAACAAAAGAGATGAAAGAAAAGATGATCGTAGAGAGGATCACAGAGAGAATAGACGAGATGAGAGATCAGATAAGAGAGGTTCTGATTACAGACAAGGTGGAAAGTCTCCTGACAGATCGTACCGAAGAAATGATTCACCTAACAGAGGAAATTCTGGAGACTCGGGGGTTTGTTACAACTGTCAGAAACCAGGTCACTATAGTGCTGATTGCCCCGACTTGACTCCCAAGGAGAGAGAGGAAAAGTGGAACATAAGAGAACAAAGGTTCCGAGATAGAAAAGCAATGGTTGTCGACACGTCTGGCATCGATGATTCTTATCTATCTTCAGATGACTCAGGCTACTCATCTGTTGAAGATTTCTGTCTGATTACTACAACTGATGATGTCGATGATATGAACTTCTCATCTGATGATGACATTTGTCTGATGGCTAGAGAAGTTGACCAGTCTGAGGTAATTTCTAAACCTTCTGTGGTTTCCTATTCTACACCTGTTGTGCTTAGCACATCTACTGGAGAGGTTAACCTGTAGGTCTACAATGACCAGTTGCTTGATGATCTCTCCAATGCAATAGATACTTATACATGAGTGGGAGTTAAGAACGATAACCTAAGGGCTGAGAACACCCGGCTTGTCAAGAAGATTGAGACAAGAAAAGCAGCTGAACTAAAATCAGCTGACACTGTTCAGAAGATGACTACAGAACTGGAGTTTCTGAAAGTCAGTACTACTGATCAGGGAAAGCTGGTCAAGGAACAGTCAGCTCTCAATCAACAACAAGCAGGGGAACTCAAAGTCCTTCAGGCTAAGTTTGATGGACTCTTTCGACTGCATGAAAATCTGAAAACCATTGAGGATAGTCTTCGTAAGAAAATAGAGGTTTTTACAAAATCATCTAAGACCGTTCAAGATCTGAACAACTATTTTCGTATGAAAACTGATAAGAAGGGAATTGGGTATGAGAACCCTTCTTGATCCTCAAAAGCCACGTCTGGTTCACATCAGAAAAGTGTAACCAAACGAGTTTCTGATCAAGATACACAAAAAATCAAATCTGTATCAGATAAGGGAAAAGGATCAGCTGACCAGGTAAGGCGAGTGCCGGATCAGAAAGGGAACATAAATGGACCCAAACTGATTAGACATCAGCCGAGGGATCAACAGAAGAATCTTGTTCTTCTGAAGAGACCTCAGCCGAATCAGCATAATAGGCCTCAGTCTGGACCATCTCGTAAGGGACAGTCTCAGCTGAAGTCAACTCAGTCCAAGCTGCCTAACAAGCAAGCTAAGGGTAAACTGCTAAGATCATCTATACCAAAAAGATATGAATCTTTTAATGGTAGCAGTCGTACCTACCTTTACAATCAGAAACCTAGGGCTGCTGCACCTGAGCCCCACTTGATCAAAAGAAGACAAGTTTCAATGAAAAATCCCAAGTCTTCTGATTCATCCAAGGCTCATACTAATACTCATACTAACCATATTGCATATGAAGAGACGTATGCGTATGTAGATATTTATGGGAGACAAATCAAGCCTTCTATTTTTAACAAAGGTGCCAGATTTGTTTGGATCCCAAAATGTACTTCTAATCCCCCAGGACCCGATTCTACTGGGGTACCTAAAATATGATTTGCTCGCAGGCTCGAGTGGGGCTGGCTAATAAAGGAGGTGTACAAGCAACTATTTGGTACATAGATAGTGGATGCTCAAGGCACATGACTTGAAGTCAACATCTCCTCAGCAACTATATTGAGAAGTCAAGCCCACGAGTTCTCTTTGGGGACGACAATTTTGGTTTTACCAGAGGAGTTGGAACCTTAGTGAACAATGATGTACATGTTACAGGTGTTTCATACGTTAACGGCTTAAGGCACAACCTGTTATCTGTATCAAAGTTCTGCGACAACGGATTTAGTGTTGAGTTCTCATCAGATCAATGCACAATCAGAAATCCAGTGACTCAACAGATCTTGCTAACTGGCTCCAGAAAAGGAATGATTTATACAACAGATTGGGACAGTTGTCCAAGAAATGCATGCTTGATTGTTAAGAGTTCAAAGAGCTCCAGTTGGCTCTGGCAAAAGAAAATGAGTCATCTGAACTTCAAAACTCTTAACAAGATAGCAAGGATGTCCTTGGCTGAAGGTCTCCCGAATGAAGTATTCTCTAAGGATCAGACATGTGCCGCATGCCAGAAGGAAAATCAAGTAAAAGCTTCATTCAAAGGGATACCTTCTCCTCCATCCAGCAGAGTACTGCAACTGCTCCATATGGATCTATTTAGACCTATTACGCCTCTTAGTTTTAGCGGACGCAAATACATTCTGGTGGTTGTGGATGATTATTCCAAGTTCACCTGGGTAGTATTCTTGTATAATAAGAGTGAAACTACAAAAAGTTACCTGAACTTCTCAAGAAGATTCAGAATGAGAAGGGTCTCAGCATAGTGAAAATCAGATCAGATAAAGGTACAAAATTCTTGAACCAATTTATATCTGATTTTTGCTCTGAGTTTGGTATACAACATGAGACATCAGCTGCCACAACACCACAACAAAATGGCGTAGCAGAAAGAAGAAACAGAACTCTTAAAGAAGCTGCACGCACCATGTTAGCTGAGCATGCAACACAAAGTCGTTTCTGGGCAGAAGCTATCAATACTGCTTGTCACACGCAGAACAGATGTTCTCTGACTAAGATTCACTTTAAAACACCTTATGAACTGTGGAAGGGGAGAAAACCTCGTGTTTTCCTACTTTCATGTGTTAAAAATTGCAAGTGTTTCATACACAACAATGGGAAGAGCCAGTTTAGAACCTTCGATGCAAAGTCAGATGAGGGTATATTCTTAGGATATTTCTCAACCAGCAAAGCATTTAGGGTTTTCAACAAACGAACCCTAGTTGTGGAAGAAACACCTCATGTGGTATTTAATGAGTCAACATCTGATCAAGAGAAATCTATCGCAGAACAAGATGCACCAAACAAACCAGATTCAATGAAAATGGATCATTTAAGGCTCAAAGAAAAGGATCCAAAATACATCACTGTATATGTTTGTTGGGAAATTTATAGTTTTGATAAAAGTCCCAAAAACACATGTAATAGGACCAGTCAGACCTGTTAGCTGACTGATGTTTATATTACCGTTTATAGAATACCGATTTGATAATTCTTTGTATAGAACAACCGATGTAATAGATAGGTCACATATTGAGGGGAACCTCAATATGTATAAGTCGAATCCAAGATCCTAAGAAACGGTGATATCAAGCCGGGGCGAATGCTAGAGAAGAACAGAAGATCAGATCGATCTGATCTAGTTAGATATCTCAGCTGAAGTCATAAAGTTCAAACTCAGAATACTTGAAGATCAGATGACTTCCAGAAGATCAAACCAGAAGACCTACATCAGCCGAGTCTGCTAGTTGAAGCTAAGTCAACCTACACGCGAAGACTCCATCGAGTAGACCGATCGGTTTTTGATGATCGGGTCACTCACCGGTGAAAAATCGATGTTTCACCTAATCATACGTCGATGATCTGAACAAGTAGAATGTCAACCTTAGTTGGAAGAACAACACTGAAAAGTGCGTCTGTTAACCAATAAGAACGAGACACGTATGATCGGAGCCAACAATTACGGGATTTGATGCTGCTCTCTCTAACGACTATAAAATACAAGATTCACGCTTTCAGCCATGCCGTTCCTGAAGCACGTCACATCAATCCTGCAAACCTACCAAATATAGCCAAAATTCAAATTGCTCTCCAACGGCTCTTTGATTTCAAGGTCTATAAATATGGGATCACACTTGAGTGAAGACACGGAACACTTTGAACAATCAAGAAGCTCAAGCAATTATCGATTTCCCACGAAGAACACGATCAAGAAGATTATTTTATTAAGTGTTCATCCCATAAGTTCTTAGCATAAAAATCTTTTCATCTAGTTGATAGGCTACCTTAAACACTAGAAAAGATTTCATAGTTGGAACCAAAACAATCTTATCCAAAACCCAAAGTTAGGTTAAGTTGTTTAGCAAGATTTCAGACTAGGGTTTCTAGTTCTGATTTCAGGGATCGGTTGAGTGAGAACTCCTTAAATAAATTTGTCGATTGTCTTTGTGTTGGACTAACACATAAAACTAAGTCCATTGGTTAAGTTGGTGCCCCTTGTGATAGGGAAGAGTGGGCGTAGGACCCGGTTTGTCCTAACCACTATAAATCTTGTGTGCCTTTACCGCTTTGATTAACTGTCTACACATTGCACACACAACTTTAAAGCGCATACATATTCTAAGTTGAGATCAGCAAGCACCAAGCTTCTGATCTGATCAAGCTTGACACTTCAGTCGACTGGTTAAAAGACTAACTTTGGAATCTAATTTATAAACTGGTTTTTCACGGGTAAAAATTAAGCTTCCGCACACATCAGTTAAACTGATAGTTATTCTGGCCGATCGCCTTCTAGCGATTAGTAAGTTGGTTATCGATCAAACCGATTCACTTTCGCTCTCGATCAAAGTTAATCCGCCATCACACGATCTGCACAAAAAGTTTTCAAGTCTATTCACCCTCCCTCTAGACTTCGCCCTCACAAAACCCGCTCGGGACCTACAAGTGGTATCGAGCGGTTGGTTCTACGCATACCCTTTTTTGTGTATCATCGATTCTTGAGGAAGAATCTTTGTGGTCGATTGAATCGATCTTGAAAAAACCTTCTTAAAACTCATTCATTTTCCAAAACACTTTCGGCATGGATAACACCTCGGTATGTATCATGATCTGCCCAAGTTCTCAATCGATGAGTATGCAGATTGGGCCATATATATGTCCAACCATCTAGGTTCGATTAGTGGCGTAATGATGGAAGTCATCGAAAGAGGACCCATCATCATATATTACAACAACCCCCGCAAGTTGGAGGAGATCCGACTTTTGCCCCTAAGTCTTGTATGAAAAAAAGCCCAAATTGATGGATGCGAGAGGAAAGGAAATTGCATACTCTAGATACTATCGCAAGGCATATTATCATGAAAACAATGGATAAGGTCACCAAGGAAAAGGTTAAGTATCTCAAAATCGCGAAAAGCAATGTGGGATACTCTAAATTTGAAATATATCGAGGGAAATGACCGATAAAAGACAAATTGCGCAAGTTTAACCGGGTGAAGTTCGAAAAATCAAGATCTTTGCCCACGAAAACCATCAACGAACTCGATAGATCTTTTTTGCAGGTATCCAATTGTCATGGTAATTTAATGTTTATTTAATTCATGCATATCATTGTTTGGTTTTTAATTCGACTCGTTCGGATTCATTTTTCTCGTGAGAAAATCCACGAGTAGATTAGACTATTTAATTTACTCAATGTAATAGACTAGTCTAGATCATAGATTTATTTATTTTTCCATTAAATAAATTGTAACCGGATTGAAGACGAAGACGAGGATAGAATCTGGAAACTGGGCACAAGTAGCGTGCATCGCGCAAAATGTGCCAAGGAAGGCACGCATGCGACGCGGACGTTGGCCCACATGGGCGCGCATGGCAAGGAGCCAAACGAGCACGGGATCGGGCAATGGGCGCTGGGCGGCGCTACAAGACCAGGGCGTCGCGGGACGCTGGGGCATTCTTGGATCGCGGCGAGGTGAGGCATGGGCTCGTCTTGGTACACGTGAAGGCGCCAGGCGATCTTTGTCGAGGAAGGCCGAAGCCGCAGGCGGCGATGCAGGCATCGCCACGCGACGCGATTGTCGCCGACCGATACGGCTGGGCCGGATGCAAGGTATGCATCCCAGCCCGCGAGTTGATCGGTGCACGAGACGTGACATTTTTTTTTGAAACAATCGAGTGGGAGGAATTGAAGACGGGTGATTTCTCAAATTCAAGACAAAAATTTAAACCGTGACAATTGGATATATGTGCGCAATGTGTTTAATTTTTTTGTTGATGCAATTTTCTTATGCTTGTATTGTTTAAATATGTTTGCATGAGGATTTGTTGTTCATGAAAAATCTCATTTTTCAAAAAATTACTAAGTATGCTTGAATAATTAATTGATAATTTTATTCCGGATAATAAAATTGGATTTATTTTTGATCTCCATGATTTATTTATTTGTGAATTCTTTTGGAAAAAATCCCTTAAGGGACGGCCAAAAGAAAGTTTTCACATAAATAAACTCTCAAAAGGATGATTGTGAATTATTATTAGTGGGGACGATGACCCTCCCAAGAGGCTCGTTCAAAAAGAAATAATAATTCTGTATTTAATCATGATTATTACTTAGGTATAAAATTGATATGCATATACTTCGACGAAGTCCCTGTCAATTTTATATTGGTCAAGTGGGAGCCAACTATTAATTTTTTTTTAATTAAAGATTTGTAATTGTTCTTGTTTGTAACCTGCTTAAATGTGTTTTAAATGATGACCCACCCACATGGCTCATTTAAACTGTTTTAAGATGTTGGCTGATACATGTTCATATTTTTTGGGATTTTAATATGATTCATGTTATCGAATTATGTGATAATTTTGTGTTATTAATACAAAATGTGTCTTTATTTTCAGTATCATCATGTCAAAACCTTTTAATCTACTTGATAAACTCAAGGATCTTAAACTCACTGGACAAAACTATTTTGATTGGAATTATAAAATGAAGTTCATCCTAACTGCACAACAGTCCAAATGGGTACTTGACACACCAAAACCCAAAAAACCAGCTGAGGATGCTAGTATATGGGACGAGATGGAATACAACGAATGAGAGTTGGCCAATGAATTGATGAAGGACACAATCTTGGCACATCTGTCAGATTTGTTAAAACGCCTTCATTAAGGATTCGAATCAGCTGCAGACATTATGCGAAATCTCGAAGTGATGTTTGCATATCCGGCCCATATGGCGATCCAAAGCATAAGGCATGACATGGTCAAGCTAAAAATGGAAGAAGAAACGACTACAAAGGAGCACGTTCTTAAGGTTATGGTGCTTTTTAAGGAACTTGAGATTCTTGGCGAAAAATGTGATTTCAAAACTAAAGTTGATTTCATTCTCCATTCTCTGCCAAAGAGCTATGATCATTTCTATCTAGAATACTTGATGAGCGATCTGGAATTTAATGTGGATGATCTAGTAAATGCTCTTACATTGGTTGAAGAGGAAATGGGGCGCAAGAAAGTGAACTTGGTTGCAAAGGGGTCTTCTTTTCTTTTTAGGCCAATTGGTGGTAAGAATGATGAGAAGACAAAGAGACTAAACCAAGTCAGCTCAACGTCCATAAAAAACGAAGGTCTAAGTAAGAGGAAATGTTTGGAGTGCGGTGAGATAGGACACTAGAGGTCAGCCTGTTCCAATCCCAAGAGAAATGGAAAGAAAGGTAACTCTCAAGCATTAGTTTTAAAAACTTGTTTAGCGGCTTATGCTACCCATTCATGGGTAGTGGATACGAGATCCACTGATCATGTTTGTTTCACTTTATAGGGGATCAAATGGACCCGGCAACTAAACGGATGTGAGATCCTCATCACGCTAGGCGACACTACAAGAGTGGCGGTTGAAGCAGTGGGAGAAGCGAAGCTATCTTTTCAAGACAAAGTTTTAGTTTTAAAAGATGTTCTATACGTTCCTAGTTTTATAAAGAACCTTGTTTGGTTCCTAAACTGTATTTGGATGGATATTCATATACTTTTTCTAAACATGTTTCGATTTTTCAAAATAATCTGCTTATCTGTCATGGAACGTTGTCGAACAATCTTTACACTATTAACTGTTCATACCACGCATAAAATGCATCTTATAACACATCGACTGTTTCAAGCACTAAAATAAAACGTTCAACTAACATGAACGAGACACTTCTTTGGCATTTAAGATTAGGTCATATTAATCCGAATAGGATCCAAAGGTTGGTCCAAGATGGTTTATTGGAGTCACTCCGGGTTGAACCATTTCCAACCTGCGAATCATGTTTGGAGGGTACAATGACCAAGCGAGCATTTGGAGCCAAGGGGCTTAGAGCAAAGAAGTGTTGGAAATCGTTCACACTAACGTGTGTGGTCTAATGAAAATCAAAGCTAGAGGTGGCTACGAGTATTTCGTTACTTTCATAGATGATTACTCACGTTATGGGTACGTTTTCCTAATGAAGCATAAATCTGAGACCTTTGATAAATTCAAAGAATTTAAGGCTCCAACAGAGAATCATAAGGAAAAGAGTATCAAGTTTCTACGATCTGATCGTGGAGGCGAATACCTCAGCGATGAACTTTTGAACTACCTGTCAGACAGGGGATTGCATCCCAGTTGTCTGCATCTGGAACCCCTCAACAAAACGGGGTTGCACAACATAGAAATAGAACACTTTTAGAATGGTCAGATCAATGATGAGTTATGTGGATTTACCAAAACCGTTCTGGGGTCACGCCTTGAAAACAACGGCTTAGATTCTAAACTTAGTGCCATCCAAATCAGTTCCCAAAACCCCTAGAGAATTGTGGACCGGGCGCAAGCCTTGTTTAAGACACATGAGAATCTGGGGGTGTCCGGCATACGTGTTGGACAAGGAAGCCTTGTTTATAGGATACCCCGAGGTAACAAATGGATGCATGTTCTATGGTCCCAAAGATCAAAAGGTTGTAATCAGTACGCACTTTAGATTTTTGGAAGAAGACTATATGAACGCTAGAAAGCCTAGAAGTGGGATTACCTTAGACGAGTTAAGAGAGGCAACCCAAGCGCCAACAGTACAAGTCGATACACCAAGCGAAACACTTACACAACCGGAATCGCATCGCAGTGGGAGGGTTGTCAAATAGCCCGAGCGATTCATGGGGATAGGAGAGTCCTCGTAATTGATCCCTGGGGACATTGAATCAGACCCCTGGACTTACAACGAGGCGATCCAAGACAAGGATGCAGATTTTTAGCAAACTTCAATGGAAGCCGAAATGGGTTCAATGAATCACAATAAAGTGTGGGAGCTAGTCGAACCACTTGACAGGATAAACCCATTGGGTGCAAGTGGGTATACAAGAGAAAAAAAGGATCGAACGGTAAGGTGGAAACCTTCAAAGAAAGACTCATGGCGAAAGGGTACACTCAGAAAGAAGGAATCGATTATGATGAAACTTTTTTCGCCCGTCGCCATGCTAAAGTCCATCCGTATTCTCTTGTTGATTGTTGCGCATCTAGACTTTGAGATCTGGCAAATGGATGTCAAGACAGCTTTCCTTAATGGAAGTCTTGACGAGGAAATCTATATGCAACAACCTGAAGGTTTTATTGAAAAAGGCCAATAACATCTAGTTTGCAAGCTAAGGAAGTCCATTTATGGGCTGAAGCAAGCATCCCGTGATTGGAATCAATGTTTTGATTAGGTCATAAATCTTATGGTTTTGATCAAAACAATTTTGAGAGTTGTGCTTATAAAAAGCGCGTCGGAATTGCCTTGGTGTTTCTAGTACTATACGTAGACGACATTTTGCTCATCGGGGAACAATGTAAAGGTGTTATCAGACATAAGGGCATAGCTGTCAAAATAGTTTGAATTGAAGGACTTGGTAGAAGCTGGTCATATACTAGGGATTAAGATCACTCGAGATCGCAGGAAAAGGATGATCGGCCTCTCACAAGCTTCATACATAGATACTTTCTTGAAGCGATTCAGCATGCAAGATTCCAAGAAAGACTTTATATCTTTCAGACACGGAATCCATCTATCCAAAGAAATGTATCCCAAGACACAAAAGGAGATAAATGGCATGAAGGGCATTCCTTATGCTTCAGCTGTAGGAAGCCTCATGTATGCAATGATGTGCACGAGACTGGATATCTGCTTTGCCGTAGGCAAGGTGGCAAGATATCAAAGTAACCCTGGGAAAGAGCATTGGACTGCAGTTAAAAATATTCTGAAGTATCTGAAAAGGACGCGGGATAGAATGTTGGTTTATCAGTCACACAGTCTAATCCCCATCGGTTACAAGGACTCAGATTTGCAATCGGACTTAGATTCTTGGAAGTCTACCTCGGGTAGTGTGTTTTTCATGGGAGGAGGAGCCATGACATGGAGAAGCGATAAGCAAAAATGCATCGCAGATTCTACCATGGAAGCCGAATACGTAGCTGCTTGTGAAGCAGCGAAAGAAGCGGTTTGGATCAAGAACTTCTTAGTTGATTTGGACGTTGTTTTGGATTTGACCAGCACCATCACGGTTTACTGTGATAATGCCGGAGCAGTTGCGAATTCAAGGGAACCGAGAGCCCACAAAGTCAGCAAACACATAGAAAGAAAATACCACTTTATACGAGAAATTGTTAAGAGAGGAGACATAGAGGTGGCAAAGATTGCATCGGAAGACAACCTAGCAGATCCATTCACAATGGTTTGCCTCAGAATACATTTGAGAGACATGTGGAAGGAATGGGTGTCAAGAGCATTGTCAATCTGCTTTGAGTATAAGTGGGAGAAATGTTATTAGGTTCGTGTAGGTGACATTAGATGTCACATATGATACGAGACGTGATGTAGTATACTTAAAAGAAGACTTTGAGTATAAGTGGGAGATTGTTGGGGTTATACTGTAAAGTGTGTTTTTTACTTTATATATAACCAAACTGAATTTCTTATTTATTTACTAAAATAAATTATTTATCACTGTTGCATTAAATATGAATGAATGTTATATATATTTACTGCATACCTATTCATTAAATAGTACGTGTTACATTGTAGTTAATGTGGTGATACCAGATTACAGAAGATCACTTGAACAAATCCTTGTAACTAAGTACAAAATTCACAAACTAGATGGAAATGAACAATCCATCCTGAAAGGTTGAAGTGTAAGGCTCAGATTGGCTTGTCTTGACCAAGAGATTACACTAGTGCATGATGACGTGCTGAATAGGACCTACAACGAGGATAAATTATTCAGTACTGAACATGGAAGAATTAGACCCCAGTGGTTCATTATTTCTTAATCTCCATTCCTTAAATAGGATCGTGTGAAATCAATAACTATTGCTTTGACTTATGTTGGGTAGAGAGTCATTGTGACTCGATACTTTATATCTTGCGCAATTTTATTAGTTACACGACGATTGCTAAGATTTAATATGGATAATCATGTGCAAGTACATCTTGTGTGATTTGTGCCCTTGGGAGGCTCAGAAGATTTTTCATACAAAATCTTGCAAGTGGAATTAATTTTCGGTATGGATAATAATGTTGAGTCATTCTTAAACCAAGGATAAAAGATATTAATCAATATAAAACTTTTCAGTGGCTTGAATTAATTAATGGACTAAGATAATCTTAAACATGAGAAATAATAATCGGGAGCCATATTACAATAATATGGGTTAAGATGGATAGTGCAATATTAATTATGTAGTGGGATTAATTAATATTTATGGGCTTGAATAATATTGTGGCTCAATATTGAATATTCAAAGTCCATTGGAAGGTCCAATCTTAATTCTCCTAAAGGCCCCTTTAGTAGCCCAAAGATAAAGTCCAATAACTGAAAAAAGGTGCTTAAAATAAAAGAAATATTGTTGCCTTATTTTTCCAATAATTTCGAAAATATTAAGAAGAGAGAGAGAAAATATTTTCTTGGAAAGATTTTTATGCAATAAGTATTCTTGAGATACATGTTTATCCCATAAATTCAAGAAAAGTCAAAGATTCTTTTTTCCCTTTTAATTAATGAAATTTTCGAAACTTTTAGAGAGTTGGGGAATAAAAGATATTTTGTGATTATTATGGAAATAGAATATACATGATATATTCAAGATTATATTTTGGGAAGATACAAAGAAATTTCGTAACCCTAATTGGTCACAAAATCCCCCCCCCAAATCCCCCCCATGGTCTCTATAAATAAGGATGAATTTTTCATCCCCAACACAATTCCATGTGTTGGAAAAATTACAACTCCACAAAGGTGGTGGCAAATATTATTCTTTTTCCGTTTTGTTAATTGTTCGTGAGCTTTGTACCACCGGAGTGTTGAACAAGGACCGTGAAAATACTAAAGAAAGACTTTGGGTGTGTTCGTTGAACCGTTGGTCATCTATCTCTGTTTGATTCGCCAAAAAAGTACGCCTTACGTAACTCCTAGAAATCCGCATGTGTAGGATTTAAGTGGCTTTATTATATGCATGAAATGTTCTTGCTATTAAATTGTTATTTGAATTAATATAGGATTAATTCATACTAGTAATAATTAAATAATTTAAATTTGTATTTAAATTGCACCTCGAATAGATCTGAGCACCCTATTTCCCAACAAGGATATCATCACGGGCCGTCCAATTTGTCGCTTCCTGGAGGGACTTCTCTAGTCGCCCTCCTCACTTTCTCTAGTCTCCGCTCTTTTTTATGAGCGTTTTGGGGTCCTCCAAGTGCTTGAGGAGACGAAAACTCTCGCACGCAGTACAAGCATATTGAGTTTTGGATCTGGAAACTCGCGCTCGGGTTTCTTCATTGTCATTGTGTGTATGCAATATGGTGAGAATTAAAATTTACGTTAATATTTATAAATATTATAAAAATAATTAAGGGATAAAAAGTATGCCATTAATATTTTAGATAATAAACATTTTGATTAGAATTAATTTAACCAATAAAATTTTTAAATTTTAGGTGAGTCATGTGTGATTCGATCTTTAATATTCTTGAGAGTCAGACACATCATTTATGCTATCACATTCTCAATCTGGTTTCATGTATTAGTGCCTCCATTTCAATTATAAGATTTGATTGGAAGGTGTTATCTTAGTTAATTATTATTCACATAGTAAAAATCTCATAAATAGACCAGTAATTCCGGACAGACTTGAACATTTAATTGAATCTCATAAAAATGAAAAATATTACTAGCCTAGTTTTGTTGTATGTGCCTTTTTAAAGTTTAAATTGTGTTCTATTTAACTATACTACATAATTGCTTCTCAATTTACCTCTAAAATATCTTTTAATAAATGATAGTACTTTTTATTCTTCATTTCACACTCTCAGTTTTTCAATTAGCTAGGATATATTTTGTATAACATGAATTATTCTTTCTTTTAATTGACTGATGATAAGATTGTCTAAAATTACAATTATTACGAACTCGAAGTAGTAAATAAAAGAACAAGAAAAAATAAGGAGAAAATGGTTTCCAAATTTGACATAATAATAAGGTAAAATATTAAAATTTTAACATGACATTTTTAAGATTATTATATCACATTATTATTCATATATTTCACTTAAAATTGAAATAAAATGATATATTTATGACAAATATAATTTTTTTAAAGGTAATCAATTACAATAGATCCCTAAGATAATAAATTATAATAATTCCTTCTACCACCGGGCATAAATTTTAGAGAGGAGAAAAGCAGCGGTGCTTTTCTGCTACTATGTGCGATTTCACGTTAAGTGTGTGCAACCGCCTTCACTGAACTTTTTCTTTCGTTTCTGACGAACATGGAGGCGGAGGGGTTAGCCACTTTCCTATCCATCATCTTGACTCATCCAGCTACCAATCCAGCAATGTTATTTGGAAAATCCAAGGTTGACGGCGCCGCGATATGAAAAATTCTGCGTTGTTGTCTGCGGATCGTGACTCAATGCAGAAAAGCACTGCTGCTTTGGATACACGTTTTACAACAACTTCCTTTTTAACTGTTTGGTACGACGTAAAATTAAAAATTACTAACAAAACTTAAATATAATTCAAGAATGTATGCAAGTCGATTACATTATATAATAATAAATGATTAAATTTTAAATTAATAAGTTCACCACGAAATATAAGGATGCATATTCTATCGTTAAGAAGAATATTGATTTATTGCTAATTTATAACATTGATCTGGGTTGACTGTAAAGTATGGGGTGATCGGAAGACGGTAGGATATCATCATGGGCCGTCCAATTTAATGCTTCCTGGCAGGACTTCTCTAGTGCCCTCCTCGCTTTCTCTTGTCTCCTCTCTTTTTTATGAGCGTTTAGGTGTCCTCCAAGAGCTTGAAGAGACGAAAAATCTTGTCTGCATTATAAGCATACAAAAACTTTTTACCCTGAGGAGGATTCGAGCTTATCAACTTTTAGATCTAGAAACTCGCGCTTGGGTATCTTCATTGTCATTGCTGTATGCAACATGGTGAGAATTAAAATTTGTGTCAATCATTATAAATATTATAAAATTAATAAAGGGATAAAAAGTATGCCATTAATATTTTAGAGATAATTAACATTTTGATTGGAATTAATTTTACCAATAATATTTTCAAATTTCGTGTGAGTCATGTGTGACGCGATCATTAATTTTCTTGAGAGTCAGACACATCATTTATGCCATCACTTTCTCAATATGAGTTCATGTATTAATGTCTCCATTTCAATTAAAAGATTTGAATGGAAGGTGTTATCTTAATTAATTATTATTACCATACGAAAAATCTCATAAATAGTCCATTAATTCCGAACAAACTTGAACATTTAATTGAATCTCATAAAAATGGAAAATATTACTAGCTTAGTTTTGCTGCAGGTGTCTTTTTAAAGTTTAAATTTTGTTCTTTTTAACTATACTTCCTAATTTCTTCTCAATTTACCTCTAAAAGATCTTTTAATAAAATATACTTTTTATTCTTCATTTCACACTCTCAGTTTTTTAATTAGCTCAGATATATTTTGTATAACATGAATTATTCTTTATTTTGATTGATTGAAGATAAGAATGTCTAAAATTATAATTATTGCGAATTTGAAGTAGTAAATAACAGAACAAGAAAATATAAGGAGATAATAGTTTCCATATTTGACCTAATAATCAGGAAAAAAAATCGGTTTATTAGAATATTAAAATTTTAACATGACATTTTTTAGATTATTATATCATATTATTATTCATATATTTCACTAAAAATTGAAATAAAATGATATATTTATAGTAAAAGTATTTTTTTAAAGGTAATCAATTTACAATAGATCCCTAAGATAATAAATTATAATAATTCCTTCTACCACCGGGCATGAATTTTAGAGAGGATAAAAGCAGTTGTGCTTTTCCGCTACTATGTGCGATTTCATGTTAAGTGTGTGCGACCGCCTTCGCTGAACTTTTGCTTTCGTTTCCGGCAAACATGGAGGCGGAGAGGTTACCCACTTCCCTCTCCATCATCTTGACTCATCCGGCTACCAATCCAGCAATGTTGGAGGAACTTTTACACAATGTTTCCTGCGCGCAACCTGATTTGGAAAACCCAAGGTTGACGGCACTCGATCTGGAAAATTCCGTGTTGTTTTCTGCATATCGTGACTCAATGCAGAAAAACACCGCTGCATTGAATAAACGCTTTATTACAACTTCCTTTTTACCTGCTTGGTAAAAAGTAAAATTAAAAATTACTTACAAAACTAATATATATATATATATATATATCAAGAATGTATGCAAGTCGATTAAATTATATAATAATAAATGATTAAATTTTAAATTAATAAGTTCACCACGAAATATGAAGATGAATATTCTATAGTTACGATGAATATTGATTTATTGCTAATTCATAATCGTTACCTGGGTTGACTGTAAAGTATGGGGTGATCGGAAGATGGTAGGATATCATCACGGGTCGTCCAATTTGCCATTTTCTGGCGGGACTTCTCTAGTGCCCTCCTAGCTTTCTCTAGTCTCCTCTCTATGTTATATGCATTTTGGTGTCCTCCAAGTGCTTGAGGAGATCAAAAATCTCCCCCGCAGTACAAGCATATGTAAACTTTTGACCTTTAGGAGGATTCAGGGTTATCGCGTTTTAGATCTGGAAACTCGCGCTTGGGTATTTTCATTATCATTGTGTGTATGCAATGTGGTGAGAATTATAATTTGCGCCAATCTTTATAAATTTTATAAAACTAATTAAGGGATAAAAAGTATGTCATTAATATTTTAGATAATTAACATTTTGAATGGAATTAATTTTACCAATAAAATTTTAAAATTTTAGGTGAGTCATATGTGACACTATCTTTAATTTTCTTGAGAGTCAGACACATCATTTATACCATCACTTTCTCAATTTGGCTTCATGTGTTAATGCCTCTATTTCAATTAAACGATATTATTGGAAGGTGTTATATTAATTAATTATTATTACCATACACCATTAATTCCGGACAAACTTGAACATTTATTTGAATCTAATAAAAATGGATAATATTACTAGTCTAGTAGGCGTCTTTTTAAAGTTTAAATTGTGTTCTATTTAACTATACTCCTAATTTCTTCTCAATTTACCACTAAAAGAACTTTTAATAAAATACATTTTTTATTCTTCATTTCACACTCTCAGTTTCTCAATTAACTCGGATATATTTTGTAATAACATGAATTATTCTTTCTTTTGATTGATTGATGATAAGAATGTCAAAAATTATAATTATTACGATCTTGAAGTAATAAATAAAAGAACAAGAAAAATAAAGGAGGCAACGTTTTCCATATTTGACCTAATAATAAGGTAAAAAAAATCGGTTTATTAGAATACTAAAATTTTAACATGACATTTTTGAGATTATTATATCACATTATTATTCATATATTTCACTTAAAATTGAAATAAAATAATATATATTTATAACAAATGTATTTTTTTAAGGTCATCAATTACAGTAGATCCCGAAGATAATAAATTATAATAATTCCTTCTACCACCGGGCATGAATTTAAGAGAGGAGAAAAGCAGCGGTGCTTTTCCGCTACTACGTGTGATTTAACGTTAAGTGTGTGCGACCGCCTTCGCTGAACTTTTGCTTTCGATTCCGGCAAACATGGAGGCAGAGGGGTTAGCCACTTCCCTCTCCATCATCTTGACTCATCCGGATACCAATCCAGCAATATTGGAGGAACTTTTACACACTGCTTCCTGAGCGCAACCTTATTTGGAAAACCCTAGGTCGACGGCACTCGATCTGGAAAAATCAGCGTTATTTTCTGCAGATCGTGACTCAATGCAGAAAAACACCATTGCATTGAATACACGTTTTATCACGATTTCATTTTTAACTGTTTGGTACAACGTAAAATTAAAAATTACTAACAAAACTAAAATATAATTCAAGAATGTATGTAAGTTAATTACATTATACAATAATAAATGATTAAATTTTAAATTAATAAGTTCACCACGAAATATGAGGATGCATATTCTATAGTTAAGATGAATATTGATTTATTGCTAATTTATAATCGTTACCTGGGTTGACCGTAAAGTATGGGGTGATCGAAAGACGGTAGGATATCATCACGGGTAGTCCAATTTGCCGCTTCCTAGTGAGACTTCTCTAGTGCCCTTCTAGCTTTCTCTAGTCTCCGCTTTATTTTATGAGCGTTTTAGTGTCCTCCAAGTGCTTGAGGAGACGAAAACTCACCCACACAATACAAGCATATGTAAACTTTTGCCCTTGAGAAGGATTCGGGCTTATCGAGTTTTAGATCTGGAAACTCGCGCTTGGGTATTTTCATTGTCATTGTGTGTATGCAATATTGTGAGAATTAAAATTTGTGTTAATCTTTATAAATTTTATAAAAGTAATCAAGGATAAGAAGTATGCCATTAATATTTTAGATAATTAACATTTTGATTGGAATTAATTTTACAATTTAAAATTTTAAAATTTTAGGTGAGTCAAGTGTGACACGATATTTAATTTTTTTGAGAGTCAGACACATCATTTATGTCATCACTTTCTCAATATGGCTTTATGTGTTAATGTCTCCATTTCAATTAAAAGATTTGATTGGAAGGTGTTATCTTAATTAATTATTATTACCATACACCATTAATTTCGGACAAACTTGAACATTTAATTGAATCTCATAAAAATGGAAAATATTACTAGCCTTGTTTTGTTGTAGGTGTCTTTTTAAAGTTTAAATTGTGTTCTATTTAATTATACTTTCTAATTTCTTCTCAATTTACCTCTAAAAGATCTTTTAATAAAATATACTTTTTATTCTTCATTTCACACTCTCAGTTGTTCAATTAGCTCGGATATATTTTGTATAACATGAATTATTCTTTCTTTCTTTTGACTGGAGATAAGAATGTCTCAAAATTATAATTATTGCGAACTTGAAGTATTAAATAAAAGAACAAGAAAAAATAAGGAGATAACGGTTTCCATATTTTACCTAATAATAAGGAAAAACAATCGGTTTATTAGAATATTAAAATTTTAACATGATATTTTTGAGATTATTATATCACATTATTATTCATATATTTCACTTAAAGTTGAAATAAAATGATATATTTAAAACAAATGTATTCTTTTTAAAGGCAATCAATTACAATAGATCCTAATATAATAAATTATAATAATTCCTTCTACCACCGGACATGAATAGGAGAAAAGTAGTGGTACTTTTATGCTACTATGTGCGATTTCACGTTAAGTGTGTGCGACCACCTTCGCTGAACTTTTGCTTTCGTTTCTGGCAAACCTGGAGGCGGAGGGGTTAACCACTTCCCTCTCCATCATCTTGATTCATCCAGCTACACATCCAACAACGTTGGAGGAACTTTTACATGTTGTTTCCTGTGCGCAACCAGGGTTTGGAAAATTCTAGGTCGACGGCGCGCGATCGGAAAAATTCCGCGTTGTTGTCTGCGGATCGTGACTCAATGCAGAAAAGCACCGCTGCTTTGAATACACGTTTTACAACAACTTCCTTTTTAACTGTTTGGTACGACGTAAAATTAAAAATTACTAACAAAACTAAAATATAATTCAAGAATATATATGCAAGTCGATTACATTATATAATAATAATTGATTAAATTTTAAATTAATAAGTTCACCACGAAATCGAAGATGCATATTCTATAGTTAAGATGAATATTGATTTATTGCTATTTTATAACTGTGACCTGGGTTGGCCATAAAGTATGGGGTGATCGGAAGACTGTAGGATATTATCACGGGTCGTCCAATTTGCCGCTTCCTGGCGGGGCTTCTCTAGTGCCCTTCTGGGTTTCTCTAGTCTCCGCTCTATTTTATGAGCGTTTTGGTGTCCTCCAAATGCTTGAGGAGACGAAAACTCTCCCCCGCAGTACAAGCATACGTAAACTTTTGACCTTGAGGAGGATTCGGTCTTATCGAGTTTTAGATCTGGAAACTCGCGCTTGGGTATTTTCATTGTCATTGTGTGTATGCAATATGGTGAGAATTAAAATTTGCGTCAATCTTTATAAATTTTATAAAACTAATTATGGGATAAAAAATATGTCATTAATATTTTAGATAATTAACATTTTGATTGGAATGAATTTTACCAATAAAATTTTAAAATTTTAGGTGAGTCATGTGTGACACGATCTTTAATTTTCTTGAGAGTCAGACACATCATTTATGCAATCACTTTCTCAATTTGGCTTCATGTGTTAATACCTTCATTTCAATTAAAAGAGATGATTGGAAGGTGTTATCTTATTTAATTATTATTACCATACACCATTCATTTCGGACAAACTTGAACATTTAATTGAATCTCATAAAAATGGAAAATATTAATAGCCTAGTTTTGTTGTAGGTGTCTTTTTAAAGTTTAAATTGTGTTCTATTTAACTATACTTCCTAATTTCTTCTCAATTTACCTCTAAAATATCTTTTAATAAAATATATTTTTATTCTTCCTTTCACACTCTCAGTTTTTCAATTAGCTCGGATATATTTTGTATAACATGAATTATTCTTTCTTTCTTTTGACTGATGATAAGAATGTTTAAAATTATAATTATTGCGAGCTTGAAGTATTAAATAAAAGAATTAGAAAAAATAAGGAGATAATGGTTTCCATATTTGACCTAATAATAAGGAAAAACAATCGGTTTATTAGAATATTAAAATTTTAACATAACATTTTTGAGATTATTATATCACATTATTATTCATATATTTCACTTAAAATTGAAATAAAATGATATATTTATAACAAATGTATTTTTTAAAGGTAATCAATTACAATATATCCCTAAGATAATAAATTATAATAATTCCTTCTACCATCGGGCAAGAAGTTTAGAGAGGAGAAAAGCAGTTGTGCTTTTCCGCTACTATGAGTGATTTCACGTTAAGTGTGTGCGACCGCATTCGCTGAACTTTTGCTTTCGTTTCCGGCAAACATGGAAGTGGAGGGGTTAGCCACTTCCCTCTCCATCATCTTGACTCATCAGGCTACCAATCCAGCAATGTTGGGGGAACCTTTACACACTGCTTCCTGCGCGTAACCTGATTTCGAAAACCCTAGGTCGACGGCACTCGATCTGGAAAATTTCGCATTGTTTTCTAAAGATCGTGACTCAATGCAAAAAAGCACCGCTGCATTGAATACACTTTTTATTACAACTTCCTTTTTAACTGCTTGGTACAACGTAAAATTAAAAATTACTATGACAATTGGATACCTACAAAAAAGATCTAGCAATTCTACTATCCAATTTAAAATTTAATGAAAATGAATTAAATTACAATTTAAAACTCAGAGCCCGAAACCGAGGCTCTGATACCAGTTGTTGGGGAATTAATTGCCCGGATCTATTCGGGATGAATATTTAAATATAAATTTAATTCTAACAATTATTACTAGCATGAATTAATCCTATAGTAATTCAAATAATAATTCAACAACAAATCATGAATATAAACAGTTCACATAAATCCTACGCATGCGGAATTGCTACGGGTTTACGTGAACTAACCTTTCGGAGTGACAACCGTTGAGAAGATGGATCCCGTTCACACGAACACGCCAAAAAACCTTCTCAAGTATTCCCTTGTCATCGTTCAACAATCCGGTGGTAGGAACTCGCGAACAATTTAACAAAAGGGAAAAATAAAATTATGTTGCACCACCTTTGTGGATTTCTAATTTTTCCAACACATGGAATTGCACTTGGGGATGAAAAATTCATCCCCTATTTATAATACTAGGTGGTGGCCGATTTTTGCCCTAGGAATAAGATGGAAAAATCATTTTCTTGATCTCAAAGAAATCTTGAATATATCCAATATATTCTTTACTCCATAATTAAAATATTCCATAAAAATCCCACCTTCTTATATTAAGGGGTTTTCGAAAATTTCCCATTAAATAGGGAAGAAATAGGATCTTTGACTTTTCTTGAATTTATGGGATAATCTTGTAATTCAAGAATACATATTCCATAAAATCTTTCCAAGAAAATCAAGAAAATATTTTCTCTTTCTTCCTTTAATATTTTCAAAAATTTTGGAAAAAATAAGCAACAATAATTTATTTTATTTTAAACATCTTTTTCAGTTATTGGACTTTATCTTTGGTCTACTTGAGGGGCCTTTAGGAGAATTAAGATTGGACCTTCCAATGGACTTGAATTTCTAATATTGAGCCACAATATTATTCAAGCCCATAAATATTAATTAATCTCACTACATAATTAATATTGCACTATCCATCTGAACCCATATTACTGTTAATATGGCTCCCGATTATTATTTCTCGTGTTTAAGATTATCTAGCTCATTAATTAATTCAAGCCACTGAAATAGCTTTCCATTAATTAATATATTTTGTCCTTGGTCAAGGAACGGTTCAATATTATTATCCATACTGGAAACTAATTCCACTTGCAAGATTTGGTATGATAAATCTTATGAACCTCCCAAGGGGGCAAATCGAACAAGCGTACTTGCACACGATTCTTCGTATTAAATCTTAGCAATCGCATGTGACCAATAATATTGCCCAAGATATAAGGTATTGAATCTCATTGTATCTCTACCCGTCATAAGTCAAAGCAATAAGTACTAACCACACACGATCCTATTTAAGGTACGAAAATTAAGAAATAACGAACCACTGATGTCTAATTCTTCCTAATTCAGTGCTGAAGAATTTATCCTCCCGTAGGTCCTATTCAGTGCATCAGTCGTGCACTAGTGTAATCTCTTGGTCTAGACAAGCCAATCTGAGCCTTACACTTCAACCTTTCACGATGGATTGTTCATTTCCATCTAGGTCGTGAACAACGTACTTTTAGTTACAAGGGACTGTTAATTTAATCTTCTGTGATCTGGTATCACTAAATTAACTATAATGTAACACGTACTATTTATTGAACAATTATGCAGTAAATATATGTAACATTCAATGATATTTAAAGCATCAGTGATAAATAAATTATTTCAGTAAATAAGACAGAAATTCAGTTTGGTTATACAAAGTAAAAACATACTTTCCAGTATAACCCCAACAATCTCCCACTTATACTCAAAGTCTACTTTTAAGTATACTACATCATGTCTCGTGTAGTTCCTAATGCGTGACATCTAATGTCACCTACACGAACCTAATAATATCTCTCACTTATACTCAAAGCAGATTGGCAACGGTCTTGACACCCATTCCTTCCACATGTCTCTCGAATGTGTTCTGAGGCAGACCCTTTGTAAATGGATCTGCTAGGTTGTCTTCTGACACGATCTTTGTCACCTCTATATCTCCTCTCTTAATGATTTCTCGTATAAGATGATATTTCCTTTCAATGTGTTTTCTGGCCTTGTGGGCTCTTGGTTCCCTTGAATTTGCAACTGCTCCGGCATTATCACAATAAACAGTGATTGTGCTGGGTAAATCCGAAACTACATCCAAGTCCACTAGGAAGTTCTTGAGCCAAACCGCTTCTTTCGCTGACTCGCAAGCAGCTACGTATTCGGTTTCCATGGTAGAATCGGCGATGCATTTCTGTTTAACGCTTCTCCATGTCATGGCTCCTCCCCCATGCAAAACACACTACCGGAGGTAGATTTTATGGAATCTAAGTCTGATTGGAAATCCGAGTCCGTGTAACCGATGGGGGTTAGACTATCTGATTGATAAACTAACATTCTATCCCGAGTTCTTTTCAGATACTTCAGAATGTTCTTAACTATCGTCCAATGCTCTTTTTCCGGATTACTTTGATATCTTGCCACCATGCCATCGGCAAAGCAGATATCCGGTCTCGTGCACAGCATTGCATACATAAGGCTTCCGACAGCCAAAGCATAAGGAATGCCTTTCATTTCATCTATCTCCTTTTGTGTCTTAGGGCACATTACCTTGGATAGATGGATTCCATATCTGAAAGGTACGAAGCCTTTCTTTGAATCCTGCATGCTGAATCGCTTCAAGACAGTGTCTATATATGAAGCTTGCGATAAGCGTATCATTCTTTTCTTGCGATCTCGAGTGATCTTGATCCCAAGGATGTGCCCGGCTTTCCCTAAGTCCTTCATATCAAACTGTTTTGAAAGCCATGACCTCACGTCTGACAACACCTTTACATTGTCCCCGATGAGCAAAATGTCGTCTACGTATAGTACTTAGAATACCAATGCAGTTTCGACACTCTTCTTATACACACAACTTTCGTACTCGTTTTGATCAAACCCATAAGACTTTATTACTTGATCAAAACATTGGTTCCAAGCTCTGGATGCTTGTTTGAGTCCATAAATGGACTTCTTGAGCTTACAAACTAGGTGTTCTTGGCCTTTTTCAATGAAGCCTTGGGGTTGTTGCATATAGATTTCCTCTTCAAGACTTCCGTTAAGGAAAGCCGTCTTGACATCCATTTGCCAGATTTCAAAGTCGAGATGCGCAGCAATCGACAAGATAATTCGGATGGACTTGAGCATTGCTACAAATGAAAAGGTTTCCTCATAGTCGATCCCTTCTTTCTGAGTATAACCTTTCGCCACAAGCCTTGCCTTGAAGGTTTACACCTTCCCGTCCGGTCCTCTTTTTCTCTTGTATACCCACTTGCAACCAATGGGTTTGACCCCATTAAGTGGTTCGACTAGCTCTCACACTCTGTTATGATCCATAGAACCTATTTCGGCTTCCATTGTTGTTTGCTAAGAAACCGCATCCTTGTCTTGGTTTGCCTCGTCGAGAGTCCATAGGTTTGATTCATCTTGATCGGAGACTAAGTCCTAGGACTCTCCTACCCCCATGAATCTCTCGGGTTGTCTTACAACCTGTAGGTCCCGAACGGGTTTTGTGAGGGCAGAAGTCTAGAGGGGAGGGGTGAATAGACTTCTGAAAACTTTTTGTGCAGATCAGGTGTGATGGCAGTTAGCCTGATCAGAGTGCGAGTGAATCAGTTTGGGCTGATAACCAACTTACTAATCGCCAGAAGGCAGATCAGTTCGGTAACTATCAGTTTAACTGATGTGTGCGGAAGCTTAAGTTTTACCCGTGAAAAACCAGTTTTTATAAATCAGATTCCAAAGTTAGTCTTTTAACCAGTTGACTGAAGTGTCAAGCTTGATCAGATCAGAAGCTTGGTGCTAGCTGATCTCAACTTAGAATATGTATGCGCTTTAAAGGTTGTGCAATTGTGTAGACAGTTAATCAAAGCGGTAAAGGCACACAGGATTTATAGTGGTTCGGACAAACCAGTCCTACATCCACTCTTCCCTATCACAAGGGGCACCAACTTAACCAACTGGACTTAGTTTTATGTGTTAGTCCAACACAGTACACCGACAGATATTTAAGGAGTTCTCACTCAACCGATCCCAGAAATCAGAACTAGAAACCCTAGTCTAAAATCTTGCTAAACAACTTAACCTAACTTTGGGTTTTGGATAAGATTGTTTTGGTTCCAACTATGAAATCTTTTCTAGTGTTTAAGGTAGTCTATCGGTAGATGAAAAGATTTCTATGCTAAGAACTTATGGGATGAACACTTAATAAAATAATCTTCTTGATCGTGTTCTTCGTATGCGAAAATCGATAATTGCTTGAGCTTCTTGATTGTTCGGTGTTTCCGTGTATTCACTCGATGTGTGATCCCATATTTATAGACCTTGAAATCAAAGAGCCGTTGGAGAGCAATTTGAATTTCGTGCTATATTTGGTAGGTTTGCGGATTGATGTGGCGTCTTCAGAATCGGCATGGCCGAATCGTGAACTTGTATTTTATAGCCGTTAGAGAGAGCAAAGATCAAATCCGTAATTGAGGGGCTCGATCATCATACGTGTTTAGTTCTTATTGGTTAACAGACGACTTTTCAAATATTGTTCTTCCAACTAAGGTTGACATTCTTCTTGTTCAGATCATAGACGTATGACTTAGGTGAAACATCAGTTTTCACTGGTGAAATGGCCTGATTGATCGGTCGAATCGATCGGTCTACTGATGGAGTCTTCGGTGCGGTTGACTTAGCTTCAACTAGCGGACTTACCGATGTAGGTCTTCCGTCCGATCTTCCGGAAGTCATCCGATCTTCAAGTATTCGAGTTTGAGCTTTATGACTTCACCGAGATATCCGACTAGATCAGATCGATCTGATCTTTTGTTCTTCTCTAGCATTCTGGCCTGTCGGATATCAGCTGTTCTTTGGATCTTCAGATCTGACTTATACATATTGAGGTTCCCCCTCAATATGTGACCTATCTATTACATCAGTTGTTCTATACAGTAATTATCAACTGGTATTCTATAAACGGTAATATAAACATCAGTCAGCTAACAGGTCTGACTGGTCCTATTACATGTGTTTTTTGGAACTTTTATCAAAACTATAAATTTCCCAACACAACCATCCCACTACGACGAGGTTCTGGTTGTGTAAGTGTGTCGTTTGGTATGTCATCTTGTACAGTTGGCACCGAGGTTAGCCCCCTTAGCTCATTTAAGGTAATCTCATTTCTGGGCTTTCTTTCGTTCATATAGTCTTCTTCCAAAAATATAAAGTGGGTGCTTATTACCACCTTTTGATCTTCGGGACCATAGAACATACACCCTTTTATTCACTCAAGGTATCCTATAAACAACCTTAATTCTGATCGAGGATCCAATTTTCCGGCTTCCTTGTCCAACACGTAGGCCGGACACCCCAAAATTCTCATGTGTCTCAAAACCGGCTTTGCTTGGGTCCACAATTCTTTGGGAGTTTTGGGAACCGATTTGGATGGCACCAAGTTCAGAATATAAGCCGCTGTTTCCAAGGCATGACCCCATAACGACTTGGGTAGATCCGCATAACTCATTATTGATCTAACCATTTCTAAAAGAGTTTCGTTTCTTCGCTCTGCAACCCCGTTTTGTTGAGGGGTTCCGGATGCGCGATTAGGCGGGATACAATCCTTCATCTGACAAGTAGTTCAAAAAATCATCGTTGAGGTACTCGCCTCCACGATCAAATCATAGAGACTTGATACGTTTTTCCCTATGATTCTCTGCTTGAGCCTTAAATTCTTTGAATTTGTCAAAGGTCTCAAATTTATGCTTCATAAGGAAAATATAGTCGTACCTTAAGTAATCATCAATAAAGGTGACAAAATACTCATAACCTCCTCTTGCTTTGATTGACATTGGACCACATACGTCTGTGTGAACGATTTCTAACACTTCTTTGGCTCTATTCCCCTTGGCTCCGAATGCCCTCTTGGTCATTTTACCTTCCAAACATGATTCGCAAGTTGGGATTGGTTCAACCCGGAGAGACTCCAATGAACCATCTTCTACCAACCTTTGAATCCTTTTTGGATTAATATGTCCCAATCTGAGATGCCATAGAAGTGTCTTGTTTACGTTTGATGAACGTTTTCTTTTATCGGAAATAGTTGATGTGTTATAGGATGCATTTCGTGAGTGGTGTGCACAGTTAATTGTATAGAGATTATTCGACAACGTTCCATGACAGATAAATTTATCATAAAGAGAAATGGTAACAATTTTATCAAAAGTAACCGAAGATCCATCAAGGTAAAGTTTAGAAACCGAAATTAAATTCTTTCTAAAACTAGGAACGTAAAGAACATCTCTTAAAATTAAAACTCTATCTTCAAAAGACAGGTGCACTTCTCCCACTGCTTCAGCTGCCACTCTTGTAGCATCTCCCAGTGTGATGAGGATCTCACTCCCACTAAGTTGTCGGGTCCACTAGAACCCCTGTTAAGTGAAACATACATGATCAGTGGATCCCGTATCCACCACCCATAAATGTGAGGCATACGCAGCTAAACAAGTTTCAACAACTAGTGCGTGAGAATTACCTTTCTTTCCATTCCTTTTGGGTTTGGAACAGGCTGACCTCCAATGTCCTTTTTCACTGCAGTTAAAACATTTTCCTTTTTGTACCTTCTTGACACCCATCCAGCTAGCTGTCTTTCTCTCACTTTTCTTGGTAATGAGTTTGATTTGGATCCGACCACTTTCCTTTTCTTGAATCTTGCCTACCACTGGCCTAGATTTTGAGAAAAGACTTTTGGTCACCAATGCTTCGTCTTTCTTTCCCAAATGCTTCTCTATTTTCTCCAAGTTTTCTTGCAGAGTATCCATAGTAAACATGTGATCACTCATCACAAAACTACAGTAAAACTCATCGAAGCACCTTGGAAGAGTTAGGAAAAGAAATTCGATTTGAGCCTCATCACAATACTTAGTACCGAGATAAGCAAGTTTGTCAAAATGGCGCTTTACTCTGTGAACATGCTCCCTTACAGGTGTTCCCTCCGCCATTTTTAGCCTAGCCACGTCGTCGTTTTTAAACTGATTGATCATGCGGTCTTTTGTTAAAAACATTTCTTCAAGACTTTGTATAATTTCCGCAGCAGACTCAACACCTTCATGAATGTATCTCAAATCATCAGACAGTGAAGTCAAGATTATATGTTTCATAGGTTTGTTAGCCTGCTCCCAAATATTATATAAGTGTCTTTCCACATATGTTGATCCTTCAGTAGGCATACGGGGCGTGGGTCATCAAGAACCCAATAATGTTGTAGTTGCGCAGTGAGGACAAATTTCATATTTCGTTTCCAAATAACATAGTTATCACCAGAAAGTTGGTGTTCTTTGAGAGTATAAAGCAATGAAAAGGTTGCGACATGCTGAACTGAAATAAATAACAATTTGTATAAGCACAAACATATCACAAGGTTCGATCACATGTATCATATTAAAATCTCAAAAACATATGAACATGCATCAGCCAACATCTCAAAACAGTTTAAATAAGCCACGTGGGGTGGGTCATTATTTAAACACATTCAAGCAAGTTACAAACAAGAAAACAGTTACAAACCTTTAATATCCAGATTAATAGTTGACTCTCACTTGACCAATATAAAATTGACAGGGATTTCGGGGAAGTATATGCATATCAATTTTATACCAAAGTAATAACCATGATTAAATACAAAATTATTATTTGTTTTGAACGATCCTCTTGGGGAGGGTCATCATCGCCACTAATAATAACCCACAATCATCTTTTCGGAATTTATTCATGTGAAATCTATCTTTTGGTCGTCCCGTGGAGGGAATTTCTCCAAAAGAATCCACAAATAAATAAATCATGGAGGTCAAAATTAATTCAATTTTATTATCCGGAATAAAATTGTCAATTAATTATTTAAACATACTTAGTAATTTTCGAAGGTAAGATTTTTCAAAACATTTTCTCATGCATCGCATATTTAAACACAATTTAAATAAGCATAAAATAATGCAAAATATCAAAACAAAAATTAAACACATTGGCCACATATATCCAATTGTCACGATTAATTTTGTCATGTCTTGATCTTGAGAAATCGTCTTCATAGCCTTCATCGTTCGTCTCAAAAAGCTCCCACTCGTCCGCAACAATTTCTTTGTAATGTCCTCCGTGTAGGTCCGAAACGACATCCAGCATTGGGTAACTCACGGCCCGGAACACCTATCCGCTTGTGCCCGTGTGCACGCCACGCGTCTGTGTCGGCATCCCCACCCATCGCTTCGGCGGCACTTTTCGCAAGGGATCGGATCCACAGCTACGCTTATCGCGCGCCCGCCCGCCGTGGCGGCTTCGGAGTTAGCACACCAGCCCCGCTTGCCCTGCCATCCTCGCCCGTCCCGCTCGCTCGCTCGGCCAAGCCCGAGCTTGTGCCGCGTGTCCCGTCTTGCATTCACCGCGTGCGCGTGCTCGTCTCGTCTCTACGCGCCGTGCATGCCTCGCCCACTGATCGCCGGTGCTCGGCCATGCCCGGGCTTGCACCCGCGTGCGCCGAGCGCCTCTCGGCTAGCCCCGTACGCATCCGCCTTTCACTTCATGCCTTGGCTTGCGTACGTCCGGGCACTTGGTCGTCCGTCGTTAATTCTTCATCTTCATTCTCGATCCGATTATAATTTACTTACAAAAAATAAATAAACCTAAATCTAGACTAGTCTATTACATTGATCAAATCAAACAAATCCTAATCTACTCGTGGATTTTCTCACGAGGCAAAACGAATTCGAACGAATCGAATTAAAGACTATAATTTATATGCATGCATAAATATAAATATTCATCAAATACCATGACAATTGGATACCTACAAAAAAGATCTAACAATTCTACTATCCAATTTCAAATTTAATGAAAACAAATTAAATTACAATTTAAAACTCAAAGCCCGAAACCGAGGCTCTGATACCAGTTGTTGGGAAATTAATTGCCCGGATCTATTCGGGATTTATATTTAAATACAAATTTAATTCTAACAATTATTACTAGCATGAATTAATCCTATATTAATTCAAATAATAATTCAACAACAAATCATGCATATAAACAGTTCACATAAATCCTATGCATGCGGAATTGCTACGGGTTTACGTGAACTAACCTCTCGGAGTGACAACCGTTGAGAAGATGGATCCTGTTCACATGAACACACCAAAAAACCTTCTCAAGTATTTCCTTGTCCTCGTTCAACAATCCGTGGTAGGAACTCGCGAACAATTTAACAAAAGGGAAAAATAAAATTATGGTGCACCACCTTTGTGGATTCTAATTTTTCCACCACATGGAATTTCACTTGGGGATGAAAAATTCACCCCCTATTTATAATACTAGGTTATGGTCGATTTTTGCCCTAGGAATAAGATGGGAAAATCTTTTTCTTGATCTCCAAGAAATCTTGAATATATCCAATATATTCTTTTCTCCATAATTAAAATATTCCATAAAAATCTCACCTCCTTATATTAAGGGGTTTTCGAAAATTTCCCATTAAATAGGGAAGAAATATGATCTTTGACTTTTCTTGAATTTATGGGATAATCTTGTATTTCAAGAATACATATTCCATAAAATCTTTCCAAGAAAATCAAGAAAATATTTTTTCTTTCTTCCTTTAATATTTTTGAAAATTTTAGGAAAATATAAGCAACAATAATTTATTTTATTTTAAACATCTTTTTCAGTTATTGAACTTTATCTTTGGGCTACTTGAGGGGCTTTAGGAGAATTAAGATTGAACCTTCCAATGGATCTTGAATTTCTAATATTGAGCCACAATATTATTCAAGCCCATAAATATTAATTAATCCCATTACATAATTAATATTGCACTATCCATCTTAACACATATTATTGTTAATATGGTTCCCGATTATTATTTCTCGTGTTTAAGATTATCTAGCCCATTAATTAATTCAAGCCACTGAAATAGCTTTCCATTAATTAATATCTTTTGTCCTTGGTCAAGGAACGGTTCAACATTATTATCCATACCGGAAACTAATTCCACTTGCAAGATTTGGTATGATAAATCTTATGAACCTCCCAAGGGGGCAGATCGAACAAGCATACTTGCACACGATTCTTCGTATTAAATCTTAGCAATCGTATGTGACCAATAATATTGCCCAAGATATAAGGTATTGAATCTCATTGATTCTCTACCCGTCATAAGTTAAAGCAATAATTATTAACCACACACGATCCTATTTAAGGGACGAAGATTAAGAAATAATGAACCACTGAGGTCTAATTCTTCCTAATTCAGTGCTGAAGAATTTATCCTCATGTAGGTCCTATTCAGTGCATCAGTCATGCACTAGTATAATCTCTTGGTCAAGACAAGCCAATCTGAGCCTTACACTTCAACCTTTCACGATGGATTGTTCATTTCCATCTAGGTCGTGAACAACGTACTTTTAGTTACAAGGGACTGTTAATTTAATCTTCTGTGATATGATATCACTAAATTAACTACAATGTAACACATACTATTTATTGAACAATTATGCAGTAAATATATGTAACATTCAATGATATTTAAAGCATCAGTGATAAATAATTTATTTCAGTAAATAAGACAGAAATTCAGTTTGGTTATACAAAGTAAAAGCTTACTTTCCAGTCATAACCCCAACAATTATGATGCATATTCTATAGTTAAGATGAATATTGATTTATTGTTATTTTATAACTATGACCTGGGTTAAGTGTAAAGTATGGGGTGATCGGAAGACGGTAGAATATTATCACGGGTCGTCCAATTTGGCGCTTCCTGGCGGGACTTCTCTAGTGCCCTCCTAGCTTTCTCTAGTCTCCGCTCTATTTAAAGATCGTTTTGGTGTCCTCACTAGTGCTTGAGGAGACGAAAACTCTCCCCCGCAGTACAAGAATACGTAAACTTTTGACCTTGAGGAGGATTCGGGCTTATCGAGTTTTAGATTAGGAAACTTGTGCTTGAGTGTTTTCATTGTCATTGTGTGTATGCAATATGGCGAGAATTAAAATTTGCGTCAAAATCTTTATAACTTTTATAAAACTAATTAAGGAATAAAAGTATGCCATTAATATTTTAGATAATTAACATTTTGATTGGAATTAATTTTACCAATAAAATTTTCAAATTTTAGGTGAGTTATGTGTGACACGATCTTTAATTTTTTTGAGAGTCAGACACATCATTTATGTCATCACTTTCTCAATCTAGCTTCATGTGTTAATACCTCTATTTCAATTAAAAGAATTGATTGGAAGGTGTTATCTTAATTAATTATTATTACCATACACCATTAATTCCGGACAAACTTGAACATTTATTTGAATCTCATAAAAATGAAAAATATTACTAGCCTAGTTTTGTTGTTGGTGTCTTTTTAAAGTTTAAATTGTGTCCTATATAACTATACTTCCTAATTTCTTCTCAATTTACCTCTAAAAGATATTTTAATAAAATATAATTTTTATACTTCATTTCACACTCTCAGTTTTTCAATTAGTTTGGATATATTTTGTATAATAGGAATTATTCTTTCTTTTGATTGATTGATGTAAGAATATCTAAAATTATAATTATTGTGAACTTGAAGTAGTAAATAAAATAAAAAGAAAAATAAGGAGATAACGGTTTTCATATTTGACCTAATAATAAGAAAAAAAGATCGATTTATTAGAATATTAAAATTTTAACATGACATTTTTGAGATTATTATATCACATTATTATTCATATATTTCACTTAAAATTGAAATAAAATGATATATTTATAACAAATATATTTTTTTAAAGGTAATCAATTACAATAGACCCTAAGATAATAAATTATAATAATTCCTTCTACTATGTGCGATTTCACGTTAAGTGTGTGCGATCACCTTCGCGGAACTTTTGCTTTTATTTCTGGCAAACATGGAGGCGGAGGGGTTAGCCACTTCCCTCTCCATCATCTTGACTCATCCGGCTACCAATCCAGCAACGTTGGAGGAACCTTTACACACTACTTCCTGCGCGCAACCTGATTTGGAAAACCCTAGGTCGACGGCACTCGATCTGGAACACTCCGCGTTGTTTTTTGTAGATCGTGACTCAATGAAGAAAAGCACCACTGCATTGAATACACGTTTTATTACAAGTTCCTTTTTAACTGTTTGGCACAACGTAAAATTAAAAATTACTAACAAAACTAAAATATAATTCAATAATGTATGCAAGTCGATTACATTATATAATAATAAATGATTAAATTTTAAATTAATAAGTTCACCACGTAATATGAGGATGCATATTCTATAGTTAAGATGAATAATGATTTATTGCTAATTTGTAACAGTGACCTGGGTTGACCGTAAAGTATGGGTGATCGGAAGACGGTAGGTATCATCATGAGTCGTCCAATTTGCCGCTTTTTGGCGGGACTTCTCTAGTGTCCTCCTAGCTTTCTCTAGTCTCCGATCTATTTTATGAGCATTTTTTTGTCCTCCAAGTGCTTGAGGAGATGAAAACTCTCCCCCGCAGTACAAGCATACGTAAACTTTTGACCTTGAGGAGGATTTGGGCTTCTCGAGTTTTAGATCTGGAAACTCGAGCTTGGGTATTTTTCATTGCCATTGTGTGTATGCAATATGGCGAGAATTAAAATTGCGTCAAAATCTTTATAAATTTTATAAAACTAATTAAGAGATAAAAGTATGCCATTAATATTTTAGATAATTAACATTTTGATTGAAATTAATTTTACCAATAAAATTTTAAAATTTTAGGTGAGTCATGTGTGGCACGATCTTTAATTTTCTTGAGAGTCAGACACATCATTTATGCCATCACTTTCTCTCTCTGGCTTCATTGTTAATGCCTACATTTCAATTAAAAGATTTGATTGGAAGATGTTATCTTAATTACTTATTATTACTATACACCATTAATTCCATACAAACTTGAACATTTAATTGAATCTCATAAAAATGGAAAATATTACTAGCCTGGTCTTGTTGTAGGTGTCTTTTTAAAGTTTAAATTGTGTTATTTTTAACTATACTTCCTAATTTCTTCTCAATTTACCTCTAAAAGATCTTTTAATAAAATATATTTTTTATTCTTCATTTCACACTCTCAGTTTTTCAATTATATATTTTGTATAACAGGAATTATTCTTTCTTTTGATTGGTTGATGATAAGAATGTCTAAAATTATAATTATTGCGAACTTGAAGTAGTAAATAAAAGAACAAGAAAAAATAAGGAGATAACGGTTTCCACATTTTACCTAATAATAAGAAAAAAAATCGGTTTATTGGAATATTAAAATTTTAACATGACATTTTTGAGATTATTATATCATATTATTATTCATATATTTCACTTAAAGTTGAAATAAAATGATATATTTATAACAAATGTGGTTTTTTTAAAGGTATTCAATTACAATAGATCCCTAGATAATAAATTATAATAATTCCTTCTACCACCAGGCATGAATTTTAGAGAGGCGAAAAGCAGCAATGTTTTTCCGCTACAATGTGCGATTTAACTGAAAGCTTTCGTTTCCGGCATCGAGGCAGAGGGGTTAGCCACTTCCCTCTCCATCATCTTGACTCATTTGGCTACCATTCCAGCAACATTGGAGGAACTTTTACACGCTGCTTCCTGCGCGCAACTCGATTAGGTAAACCTTTGGTCGACGACTCTTGATCTGGAAAATTTTGCGTTGTTGTCTGCGTATCGTGACCTAACGTAGAAAAGCACCGCTGCTTTGAATACATGTTTTATGATAACTTTCTTTTTAACTGCTTGGTACAACGTAAAATTAAAAATTATTAACAAAACTAAAATATAATTCAAGAATGTATGCAAGTCGATTACATTTATTGTAGGTCCCGAACAGGCTTCAGTGAGGGTGGAAGTCTAGAGAAGAGGGGTGAATAGACTTCCAAAACTTTTTGTGGATCAGGTATGATATGCAAGTATGCCTGATCAGAGTGCGGTGTGAATCAGTATGGACTGATATCCGACTTACTGATCTGTATGAACCAGATCAGTTTGGGGTCTATCAGTTTAACTGATGGTGCGGAAGATTAGTTAACCCGTGTGAAAACCAGTTTTACTCAATCAGATTCCGGTGCTATCTGTTTTAAGATCAGATGACTAAAGTGTCGAGCTGATCAATTCAGTAGCTTGATGCTAATCTGAACCAGATGGGAATATGCATGCAGATAACAAGTAGTGTGCAGTTGAGTGTAAAGCAAGATAAATGCACACATATTTATAGTGGTTCGGACAACTTGTCCTACGTCCACTCTTCCCTATTAGCAGGGTTACCAACTTAACCAACTGGACTTAGTTTAATGTGTTAGTCCAACACAGTACAACCAATAGATGTTTCACGAGTTCTCACTCAACCAATCCCAGAAATCAGATCTAGAAACCCTAGACTGAAATCTTGCTATAACAAACTTAACCTAACTTTTGTTTGGGTATAAGATTTGTATTGTTCCAACTGGAATACTATCCTATCTTCTAAATAGCCTAAAGCTAGAGGATAAGTATTCTATGCTAAGAACAATGGGATGAACACTTAGAAAATAAGCTTCGATTTAGTGTTCTTCGAGCGGAAATTTGCTTGTGCTTGAGCTTGATGATAATTTACGTAACCTTACTATGAAGGTTTGATCCCATATATATAGGCACGAAATCAAACTAGTTATTGGAGAGCAATTCGAATTTTGGTCTATTTTAGGTAGGTCTGCAGGCTGATTTGACATGCTTCAGGGGCGGCATGGACGAAAGCATGCAAGCTTGTCCTTTCTAGTCGTTTGACTCTGAAACAATTTTCTGCAGACTGTCAGTACTCCGTACATGCATTGTCGAATTCTTATTGGCTATCAGTTCGAACACTTATCTATCTACCTGATTTAGGTCTTCTGCTCGTAAGTTTCCTTAGAACAACTTACTGACCTTTTCTTGTTGTCATCTGATGTAGGTCTTGGACGGTCTTCTGTCTTGTCTGCTTCTTATTTCATCAGATCTTCAGCATGTCTGATCTTCAAGACTTAACCTATACATATTGAGTTTCCCCTCAACATGTGACCTATTTGTTACATCAGCTGACTATACATTTTAGCTGGTCATCTTATCTGCTATCTAGATCATCAGTCAGCTAACAGGTCTGACTGATCCTATTACATTATCTGTTTTGGAGCTTCCATCGAAACTACAAATTTCCCAACAATTTCCCCCTTTTTGATGGAACCAAAACAGTTAATCAGAAAAACAGATAACCAAATGTAAATAATCAGATAGCAACACACAATTCAGAAGATAATGAGAGGTTGTCTTAGGATCAGAAAAAGATAGGATATTTTATTATCAAGGATATGCGTTTACAGAATACAGCAAAATACCTATCATCTGATTCTAAGAGTCTTCTGATCTGGTCAAGTTCTGTAATGAAACTTCTGGAGCTCTGGAGGAATACCAAATACCTTATACATTCTTTCCATCAGAGCAGTAATCGATCTTTCTCAATGATTCCACCCATCTTGGCAAACTCATAGTACATCTGCTTAAAGCGCACTTGATCAAGAGTTTTGTCTGATCTAAGAGGTGGAAGGATGGTCTCGAATGGGGGTGCTTCAGGAATCACTCACTTATCCTCACCTTCAGACATGACCAAGTCGTAGAAATGTGGATGTTTCATCTCAAGCCAGCTTCTAAATTCTTTATTGAATTCACCCTGATCAGCTGTAGTTGGAATCTTCTCCAGAACGTATACATCTATGAGCCAATCTCCTCTAATCTTGTCCCATTCTGGCCATCATTTCCTTTTTGAGACCAGAATATCCTTCACTGGGGCAGGTAGGGCTTTCTCTTCCCAAGCAACATCCTTTGTTGAACCAGCCTTCTTCCTCTTTCTTCTAACATATCTGGTCGCAAGGCCTTTTCTCTCAGCAAGCTTCTTCTTCCTCTACGCTGCCTCAATAACTGCTCGTTTGGCTTTCTGCTCTTCTTCATGCGCAGCAGTTAATTGCACCCTCGATCTGGTTTGTTTTGGAGGTTGGGAAGTTTCCACAGCTTGCTTCCCTCTCCTTCTAGCTTTCAGTTGGGTCTCCTCCTCTTCAGATAGTTTCTTTATCAGCTCAAGACTTTTGACTTGATCTTCTGCTTCAAGTCTCTTATGAACTGAAGAAGAGAAGTCTTCTATCTTATCTACCCTTTGAACCACTTCAGAATACACTGATTTTTGTTCATAAAGCTCTTTCTCCTGGGTTGCAATGGATTCTCCATGTTGTTCAACTATTTGAAGAAGTTCCACCATTTTGGTGTCAGGAATGTTCACAGTTGGTGTGGCAGATTCTGGCATGGCAGATGGTGCAGGCGGAGTAGGTACTGATGAGGTTTCGGCTGTTGGCATGATGGTTATCATCTGCATCTGTTTTTCCTTCTCTGGTCCTTCCCCCTTTTTGGTTTCATCAAAAAGGTGTGACAGCCTGTCGGTCAGAGCCACAAACTGACTCGATATCTCCTTCTTAAGATTTGCAACATCTTGAGGCGTGGCAAAAGAGGGTTCAAGACTCAGGAGCCTATTCAGACCGGATTCAATGGCCGTCCTAGACTTGTTAACTAACCCTTCAAAACGTTTCCAACCCAGATCCAGGCATGTTTCAGTCCTTTCTAAGGATCCCCAGACACTTTCCAACAGAATTTGTGTCTCGCTTAGCAAAGTAGTCTAGAGCATTAGCTTCTCCGCAAGAGGATTGACCTGCTTCATCACAGATCCGAGGATTTGATCATGCATTTGTGTGATCTTGTGGACGACCAGCTTCCTCTCCTTCTCTAGCAGTCCGCTCTGCTCTTCCTCAAACCTTTTCATCAGAGCTGTTGTAAGAGTTGTGAATTGAGCATCAATGGAAGCTTTTACCCCGTCCTGAATCTTAGAAGTGATGTGATCTAGGGTATCAGCGCTCAAAACAGCAGTCTGCTCAGATGTTTACGCCTCGCCAAGCTGGGTCTCATCTGAAGCACCCACTCTTGGTTCATCGACAGCTTGCTCAACGTGCTGGTCTTCCTGGTCCTCAGTCTCTTCCTCCTGGTCCAGCAAATCTTCTTCCCTGGGAATCCCAAAATGATCAAGTATTAGCCATCTGATGTCGTCATCAGAGGCCAAATCGACAGCACTATCTGTTAGTGTTAGTGTCCTAGAGACAATCCATTGTAAGGACATAATACTTGATGATATTCAGTTTGAATTAATGTTATAGTTAAATTAATATTAATGTATGGCAATACGCTTGTTTGAATATTATGTTTGATTGTTTGCATTTATTCATACAAGTGTTCCCATGAGTCATTGCTATCGTTGAGGTTGTGAGAACTCAGATGACTTAGCATGATTCTCAAATAGCCCCGATCAAGGATCGTCAAGAATGGGATATTGATGATGCAATGGAGATTGGTGTGCGATCTGCATCATACTCTTAGAGAGTGTAGTAAGATCTCACTTACTACGAGATACTAGGTATCTCATGATGGATGCACAAATACCTTAGAGGGTATTGGTATATCCATCCGAGAAACCGTTTGATGTATTTCCACTATATGTGTCTACGGGTGTCTCGGTTAGTGGGAGCGATGCGATACTCCTTTGACTTGAGGTCAATACGCACGACATGTGTGGGATGATGAACTTTGACCATGACCGACGCTTGCACCCTTCCATGGGTAGATGTGGCTAGGATTGAGTTCATCACGAAGTGCATGTGCGTGGTAGTTGAGCCAAGAATAGGATTCATTACTCAATGTGGATTTATAGAGAATACTCATCTTCTCATCATAATTGGATAAAAGTCATCGGCCGATGCACCTCAACTTAGACTTTGTGGCTAAGTGTGACATAAGTGATCAATTAGTGATTAGAGATAAATTGATTAAGTTATTTGAATAGACACTTCATCATGTTCAAGACTTAATCGAGTATTCGCGAATGAAAGGAGGAAATTGTAATAGCCCATGTTTCAGTTACAGGCAGTTGCACATTTCCTCGCAACGTACCTCATATATTGAGAATGTCTGATTTATTGTCTAGGGTTCAATTAAGACCGTTAGTTTGACTAATCGCTCGATATATGAGGGCCTATGGGTCACACAACAAGTAACGATTGTTTACTAGTTATAGATGGTTGATTAAATGTTAAATTAGATTTAATATTTAATTTATGGAGAAGTAATTAATAATAGATTAATTTAGAATTAATTATTATTAATATTTAATTAAATAAGAATTTACAATAATAATATTTGGAATATTATTGTAGGATTTAATTTATATGGAAACAAATTGTAGAGATTTGTCATATATGGAATTTAAATCCGTAGAGATTTATATGTGGAAAATAAATCTGAGAGATTTATTTAAATAAAGATTAGAGATTTTATTTCCTAATTAGGTTAGCTTGAGACTTAAGCTAATCCTCTCCTATATATATGAGCTCTTGGGAATTCATAATACGTGAGTTCATATTTCTCCATAAAATCTCTAAGTTAGAATTTTCCTAGCAAATTCATCTCGGAGATTCAACACTGGCAGATCTGTGCGAGTTAGTAAACGACTGTTACGTGGATACCATAGTAGAGGAATCCGTGTACGAATTACTATAAGAATTATGTTTACGTTTACTCGTATTTAATTATGCAATTAACTGTTCGTTGTTGGTGAATTGTTTATTTCCGCAGTGCATGTATTACGTGTTTACATGCCTCTAAATTCCAACAGTAGTATCAGAACTCCAGGCTCTTGATTTAATTGTGTAATTGAATTGATTTGATTTATTAAAAGAATTTTTTTTTAATAAATTTGTGCTGCTGATTTTAGAAACCAACCGCACCATGTGTGTTTGTTTGACTTAGGGGTGTTATGTTACTTGGTTAATTAAAACCCCACACACACACACGTTCCCCCTTTGTCACACTGGTTTGTCTTCTTCCCGTGAGTTAGGGTTTTTCTGGGAATAATCCCATCCACCTACAATTTGTCTCGCTCGTCTGTTTTTCCCCATCGCCGCATGCATCGATTAAATCGTGAATGAGTTAGCGGCCGGCCGCGTGACTTCGTCTTTGGCCTCGCGATGTCATGTCTACCCAATTTCAAGCAAATTGGATCCGCGACGGCATGGGCCGAATCGCTCCCCCTCTCGCACGGTGAGTCTCAATGTACATGACATCGCTCTCGTTTCATTTGACGAATCAATTGGGCGAAGCCCCTACTCTGAACGAACCTCGCAACGGTGCGCCACTGCGAGGCCATGGCGCTACATATTCCGAACCATTTTGCTTGTGGGTTTATTCGACTCGCCTCGATTCGCTACTCTGATGTCGTTTCCGCAGTCTCGTGTTCGATCTGCAAATCACGTCTCCAATTTGATTTGAAAGGATGAGTGTTGGTTCCGTGAATGTTTTGTGTGCAGCGACGAGTTGCCCGCACGCGCCCAGCGGCGGCAGTGACTCACCTGCTTGCATCGATGCTTGTCCTTGCTTGTTGCCTATTTCGGTTCTATGCAGCTTGAATTTTGTGATTTGGTTTTCCCTTTCTGGATTACTTGGACTGATTTGGATTGCATTGTGAAACCAATTTCTGAAACTAATTGTTCGTATGATTAATTGGATTAATTCTGATGAACTAAGGTTGGATTTTGATTTCGGTTGTCCCGATGATGAGACGGTTTCTGGGCTGTGATGAGGGAGGGGCTGTTTTGTAAATTGGATTTCGAGCAAGCCACTCTGTGCAAGTTTTAGAAATTGCACTTGAGCCCGTGGCAAATAATGATTAAAATCTAATCCTTAAATTTTATGAGATTAATATTTTAAGGATTAGTAATAAGAGTTGGACTTTTATTAATAATTAATTAGATTGATTATTGAAGTTTAATAATTTTGAAATTAAATTTAAAATTGGATTTTAAAATTTGTTTTTAAAAGAATTATTAAATCTCACTAAAACATATCAGTTGAACTAATGACGGACTTAATTAATTGGGTTAATTAAAGGTCAAAATATTAATAATGAATTTAATTATTAAAACTTGATTTTAAAATTGGATTTTAAAATTATGGTTTAAATGATTAAACAGGTTATTAATTCCCACTTGGTTAACATATTTTATATTCTGTTAACGTCTTTTACGTCCGCATTATAATTGTTTGGGTAGGCGGCACCCAATACTTGTCGGACCGTATTATTGTTTGGGTAGACGGCGCCCATGTAAGTGTTAGTCCGTATATAAATCATGTTTGGGTAGGCGGCGCCCAATAATTGCTCAAATGTGATATAGATTAACATGTTGGATCTCGATTAAGCCATTAATACCCCACTTTTAAAACGTTCCTCACTAAAATATGGTTTTCTCATTAATTTGATAAGATGTCTTCTATCAAAATTAAAAGTAAATCAGAGATTTCGTTTCAATGAGTACTTAAAGACCCTCATCTTTTGCTCAGATCTACATCTAACGGGACTTTTATAGGTGCATGAAACGTCGTCGCTTGATGGTTGTAAACAAACTTAACTTTGTTTCGCTAGCCCTCGCGGGGAACAAAGGGTAAGTGACATCAGTCGAACTAGGTTCGACAAACTAGGAATTGCAGTTTTGCAATTGATTTGGAGACCTACCAGTTATGCTATTGTAATGATCAACCCTCGCTGGGATTATGATAGTAGGAATGTGGATCCTAGTCCATTATAGTTTATATTAGATATAAATTCGTATTCTTCCGATGAGGTCATTGAATATGTGAAAATAATGGAGACAAAATAAACACAAAAGAAAGGCCATGTTTATTTTGATTGTTGAATATTGATCATAGGAATTATGTGTTTTAATTCCCATTTTATTTTATTTCTCTTGGTTAGTTGAAATGTATAACTGCTATTGAGATGTGTTTTGGAAACAAACTAAATTATCTAGGCCAAATTTTCTGGACTGGCACCGAAACATGTGTTTGGTGCTAAGATAAGAAAAGATTGAGTACGTGTTATACACGTATATCCCGGTTACCCTTAAAGCTGGTACTCTGAGACAGCCACGTTTGACGTAGTAGCTCAGAAGAAGCATCAAGAGAATGCTTCCCAGGTTCAGTGTGTGAAGTTGTTCGGCATGACTCCCAATATACATAGACAACGTGAGAAAATGGATCTCTTCTACATGCTCCAACATCTGAAGGATCTCTTTGATTCTGAATCTCATTATGAGATTTATGAAGTGATGAGAGATCTGTTCAGATGCCGGTTAGCTAAGGAAGGGAAAATTTAATCTCATGTGCTTAATATGATAGGCCTAATTGATAAACTTGGTAATTTAGGCTTTGAGCTAAAAGACCAACGTTTTCATCTATGTTGTCCTCCAGTTGCTCCCGGATTCATATTTTAGCTTCATTGTGAACTATAATATGAATAAGACGGATGCGACCGTGCCTGAACTTCACAACATGCTCAAGACTTTTGAGTTCACTATCACTAAGATGGTGTTCAAAAGAAGGAGCGGGTAAACAAGAATGTGTACCTCTACTGTAAGTAGAAGAGGGCACCGGAAGGACTGTAAGGTTTTGGTTGCTGAAAAGAAGGCACTAGGTGCTTCTAGCACTAGAACATGTATGTTTGTTATTAAGATAAACATGTCCACTAATAGCGCTAATTGTTTGGTATTGGATACCGGATTTGGCTCTCACATTTGCACTAATGTGAAAGGGCTCATATGTCATAGGACGGCTGGTGAAGTCGTCTTACACGTGGAAATGAAGCAAGAGTTGCTGACTGAACGTGTGGGGACTTATGTTAGACTTACCCCTTGGTTTTAGATTAGAATTTAATGATTGTCATCTAGTTCTTTCTATTACTCGCAACATGTATTTGTTGCATTATGGATATGATGTTCTTAATAATAAAACACTTAAACTTAATAATCATGAAAATCCGACTTACTTATGGCATTGTTGAACTTGATCATGTAAACGAGAAAAGAATTGCAAGATTAAGAAAGGTAGACTACTTAACCTCATTCGACTATGAGTCTTATGGTAATTGTGAAGGCAAGATGATCAACAGACCCTTTTCTGGGAAAGGGGTGCATACCAAAGAAGTTCTAGAGTTGATCTACAATGATGTTTGTGGACCATTGTCCACTCTAGCTAGTGGTCACTTCGGATACTTCATCACTTTTACTGATGATTTCTCAAGGTATACGGATACGTGTATCTTATGAAACACAAATTTGAATCTTTTGAGAAATTCAAAGAGTTTAAAATCAAGTAGAACTGACTTGGTAAGAGTATCAAGACTCTTCGATCGGGTTGAGGAGGTGAATACCTTAGCCATGAATTCACTGATTACTTGAAGTTACATGGAATCCAGTCACAATGGACTACTCCCGGAACACCTCAGATGAACGGTGTGTCCGAGAGAAGAAACCAAACCCTGTTAGACATGATGAGGTTCATGATTAGCTTTTCCTGTCTTCCAACATTCTTATGGGATACGCGTTACAAATATAGAGTCAAGCACTTGTCTAAACAAAGCAGACGAGCACGACTCACAAAACACGAAGACGGTCACTTGCTCAACAAAGACCACCTGGATGACGAGTAGAAGACTTCAGGCAGAGGAAAGGACATGTGGCGACCATACAGGGTATCATGGACACATGGCATAACCTCGTGTAATCTTGCATGTCAAGAAATAGTCAGCTCATGCTAGGCAAGGCAGCACATGATTGCCAAACTAGTATAAATAGACCCTCAGAGGTAAAATAAAGGGATCACAAATTGTCCCCCTGTCTACTGTGTTACTTGCTTTCCCTCTCATATTTACACGTGTGTTCGTCACATAAACTTGTGCTCGTCACATCATATCTTGTTTATTACGTTGTCAAATACACAATGCCACATCATAATTTCCACATAACACGACTAACAACACATATGTTCATGTATTTTGTATTTATGTATGGATGCATATGTGCATGTCGAAGAAGACAAAAATATGTATATTTGTGCATGTATTCCGTGCATATGTGCATGTGCGGATGCATATGTTGTTGGGATATTTTAGTTTTGATTATTTATGCCAAAATATTACGTAATTGTCAACTTGTATCATTTAAGTTCATTTTTACAGGTAACAAGTTGAGGGGGAAGTGAAAAGGTTGAGGGGGAACACGTCTGAAATCTCCTGAGAAAATAGGTCTTAAGACAAATAGCCTGAATGGAAAATAGGCCTGAGGAAAAGTGGCCTGAATGGAAGAAGGCTGAGTCCAAGATCACTGAATATCAGATGGCCTTTGAATCTTTGAATTCTTTGAAATCTGAAAGGCCGAAATCTTGAGTCTTTGGAATCTCTTTGAAATCCTGAAGTCTTTGAAATCGATTCTTTGGAATCACGAATCTTTGAATCTTTGGAATCCCAGTACTAGAATCCTGAGTGCTTGAATCCTGAATGCTAATTTCAGAAAGCCTGGAAGATGACGTGGACCAATCAGAGGTGGTCAACAAGACTGACAAAATGCTGCAGAAATTACAGAATAGTATGGATTTGAATTTGACTTTCTCCAACGGTAACATTCAAATCCACACTATAAATACAAGTTCTTCCATCATATCAAGTGTGGAAAAATGTTATCAAGCTAAAAGCCATATCCACAAGTATTCCCACTATAGAAAACAAATTTGTATATATCCAAAATACATCCAAGAGTGTTCTAAACCCAATCTAAGCAACACATGATATATCCTAAGCTTAGAGAGATTTTCCAAACCTTAGCATAAAGGCGAAACAATTGTAAGGGAAAATCTCAACCTAGTTGGAGACAACACCAAACCGAAACCCCATTCTTGAGAGAGAAATAGTGGTTAAGTGAGGTAGTTGAGAGGTGAACCCGTGAGGGTGATAAGTCCAGTTTAGAGGCGAACCCGTGAGGGTGATAAGTCCAGTTGAGTGAGAACTCATTAAACATCTTTAAGAAATCCCGCAAGGGAGGTTAGGCAATCCCGTGGAGGGAGATAAATCCCGTTGAGTGAGAGCTCTATAAATATCTTATTGTACTGTGTTGACTAAAATAATAAACTAGTCGAGTGAGTTGAAGGAATTTCCCTACGGATCAGGGAGAGTGGACGTAGGAGCTTAAGTCTCTGAACCACTATACTTTGTTGTGCTCTTTATTGATGTATGTTCTTGTCATGTACAAATGTTTAATAACAAGCAAAGCATTTTTTGTAAGAGAAAATAAAACTTTTAAAAACCACATTTTCCCCCTCCCCTTTTTCATAAAATTAAAATTATTTTTTTCGGGACCAACAACTGGTATCAGAGCAGGTATTCAAAAGACCACTGATTTTGTTGATTATTGATTTTTTTTAAGAAAAAATATTTGTGGTCACCTGAACAGATTCCATTTAAAAAAAGGGGGAAGAGATTTTTTGAGGAAGCTGTTTTAAAGGTTTTGGCATCATTATCAAAAAGGGGGAAATTGTTGGGATATTTTAGTTTTGATTATTTATTCCAAAACATTATGTAATTGTCAACTGGTATCATTTAAGTTTATTTTTACATGTAACAAGTTGAGGGGGAAGTGAAAAGGTTTATGGGGAACTCGTCTGAAGTCTTCTGAGAAAATAGGCCAGAAGACAAGTGGCCTGAATGGAAAATAGGCCTGAGGAAAAGTGGCCTGAATGGAAGAAGGCTGAGTCCAAGATCGCTGAATATCAAATGGCCTGAATGTTGAATTGATGAAATCCTTAGTGCTGGAATCCCTAGTCTTTGAAATCTTGAGTCTGAAATCTCGATTCTTTGGAATCTGAGTCTTTGAAATTCGATTCTTTGAATCTTGAATGTTGAATGTTGGAATCCTGAGTGCTCGAATCCTAAATGCTGATTTCTGAAGGCCTGAAAGATGATGTGGACCAATCAGAGGTGGTCAATAAGCATGTCAATAAGCTGCAGAAATTACAGAATAGTATGGATTTGAATGTGACTTTCTCCAACGGTAACATTCAAATCCACACTATAAATACAAGCTCCATCATATTAAGAATGGAAAAATGTTATCAAGCTAAAAGCCATATCCTCAAGTATTCCCACCATAGAACACAAATCTGTAGATATCCAAAATACATCCAAGAGTGTTCTAAACCCAATCTAAGCAACACATGATATATCCTAAGCTTAGAGAGATTTTCCTAACTTTAGAATAAAGGTTAAACAATTGTAAAGGAAAATCTCAACCTAGTTGGAGACAACACCAAACCCATACCCCATTCTTGAGAGAGAAATAGTGGTTAAATGAGGTAGTTGAGAGGCGAACCCGTGAGGGTGATAAGTCCAGTTTAGAGGCGAACCCGTGAGGGTGATAAGTCCAGTTGAGTGAAAACTCATTAAACATCTTTAATAAATCCCGCAAGTGAGGTTAGGCAATCCCGTTGAGGGAGATAAATCCCGTTGAGTGAGAGCTCTATAAATATCTGATTGTACTGTGTTGACTAAAACAATAAACTAGTCTAGTGAGTTGAAGGAATTTCCCTACAGATCAGGGAGAGTGGACGTAGGAACTTGAGTCTCCGAATCACTATATTTTTTTGTGTTTTTTGTTGCTGTATGTTCTTGTCATGTGGAAATGTTTCATAACAAGCAAAGCATTTTTTGTAAGAGAAAAGAAAACTTTTAAAAACCATATTTTCCCCCCTCGTCTTTTTCATAAAATTAAAATTATTATTTTCGGGACCAACAACTAGTATCAGAGCAGGTGTTCAAAAGGCCACTGATTTTGTTGATTATTGATTTCTTTTAAGAATAAATATTTGTGGTCACCTGAACAGATTCTTTTTAAAAAAAGGTGGAAGAGATTTTTTTGAGGAAGCAATTTTAAAGGTTTTGGCATCATTATCAAAAAGGGAGAAATTTTTGGGATATTTTAGTTTTGATAATTTATGCCAAAACATTATGTAATTGTCAACTGGTATCATTTAAGTTTATTTTTACTGGTAACAAGTTGAGGGGGAAGTGAAAAGGTTGAGGGGGAACTCGTCTGAAGTCTCTTGAGAAAATAGGCCTGAAGACAAGTGGTCTGAATGAAAAATAGGCATGAGGAAAAGTGGCCTGAATGGAAGAAGGCTGAGTCAAGATCGCTGAATGTCAGATGGCCTAAATCTTTGAATTGTTTGAAATCTTAGTCTTTGGAATCTTGAGTCTTTGAAATCGATTGCCGAATCTAAATCTTTGAATCTCGAAAATTTGAAATTTCGATTGTTGGAATCTGAATCTTTGAATGTTGAAATCCTGAGTGCTCGAATCTTGAATGCTGAATCCTGAATGCTGATATTAGAAGGCCTGAAAGATGATGTGGACCAATCAGAGGTGGTCAATAAGTCTGTCAAAAAGCTGCAGAAATTACAGAATAGTATGGATTTGAATGTGACTTTCTCCAACGGCAACATTCAAATCCACACTATAAATACAAGCTCTTCCATCATATTAAGAATGGAAAAATGTTATCAAGCTAAAAGCCATATCCTCAAGTATTCCCACTATAGAACACAACTCTGTAGATATCCAAAATACATCCAAGAGTGTTCTAAACCCAATCTATGCAACACATGATATATTTTAGCTTAGAGAGATTTTTCTAACCTTAGCATAAAGGCTAAACAATTGTAAGGAAAAATCTCAACCTAGTTGGAGACAACACCAAACCCATACCCCATTCTTGAGAGAGAAATAGTGGTTAAGTGAGGTAGTTGAGAGGCAAACCCGTGAGGGTGATAAGTCCAGTTGAGTGAGAACTCATTAAACATCTTTAAGAAATCCCGGAAGGGAGGTTAGGCAATCCCGTGGAGGGATATAAATCCCGTTGAGTGAGAGCTCTATAAATATCTGATTGTACTGTGTTGACTAAAACAATAAACTAGTCGAGTGAGTTGAAGTAATTTCCCTACGGATCAGGGAGAGTAGACGTAGGAGCTTGAGTCTCCGAACCACTATACTTTGTTGTGTTCTTTATTGCTGTATGTTCTTGTCATGTCCAAATATTTCATAACAAGCAAAACATTTTTTGTAAGAGAATAGAAAACTTTTAAAAAGCACATTTTCCCCCCTCCTTTTTTTCATAAAATTAAAATTATTTTTTTCGGGGCCAACAACTGGTATCAGACCAGGTGTTCAAAAGACCACTGATTTTGTTGATTATTGATTTCTTTTAAGAAAAAATATTTGTGGTTACCTGAACAGATTCTTTTAAAAAAAAAGGGGAAGAGATTTTTTTGAGGAAGTAGTTTTAAAGGTTTTGGCATCGTTATCAAAAAGGGGGAAATCTTTGGGATATTTTAGTTTTGATTATTTATGCCAAAACATTATGTAATTGTCAACTGGTATCATTTAAGTTTATTTTTACAGGTAACAAGTTGAGGGGGAAGTGAAAAGGTTGAGGGGGAACTCATCTGAAGTCTCCTGAGAAAATAGTTTTGAAGATAAGTGGCCTGAATGGAAAATAGGCCTCATGAAAAGTGGCCTGAATGGAAGAAGGCTGAGTCCAAGATCGCTGAATGTCAGATGGCCTGATTGTTGAATTGCTGAAATCCTTAGTGTTTGAATCCTTAGTGCTAGAATCTGTTGGGGTTATACTGAAAAGTATGCTTTTACTTTGTATAACCAAACTGAAGTTTCTTATTTATTTACTGAAATAAATTATTTAATCACTGTTGCATTAAATATGAATGAATGATATATATGTTTATTGCAAACACGTTCAATAAGACAGTACGTATTACGTTGTAGTTAATTTGGTGATACCCGATCACTGAAGATCAAATTAAAAGCCCTCGTAATTAAGTACAAATTCACAACCCAGATGGAAATGAACGAACCATCCTGAACGGTTGAAGTGTGAGACCCAGATTGGCCTGTCTTGACCAATGGATCACACTAGCGAATTTAGGTGCGCTGAATGAGGACCTACAGGAGGACAAATTCTTCGGTACTGAATATACAAGAATTAGACCTCAGTGGTGCATTGTTTCTTAATCTCCGTCCCTTAAATAGGATCTTGTGAAATTAATAACTATTGCTTTGACTTATGATGGGAAGAGAGTCAATGCGATTCGATACCTTATATTTTGGGCAATATTATTAATTACATGACGATTGCTGATATTTAATACGGAGAATCGCGTGAAAGTACGTCTTGCTTGATTTGTCCCCTTGGTGGGCTCATATCCTTTATCATGCCAAATCTTGCAAGTGGAAATATATTTCCGGCATGGATAATAATGTTGAGTTGTCTTTACTCCAAGGACAAAGATATTAATTAATATAAAGCTTGTTCAGTGAATTAATTTATTAATGGACTAAGATAATCTTAAACGTGGGAAATAATGGCCCGGAGCCATGTTATATGTGAAATCGTAATATGGGTTAAGATTGATAGTTCAATATTAATTTTATAGTGGAGTAAATTAATATTAATGGACTTGAATAATATATGGCCCAAAATATTATAGCTTCATAGTCCATTGGAGCTCCAATCTTAATTCTCCTAAAGGCCCCCCAAATAGCCCAAAATAAAGTCCAATTAATGAGAGAGAGAAGAAAATATTCTTGCTATATTTCCAAGTGTAATTTTCGAAAATCCTGTCTATTAAAGGAAGAAAAGATTGTCTTGATTTTCTTGTTGATATTTTATGGAAAGAGATAATTATTGTAGGAATACAAAATTATCCCATAAATTCAAGAAGTCAAATCTTGACTCCTTCTATAGTTTAGATTTCGAAAATATTGGGTAGAAGAGGGGAAAGGGATTTTTATGGAAAATTTAATTAAGGAGAAAAGAATATAGGAGATATATTCAAGATTTCTTGGAGATCAAGAAAAGATTTTCTACCTTATTTTCCTAGCCCTAATTTTCGCCCCTCTCCTCTCTATTTATAGGGGATGAGCTCTTCATTCCCAAGTGCAATTCCATGTGTTGGAAATATTAGAAATCCACAAAGGTGGTAGAAAAATATTTAATTTATCTCCCATTAAAATCGTTCGTTGAAATCTTCCCACCGGATAGCGTTCGTGGACTTTGGGGATATATTTTGGGAAGGCTCTTGGGTTGATTCATCTGTTTGATTCTTCAAGAGGTTAGTAATTTTGTAACTCCTAGTTCCGCATGTTTAGGATTTACGTGAATTATGTGTACGCATGTTGTTTATTATTATGTTGAATTGATTTAGGATTAATTCATGTTAGTAATTAACTGTTTAATTTAAATATGTATTTAAATAATCACCTCGAATAGATCCGGGCACCCCAATTTTCCCAACAGAATCTTGAGTGTTGGAATCTCGATTCTTTGGAATCTGAAAATTTGAAATTACGATTCTTTGGAATCTGAATGTTGAATGTTGAAATCTTGAGTGCTCGAATCCTGAATGCTGAATCCTGAATGTTGATTTCAGAAGGCCTGAAAGATGATGTGGCCAATCAGAGGTGGTCAATAAGCCTGTAAATAAGCTGCAGAAATTACAGAATAGTATGGATTTGAATGTGACTTTCTCCAACGGTAACATTCAAATCCACAGTATAAATACAAGCTCTTCCATCATATTAAGAATGGAAAAATGCTATCAAGCTAAAAGCCATATCCTCAAGTATTCCCACCATAGAACACAAATCTGTAGATATCCAAAATACATCCAAGAGTGTTCTAAACCCAATCTAAGCAACACATGATATATCCTAAGCTTAGAGAGATTTTCCTAACATTAGCATAAAGGCTAAACAATTATAAGGGAAAATCTCAACCTAGTTGGAGACAACACCAAACCCATACCCCATTCTTGAGAGAGAAATAGTGGTTAAGTTAGGTAGTTGAGAGGCAAACCCGTGAGGGTGATAAGTCCAGTTTAGAGGCGAACCCGTGAGGGTGATAAGTCCAGTTGAGTGAGAAATCATTAAACATCTTTAAGAAATCCCGCAAGGGAGATTAGGCAATCCCGTGGAAGGAGATAAATCCCGTTGAGTGAGAGCTCTATAAATATCTGATTGTACTGTGTTGACTAAAACAATAAACTAGTCGAGTGAGTTGAAGGAATTTCCCTACGGATCAGGGAGAGTGGACGTAGGAGCTTGAGTCTCCGAACCACTATACTTTGTTGTGTTCTTTATTGTTGTATGTTCTTGTCATGTGCAAATGTTTCATAACAAGCAAAGCATTTTTTGTAAGAGAAAAGAAAACTTTTATAAACCACATTTTCCGCCCTCCCATTTTTCAGAAAATTAAAATTATTTTTTTCGGGACCAACAACTAGTATCAGAGCTGGTGTTCAAAAGACCACTGATTTTGTTGATTATTGATTTATTTTAAGAAAAAATATTTGTGGTCACCTTAACAGATTCTTTTTTTAAAAAAAAGGGAAGAGATTTTTTGAGGAAGAAGTTTTAAAGGTTTTGGCATGATTATCAAAAAGGGGAAAATTGTTGGGATATTTTAGTTTTGATTATTTATGCCAAAACATTATGTAATTGTCAACTGGTATCATTTAAGTTTATTTTTACTGGTAACAAGTTGAGGGGGAAGTGAAAAGGTTGAGGGGGAACTCGTCTGAAGTCTCCTGAGAAAATAGGCCTGAAGACAAGTGGTCTGAATGGAAAATAGGCCTGAGGAAAGTGGCTTGAATGGAAAATAGGCCTGAGGAAAAGTGGCCTGAATGGAAGAAGGCTGAGTCCAAGATCGTTGAATGTCAGATGGCCTAAATATTGAATTGCTGAAATCCTTAGTGCTGGAATCCTGAGTGCTGGAATCTTGAGTGCTGGAATCCTAAGTGCTGAAATTCTGATTGCTGGAATCCTGAATTCTGGATGTTGGAATCCTGAGTGCTCAAACCTGAATGTTGAATTATGAATGCTTATTTTAGAAGGCCTGAAAGATGATGTGGACCAATCAGAGGTGGTCAATAAGCCTGTCAAAAAGCTGCAGAAATTACAGAATATTATGGATTTGAATGTGACTTTCTCCAACGACAACATTCAAATCCACACTATAAATACAAGTTCTTCCAGCATATTAAGAATGGAAAAATGCTATCAAGCTAGAAGACATATCCTCAAGTATTCCCACTATAGAACACAAATCTCTAGATATCCAAAATAAATCCAAGAGTGTTCTAAACCCAATCTAAGCAACACATGATATATTCTAAGCTTAGAGAGATTTTTCTAACCTTAGCATAAAGGCTAAATAATTGTAAGGGAAAATCTCAACCTAGTTGGAGACAACACCAAACTTATACCACATTCTTGAGAGAGAAATAGTGGTTAAGTGAGGTAGTTGAGAGGCATACCCATGAGGGTGATAAGTCCAGTTGAGTGAGAACTCATTAAACATCTTTAAGAAATCCCGCAAGGGAGGTTAGGCAATCCCGTGGAGGGAGATAAATCCCGTTGAGTGAGAGCTCTATAAATATCTGATTGTACTGTGTTGACTAAAACAATAAACTAGTCGAGTGAGTTGAAGGAATTTCCCTACGGATCAGGGAGAGTGGACGTAGGAGCTTGAGTCTCCGAACCACTATACTTTGTTATGTTCTTTATTGTTGTATGTTCTTGTCATGTTCAAATGATTCACAACAAGCAAAGCAATTTTTGTAAGAGAAAAGAAAACTTTTATAAACCACATTTTCCCCCCTCCCCTTTTTCAGAAAATTAAACTTATTTTTTTCGGGACCAACAACTAGTATCAGAGCTGGTGTTTAAAAGACCATGGATTTTGTTCATTATTGATTTCTTTTAAGAAAAAATATTTGTGGTCACCTTAACAGATTCTTTTTAAAAAAAGGGGGAAGATATTTTTTTGAGGAAGAAGTTTTAAAGGTTTTGGCATGATTATCAAAAAGGGAAAAATTGTTGGGATATTTTAATTTTGATTATTTATGCCAAAACATTATGTAATTGTCAACTGGTATCATTTAAGTTTATTTTTACTAGTAACAAGTTGAGGGGGAAGTGAAAAGGTTGAGGGGGAACTCGTCTGAAGTCCCCTGAGAAAATAGGCCTGAAGACAAGTGGTCTGAATGGAAAATAGGCCTGAGGAAAAGTGGCCTAAATGGAAGAAGGCTGAGTCCAAGATCGCTGAATGTCAGATGGCCTAAATGCTGAATTTCTGAAATCCTTTGTGCTAGAATCGAAAGTCTTTGGAATCTTGAGTGTTGAATCCCGATTCTTTGGAATCTCGAGTCTTGAATCCTAAGTCTTTGAAATTACGATTGATGGAATCTGAATCTTTGAATGTTGGAATCCTGAGTGCTCGAATCCTGAATGTTGAATCCTGAATGCTTATTTTAGAAGGCCTGAAAGATGATGTGGACCAATCAGAGGTGGTCAATAAGTCTGTCAAAAAGCTGCAGAAATTACAGAATAGTATGGATTTGAATGTGACTTTCTCCAACGGCAACATTCAAATCCACACTATAAATACAAGTTCTTCCATCATATTAAGAATGGAAAAATGCTATCAAGCTAAAAGCCATATCCTCAAGTATTCACTTATAGAACACAAATCTGTAGATATCCAAAATACATCCAAGAGTGTTCTAAACCCAATCTAAGCAACACATGATATATTATAAGCATAGAGAGATTTTTCTAACCTTAGCATAAAGGCTAAACAATTGTAAGGGAAAATCTCAACCTAGTTGGAGACAACACCAAACCCATACCCCATTCTTGAGAGAGAAATAGTGGTTAAGTTAGGTAGTTGAGAGGCAAACCCGTGATGGTGATAAATCCAGTTGAGTGAGAACTCATTAAACATCTTTAAGAAATCCCGCAAGGGAGGTTAGGCAATTCCGTGGAGGAAAATAAATCCCGTTGAGTGAGAGCTCTATAAATATCTGATTGTACTGTGTTGACTAAAACCATAAACTAGTCGAGTGAGTTGAAGGAATTTCCCTACGGATCAGGGAGAGTAGACGTAGGAGCTTGAGTCTCCGAACCACTATACTTTGTTGTGTTCTTTATTGTTGTATGTTCTTGTCATGTGCAAATGTTTCATAACAAGCAAAGCATTTTTTGTAAGAGAAAAGAAAACTTTTATATACCACATTTTTCCCCCCTCCCCTTTTTCAGAAAATTAAAATTATTTTTTTCGGGACCAACAACTAGTATCAGAGCTGGTGTTCAAAAGACCACTGATTTTGTTGATTATTGATTTCTTTTAAGAAAAAATATTTGTGGTCACCTTAACAGATTCTTTTTAAAAAAAAGGAAGAGATTTTTTTGAGGAAGAAGTTTTAAAGGTTTTGGCATGATTATCAAAAAGGGGGAAATTGTTGGGATATTTTAGTTTTGATTATTTATGCCAAAACATTATGTAATTGTCAACTGGTTTCGTTTAAGTTTATTTTTACTGGTAACCAGTTGAGGGGGAAGTGAAAAGGTTGAGGGGGAACTCGTCTGAAGTCTCCTGAGAAAATAGGCCTGAAGACAAGTGGTCTGAATGGAAAATAGGCCTGAGGAAAAGTGGTCTGAATGGAAGAAGGCTGAGTCCAAGATCGCTTAATGTCAAATGGCCTAAATGTTGAATTGCTGAAATCCTTAGTGCTAGAATCCTCGAGTCTTTGGAATCTTGAGTCTTTGGAATCTTTGAATCTCGAAAGGGAATCTAAGTCTTTGAATTTACGATTCTTTGAATCTGAATCTTTGAACGTTGGAATCTTGAGTGCTCGAATCCTGAATGTTGAATCCTGAATGCTTATTTTAGAAGGCCTGAAAGATGATGTTGACCAATCAGAGGTGGTCAATAAGCCTGTCAAAAAGCTACAGAAATTACAGAATAGTATGGATTTGAATGTGACTTTCTCCAACGGCAACATTCAAATCCACACTATAAATACAAGTTCATCCATCATATTAAGAATGGAAAAATGCTATCAAGCTAAAAGCCATATCCTCAAGTATTCCCACTATAGAACACAAATCTGTAGATATCCAAAATACATCCAAGAGTGTTCTAAACCCAATATAAGCAACACATGATATATTCTAAGCTTAGAGAGTTTTTTCTAACCTTAATATAAAGGCTAAACAATTGTAAGGTAAAATCTCAACCTAGTTGAAGACAACACCAAACCCATACCCCATTCTTGAGAGAGAAATAGTGGTTAAGTTAGGTAGTTGAGAGGCAAACCCGTGAGGGTGATAAATCCAGTTGAGTGAGAACTCATTAAACATTTTTAAGAAATCCCGCAAGGGAGGTTAGGCAATTCCGTGGAGGAAAATAAATCCCGCTGAGTGAGAGCTCTATAAATATTTGATTGTGTTGTGTTGACTAAAACAATAAACTAGTCGAGTGAGTTGAAGGAATTTCCCTACAGATCAGGGAGAGTGAACGTAGGAGCTTGAGTCTCCGAACCACTATACTTTGTTGTGTTCTTTATTGTTGTATGTTCTTGTCATGTGCAAATGTTTCATAACAAGCAAAGCATTTTTTGTAAGAGAAAAGAAAACTTTTAAAATCCACATTTTCCCCCCTCCCTTTTTTCATAAAATTAAAATTATTTTTTTCGGGGACCAACAACTGGTATCAGAGCAGGTGTTCAAAATACCACTGTTTTTGTTGATTATTGATTTCTTTTAAGAAAAAATATTTGTGGTTACCTAAACAGATTCTTTTTTTAAAAAAAGGGAAGAGATTTTTTTTGAGGAAGCAGTTTTAAAGGTATTGGCATGATTATCAAAAAGGGGGAAATTGTTTGGATATTTTAGTTTTGATTATTTATGCCAAAACATTATGTAATTGTCAACTGGTATCATTTAAGTTTATTTTTACTGGTAACAAGTTGAGGGGGAAGTGAAAAGGTTGAGGGGGAACTCGTCTGAAGTCTCCTGAGAAAATAGACCTGAAGACAAGTGGTCTGAATGGAAAATAGGCCTGAGGAAAAGTGGCCTGAATGGAAGAAGGCTGAGTCCAAGATCGCTGAATGTCAGATGGCCTAAATGTTGAATTGCTGAAATCCTTAGTGCGGGAATCTTGAGTGCTGGAATCCTGATTGCTAGAATCCTGAGTGCTGGAATCCTAAGTGCTGAAATTCTGATTGCTGGAATCCTGAATGCTGAACGTTGGAATCCTGAGTGCTCGAATCCTGAATGTTGAATCCTGAATGCTTATTTTGGAAGGCCTGAAAGATGATGTGGACCAATCAGAGGTGGTCAATAAGCCTGTCAAAAAGCTGCAGAAATTACAGAATAGTATGGATTTGAATGTGACTTTCTCCAATGACAACATTCAAATCCACACTATAAATACAAGTTCTTCCAGCATATTAAGAATGGAAAAATGCTATCAAGCTAAAAGACATATCCTCAAGTATTCCCACTATAGAACACAAATCTGTAGATATCCAAAATAAATCCAAGAGTATTCTAAACCCAATCTAAGCAACACATGATATATTCTAAGCTTAGAGAGATTTTTCTAACCTTAGCATAAAGTCTAAACAATTGTAAAGGAAAATCTCAACCTAGTTGGAGACAACACCAAACCCATACCACATTCTTGAGAGAGAAATAGTGGTTAAGTGAGGTAGTTGAGAGGCATACCCATGAGGGTGATAAGTCCAGTTGAGTGAGAACTCATTAAACATCTTTAAGAAATCCTGCAAGGGAGGTTAGGCAATCCCGTGGAGGGAGATAAATCCCGTTGAGTGAGAGCTCTATAAATATCTGATTGTACTGTGTTGACTAAAACAATAAACTAGTCGAGTGAGTTGAAGGAATTTCCCTACAGATCAGGGAGAGTGAACGTAGGAGCTTGTGTCTCCGAACCACTATACTTTGTTGTGTTCTTTATTGTTGTATGTTCTTGTCATGTGCAATGTTTCATAACAAGCAAAGCATTTTTTGTAAGAGAAAAGAAAACTTTTAAAACCACATTTTCCCCCCTCCCCTTTTTCATAAAATTAAAATTATTTTTTTCGGAACCAACAACTGGTATCAGAGCAGGTGTTCAAAAAGACCACTGATTTTGTTGATTATTGATTTCTTTTAAGAAAAAATATTTGTGGTTACCTTAACAGATTCTTTTTTTTTTTAAAAAGGGAAATATTTTTTTGAGAAAGCAGTTTTAAAGGTTTTGGCATCATTATTAAAAAGGGGGAAAATTGTTGGGATATTTTAGTTTTGATTATTTATGCCAAAACATTATGTAATTGTCAACTGGTATCATTTAAGTTTATTTTTACAGGTAACAAGTTGAGGGGGAAGTGAAAAGGTTGAGGGAGAACTCATCTGAAGTCTCCTGAGAAAATGGGCCTGAAGACAAGTGGCCTGAATGGAAAATAGGCCAGAGGAAAAGTGGTCTGAATGGAAGAAGGTTGAGTCCAAGATCGTTGAATGTCAGATGGCCTGAATGCTGAATTGCTGAAATCCTTAGTGCTGGAATCCTGAGTGTTAGAATATGTTGGGGTTATACTGAAAAAGTATGTTTTTACTTTGTATAACCAAACTGAAGTTTCTTATTTATTTACTGAAATAAATTATTTAATCATTGTTGCATTAAATATGAATGAATGTTATATATGTTTATTGCAAAATCGTTCAATAAGAGAGTACGTATTACGTTGTAGTTAATTTGGTGATACCCGATCACTGTAGATCAAATTAACAGCCCTCGTAATTAAGTACAAATTCACAACCCAGATGGAAATGAACGAACCATCATGAACGGTTTAAGTGTGAGACCCAGATTAGCTGTCTTGACCAAGGATCACACTAAGCGAATTTAGGTGCTTGTTGAATGAGGACCTCTGGGAGGACAAATTTTTTGGTACTGAATATACAAGAATTAAACCTCGGTGGTGCATTTTTTCTTAATCTTCGTCCCTTAAATAGGATCGTGTGAAATTAATAACTATTGCTTTGACTTATGATGGAAAGTGAGTCAATGCGATTCGATACCTTATATCTTGGGCAATATTATTAATTACATGACGATTGCTGACATTTAATACGGAGAATCGCGTGCAAGTACGTCTTGCTTGATTTGTCCACTTGGTGGGCTCATATCCTTTATCATGCCAAATCTTGCAAGTGGAAATTTATTTCCGACATGGATAATAATGTTGAGTTGTCTTTACTCCAAGGACAAAGATATTAATTAATATAAAGCTTGTTCAGTGGCATAATTAATTAATGGACTAAGATAATCTTAAACGCGGGAAATGATGACCGGGAGCCATGTTATATGTGAAATCGTAATATGGGTTAAGATGGATAGTTCAATATTAATTTTATAGTGGAGTAAATTAATATTAATGGACTTGAATAATATTTGGTCCAAAATATTATAGCTTCATAGTCCATTGGAGGTCCAATCTTAATTCTCCTAAAGGCCCCCCAAATAGCCCAAAATAAAGTCCAATTAATGAGAGAGAGAAAAAAATATTCTTGCTATATTTCCAAGTGTAATTTTAGAAAATCTTGTCTATTAAAAGAAGAAAAGATTGTCTTGATTTTCTTGTAGATATTTTATGGAAAGAGATAATTATTGTAGGAATACATAATTATCCCATAAATTCAAGAAGTCAAATCTTGACTCCTTCTATAGTGTAGATTTCGAAAATATTGGGTAGAAGAGGGGAAAGGGATTTTTATGGAAAATTTAATTAAGGAGAAAAGAATATAGGAGATATATTCAAGATTTTTGGAGATCAAGAAAAGATTTTCTTCCTTATTTTCCTAGCCCTAATTTTTGCCCCTCTCCTCCCTATTTATAGGGGATGAGCTCTTCATTCTCAAGTGCAATTCCATGTGTTGGAAATATTAGAAATCCACAAAGGTGGTAGCAAAATATTTAATTTCTCTCCCATTAAAATTGTTCGTTGAAATCTTCCCACCGAATAGCGTTCGTGGACTTTGGGGATATATTTGGGAAGGCTCTTGGGTTGATTCATCTGTTTTATTCTTCAAGAGGTTAGTAATTCTGTAACTCCAAGTTCCTCATGTTTAGGATTTACGTGAACTATGTGTACGCATGTTGTTTATTATTATGTTGAATTGATTTAGGATTAATTCATGTTAGTAATTAACTGTTTAATTTAAATATGTATTTAAATAATCACCTCGAATAGATCCGGGCACCCCAATTTTCCCAACAGAATCTTGAGTGTTGGAATCCTGATTGCTGGAATCCTGAGTGCTGAAATTCTGATTGCTGGAATCCTGAATGCTGAATGTTGGAATCTTGAGTGCTCGAATCCTGAATGCTGATTTCAGAAGGCCTGAAAGATGATGTAGACCAATCAGAGGTGGTCAATAAGTCTGTCAATAAGCTGCAGAAATTACAGAATAGTATGGATTTGAAGCTCTTCCATCATATTAAGAATGGAAAAATGCTATCAAGCTAAAAGCCATATCCTCAAGTATTCCCACCATAGAACACAAATTTGTAGATATCCAAAATACATCCAAGAGTGTTCTAAACCCAATCTAAGCAACACATGATATATCCTAAGCTTAGAGAGATTTTCCTAACATTAGCATAAAGGCTAAACAATTGTAAGGGAAAATCTCAACCTAGTTGGAGACAACACCAAACCCATACCCCATTCTTGAGAGAGAAATAGTGGTTAAGTGAGGTAGTTGAGAGGCGAACCCGTGAGGGTGATAAGTCCAGATTAGAGGCGAACCCGTGAGGGTGATAAGTCCAGTTGCGTGAGAACTCATTAAACATCTTTAAGAAATCCCACAAGGGAGGTTAGGCAATCCCGTGGAAGGAGATAAATCCCGTTAATGAGAGCTCTACAAATATCTGATTGTACTGTTGTTGGGATATTTTAGTTTTGATGAATTATGCCAAAACATTATCAACTTGTGTTTTTGAAGCTAATCTACAGATAACAAGTTGAGGGGGAACGAGAGAACAAGTTGAGGGGGAACTCACGAAATCAGATGAAGATGATCGAGATCAGACGAGGCTGCAGATGAGACTGGTCGAGATCAGATGAGTAAGATGAGTTCCGGAGTTAATCGATGAAATGAGAAAAAAATCGGAAGAAGAAGAAAAATTAAGCCACCGATCGAAGATCGATGACGGATGACCTGATCGGATGATCGGAAGGCGGATATAAAATTTATCGAAAAAACCGACCGTAAGATCGAAAGAGAAGGTTGCGCATCGGAAGATGAGCGGATGAGACCGACGAGATCGACGTGATCAAGATCGATATGAAGACGAAAGCGATGATCAAGATCAGACGTGATTGAGATCAGATGTGCTAAACTGATATGCTAACCTAATATGCTAAACTGATGTACTAATCTGATCCATATAAACCGATATGTCGACTGATGCTATAATCGATCCGATCATGATATCGAAGCGAAGAGAAATCGATATCGAAATCCGTAAATCTGCATACCGATCGTAAAAAGAAGTCATCCGAAGAGAAGTCATCCAAGTCATATTCACCGAGAATCGTAATGCCATCATGATCAAGTTAATGAAAAGCAGTGACCAGGGTCGATTGTCTCAAGACAAAGAACCGAACTCGGTCGGAAAGTGTCAAGATGCCCGATCGTAAAAGGTCCGTCAAGAGAAGTCACCAAGGCTCGATAGACCAAGGCTCGGGATGGAATCAAGACACTGAGACTCAGAGAATCCTGAATGATTCCAAGGCGAGGAATCGAGGAATATAAGCAAGAATCAGAATCGACGCGTGGACCAACGAGAGGAAGACAACCAACTGGAAAAAGTCGCAAGAAAGTTAGAATAGTATGGATTTGAATGTGACTCCTTCCAACGGTAACATTCAAATCCACACTATAAATACAAGTTCTTCCTTCATTATTAAGTGTGGAAGTGTGTGGAAGAGTGTGAAAACACCATTGAAGCTACAGAGCCAAATCATCTAGCATTTCCACCATAGAACACAGAGAAAGAAATACATGCATATATCCAAAAGTGTTCTACCCTAGATCTAAGCACAAATGCCATATCCTAAGCTTAGAGAGATTTTCCCAACCTTAGCATTGAGGCTAAACAAATGTAAGGGAAAATCTCACCATAGTTGGAAACCAAACAAACCTTACCCAAATCAGTTTGATAGGTTAAGTTTGTAGGTGAGTGTGAACTCGGTAAACATCTATAGGCAATCCCGTGAGGGTGATAAGTCCCGTTTGAGTGTGAACTCAGTAAACATCTATAGGCAATCCCGTGAGGGTGATAAGTCCCGTTTGAGTGTGAACTCGGTAAACATATGTTGGGTGTTGGACTAACACGTTAAACTAAGTCCAGTTGGTTAAGTAGGTGCCCCTGATGATAGGGAAGAGTGGATGTAGGAGTTGGACTCCGAACCACTATAAAATCGTGTGTTCTTTACTGCTTTATGTTTATACTTGTCATATGCATCCTATTATAAGCAAAACAACACACATGTTCTTAAAAGCAAAAAATCTGGAATCACTCTGCCCTCACCCCTGTTTTATATGCATCGCTTTCAAAATGTTTGCTTCCGCACGCGCAAAATCGGTTTTCAACCGGGACCAACAACTGTGTTGACTAAAACAATAAACTAGTCGAGTGAGTTGAAGGAATTTCCCTACGGATCAGGGAGAGTAGACGTAGGAGCTTGAGTCTCCGAACCACTCTACTTTGTTGTGTTCTTTATTGATGTATGTTCTTGTCATGTGTAAATGTTTCATAACAAGCAAAGCATTTTTTGTAAGAGAAAATAAAACTTTTAAAAACCACATTTTCCCCCCCCCCTTTTTTCAGAAAATTAAAATTATTTTTTTTGGGATCAACAACTGGTATCAGAGCAAGTGTTCAAAAGACCACTGATTTTATTGATTATTGATTTCTTTTAAGAAAAATTATTTGTGGTCACCTGAACAGATTCTTTTTAAAAAAAGGGGGAAGAGATTTTTTTTGAGGAAGCAGTTTTAAAGGTTTTGGCATGATTATCAAAAAGGGGGAAATTGTTGGGATATTTTAGTTTTGATTATTTATGCCAAAACATTATGTAATTGTCAACTTGTATCATTTAAGTTCATTTTTACAGGTAACAAGTTGAGGGGGAACTCGTCTGAAGTCTTCTGAGAAAATAGGCCTGAAGACAAGTGGCCTGAATGGAAAATAGGCCTGAGGAAAAGTGGCCTGAATGGAAGAAGGCTGAGTCCAAGATTGTTGAATGTTAGATGGCCTGAATGCTGAATTGCTGAAATCCTGAGTGCTGGAATATTGAGTGCTGGAATCTTGAGTGCTGGAATCCTGATTGCTGGAATCCTGAGTGCTGGAATCTTAAGTGCTGGAATCCTGATTGCTGGAATCCTAAGTGCTGAAATCCTGAATGTTGCAATCCTAAATACTGAATGTTGGAATCCTGAGTGCTCGAATCTTGAATGCTGATTTCAGAAGGCTGAAAGCTAACGTGGACCAATCAGAGGTGGTCAACAAGCCTGACAAAAAGCTGCAGAAATTACAGAATAGTATGGATTTGAATGTGACTTCTCCAATGGTAACATTCAAATACACACTATAAATACAAGCTCTTCCATCATATTAAGTGTGGAAAATGTTATCAAGTTAAAAGCCATATCCTCAAGCATTCCCACCATAGAACACAAATCTGTAGATATCCAAAATACATCCAAGAGTGTTCTAAACCCAATCTAAGCAGCACATGATATATCCTAAGCTTAAAGAGATTTTCCTAACCTTAGCATAAAGGCTAAACAATTGTAATGGAAAATCTCAACTTAGTTGGTGACAACACCAAACCCAAACCCCATTCTTGAGAGAGAAATAGTGGTTAAGTGAGGTAGTTGAGAGGCGAACCCGTGAGGGTGATAAGTCCAGTTTAGAGGCGAACCCGTGAGGGTGATAACTCCAGTTGAGTGAGAACTCATTAAACATCTTTAAGAAATCCTGCAAGGGAGGTTAGACAATCTCGTGGAGGGAGATAAGTCCCGTTGAGTGAGAGCTCTATAAATATCTGATTTTACTATGTTGACTAAAACAATAAACTAGTCGAGTGAGTTGAAGAAATTTCCCTACGGATCAGGGAGAGTGGACGTAGGAGCTTGAGTCTCCGAACCACAATACTTTGTTGTGTTCTTTATTGTTTTATGTTCTTTTCATGTGCAAATGTTTAATAACAAGCAAAGCATTTTTTGTAAGAGAAAATAAAACTTTTAAAAACCACATTTTCCCCCCTCCCCTTTTTCATAAAATTAAAATTATTTTTTTATCGGGACCAACATATGTGCATGTCGAAAAAGATGAAAATATGTAAATTTGGTCACGATATCGATGAAAATATTTAATTTTTTATATTTTAGGTATGTAAAATTTGGTATTTTTGTCGTTTTAGATATGAAATTTTGAATGTGTATACATAACATAATTCTATTTTAAATTATCATCCTATTTTAAATAAAGAAAAATATCCAAAAATTATCATCAATTTCCTAATTGTACAACATATCCAAAAATTAGAAATAAATAAAGGAAAATAGACATTAGGAGCAAGAAGATAAAAAAATATCCAAAAATTAGAAATAAATAAAGGAAAATAGACACTAGGAGCAAAAAGACAAAAAAATAGGATAGTTAAGGGCATTTATGTCCATTTATCTACTTTTGGAACCTAGTAATAATATTTTTAAAGTTGGAACCTAGTAGGAATAAAAGTGGTCAAATGGGACCTAACAGTCATCCACTCGTTTTCGAACATATAAAGAAGGCAAAGTTTCATATGAAACTGGTTTACCGTACACCACTCATATTATTGCTTGTAGAAACTAATACTATAACAACAATAGTATTAATTTCTACAAGCAATAGTATGAGTGATGTACGGTAAACCAGTTTCACATAAAAACTTTTTGAGAAAGAATAATTCATTTGCATCCGGATGTTTCTTTCTTCCCCCTTAGGGGGTGTATTCAATTGGGATTCTATTGGATTTTTTTGGACTTTAAAAAGTCTGTGGATTTAGAAAATCCATAGACTCCATGCAGAGTTTGGCTGACTTTTTTTATTGATTTACATGAATTTTCATAGACTTGACAGGATTGTGGAATACACATTTTTATTGATTTACCTAGATTTTCATAAACTCCGGCGCTGGAACTATGATGCAAATGTATATGGAACACACTTGTATATAAAAAAAAGTTATCCAAATTATTTAGAAAAATACCAAAAATATATTGTTGGGATATTTTAGTTTTGATTATTTATGCCAAAACATTATATATTTGTCAACTTGTATTGTTTAAGTTCATTTCTACAGGTAACAAGTTGAGGGGGAACTGATCTTAAGTCTCCTGAAGAAAATAGGTCGGAGGTCAAAATGGCCTGAGTGAAAATAGGCTTGGAGAAAAGTGGTCTGAATGGAAAATAGGCCTGAGGAAAAATGGTCTGAATGAAAGAAGGCTGAGTCCAAGATCGCTGAACTTCAGATGGCCTTAATGTCGAAATCTGAAATTTGAATCTTTGAAATCTTGATTGTTGGAATCTGAATTCTTTGGAATCTCGAGTCTTTGAGTCTTGAGTCTTTGAAAATTTGAAATCGAGTCTTTGAAAAGCGGAATTCTCAATCTTGATGGTTGATTTCGTAAGGCTGAATCTTGGACGTGGACCAATCAGAGGAGGTCAAAAAGCCCGCTAAAAAGCTGCAGAAATTACAGAATAGTATGGATTTGAATGTGACTTTCTCCAACGGTAACATTCAAATCCCCACTATAAATACAAACTCTTCCATCATATTAAGCGTGGAAAAATGCTATTAAGCTAAGAGCCATATCTTAAAGCATTTCCACCATAGAACATAAATCTGTAGATATCCAAAATATATTCAAGAGTGTTCTAAACCCAATCTAAGCCACACATGATAGATTTTCCCAACCTTAGCATAAAAGCTAAACAATTGTAAGGGAAAATCTCAACCTAGTTGGAGACAACACCAAACACAAACCCCATTCTTGAGAGAGAAGTAGTGGTTAAGTGAGGTAGTTGAAGAGGCAATCCCGTGGAGGGTGATAAGTCCAGAGGCGAACCCGTGAGGGTGATATGTCCATTTTGAGGCGAACCCGTGAGGGTGATAAGTCCTGAGAGTGAGAACTCATTAAACATCTGTAAGAAATCCCGCAAGGGAGGGTAGGAAATCCCGTGGAGGGAGATAAGTCCCATTGAGTGAGAGTTCTATAAATATCTGGTTGTACTGTGTTGACTAACACAATAAACTAGTCGAGTGAGTTGAAGGAATTTCCCTACGGATTAGGGAGAGTGGACGTAGGAGCTTGAGTCTCCGAACCACTATACTTTGTTGTGTTCTTTATTGCTTTATTTTCTTGTCATGTGTAAATGTTTAATAACAATTAAAGCAATTTTGTAAAGAAAGAAAAAATTTAAAAACCACATTATTTCCCCTCCCCTTTTTTCATAAAATTAAATTATTTTTTTGGGACCAACATATATTACTTAAAAAAATATATATTATTATTCTCATCTTCATTTCCATCACCATTATACCTCTGCTTCATTTCCCACATAGCATTAGCAATACCCGTTCTCCATGCATTAGCTTTCGTTCTTTGTTGTAGTTGGGTTTGAAAAAGCAATTCTGTTCTTTGTTGTAGTTAGCTTCCGTACTTGTTTAAATGAAAAGTATTACTTGTTTAAATAGAAAAATATTACTCCCTCCGTCCTATTTTTTATTATCCATTTACTGTAGACAAGGAGATTAAGAAAAAGTAGGAGATAATAGTATTAAATGGTGTAAAATGGGTTTGGTGGAGAGAAATAATAGTATTAAATAGTATTAAAAGTCTGCTTTATTACCTTTTTAGAAAATGGCCAAACAAAATTAGGACGGCTGATTTACGAAAAGTGGACAATCAAAATTAAGACAGATGGAGTACTTGTTTAAATAGAAAAATATTACTTGTTTAAAAGAAAAATATTACTTGTTTAAAAGAAAAGTATAACTTGTTTAGATGAAAAATATAACTTGTTTAAATAAAAAAGTATTACTTGTTTAAGTAGAAAAATATTACTTGTTTAAATAGAAAAATATATTTGTTTAAATAGAAAAGTATTACTTGTTTAAAAGAAAAGTATAACTTGTTTATATGAAAAGTATAACTTGTTTAAATAGAAAATTATTACTTGTTTAAATGAAAAGTATTGCTTGTTAAAATAGAAAAATATTACTTGTTTAAATAGAAAAGTATTACTTGTTTAAAAGAAAAGGTATTACTTGTTTAAAAGAAAAATATAACTTGTTTAGATGAAAAGTATAACTTGTTTGAATAGAAAAGTATTACTTGTTTAAATATAAAGTATTACGTGTTTAAATAAAAAATATTACTTGTTTAGATAGAAAAATATTAATTGTTTAAATAGAAAAGTATTACTTGTTTAAAAGAAAAGTATAACTTGTTTAGGTGAAAAGTATAAATTATTTAAATAGAAAAGTATTACTTGTTTAAAAGAAAAGTATAACTTGTTTAGATGAAAAATATAAATTGTTTAAATAGAAAAGTATTACTTGTTTAAAAAAAAAGTATTACTTGTTTAAGTAGAAAAATATTACTTGTTTAAATAGAAAAGTATACTTGTTTAAAAGAAAAATATTACTTGTTTAAAAGAAAAGTATAACTTGTTTAGATGAAAAATATAACTTGTTTAAATAAAAAAGTATTACTTGTTTAAATGAAAAGTATTACTTGTTTAAGTAGAAAATATTACTTGTTTAAATAGAAAAGTATACTTGTTTAAGTAGAAAAATATTACTTGTTTAAATAGAAAAGTATATTTGTTTAAATAGAAAAGTATTACTTGTTTAAAAGAAAAGTATAACTTGTTTATAAATAGAAAAAAATATTACTTGTTTAAATGAAAAGTATTACTTGTTTAAGTAGAAAAATATTACTTGTTTAAATAGAAAAGTATATTTGTTTAAATAGAAAAGTATTACTTGTTTAAAAGAAAAGTATAACTTGTTTATATGAAAAGTATAACTTGTTTAAATAGAAAATTATTACTTGTTTAAATGAAAAGTATTGCTTGTTAAAATAGAAAAATATTACTTGTTTAAATAGAAAAGTATTACTTGTTTAAAAGAAAAGGTATTACTTGTTTAAAAGAAAAATATAACTTGTTTAGATGAAAAGTATAACTTGTTTGAATAGAAAAGTATTACTTGTTTAAATATAAAGTATTACGTGTTTAAATAAAAAATATTACTTGTTTAGATAGAAAAATATTACTTGTTTAAATAGAAAAGTATTACTTGTTTAAAAGAAAAGTATAACTTGTTTAGGTGAAAAGTATAAATTATTTAAATAGAAAAGTATTACTTGTTTAAAAGAAAAGTATAACTTGTTTAGATGAAAAATATAAATTGTTTAAATAGAAAAGTATTACTTGTTTAAATGAAAAGTATTACTTGTTTAAGTAGAAAAATATTACTTGTTTAAATAGAAAAGTATATTTGTTTAAATAGAAAAATATTACTTGTTTAAAAGAAAAGTATAACTTGTTTATATGAAAAGTATAACTTATTTAAATAGAAAATTATGACTTGTTTAAATGAAAAGTTTTGCTTGTTAAAATAGAAAAATATTTCTTGTTTAAATAGAAAAGTATTACTTGTTTAAAAGAAAATGTATTACTTGTTTAAAAGAAAAATATAATTTGTTTAGATGAAAAATATAACTTGTTTAAATAGAAAGGTATTACTTTTTAAATGAAAAGTATTACGTGTTTAAATAAAAAAATATTACTTGTTTAGATAGAAAAGTATTACTTGTTTAAATAGAAAAATATTACTTGTTTAAAAGAAAAGTATAACTTGTTTAGGTGAAAAGTATAAATTATTTAAATAGAAAAGTATTACTTGTTTAAAAGAAAAATATAACTTGTTTAGATGAAAAGTATAAATTGTTTTAATAGAAAACTATTACTTGTTTAAATGAAAAGTATTACGAAGGTTTTTTTCTTCTGACCTTTCGTCTTCAGAGTCCTCTGCGAGAATACGTTGAAATCTCTGGTTGTTAGAAAAGATTTTGGAGAGTGAAATTTATTCATATTTTTGTTAGAGAATCAAAGAAAATCTATTAAGTATTAAAATACATAGACTGTTGAATACAAAAAGTTTTTTTAAGACTTTTTAAAATCTGTATTGAATACCTCAAGATTTTTAAAGACTTTTGAAAATTCGAATTGAATACCTCCAGACTTTAAAAGTCTAAAAAAATCATACAGACTCCACAACCAATACACCCCTCTAATTAAAATTGTGTATTTATTTATGTGTGAGTTATTAGCAAGTACGACGCAGCACAAGCTAACTATAGTGAGGCAACATCGAGTTCGTCCAATAAGGTGAAGGCAGCAGGTAAGCAACGGTCTGGGTGAAGTCTCTCGAATTTCTTTATTGACGGTAACAAATACCCCCCCTATCGCAACACAAGTCTCAGCGCCAAACAGAAAATACCACACTCGAACAAATTTTCTCCTGCCATCTTCAAATTTCTTGCGCAAAACGAAACCCCCTTTGAAAAATGCTATAACTATTGCTGTCGCAATAGAATTGGGAGAGAGAGAGATTTGAATGCGGAGTTGCGTCAATAATGGTTCTGTGGGAGATCACATTGGGAACGGCGTATTTTTTGGGCCTGAAACAAACCTACAAGCTTGCTCTCAAAATTCAGCGGAAACTCATCAGCCCCAAACACCGTAGGATTCGAGATTTCGCTCAGAGGTACTGTTATTCACCGTTACATTTGATTGATTAATGTATTCTTGCCTTAATTTATCTTTGGTTCATTGATCGTGTTTTAGTTTTTATGCTGCGCTTGTTTGGGAACCAGTCTTTTAAATTTTTATATTGTGTAAGATTTGTTTGTAATTTTCTGTCGTTGGTAGTATATTTGTTGAGATGTGGATTTTTCTTTCGGTGTTTGTTCTGATGATTATTCTAAAACTACATATTAATGCTCCAAATCTGTTGAGAGAATAGGACTTTAAAGGTGTATTGCTAGGCATTTCTTTTCTTCACTGAGGAAATGTTGGTTGATGAAAATGTACAAAACTCTACAAGTTTTTCTGATATAAAAAAGTGAGAAAATGAATTTTAAAACTGAAGAAGTGGTGGTGCTAGGGATAAGGAAAACTTATATCTTTGGAGATGGCAAAGGTAAAATGAGCATCTTCTATCTTTGAAATTTCAGTTTCTTTTGTTTCTGATGGGCATGTTTGGATTCTTTAGTGTTCTTCAGGCTTTTCCACGCATGGATACATGTTCACCTTCAGTTTCATTTGAATGGGATAATAACACCCCTTTTCTCTTTACGAACTTGTCAAATATTTTGAACAAAATATCTATTAATAAAATGGGTAGTGTAGGGGCGGTGTATTTAATTTGTCAAGATTTTAAAGAAAAAAAAATGGATAGGGGTGTATTTCGAGTCACTGTGTTATGACTGTTGAGATCGCTAATCTTTATTTTGGTTTAGCTTCTCCTATCTAATTTATTATGCTATTGAAATGTTGTAGTTTATTACTGAATTGTATCTGCGGTGCATCATCCATCATACAGTGTTGAAATCTGTCCTTGTTTCCCCAATTTTTGGGTGCCTTACACACACATATCTATATAAAGAAAACAAGGAGTATTGTAGTTGGCATTTCTACCCTGAGGACAAATAAGGTTTCACAGCCTTCAATTCACTTAAGATTAATACATAGTAAATTGACATGAAGTTAGTGGGTTAGTTACTTGATTTTCAAATCCGTCCCACCCTTTTATGAATTTGAAAATTATAGGTCAAATTTCTGTGTATTGGGCATGTAATACTAAATGGCTAAATAGCTAATGGTTGAGTTATGCGAAACTTGCATTGAGCATGAACTGCTTTTACAGCAAGAAGACTGGAGATGTAAATACTTCATTAAGTATTAAGCCACTCACCATGTCATATTTCTTCTTAAGAGAAAGCAAACTTCAGTAATTATTATAAATCTTGATGCTCAATTTTCAATTCTAAATATTGAGAACTAACCATAAATCTATGCTCTCTATACCTAGTTCTTGTTCCATGCTCCTGAAGCTCCATTATCATTAAAAAAATCAACCTTACTCTATCTGTAAGACCTTAGGTAGCAAAATTGTGAGTTTAATAGACAAGCACAAAATTGTAGTTTATATGCTTGCTCATGCTCTTTGCTTCTACTAATAATCTCTCTCTCTATGTATTGACACTGTTATTGATGATATCAAAAAAAAATCTTTCTAAACAACCAATGAAATTAAGTGATTAAGTGAAATTATGACGTTAATAATTCTTCCTATGATTTAAGTAGACTTTTAAGTTCATGCTAGTGTCAATTGTTGTTGGCACTTGGCAGCTATTATAACGTTATCTGGACGCTAGTTAAATATGAGATGGTTGCTGCTTTCCATAGAAACTGGAAATGGTTATAATCTGTTCTAGTCAATATCTGCTAGTTATAACAGATAATTGTAATTAGTAATTTTGTAGAATCCCTACATATGAGTTATTACACACGTGACTCCCTATAGTAGTTCTTGAAGAGTGGGCGATGCTTGCCTTAACATTAGCCAGTTGATATCATCAAATTCTACTTTCAGATTGTTATCCATTGACTTTTAAATGCCACATTTATTATATCTTTTTCTGCTATCTTGATGTTAATGCAATGTTCGTGCTTCACGGGTTATCAAATTTGCTTAGTCTGTAAAGGTAAGATACAACTATGCCCTTGGAAGGGTTCATTATACAACTTTGAGTACAACTTTGATTAATGCTAGTTTACTTTTTCAAGTTTCAATATTATTGCACTTTTCATTTACAGTCTTTTAATGGAGTGATTATTGATTATGTACTTCATGAATATTTTGGGAGCGTAACTACTTGTTTCCCTTACTCTTACATGGATTATCTCTTTCGTCATCATTGAGCTTCCTGATCTCTGTGTCCAATGTCAATTGTGACCTCCATATCCAAATGCATTAAGTATGATGATGTAGTAGACAAAATTATGAATTCACAAGCTCAATCAACTTAATTTAGACTAGTATTAACTTAAAGTGCAACTGCTAATTGCTTCAAATGAATTTAGATTTCACAACAATTATGGATTATATGGTTTAAGGTCCTTTAAGAAAAAATGGCTCAGGCTCAATGGCTAATTGAGTCAAGGGGTCTAAAGTATCGATATAACGAATCATGGAAGCTTTAGAATTGAAATAAGATGAGTTGTCACCTTAACCATTATGCACAATCTGGTGAACCTTCACCGTTATCCCCCATCTGTCTCAAACCAGCATACCATCCACAAGTAGGAGGAAAAACCAAGTCCAAGGAAAAAGCGTATACCCAAGATATGGCTCCTCATCAAGGTAAGACCTAGGAACAAAAAGGTAAGAATTAGTAATGGACTGCCCACTGTGTAGGAGAAGGATGAAACAAGCCGCACTAGCCTATATGTTTTTCCTTTTTTCGTTTTTCAAATCTGTGTTATAGTGTTAGGAATATAGAAAATTTATCTAGCATGCATAAAACTAAAATAATCACCCATAAACTATCAAACAAATCTTATAATTCTAGAAAGATTCAGTAAATGTTACAAATTTGGTCACAAAATAGTCAAGAATTCGGGGTCAAACATCCTTCATAACCAGGTTGAAAATGGTGTGTTGCATCTTGGCTGTGCAACTTACGTCTTAATGAAAATAAAATTTTTAGGGTGTGTTTGGTTTGGGTTCTTGTGGACGTTGTCATGTTTGGAAGTGAGATTTGAGTGGTTGTGGCTATGGCTAGTCCAATAAATAGTTAGTTTGTGTATGGAATTTGTTTACCTTTGTATCTAGTTAATCCTTTCGCGTTGTTATTTGTTATGTTCTTATTCACAGAAAGATATAAGAGTTCTTCAGAAAGTATGTGGTGGTGAGTGGTGAGTGGGTGGAGTATATGTTTGAAAAAAGTGTACTCGATGGTTTTGTAAATAAGGTGTATAGATGCGTTGTAGGGTTGTGTGTGAGTTAGATTTTAGGTTCAGGCATGGAAGTCCTAATACCAGACGGGATGTGGGGTGTTAGGCTCTGCGTCCTTATGGGGTAATTCCAAACCAAACACAACCATACGTTTTGTTCTGCTCCTAGGCACCTCCTGTCGACTGCCCTAAGGTTGAGTAAATCGTCTCTAAGATGGTTTTAAAAGGGACTGTGGGCTCAAAACTCTGGCCAAAAACTATTAATCATGAAATTTGGGCTAACATGGGGTTTTATAGTGTTGGGCAGAAAATCAACGAGTATCACTGTCCTCTGCAGCTTTTAAAGCCAAAGATAGTCCATCTTAATAGCCATACTCACATTTTCTACTCCAGTTATGCTCTTAAAATCCTGAAATAAGCACAAAATACCGAAGAATAGCAAGAAGTAGAAAAACTTCAAAGTGCGAATGAGTTATTAGCCATTATATTTTAGCACTTTTTTAAACTTACCAAAAAACTATAGACATGCCTCGTCCTCTTGACTGGACACCTAGCATTTTTGTGGAACACAAAAGCCAGCAGATAGGACATAAAAACCGAAATGAAGTATCTACTGTTATTATGTATTTGCATATATATTGGAGAATGAAGGTAAATTGTGATTGAATTGTTGTTAACTTGACTATCTAGAAGTAATATTTTTCTGACACATACTGTCAGTTAACTGCACTGCATCCTTCAGTTATTTCACTCGTTTCCAGCTTTCATGCATTTCCATTGTAGTAAACATGACCAAAAGTCTTTCCAGTTTGGTGCTATACAAGAAAATTCAAAAGAGGAGCATGGCAAATATGGCTCAAGGCCAAGGCAGCTTGCATGTGAAATTACTCAAAAAAATAAAAAATAAAAAAATCCATGCTGTTTATCTTATGGAAATACGAATTTCGAGTTGCATCTTATTACGTCATTCTTAGGCTTATATGAGTCCTTTCTACATTTCATATACTGAGGGACCGCTTGGTTCAAATTCTTCAATGGAAATTATTGAAGAGTGAATAACAATAAGAAAATATGGTGGCATTTAGTTTTCTGCTCTAATATTAGAATAAGCGGGGATAAAAAATACGATTGAGAAAAAATGATTACATGAGAGGAGATAGTTACTCAAAAAATATTGAGTCTCATTACAACGTACAAAGTATGACAAAGGCTAATTGATCTATCTTTTATTGTCATTAACCACTGCTATTACCTTATACTCATTCCCAAGTCCTCTGATTTGCATTTCAGGAGAACACGGAATGTTTTTGATGCGGCACTCAAAGTTCATCTGACGATACAGGAAAGAGACATAGAAGTTGGTCGGAACCTCGGGAACAGGATCCTTCGGTGGCTCGACAGAATGAAGCCTGAGGCTCATATCAGAAAACCCATTGCTCCAACCTCTGCTAATATCAAAGAGCAACCAAATATTCCCTCAAAGCACAATGCAAAAAGTAGTGGGGATGGGGAATCTGATAGGCATCTGTTTTCTGTCGCACGCAATGTATGGCCTAAACCCTTTACGATGATGAGGCCAACTGGTGGAAACGGTATCCAGCATAGGCGATACTCGAGTGCTGGCTTTCAACTTTTCAGTGTGAACGATGCTAAATTTGGCTTTGGGCTTAGGAATGACATAAAAGACTGGATTCTGCATCACTGAACCAAGCTTTGAAGATTTGGGTTTGGAAAACTGTTTATGTTACAACAAAGGAAGTTACTTTTTTGCTCTCATCCATGCATTTGTTTTTGGTAATCTTCAAACAACTTTCAGAAATAATGTGACTTATCTCATGAGCATTTGCACAATGTTGGGATTAATGTCATTCTTGATTGAACATATATTTGTCCTTGGCCATGAATAATAAAAAAATTCTGTGAATTGGAAAAAGAAAAAATAGATTCTGTACAATTATTTGTTTGTGTTATTCTCCCTCTACACTCCATATCTATTCACGGATAAAAGTGTAGAGTTATCCAAACTCAATTGGATTCACTATTGAATTAAAATTTGTGGATTACCTTGATTTGCTGGGATTGTAGCAGGAGGGGAAATGCAATATTTTCAGCTATTTGATTTTAAGGATGCCAAATTAGTTCCGAACAATGAAAAAAAAATCAGTAAATTGGAAGTAATTTTATTGATCAATAAAGCAAATAAGGCAAAGTATCAAACAAAGCTAACTCCCCCGATTGGTGGCACTAAAATTTGTAGAAATAATACTTCTATGACTATTTTAATAAGAAAAAATGCTATTAAATTAATTGGTATAAACTATTAAAAAGAGTGTGTCAAAAATTATATATTGATTGGTAGGGTGTAACAAAAGTGAATAAAACAAAAAAAAATAAAAAATTGAAACATTAACAAATTATCATTCTACTTGCTTTATGCCCAATTTTTGCCACCATCATCTTCATCTTTCAATACCACACGGTGACTGCATATCCCACCCTCACATACTCTTTCAATAAAATTAAGATCTCTCGGCAAGAATGAAAAAATCACAAATCATTCAATTCAAAGCAAAGTGATAACATCAAAATCAACATAAATATTAACATTATAAACCAATCCCATTCCCCTTCTTCCTTCAACAAAATTGAAGCAGCGTTCAATGTGACTCGATAAAAACAGAGGCAGTGGCGGTGGAGGCAGAGTAATACTACCGCAGCGGTGTTTGGGGGAAGGCAACAGCCATGGTGACGGTGGTGTTTGGGGAAGGCGGCGGTGTGTGTTTGGAATGATGGGGAAGGCGGCGGCAGCCATGGTGACGATGATAGTGTTTGGATTGATGAAGGGAAGATGGTATGAATGATGGTGAATTTTGGAAGGTAGATGAAGGGAATAGGAAGAAGAAGATGAAAATATGGAGCAAGGGTGAATTTGGAATTAATGTTACTGTTATTATTCTAAGAGCATCTCTTATTAGGAAAGAGTCAACATAATATATTCCCCTGTAAATATCCCATAATTGCGGGAATTCAGTTTAGAGGATGTATGTATCTCTATTTAAGTATTGTACATTGTACGTATTATTCAATCATTCAATAATATCAATTCTATATCGTATCAAGAGAAGGTTCGATCTAAAACGTAACCCTAATTTTTTTTCGTGTGCCATCTCTAAGATGGTATTGAAAAAACAAAGAGGAACAGTGATTCGAGGCATAACGTAAGGTGGATTGGCTGTTTGGGACCGGGCCGGAGATTTTTTTTTGTGGGCTATCAATCAATTTGGGGTTTTTTTTTATTAATATAGAGTAATTTTGAATTCTTATTGTAAAAATGGGGTGGGTTTCGAAAAGTGTACGAAAATAGGTGCACAGAGCGCACCACGTCTCTGTATGTATATATATGTATAACGTGGTGCGCTTAGTGAGCGCACCTAGAGGGAGTTACTTCTGTATATACGTACACATATTGTATCTAAACATGGTGCTCTCATGGAGAGCACTAGGTGGGGCCAACATGACATATGCAAACTAGGTGCTTTCCAAAAGTTTGGAGCTCGTTATGTATATACGGATACATATTGTATCTAAACATGGTGCTCTCATGGAGAGCACCAGGTGGGGCCGACATGACATATGCAAACTTGGTGATTTTCAAATTTTGTATATATGTGTTACATAAGTCAACGCCCTTTGTGAATCTATATATGTATTTACATAAGTACCAAAATTTGTATGTATGTGTTTCATGATTTTGACGAAAAAAATAATTAGGCAATAAAAGTACATGTAATTATAAAGTCAACTATTAAAATAAATTAAAGAATTCACAGAACATGTGAAACACTTGTAGTTATATTTTTTTTAATTTAAAATAAACGAGTAATTAAAGTGTTGCATATAATATACATTAATCAAAAATGATAATATTTATGACCATGTGTGCCACAAAACGGCGGGTGTCTATTTCGAGAACTACGACGAAGAGGTTCATCAGGTTGTACTCGTTCATCTTGATTTTGATGTTCTTGTGTTGGGTCGCTTGACATAGCAGTGCCCAAAAAATGGAATAGGCGATGAATTGTAAGTTGGACACTCATATCCTTGATAGTTAAATTCATTCAAAGGATAATTCGATTGCAACAATGAAGTGAATGACATTCCTTCTTGGGTATTAACCTCAGGTTGAGGTACATGATAACTTTCATAGTAAGTGGGAGGTTCCATTGATGTAAAAGTACCTAACATATTTAGTGAGTTTAAATCAATAATCGAAAAGATAACAATACGAACATCTAACTGTATAATTTGGTAAATTACATACCTCTCTCACTATTAGGTGTGTGAAAAGAAGGCTCAAATTGAGGCACACAATAATTTTGAGGTGCCCGCCTTAGAAGCATCTGTTACATGTTGCGATAATATGTAATAAATAATAAACAAAAGTGTAACCTCATTAAATTTATTAGTGTAATTTTGTAAATTATATTGTTGGGGTTATACTGGAAATTATGTTTTTACTTTGTATAACCAAACTGAATTTCTGTCTTATTTACTGAAATAAATCATTTATCACTGATGCTTTAAATATCATTGAATGTTACATATATTTATTGCATAATTGTTCAATAAATAGTACGTGTTACATTGTAGTTAATTTAGTGATACCAGATCACAGAAGATTAAATTAACATTCCCTTGTAACTAAAAGTACGGTGTTCACGACCTAGATGGAAATGAACAATCCATCGTGAAAGGTTGAAGTGTAAGGCTCAGATTGGCTTGTCTTGACTAAGAGATTACACTAGTGCATGACCGATGCAATTGAATAGGACCCTCTGGGAGGATAAATTCTTCAAAGACCTTTGAATTATGAAGAATTAGACCTCGATGGTTCGTTATTTCTTAATCTTCGTCCCCTTAAATAGGATCGTGTGTGGTTAGTAATTATTGCTTTGACTTATGACGGGTAGAGAATCAATGAGATTCAATACTTTATATCTTGGGCAATATTATTGGTCACATCGCGATTGCTAAGATTTAATCTGAAGAATCGTATTGTAAGCACGCTTTGTTCGATTTGCCCTTGGGGATGTTCATAAGATTTATCATACCAAATCTTGCAAGTGAAATTAGTTTCCGGGATGGATAATAATGTTGAACCGTTCCTTGACCAAGGACAAAAGATATTAATTAAAGGAAAGCTGTTTCAGTGGCTTGAGTTAATTAATGGGTTTGGATAATCTTAAACACGGAAATAATAACAAGGAGCCATATTAACGATAATATGGGTTAAGATGGATAGTCTTGATATTAATTATGTAGTGGGATTAATTAATATTTATGGGCTTGAATAATATTGTGGCTCAATATTAGATATTCAAAGTCCATTAGAAGGTCCAATCTTAATTCTCCTAAAGGCCCCTCAAGTAGCCCAAACATAATATCCAATAACTGAAAAAAGTGTTTAAAATAATATAAATTATGGTTGTTTATTTTTTCCAATTTTATTCGAAAAACATGAATAAAATGGGAGAAAGATTTTCTTTGAATTTTGTTATGGAATGAGGATATGTATTCTTGGAATACAAGATTATCTCATTAAATTCAAGAAATCTCCCACTTAGTTATTTATGTGGGATTTTCAAAAATTATGAGAAATAAAGGGAAAGAAAGATTTTCTTGATTTTCTTGAAAATATATTATGGAAGATATGTATTCTTGGAATACAAGTATATCTCATAAATTCAAGAAGATCCAAATCTTGGAATCTTTATCCTAAAATTTTGAAAATACCATAACAATAAGAGAGTGGAAATTTTATGGAATATTTTAATTATGGAAAAGAGAATATATTGGATATATATTCAAGATTTCTTGGAGATCAAGAAAGAGATTTTTCCTCCCTATTCCCCTAGTAAAATCGGCCATCACCCTCTTATAAATAGGGGATGGTTTTTTCATCCCCAAGTGCAATTCCATGTGTTGAAAAAATTTGAAATCCACAAAGGTGGTGCAACATAATTTTATTTTTCCCTTTTGTTAAATTGTTCTCGAGTTCCTACCACCGGATTGTTGAACAAGGATAAGGGAATACTTGAGAAGGTCTTTTGGTGTGTTCTTGTGAACGGGATCCATCTTCTCAACAGTTGTCACTCCGAGAGGTTAGTTCACGTAAACCCGTAGCAATTCCGCATGCGTAGGATTTATGTGAACTGTTTATATGCATGATTTGTTGTTGAATTATTATTTGAATTAATATAAGATTAATTCATGCTAGTAATGATTGTTAGAATTAAATTTGTATTTAAATATTCATCCTGAATAGATCCGGACAAATAATTCCCCAACAACTGGTATCAGAGCCTCGGTTTCGGGCTCTGAGTTTTTAGATTGTAATTTAATTCATTTTCATTAAATTTAAAATTAGATAGTAGAATTGAAAGATCTTTTTTTGCAGGTATCCAATTGTCATGGTATTTGATGAATGTTTATATTTATGCATACATATAAATTGTGGTTTTAATTTGATTCGTTCGAATTCGTTTTGCCTCGTGAGAAAATCCATGAGTAGATTAGGATTTGTTTGATTCGTTCAATGTAATATACTAGTCTAGATCTAGGTTTATTTATTTTTTGTAAATAAATTATAATCGAATCGTGAGCAAAGATGGATATGGAGAATTAAAGACGGACGACCAAGTGCCCAGATGTACGCAAACCAAAAAAGCGGCACCTTGGGCTAGGTTGAACAGCTTAATGACACAAGACACCACCCAAAGCGATTCTTGGACGGTAAGGCGGACGCATCTTAAAGCCTTGATCGGTTCGGGCGGCGCCTCGTGCGTCTTGGCCGGGTGTTTCGCCAGGCGGCGAAGACCCGGATCTCACGGACACATCCGAGGCGACGCCAGCAGCGCGCATGTCCGAGGGGCGACGGGGCGGGATGGCTGAGCCGGATTGGGGCATGCGCCTAGGCGCATGCGACTCGTGTTCCGGGTCGCGAGCTACTCGTTTTTCCGGACGTCGTCCTAACCCAAAATGGAGGACGTTTTAAAGAATTTGTTAAGTGTCGAAAGTGGGAGCTTTTTTGAGACGAACGATGAAAGGCTATGAAGACGATTTCTCAAGATCAAGACATGACAAAATTAACTGTGACAATTAGATATATGTGCCCAATGTGTTTAATTTTTGTTTTGATGTTTTGCATTATTTTGTGCTTATTTAAATTGTGTTTAAATATGCGATGCATGAGAAAATGTTTTGAAAAATCTCACCTTCGAAAATTACTATGTATGTTTAAATAATTAATTGACAATTTTATTTCGGATAATAAAATTGAATTAATTTTAACCTCCATGATTTATTTATTTGTGGATTCTTTTGGAGAAATTCCCCCCACGGGACGGCCAAAAGATAGATTTCACATGAATAAATTTCGAAAGGATGATTGTGGGTTATTATTAGTGGCGACGATGACCCTCCCCACGAGGCTCGTTCAAAACAAAATAATAATTCTGTATTTAATCATGGTTATTACTTAGGTATAAAATTGATATGCATATACTTCCCCGAAGTCCCTGTCAATTTTTATATTGGTCAAGTGAGAGTCAACTATTAATCTGGATATTAAAGGTTTGTAACTGTTTTCTTGTTTGTAACCTGCTTGAATGTGTTTAAATAATGACCCACCCCACATGGCTTATTTAAACTGTTTTGAGATGTTGGCTGATGCATGTTCATATTTTTTTTGAGATTTTAATATGATACATGTGATCTAACCTTGTGATATGTTTGTGCTTATACAAATTGTTATTTATTTCAGTTCAGCATGTCGCAACCTTTTAATCCATTGTTCAATATACTTAAAGACAATTTGCTTACTGGTGAAAACTTCATTGATTGGAATCGTAAACTTACTATTGTCCTCATTGCACAAAGCCATAACTGGGTTCTCACTACACCTAAACCAGAAAAGCCAAATGATGAGTCAACTAAGCGGTTATGAAAGAGTATGCTGACTGGGAGCGTTCCAACAAAATGGCAAAGTGTACCATCTTGGCTTCAATGTCAGATGTGTTGCAACACCAACATCAAAATATTGAGACCGCTGCGACATCATGACTAGTCTAAAAGCAATGTTTATACATCAGAACCGTGTGGCTCGTCAGATCACCATGAGGGACTTGCTCTCTATGAAAATGGTGGAGGGAACGCCCGTAAGGGAGCACGTTCTCCAGATGATGGCTCACCTTAACAAGCTTGAGGTACTTGGCGCTGAATCCGATATCGAGACCCAAATCGATTTCGTGCTCCACTCTCTGCCGAAATTTTTTGAACAGTTCAGGCTGAACTACCAAATGAACAATCAGAAGTTCTCGATGCCTGACCTGTTGCAAGCTTTTCTCGGCAGAGGCAATATTGGGGCAAAAGAGCCAAGCCTTGGTGGCAAATGGACCTTCTTCTTCTTCTAGGCCAAAGGGTGGTAAGAATAAGAAAAAGGATAAAGACCACAAGCAAGTGAACTCAAGTGTTTCCAAGGGCAAAGAAAAGGTGAAGGGAGGTGGAGGAGTGAGTAAACCAGCTAAGGGGAAGTGCTTCAACTGCGGTGAAAAAGGACATTGGAGGTCAGCCTGTTCCAAACCCAAAAGGAATGGAAAGAAAGGTAATTCTCACGCACTAGTTGTTGAAACTTGTTTAGCGGCATATGCCTCCCATTTATGGGTGGTGGATACGGGATCCACTGATCATGTTTGTTTCACTTTACAGGGGTTCAAGCGGACCCGGAAACTTAGTGGGAGTGAGATCCTCATCAAACTGGGCGATGCTACAAGAGTGGCAGCTGAAGCAGTGGGAGAAGTGCACCTGTCTTTTGAAGACAGAGTTTTAATTTTAAGAGATGTTCTTTACGTTCCTAGTTTTAGAAAGAATTTAATTTCGGTTTCTAAACTTTACCGTGATGGATATTCGGTTACTTTTGACAAAGTTGTTACCATTTCTCTTTATGATAAATTTATCTGTCATGGAACGTTGTCGAATAATCTCTATACAATTAACTGTGCCCACCACTCACGAAATGCATCCTATAACACATCAAATGTTTCCGATAAAAGAAAACGTTCATCAGACGTAAACGAGACACTTCTATGGCATCTCAGATTGGGACATATTAATCCAAAAAGGATTCAAAGGTTGGTAGAAGATGGCTCATTAGAGTCTCTCCGGGTTGAACCAATCTCAACTTGCGAATCATGTTTGGAGGGTAAAATGACCAAAAGGGCATTCGGAGCCAAGGAGAATAGAGCCAAAGAAGTATTAGAAATTGTTCACACAGACGTATGTGGTCCAATGTCAATCAAAGCAAGAGGAGGTTATGAGTATTTCGTCATCTTTATTGATGATTACTCAAGATACGGCTATATTTTCCTTATGAAGTATAAATCTGAGACCTTTGACAAATTCAAAGAATTTAAGGCTCAAGCAGAGAATCATAGGGAAAAACGTATCAAGTCTCTACGATCTGATCGTGGAGGCAAGTACCTCAGTGATGAGTTTTTGAACTACTTGTCAGATGAAGGGATTGTATCCCAGCTAACTGCACTCGGAACCCCTCAACAAAATGGGGTTGCAGAGCGAAGAAACATAACTCTTTTAGGAGTGGTTAGATCAATGATGAGTTATGCGGATCTACCCAAGTCGTTCTGGGGTATGTCTTGGAAATAGCGGCTTATATTCTGAACTTGATGCCATCCAAATCGGTTCCCAAAACTCCCAAAGAATTGTGGACCGGGCGCAAGCCCAGTTTGAGATACATGAGAATTTGGGGGTGTCCGGCCTACGTGTTGGACAAGGAAGCCGGAAAATTGGATCCTCGATTAGAATTAAGGTTGTTTATAGGATACCCCGATGGAACAAAATGGTGTATGTTCTATGGTCCCCGAAGATCAAAAGGTGGTAATAAGCACCCACTTTAGATTTTTGGAAGAAGACTATATGAACGAAAGAAAGCCCAGAAGTGAGATTACCTTAAATGAGCTAAGGGGGCTAACCTCAGTGCCAACTGTACAAGATGACATACCAAATGACACACTTACACAATCGGAACCTCTTCGTAGTGGGAGAGTTGTAAGACAACCCGAGAGATTCATGGGGGTAGGAGAGTCCTCGGACTTAGTCCCCGGTCAAGATGAATCAGTCCCATGGACTTACGACGAGACAATCCAAGACAAGGATGCGGTTTCTTGGCAAATAGCAATGGAAGCCAAAATGGGTTCTATGGATCATAACAGAGTGTGGGAGTTAGTCGAACCACTTAATGGGGTCAAATCCATTGGTTGCAAGTGGGTATACAAGAGGAACGGACGGGAAGGTGGAAACCTTTAAGGCAAGGCTTGTGGCGAAAGGTTATACTCACAAAGAAGGGATCGACTATGAGGAAACCTTTTCACCGTAGCAATGCTCAAGTCCATCCGAATCCTCTTGTCGATTGCTGCGCATCTCGACCTTGAAATCTGGCAAATGGATGTCAAGACGGCTTTTCTTAACGGAAGTCTTGAAGAGGAAACCTATATGCAACAACCCCAAGACTTCATTGAAAAAGGCCAAGAACACCTAGTTTGTAAGCTCAAGAAGTCCATTTATGGACTCAAACAAGCATCCAGAGCTTGGAACCAATGTTTTGATCAAGTAATAAAGTCTTATGGGTTTGATCAAAATGAGTACGAAAGTTGTGTGTACAAGAAGCATGTCGGAACTGCATTGGTATTCTTGGTACTATACGTAGACGACATTCTGCTCATCGGGGACGATGTAAAGGTGTTGTCAGACGTAAGGGCATGACTTTCAAAACAGTTTGATATGAAGGACTTAGGGGAAGCCGGGCACATCCTTGGGATCAAGATCACTCGAGATCGCAAGAAAAGGATGATAGGCTTATCGCAAGCTTCATATATAGACACTGTCTTGAAGCGATTCAGCATGCAGGATTCCAAGAAAGGCTTCGTACCTTTTTGGCATGGAATCCATCTATCTAAGGAAATGTTCCCTAAGACACAAAAGGAGATAGATGACATGAAAGGCATTCCTTATGCTTCGGCTGTCAGAAGTCTTATGTATGCAATACTATGCACGAGACCGGATATCTGCTTTGTCGTTGGCATGGTAGCGAGATATCAAAGTAATCCGGGAAAAGAGCATTGGACGGCTGTTAAGAACATTTTGAAGTATCTGAAAAGAACTCGGGATAGAATGTTAGTTTATCAGTCAGATAGTCTAATCCCCATTGGTTACACGGACTCAGATTTCCAATCAGACTTAGATTCCATAAAATCTACCTCCGGTAGTGTGTTTTGCCTGGGTGAGGAGTCATGACATGGAGAAGCGTTAAGCAGAAATGCATCGCCGATTCTACCATGGAAGCCGAATACGTAGCTGCTTGCGAGGTAGCGAAAAAAGCGGTTTGGCTCAAGAACTTCCTAGTGGACTTGGATGTAGTTCCGAATTTGCCCAGCACAATCACTGTTTACTGTGATAATGCCGGAGCAGTTGCAAATTCAAGGGAACCAAGAGCCCACAAGGCCATCAAACACATTGAAATGAAATACCATCTTATACGAGAAATAGTTAAGAGAGGAGATATAGAGATGACAAAGATCGCGTCAGAAGACAACCTAGCAGATCCATTCACAAAGGGTCTGCCTCAGAACACATTCGAGAGACATGTGGAAGGAATGGGTGTCATGACCGTTGCCAATCTGTTTTGAGTATAAGTGGGAGATATTATTAGGTTCGTGTAGGTGACATTAGATCTCACGCATTAGGAACTACACGAGATATGCTGAAGTATACTTAAAAGAAGACTTTGAGTAAAAGTGGGAGATTGTTGGGGTTATACTGGAAAGTATGCTTTTACTTTGTATAACCAAACTGAATTTCTGTCTTATTTACTGAAATAAATCATTTATCACTGATGCTTTAAATATCATTGAATGTTACATATATTTACTGCATAACTGTTCAATAAGTAGTACGTGTTACATTGTAGTTAATTTAGTGATACCAGATCACAGAAGATTAAATTAACAGTCTCTTGTAACTAAAAGTAAGTTGTTCAAGACCTAGATGGAAATGAACAATCCATCGTGAAAGGTTGAAGTGTAAGGCTCAGATTGGCTTGTCTTGACCAAGAGATTACACTAGTGCATGACTGATGCACTGAATAGGACCTACAAGAGGATAAATTTTTCAGCACTGAATTAGGAAGAATTAGACTTCAGTGGTTCGATATTTCTTAATCTTCGTCCCTTAAATAGGATCGTGTGTGGTTAGTAATTGTTGCTTTGACTTATGACGGGTAGTGAATCAATGAGATTCAATACTTTATATCTTGGGCAATATTATTGGTCACATGCGATTGCTAAGATTTAATACGAAGAATCGTGTGCAAGTACGCTTGTTCGATTTGCCCCCTTGGGAGGTTCATAAGATTTATCATACCAAATCTTGCAAGTGGAATTAGTTTCCGGGATGGATAATAATGTTGAATCGTTCCTTGACCAAGGACAAAAGATATTAATTAAAGGAAAGTTGTTTCAGTGGCTTGAGTTAATTAATAAGCTGGATAATCTTAAACACGGGAAATAATAACCGGGAGCCATATTAACAGTAATATGAGTTAAGATGGATAGTGCAATATTAATTATGTAGTGTAATTAATTAATATTTATGGGCTTGAATAATATTGTGGCTCAATATTAGATATTCAAAGTCCATTAGAAGGTGTTTAAAATAAAATAAATTATGGTTGCTTGTTTTTTCCAATTTTTTTCGAAAAACATGAATAAAAGGGGAGAAAGATTTTCTTTGAATTTTGTTATGGAATGAGGATATGTATTCTTGGAATACAAGATTATCTCATTAAATTCAAGAAATCTCCCACTTAGTTATTTATGTGGGATTTTCGAAAATTATGAGAAATAAAGGGAAATAAAGATTTTCTTGATTTTCTTGAAAATATATTATGGAAGATATGTATTCTTGGAATACAAGTATATCTCATAAATTCAAGAAGATCCAAATCTTGAAATTTTTATCCTAAAATTTCGAACATACCATAACAATAAGAGAGTGGGATTTTTATGGAATATTTTAATTATGGAGAAAAGAATATATTAGATATATATTCAAGATTTCTTGGAGATCAAGAAAGAGATTTTTCCTCCCTATTCCCCTAGTAAAAATCGGCCATCACCCTCTTATAAATAGGGGATGATTTTTTCATCCCCAAGTGCAATTCCATGTGTTGAAAAAAATTAGAAATCCACAAAGGTGGTGCAACATAATTTTATTTTTCCCTTTTGTTAACTTGTTCGGGAGTTCCTACCACATGATTGTTGAACAATGATAAGGGAATACTTGAGAAGGTCTTTGGTGTGTTCATGTGAACGGGATCCATCTTCTCAACGGTTGTCACTCCGAGAGGTTAGTTAACGTAAACCAGTAGCAATTCCGCATGCGTAGGATTTATGTGAACTGTTTATATGCATGATTTGTTGTTGAATTATTATTTGAATTAATATAGGATTAATTCATGCTAGTAATAATTGTTAGAATTAAATTTGTATTTAAATATTCATCCCGAATAGATCCGGGCAAATAATTCCCCAAAATATATACCATTTTGTACACGAGGTGTGCCTGACAAAGTTGCAAGCATCTCATGCGGGGTAAAAGGAGACTCATGGTGTGCTGCTGAAGAATTTCTTTTTTGACTTCTTGTGGATGTCCCAACATTATCATCTCTTGAAGTACTTTTTATTCTCCTCTGTCTTGTACTCCTCTCTTCTTCTCTGCTTTGTGGAGCTGGTTGATCTACAAGATATGAAGGTGCTTCTAGTATAGGGTCCACTTCCCGGATAAATTGTTCTGTAGTATTTAGCAGGTCCACTATTGATTCTTTATTGTCAATTGTAGCTGCCCTTCTGCTTATTTTAAGACGCGAGAACCATCGGACCTGCAAGAGAAAAAATCAGTGGATTCCTATACACATTTGTTAGTCATATTATCATGAAAACACAACATGAGATTTAGATAAATAATTTACCAAAACATCACGTGTAGACGTTCTAGGTGGTTGAAAGCCTCGATCCTCCGCATTGTACTCATTAAGTGAAACCAAACGTCATGTAATGTTATAATACCAATACATATAATCATCGGTCCTTGTCTTATCTCCAGTGATTTCCACTGTTGGACCATACGGTTGTCTACTACCCTAATATGTAATCCAGTGGGCATGTTTTAAAGTCCAGTCAACACCGTCTTGCCCTTTGCGACCAAAGTCGTGCAACGAATAATGAGTAGATGCTACTGGATGTGGAACGTTTTGAATCTTTCCAAATTGCCTCAGCACTCGATTGGGATGATGAATCTCCACTATTTCAAAATTGATTAATGGACATTATGACATCCATCTTATGGTCAAACAATGATTTCCAAGGCTTACATATTGGGCATGTCCACATTGAATGGTTGCCAAATAAATTGCAATGGAAAAGAATTGTATATGACCCAAAACAATATTCTTTATCGGGAATATTATAACAATTACTTACTTGTTGCTCCGATAAACGATCGAATATGTCTCGATATATACGAATAGTGTTGCTTGGACTTCTAGTATAGTCATGGTAATGAATCCACCTGAATTTAAATACATTCAATATTAATAATATGACAAATATAAATGAGCTCAATGAATGTGATTTGCAGAAGAAACACATACCAAACCCCATACGGAGGAAGCCCCAAGTCATGATTATCTCCACCCTGTAGTGTCCCTTCTACAAGCATATGACGTACAAAACTTGGTTGTATAACCAATATTCTTGACCATGCCCAAATCTGCAATGATGAAAAATATTTTAATTTAATTGTCAACTTATTAATGAATATTTAAAATGATGTTAAGAAGTAACAATTATCTGCACTAGGGACAACGCTCCAGCGATGGTCTTCTTATCATATTTGGAGGCCATACAAAGTTCACGATATAAAGTCGCTAATACTGCACTTCCCCAGCTATACTCTCCAGCTTTATCTACATCCTCTAGAAATTCTAGATAGAGTAACGAGATAGAAGATCGATCACTGTTGGGCATCATTAAAGCCCCCAACAGTAAAAGCGCACAACCTCGTGCATATTTATCGACTTCTACTTGTGGGGTATTGTCATTAATAGCCGAAAAATGGTGTAAATGTTGACTCAGTGAACTTAGATATATTGATTTCTTATTTTTCATCTCCGATTCTAGTGGTTGGAACCCTAACAATTGAATACAATGACTACGCCATCCAGCTTTGTTGCGATTTGGTTCACGGCATATAATAGGATCTCCTTCTATCGGTAATCCCCATATAATTGCAACATCCTGCAATGTGATAGTCTCTCCCCTATAGGAAAATGAAAGGTGTGAGTCTCTGGACGCCATCTCTCCACAAGTGCAGTGATAAGATGGTGATCAAGTCTTAATGCTCCACATCGAGCAGGGCCGTAAAAGGCCATCACTTTTAATCTGTCCAAAACACGTGGGTGAAGTACAACATCGTAGGCGTCTGGGGTTGCCCTAAATGTCCAAAAAATTTGTTGGGATCCTTGTTTAGTGTCCAGTACGACCTCACTTTGGGCCCTATTTATATAAATGTTGTTCGAACGGTGTGTTTCTTGTTGCTTCAAAACAGAATCATCAATAGGTCCAAATACCATTTTCTCCCTCTATGTTGCCATCCTGAGAAATGTGTAAACCTGCATAAACATGAATATTATGTATAAATAAATTAATATTAATTAGTAGAAGCTACAAAAATGTGTAAGCACTTAAAACACAACAATATTGCGCAAAACACAACTAAAATTAATCAAATGATGTAGATCTCATATTTCACATTAAAGTTACAAAATGAAATGCTAACCAATATTGTGCAAAACACAACTAAAATTAATCAAATGATGTAGATCAAGTGCTTCACAATAAAGTTACAAAATAAATTTCTAATAAAACTAGCATTACAATATTATTAAACTCCACGACGTGATGCAGATTCTTGATGCGAAGATGCAACTCTATCTTGCGCTTCATATTGTTGTCTAGCACGAGTTTGCGACCAATCCATCTCATTAGGAATCCTGGTCGTCATATCCCGATCAAGACGCCTTATCCTACGCTCAGTATTATGCTTTAATTTGAAGTTTGGTTCCTCCCACTCTTCCATATCTGGCAACGGCGCGAAAAAACTCGAAGAGTAAGTCAAAGCATATGCATTTGTACTGTAACGATCAGGGACATACATTGTTGGATCAACTCTATACTGTCTACACACTTCTAGTGCATGTGAGCATGGAATTCCATCCAATTTCCATTTTCCGCAGTCGCATGCTCGTTCTGATAAAGAGACTACACGCGTACAATAACGTGTTGATCCCGGCACTCGAGTAGATACCCTGGCTGTTAGTCTGGAATAGTTGTAGAGGTCTACAACATGCTTCATCCCTGCCCGCTTCTCTGTGTTAAATCAGCGTATGTGATCAGGCCACCTCTGATTTTTCTGTTGTAGATTCAGTGCCTCCTCCTCATGTTTCAAAAATGAATTTTTGGATCGTATGAATGTTGCACTCACATTGGCAGTGATTGGAAGGCGTCGTGTGCCCCTAAGAACATCATTGATTGCTTTCCAAAATGGTGACCTCCATCGTGGCAAAATGTCCATTTAGTAGGATCTATTACTCTTAGGTAATCATGTGCTCCACGACTCAAACCTTCAATTTCTCTCATTACAAAATTGAAATGCCTAACAGTAAGTGCTTTCCCCGCATTATAACACAAGTCCTTCACCTTCACATTCTTGAATTGAGTATTCAAATTTGAAGCGACATGTCTTAAACAAAAACGGTGCACACCTCTAGGTTCACAAAATGCTAGAATATATGTCATTGCCTTCAATACACCCTTATGTCTGTCCGATATAATTCATATCCCCTCCGTATCACGAACAACGTGTATAGCTAACATATGAAGAAACCAACGCCATGACTCAAAACTTTCCTCATCGACAATAGCATAAGCCACTGAAATGATCTTCTGATCGGCATCTAGGGTGTTAGCAATTAGCAGTTTGTGTTTATACTTAGTGTACAAGTGGGTACCATTTACAGTAAGTATCTTGTGGCAATGCCTCGACGCATGGTCTCAATGCCCAAAAGACATATCCCAACGTGTTCACACCCCCACTACTGGTATCCTTGTGAAGCCACTCCAAAACGGTACCGGGATTATATTTTTGTAAGGCCATCATGTACTTGGGCAAATATTGATATGAACTATCCCAAGTTCCAAACACGTTCTCCCTAGCACGTTTCAACGTTTGCCATGCCTTTTGATATGAAACACTGTAATTATATTTTTGTAAAGCATGTGTTACAAGATATTTGACATCGTATGCTAGATCGACTTGCACCAAGTTCTCCATGTCATCTGCAAGCATGTTTTTACAGAGATTTTTATGACCTATGTGTTGGAATTTAGAGGCACGTAATCACGTATAACATGCGCAGCGGAAAGGACAGTTCACCAACAACGAACATATAATTCCATACAACGATTACAAAAATCGTAACGAGTAAACTTACAGTAGTTGTAGGACATATTCCTCTACTATGGTATCCACGTAATCCCCTTCAACGGATCTGCACGAATTTACCAGTGTTGAATCTCGAATCAAATCAGCTAGGAAAATCCAACTCTTAATTTTATGGAGAATTGTGAAGTGTAAAAAACTGTTTTTGAAATCCCATGAGCTAATATATATAGGGAGGCCCAACTTAAAACCTAAGTCAGCCTGTTGGGAAATTAAAATCCCTTTTAATTAATTAAATTAAACTCCTTTAATTTAATTCCCTAAATATAAATCTCTACGGATTTAAATTTCATATACGGCAAATCTCTACGATTTGTTTCCATATATATATATATATATATATATATATTAAATCCTACAATAATATTTCATATATAATTATTGGGAATTCTTATTTATTTAAATTCAATTTAATCGTACATTAATAATAATTAATTCCAAATTAATTTATTATTAATTACTTCTCCATAAATTAAATATTAAATCCAATTTAATACTTAACCAACCAACTATAATCCGTCAATGGGAATTACTTGTTGTGTGACCTATAGGCCCTCATATATCGAGCGATTAGTCAAACTAGCGGTCTTAATTGAACCCTAGACAATAAATCAGACATTCTCAATATATGAGGTACGTTGCGAGAAACGTGCAACTACCTGTAACTGTAACATGAGCTATTACGATTTCCTCCTTTCATTCACGAATACTCGATTAGTCTTGAACATGATGAAGTGTCTATTCAAATAATTTAATCACTTTATCTCCAATCACTAATTGATCACTTATGTCACACTTGGCCACAAAGTCCAAGTTGACGTGCATTGACCAATGACTTTGATCCAATTATGATGAGAAGATGAATATTCTCTCTAAATCCACTTTGAGGAATGAATCCTATTATTGGCTCAACTACCACGCACCTGCACTTCGTGATGAACCCAATCCAAGTCATATCTACCCATGGAAGGGTGTAAGCATCGGTCATGGTCAAAGTTCATCACTCCACACATGTCGTGCGTATTGACCTCAAGTCAAAGGCGTATCGCATTGCTCCCACTAACCGAGACACCCGTAGACACATATAGTGGAACTACATCAAACGGTTTTTCGGATGGGTATACCAATACCCTCTAAGGTATTTGTGCATCCATCATGAGATACCTAGTATCTCGTAGCAAGTGAGATCTTACTACACTCTCTAAGAGTATGATGCAGATCGCACATCAATCTCCACTGCATCATCAATATCTCATTCTTGATGATCCTCGATTGGGGCTATTTGAGAATCATGCTTAAGTCATCTTAGTTTTCACACACTCAATGAATGCAGTGACTCAAGGGAACACAGATAAGAATAGATGCAAACAATCAAACATAATATTCTAATTAGTGCAACGCCATATATTTAATATTAAACAAATAATAATATTAAACCAATACTGAATATTATCTGAGTATTATGTCCTTACAAATGATTATCTCTAGGACACTAACACTAACAATCTCCCACTTGAACTAGAGCTAATCACCTACATGCCTAACCCCTAGACCATCAAAATGTCTAGTGTGTACATGAACGCTCAAAGCCTTGGTGAAAGGATCAGCCAGATTATCCTCCGTAGGGACACGTTCTAATTTTATCTCTCCTCTAGCGATTATCTCTCTAATAAAGTGATAACGCCACGGTACATGCTTGTTTCTGTTATTGGATCTCGGTTCCTTAGCTTGCGCAACCGCACCAGTGTTGTCACAATACAACTTTATTGGACTGCTGGCACTCGGCACTACCCCTAGTTCATTTAAGAACTGTTTTATCTAGACATCTTCTGTGGTAGCTTCCGCCGCAGCAATGTACTCAGCTTCGGTTGCTGAATCAGCGGTAGTATCTTGCTTGGAACTATTCCAACTAACCGCCCCACCATTGAGAACGAAGACATAGCCCGACTGTGACTTGTAATCATCACAATCGGATTAGAAACTTGCGTCAGCATAGCCGGTCGCGACTAGCTCTGACTGACCTCCGTAGACCAGAAAGCAATCTTTAGTACGTCTGAGGTACTTAAGAATGTTCTTGATAGCAATCCAGTGTGGTTCACCCGGATTCTGTTGGTATCTACCAGTAGTGCCGACAGCGAAGGCCACATCTGGCCTAGTGCAAGTCATGGCGTACATGATGGATCCAATTGCAGATGCATATGGTATATCCTTCATGCGCAGGATATCAGTTTCTGTAGAAGGACAATCCTTCTTAGACAGCTTTATCCCATGACATGTCGGTAGAGAATCTCTCTTAGAGTTCTCCATCGCAAATCGCTTCAACACCTTGTCTACGTAGGTGGACTGTGACAGCCCCAACATCTTCTTGGATATATCCCTATGGATCTTGATCCCTAAGATGCAGCAAGCTTCTCCAAGGTCCTTCATCATGAAGGTCCTTGATAGCCATTCTTTCACGGACTGCATGAGTGGGATATTGTTTCCCATAATGAGTATGTCATCGACATACACAACTATGAATACAATATTCTTCCCACAACATTTCCGATAGACGCACGGATGTTTCGAGTTTCTGACAAAGCCAAATGATTTGACAGCTTCATCAAATCGGATATTCTAACTCCTAGAAGTTTGCTTCAATCCATAAATTGATCGTTTAAGCTTGCACACGAGATTAGATTTTGGCTTTGATATAAAACCTTCAGGTTGAGTCATGAACACTTCCTTATCAATGTTGCCATTGAGGAAAGCTATTTTGACATCCATCTGCCAAATCTCATAATCTAGATGTGCTGCTATCGCAAGTAAAATTCGAATGAACTTGATCTTAGTAACTGGTGAGAAAGTTTCGCCATAGTCAGTGCCTTCGCGTTGACTGTAACCTTTCGCCACCAACCTAGCCTTGTAGGTTTGTACTTTGCCATTTGCATCGGTCTTCCATTTGAAGACCCACTTGCAACCTATGGGTCTAACCCCTTTCGATAATTCAACCAAGTCCCAAACTTGATTGACGTACATCGAGTCCATCTCGGATTTCATAGCTTCATGCCACTTCTTTGAGTCAACATCTAAGTTGCCTCAATGTAAGTTCTAGGTTCGTCCTTATGCGGGATCTCCACGTCATCATGCTCCTCTACGAGGAAACCATAATATCTTGTGGGTGGATTACGAACTCTAGTGGACTTACAGAGTTGTGGTTGTTTAGGTTGCACATTCTGATCGTGAAAATTTTGTAGTGCAGCGATTTCATCGTCGACTGGGGAGACCTCAAGAGCGACACTTCCGGATGCTCCTTGAGCACTTCCGGATGCCTCTTGGGCGAGAGTTTGAACTATGTTGTTCTCATTCAGCCCACTTGGAGTTCATTGCTCGGGCAATGCAACTCCAATTATGCTCCCACTGGCTGAAAGAGGATCACTTATTGATAAACTTCCACCATGTGAGCTGCTGATGCTCCCACTGATTTTTGTCATGTTGCTTTGACAAGACATCAGTCTCCTTGTTAAGTTGTGGTTCTTGAATTTCTTCAAGTTCTATCATCTTACGACTTTGTTCTTTGAAAACGTAGTCTTCTTCAAGGAATTTAGTCTGCCTTGAAAGAATCACTGTTTTTTTCTGAGGTAGATAGAAATAATATCCTCTAGTTTCCTTAGGATATCCCACAAAATAACCTTTTTCACCTTTTGCTTCCAACTTGTCAGTGAGCATTTTCTTCACAAACGCGGGGCAACCCCATGTTCTAATGTGAGAGAAATTTGGCTTCTTGCCATGCCATAACTCATATGGCGTATGCTCAACTGATTTGGATGGAATCATATTCAGAATGTAGATTGAGGTTTGGAGTGCGTATCCCCATAAGAATGTCGGAAGGGAGGAGAAACTCATCATGGACCTTACCATGTCTAACAGGGTTCGGTTTCTCTTCTCGGACACTCCATTCATTTGGGGTATACCGGGAGGAGTCCATTGTGATTGGATTCCATGCAACTTCAGATAATCAATGAATTCATGGCTAAGATATTCTCCTCCTCGATCTCATCGAAGAGTCTTAATACTCTTACCAAGATGTTTCTCTACTTCAGCTTTGTACTCCTTGAATTTCTCAAACGATTCAGACTTGTGTTTCATTAGATAAACGTACCCGAATCTAGAGAAATCGTCAGTAAAAGTTATGAAGTAGCTGAATTAACCCCTAGCTAGAGTGGGCAGTGGTCCACAAACGTCACTGTGGATCAACTCTATAACTTCTTTGGCACGAACCCCTTTCCCAGAAAATGATTTGTTGATCATTTTGCCCTTGAGACAGGATTCGCAATTACCATAAGACTCAAAGTCGAATGGGGTTAAGTAGTCTAACTTTCTTAACCTCTATATCCTATTCTCATTTGCATGACCAAGCCTACAATGCCACAAGTAAGTCAGGTTTTCATGATTACTAAGTTTGAGTCGTTTGTTTTGTATATTAAGAATGTTATGTCCACAATGCAACAAATATAAACCATTAGATAAAGGAGCATTTCCATACACATCACCATTAAGCGAAAAATAACAATTATTATTTGCAAAATGGAAGGAAAAACCTTCAATATCCAACATCGGAATAGAAATAATGTTGCGGGTAATAGAAGGAACAAAATAACAATTATTTAGTTCAAGTCTAAAACCAGAGGGTAAATCTAAAACGTAAACTCCAACACGTTGTGCAGCAACTCTTTCTCCATTTCCAATGTGTAAGGCGACTTCACCCGGCCTAACTGCCCTGCTATGCTTGAGACCCTGCACATTTGTACAAATGTGTGAGCTACAACCGATATCTAATACCCAGCAGTTAGTATCATTTGTGGACATGTTTATCTCAATAACAAACATACCTGTTCCAGTGGTTGAGACACATTGTGTCTTCTTTTCAGTTGCTAGAACCTTAAAGTCCTTCTTCCAGTGCCCCTTCTGCTTATAGTAGAGGCATACATCCTTATCCACCCTATCCTTCTTTTGAATTCCACCTTTGGGCTTAAGGAAGCTAGGCTTAGAGCCTTTCTTCGCCTTGCCTCTCCGCTTCTTCTTTCCTTTCGGACCAGAAAAAGTAGAGGCACTCACCATGAGTACGGGCTTCTCTTTAGCAGTGGAAGGCTCAAAAGTCTTGAGCATGTTATGTAGCTCGGGCATGGTCGATTCCGTCTTATTCATATTAAAGTTTACTACGAAACTCGAATATGAATCGGGAAGCGACTGAAGAATGGCATAAACATCAACGTTGGTCTTGAGATCAATGCCCATAAGACCAAGTTTCTCGATTAGCCCTATCATCCTTAATACATGAGGAGAAACCTTCCCTCCCTCGGACAATCGGCATCTAAACAGATCTCTCATCACTTCATAAATCTCAGAACGAGATTCAGAATCAAAGAGATCCTTCAGATGCTTAATCATCTTGAAGGGAAGCATCTTCTCATGCTGCCTTTGCAGCTCGGGAGTCATTCCGAGTAGCACAACACACTGAGCCTGGGAAGCATCCTCTTGATGCTTCTTTTGGGCTGCAGCGTCGAACGCTTCAGCCTCTTCAGTACCAACCTCAGGGGTAGCAGGGATTGGCGTGTCCAACACGTACTCAATCTTCTCTTGCCTGAGAACCAAATGAACGTTTCGGTACCAGTCGAGAAAGTTTGGCCCATCCAAATTGTTCGTTTCCAAAACGCTTCTCAATGACAAGTTATTCATTTCAACTATCCTAGAGAAATAAAATAAAACTGGAATTAAAACACATAATTCCTATGATCAATATTCAGCAATCAAAATAAACGTGGCCTTTCAATTTATTTTGTCTCCATTATTTTCACATACTTAACTACCTCATCGGAAAAGTACGAATTTATAACTAATATAAATTATAATGGACTAGGATCCACATTACTACTATCATAATCCCAGCGAGGGCTGATCACTATGACAACATAACTAGTAGGTCCCCAAACCAATTGCAAAATCGCAACTCCTAGTTTGTCGAACCTAGTTCGACTGATGTCACTTACCCTTTGTTCCCCGCGAGGGCTAGCGAAACAAAGTTAAGTTGGTTTACAACCATCAAGCGGTGACATTTTCATGTCCCTATAAAAGTCCCGTTAGATGTAGATCTGAGCAAAAGACGAGGGTCTTTAAGTACTCATTGGAACAAAATCTCCGGTTTACTTTTAATTTCGATGGAAGACATCTTATCAAATTAATGAGAAAACTATATTTTAGTGAGGAACGTTTTAAAGGCGGGGTATTAATCGCTTAATCGAGATCCATGAAGTCTATGTCATATTTGAGCAATTACGGGTGCCGCCTACCCAAACATGATATACACGGATTCACAAATATTTGGGCACCGTCTACCCAAGCATTTAACACGGTCTGACAATTATTGGGCGGCACCTACCCAAATAGTTAAAATGCGAACTTAAAACGTTAACTAATTTAAGCAATTAAACAAGTTAACAGTGGGTTTTAATAAATCCTTTAAAACGAATTTTAATTCAATTAAAGATTCATTTTATGATTATTAAAAATAATTGATTAATCCAATTAATCGTCTCGGTCCAACTAAAATTTTAATCTCAGAATTATATCCAATAAAATTCTAAAATTCAATTTTTATTTATTTTAATCATGGGGGCTCAGGTGCAATTTCTAAAATTTGCACGGGATGGCCTGTCTCAGATCGAATTTGCATAACAACCCTCCTACATCATCACCCAACCAAATCGAATCCAATTCGAAATCCAGAACACCCAATTAACCCAAAAATTCAGAATCAAAATCGCATCACAATTAATCAAATTAATTCATCCATTCAATCCAACCAAGGAACCAAAACAATCAAAATAGTTCAGGTTCCAAACGAAGACGAACAGAATCGGCAAGGCGACGCGATGAGGTTCGGCCAGCGATCCGACACGGGTCGCCAATGCCACGCCTAGCGTGCGGGCGACCCGTCATCGATGCAGATGGAATGGAGGGGTAAGCGCGGTGTTGCACCCCTGATCGATTTCTGGTTCAAAACCAAATCGACAAACACAAGCAAGCGACGAGTCGGCGGCGCGGAGCCACTAAATCTTCCCAAATCCGGTGACGCGCCGCCTTGAAATGCATCGAGACGGGCACGCCGGCCAAGCCTCGAGTGCGCTCAAGAGACTAGCGTTGAAATCGGAGAGAATCGGCGGCGATTCGCCATGAATCGAGGCGGAGAAGATCGACGCCTCCAAGACGGGATCGGGGTGCTTCGGGAGTCGCGTCGTGGGCTCCTACATGCGTCGCGAGGCGCGATGCCTAGCACCGGCCTTTGGCGACGCGGCGTAGTGTCGTCGGCCGAGGGTAAAACGCGAGGAGCAGTGCGGCGAAAAAGGGGAAAAACCCTAATTCTGGATTTTGGGCGAAGACGAAGGAGACGAGCGACCCGAGACAAAAAAAACAAATAAGGGGTGCGGTTAATAAGAAACTGTGCCCCACTGATTTTAAAAAAGTAATTAATTTTAAAAATCAAATTTTAATGCAATTAAAATAAGAGCCTGGAGCTCTGATACCACTGTTGGAATTTAGAGGCACGTAATCATGTATAACATGCGCAGTGGAAAGGACAGTTCACCAACAACGAACATATAATGGCATACAGTGTAAACTTACAGTAGCTGTAGGACAAATTCCTCTAGAGTCACAAGACAAGACAGGCGGGTAAGGCGGCCAAAACTTCATAAAAAGCCCGCCTTTTTGGCGAGGCGCTAAAAAATTTGGCGGGCTACAAAATCCCAACCCAACCCACTAATTGGCGGGTTGCGGGTTTAGGCGGGCCAGTCCACTATTATATTTTTAATATTATTTTATTTTTAAAAAAATTATAAATATGTAATTTAAAAGCTCTAAATACATTAAATTCATCAAAGTCAAATGAAATCAAACAATTTATGTTTGTTATTATCACTACAAAAAAATTAAAATAAAATATTTCTCATAAATAAAACTAATCATTCATTACTCACAAATATAACTTCATATTAAATTGAAATTTATCACTAATAAACCATAATAATTTATAAACATAATTTTCTACATAGTAAATTTATCATCTACAGACATAAACTTACAAAATATCCCAAAAATAACATTATAATTGCTAAAATATATAATAAAATAAAAAAATAAAAAATTATTTTAGGAGGCGGGCCCCAAACGGGCTGACCCATCTAGGCCAGCCTTCAAACGAGCTAAAATTTTCTTAACTCAACTCACCTCTTTAGCACGGCGGGGCGGGCTGGCCCAACGGGCCCAACCCGTTTTGACGGCTCTAGATTCCTCTACTATGGTATCCATGTAATCTCCTTCAACGGATTTGTCAGTGTTGAATCTCGAGTCAAATTAGCTAGGAAAATCAAACTCTTAATTTTATGGAGAATTGTGAAGTGTAAAAAACTGTTTGTGAATCCCAAGAGCTAATATTTATAGGGAGGCCCAGCTTAATACCTAAGCCAGCCTGTTGGGAAATTAAAATCTCTTTTAATTAATTAAATTAAACTCCTTTAATTTAATTCCCTAAATATAAATCTCTACGGATTTAAATTCCATATATGACAAATCTCTACGATTTGTTTTCATATATATATTAAATCCTACAATAATATTCCAAATATTATTATTGGAAATTCTTATTTAATTAAATCCAATTTAATCAAACATTAATAATAATTAATTCCAAATTAATCTATTATTAATTACTTCTCCAGAAATTAAATATTAAATCCAATTTAATACTTAATCAACCAACTATAATCCGTCAAAGGGAATTACTTGTTGTGTGACCCATAGGCCCTCATATATCGAGTGATTAGTCAAACTAACGGTCTTAATTGAACCCTAGACAATAAATCAGACATTCTCAATATATGAGGTACGTTGCGAGAAACATGCAACTACATGTAACTGTAACATGGGCTATTACGATTTCCTCCTTTCATTCACGAATACTCGATTAGTCTTGAACATGATGAAGTGTCTATTCAAATAACTTAATCACTTCATCTCCAATCACTAATTGATCACTTATGTCACACTTGGCCACAAAGTCCAAGTTGACGTGCATTGGCCAATGACTTTGATCCAATTATGATGAGAAGGTGAGTATTCTCTCTAAATCCACTTTGAGGAATGAATCCTTTTATTGGCTCAACTACCACGCACATGCACTTCGTGATGAACCCAATCCAAGCCATATCTACCCATGGAAGGATGCAAGCATCGGTCATGGTCAAAGTTCATCACTCCACACATGTCGTGCGTATTGACCTCAAGTCAAAGGAGTATCGCATTGCTCCCACTAACCGAGACACCCGTAGACACATATAGTGGAACTACATCAAACGGTTTCTCGGATGGGTATACCAATACCCTCTAAGGTATTTGTGCATCCATCATGAGGTTGTTGGGGAATGAGTTGTGTAATCCCAACAGAGGTACCTAGTATCTCGTAACAAGTGAGATCTTACTACACTCTCTAAGAGTATGATGCAGATCGCACACCAATCTCCACTGCATCATCAATATCCCATTCTTGATGATCATCGATTGGGGCTATTTGAGAATCATGCTTATGTCATCTGAGTTCTCACACACTCAATGACAGCAGTGACTCAAGGGAACACAGATAAGAATAGATGCAAACAATCAAACATAATATTCTAATTAGTGCAACGCCATATATTTAATATTAAACAAATAATAATATTAAATCAATACTGAATATTATCTGAGTATTATGTCCTTACAAAGGATTGTCTCTAGGACACTAACACTATGGAGTCAGGATCCATAAGACAGGAATGTGACGGCCCCAATTTGTTGATTTCCCAATGGTTATCTTTTTTGCAAAATTTTGCGTGTAACCACCACTGACAATATTGCGATGTTGGGCAAATATCAATACCACTTACAGGGTTCTTCTTACACACAATTTTCCAAACATCTTTGTTGCTCTCGATGACTTTATACTCACGCATCGCATGTCGCACCGAATAATCCTTCACGACAGACTTCAATTGTTTTTTATCTCTGAAAATCATCCCCCTCTTTAAAACTCCATGATCGACATCATATGTTAGACCCCCACTTGGAATATCTATGGAATCAACAGGTACATTCTTATAAGTAGATGCAATAAATGGTACTTTCAATAAATTTGGATGAGGTGACACTCTTGGCATATGTTGTTCAGTATTATCATCCACATCAGACAACCCCTCGTCAGTAGATCCGTTATCACTAGGCTCCGAGTTCGAAGGTGGGTTAGCTTCAAAATGATCACCAGATAAATTAATTATGCATGTATTGTGCCTAGGGGCCTCATTTGAATAATTACCACCGCCATGGCTAGACTCTACAGATTGGTAGTTCTGAGTTTCTCACACATCCCATGTATTATGTGGTACTTGTGAGGCCACATTTGTAATACCAGAAGGTTTAACATTATAATCATTATCACCGCCATGACTAGACCCTGCAAATTGGTACTTCTGATTTTCCCATGCATCCCATGTATTATGGGCTACTTGGGGGGGCATATTTGCAATACTATAATGTCTAACATTATCAACATTACCACCACCACGACCAGACCCACCGATTGGTTCACCAAGATTTCAAGTTCCACTAATAGCTCAATAGTATTCAAACCGGCATTTGGATTGAAAAAGAAACTAAGGCCGCGGTTGTTATTAATAGGACACCTAGATGACGCATTCCAATTATTAATTATGGAAGACACATTCAAGGCATACATGTGCAAACTCAATCTCGTGATCTCAGACACCAGATTTGACAAAAATTCCAATGTCACTCGAACTTGCCATATCTTCAAAAACACAACATATTTTAGGAACAAAACTAAATTAATTTAATATTTTTAACTCACAACTTTTTCGAAAAAAAATAAGTAAAATTTATAAATATCCCTTTAATTTGACCTGACCGTAGTGATTATATTTTTTTAAGAATAATATTTTTAAAAGTAATATAAATATATTTTTAAATTAATTTAATATTTTTAAAAACTATAAATCAATTTAGTAAAATTTCTAAAAAAAAAGTTACTAAACCAATCTTTAAAGATAATATAAAATATATTTTTTAAATTAGTAAAATTTACGAATGTATTTTTAGGTTGGTCTTACTGTAGTGATTAAATATTTTTTAAAATATATATATTATTGAAGGTAATATAAAATATATTTTTTAAATTAGTAAAATTTACAAATGTATTTTTAGTAAAAAATATATTAAAGAATAAGTTAAATACTTGAAATCAACTTAAAGCTTTTATATATAGGAATTCCTTTGTATTTAATTATTTCAAATGGATAAATTAGTATTCAACACGAGTTACACAATTATACTATTATGTAAAATTTGACATTTGGTCGATATGAATAAAGTATTGTATAAAAAAAAATCTAATTACTCCTTTCACATTATATGGTGTTTTAACTTAACCTTTTAATTATCATTATACAAAAAATAATTATTACTAGGTGTTATTTATTTATTATATTTCGAAAATCAAGAACATAGTTGACTCTTATTCATTCATTTAATTCTTTATTAGGGTGTATATTTTAACATTATGCCATGCAAATTACCACACGAAAAATCAATCATATTTAAAACATCATATAAGAAAAATATTTAAACCATCATGCCATGCAAATCAAGATTACTTAAAACATCATATATTTTGACATTGTGCCATGCAAATTACCATGCAAATCATGATTATTGGTGAAGGTTGCCTAATGCATTCCCCCATCACATAACAAGAATATCCATCTTAACGAGCTATTAAAACATAATTAAATCATAACATTCATCACTTTATATTTTTCTTGACAAAAAACATACAAGATATATTTAAATTAAAAGTGAAAAATACCTTAATTGTTGAAAAATCTCAATTCACGGTCGTTGAGTCAATCTATCGTGTTGAATCATCACATAAGCACAATACCTAAAACACAAAAATAATATAAATAAATACTCTAAAAAATATAACAAAAAAATAATAATACTATGTTTTGTTTAAACGCAAAAATCTTACATACTTTTATGTGAAAATTGACCAAAAGTAGTAGAAGAGTGTGATGATGGAGACAATTATTTGGGTGGTGTAGTGAAGACTTATTTTTTTATAAAGATGTTAATGTTAGAGGAGGAGATGGTGGAAGAAGGAGATGAGGATTTATATAGATGTATCGTGTGAAATTTGGGAAGATTACGGGGAATTGGCATATTTGACTGCCTCGGGAATGTGCGTTGCAATGTTGGGAGTATGTTGCAATGTTGGGAATATGTTGTGCAGGAATTGGCAGAAGGCACGCCTGGTGCGGTTGTGGAAAGCACCAAGTTTGTGTTGTCAATGTCATGTCGGCTCCACCTAAGAGCACCACGTTTAGATACAACATGTGTGTGTATATACAGAAGTAAATCCCTCTAGGTGCGCTCACTAAGCGCACCACGTTATACATACATATACATACAGAAACGTGAGCGCACCAGCACCTACTTTCGTACACTTTTCGAAACCCACCCTAATTTCACAATAAGAACTCAAAATTTCTCTATTTTAATAAAAAACTCATCAATTTTTTTAATAAAAAACCCATCAATTTGCTAATTTAGTAGGACATGTCTTTTAGGGGTTATAAACCCCTATCAATCGAGAAGCACACTTTGACTAACACCTTAACTTAAATCATCATTGAGATCACACAATTGAGACTGAAATCACTTCAAACCAATCAAACCAAGTCAACACACACAAAAACCTTAATTAATTTCATCCCATGTAGAGTCAAATAGAAAATCAGAAGTATTATTAAAAAGAAAAATGAAAAGAGGAGGGGTCACAACCCGACCCATTTTTGTAGAATAAAAAACCAAAAAGTTCATAAAATAAAATGGACCTAACAACCCCAAAGTCAAAAGGATACGAAAGTAGTAAGACCTAAATCCCAAGGATAACAAAAATAAAGATGAAACAGAAAGATAGTCAAATAGAAATGAGAGAGAGAAAGTTATAAGGTGAACAAATTGTACAATATCGAATAAAATCTCACATTAAGAGAAACTCTATGGAAAGGAGATAAAAATCAAGCAACAACAAAGACACATAGCAGCCTAATCTCTTCCCACCACCCGCCGCCTACCTCCACACTACTCACCACCCGCGCCTACAACCCCCCGCCCAAACAAAGGAGGAACAAATGACATGGAGGGAGGAACTCGCCGTCGACCATGACATCACCGAAAAGTGACATAACTGGGTAGCGATGACTGTAGGGGTTATAAGTAGAGCTGTTGAGACGGGTCGGCAGAGAGGGCGAGCCACAACCTGCAAAAGCCCATCTTTTGATGGGTCGGGCCAAAAAATTGGCGGCTTCAAAACCTCAACACATCCAACTAATTGATGGGTCACGGGTTTAGGCGGGTCAATCCACTATTTTTAATATATATATATATATATATATATATATATATATATATATATATATATATATAAATTAGAATTATATCTTTTAGAAGCTCTAATACATTAAACTTATCAAAATAAAATATAATCAAACAATTATGTTTATTTCTATCACTATAAAAAATTAAAATAATTTTTTTCTCACAAATAAAATTCGTCACTCATTAATCGCAAATATAACTTCCTAAACTTTGAAGTTCACCATTAATCAACCATAATAATTCATATATACAGTCTTCGACAAGTTAAATTTATCATCCATAAACATAAAATTTAAATAATATCCTAAAAAATGTAACACCCCGAAAATTTCAAGTAAGTTATATATTTTTTTAAAATTTTCATAAGAGATTTTTTCACTATTTTTAAAATTAAAGTCTATCTTTTAATATTTACAAAAAATATTTAAATTAAAAATTAAATTATTTTCTAACCTTTTTCGTATCTTTATAAAATTTTCAAAATATTTAGATAACTACTAATTTCAAAATAAAGCAAATACATTGGAATTGTTATTCCAAGTAAATCTCATATATCTTTCTGTTCCTCGAAACCACCGAATCTTGTTTACAAAATTGGTACGTATGATATCTTTGTCTTAAAATATTGTTACTATTATTCCTCGATATATTTATTTAACTATTAGACATTATAAAAATATATCTTCAAAACGTTTATTTCTATATATAAGAAACAAATTCAAAGATTTTCATTAGATATTCAAATTTCAATTCCACTAGGAAATTTATTTTTCTCCCTAAATAGAGGTCTCTTTTTGTGAAATCAATACACACAGAAAAATATTATTTCCTACTTTTCATAACTCCAGAGCATTTTCTCAACAAGGATTAAAGTTATTTTGTTGCATGCATCTGCATCAACGACATGAATTTAAGGTGTGGTTTTGTTGGGATATTTTAGTTTTGATGAATTATGCCAAAACATTATCAACTTGTGTTATTATAACTAATCTACAGATAACAAGTTGAGGGGGAACGAGAGAACAAGTTGAGGGGGAACTCAAAATCGAAATCGATGATAGATGATCGAGATCGAAACGCGTCATAGAAGGACCGAGATCGATGAGTAAGATGAGTTCGGAGTTAATGATGAGTATTGCAAAATTAGAAGAGAAGAAAAGATAAGCCCGGTGATCGGATGATCGATGACAAAATGAACTGATCGAAGACCAGATCAGATGACCAGATGACAAGATCAGAAGAGGAGGTTGCAGATCAGAAGAGGACCAGATGAGACTGATCGAGATCAGACGTGATCGAGATCAGATAAGCTAACCTAATATGCTAACCTCCTTTCGATCTTCGATCCGTCATCCGATCCGGGTCTTCGATCAGTTTTTTCTAGTCATCCGATCATCCGATCACCGGACGGATTCTTCTCGATTTTGCATACCATCGCTTAACTCGAAACTCATCTTATTATCCGATCTCGATCGGTCCTTCGTCGTCCGATCTCGATCATCTTCTTCTGATTTCGTGAGTTCCCCCTCAACTTGTTCTCTCGTTCCCCCTCAACTTGTTATCTGTAGATTAGCTTCAATAACACAAGTTGATAATGTTTTGGCATAAATCATCAAAACTAAAATATCCCAACAATTTCCCCCTTTTTGACAATGACGCCAAAACATTTAAAATATATGCACTTTACAGAAATGAATTTTTGTTTAAAAAGATCAGTTCAGGTTGTCACATTGAAAGTTTGTGAACTTTTGAACTTCCGCTTTGATACCAATTGTTGGTATCAGTTCAGATGTTCACATTGAAAAACAGTGATCTTTTGAACTCCCCGCTCTGATACCAATTGTTGGTCCCGAATATGAAAACCCATTAGTGCCGAAAATACCATGTAATGCATATAAAACAGGGGTGAGGGCCCTAATATGCTAACTTGATGTACTAATCTGATGTAGATAAACTGATATGCTGACCTGATGCTATACTGATCTGATCATGTGAGTCGATCGATCGGTAGAAGAAATCGATATCAAAAACCGTAAATCTGCATACCAGATCGGTAGAAGTCATCGAAGAGATGTCATCTCAAGTCATGTTCATCGAGAATCGAAACGCCATCGATGATCGTTAGCTGAAAAGCTAGTGACTGAGGGTCGATTGTCCGAAATCGTAAGAGTTGAACTCGCCAGCCTTAGTGTCGATATACTGATCGACGACAAGGTCCGCTGAAGAGAAGTCTCCTGAATCAAGAAACCTGAGGCTCAAAGAAATTTGAAGACTCGGAGAAACCTGAAGACTCAGAAGATCCTGAAGATTATATCTGTTAGATTCAGCTGACGTGGACCAATGAGAGGAAGACAACAAGCTGAAAAAGTCGCAAAGAAGTTCGAATAGTATGGATTTGAATGAGACTCCATCCAACGGTAACATTCAAATTCACACTATAAATACAAGTTCTTCCTTCATTATAAAGGGGGAGAATGTGGAAAAAGATGCTACAGAGCCAAGAGTCATATACTCAAGCATTCCCACCATAGAACACTGAGCAAGAAATACACGCATATATTCAGAGTGTTCTATCCTAGATCTAAGCACAAATGTAATATCCTAAGCTTAGAGAGATTTTCCCAACCTTAGCATTGAGGCTAAACAAATGTAAGGGAAAATCTCAACCTAGTTGGAAACCAAACAAACCGTACCCAAATCAGTTTGGTAGGATAAGTTTGTAGGTGAGTGTGAACTCGGTAAACATCTAGCAATCCCGAAAGGGAGGGTAGGCGATCCCGTAAGGGAGATAAGTCCCGTTTGAGTGTGAACTCGGTACACATTTGTTCGGTGTTGGACTAACACGTTAAACTAAGTCCAGTTGGTTAAGTTGGTGCCCCATGAAGGGAAGAGTGGATGTAGGACGAGTTGTCCGAACCATTATAAAATCATGTGTTCTTTACTGCTTTATGTTCTTACTTGTCATATGCATTCGATTAAGCAAAACACACATCGTTCTTAAAAGCAAAAAAAAAAAAGAGTAATTGGAATCACTCTGCCCTCACCCCTGTTTTATATGCATTACATGGTATTTTTCGCATTAATGGGTTTTCATATTCGGGACCAACAGGTTTCTTTGTCTTTATTAAATATTTCGTATGAATAAATTGTTTATCTGCTGCATTATATTAAAGTCTGCATTACATGAAAGTGCATGATATGTTTTATATAAGAAATTTTATAAAAGGCCAGGGGCTTAAGAGAGGCCCGGGACTGAAGAGAGGTCCTCGGGGAACCCGGGATGGAAGAGAGATCCTTGGGGAAACCGTCGTGCACAAGAAAGAACACGGGACTGAAGAGAGGTATTCGTGGAAGCAATTGATTATTTCGGTGGAAAAGAATTTACATACATGAATTATTTTAGATTTGCACTTTATTTTTATGTCATATTTAATCTTGACAAGGTGACCTCACTGAGCTAGTGGTTTTGCTCATACCATACATTTAACATTTTTCAGATTAAGAAGGAGTGCGGTCGAGGGGCGGTGGATGTAACTTGAGAAAAATTATTTTCATGTCGATTTATTAGTGTTAGCATTTAAATTTAAATTGTAGTTACATCCCTTTAGACAAATTTGAATCTTTTGAGTTTTAAAGTGCATTTTTACTTTATTTATTTTTATCTTCCGCTGCAAATTTTTATAAAATTTATGCATATTTGGCCTATGAAAATCGGGATGTGACAAAAAATAACATTATATTTGTTAAATGTATAATAAAAATGCAAAAAAATAAAATAAAATTAGGTGAGACAGCCAAAATCCGTGACCTAAACGGGCAGCCCATCTAGGCCCGCCTCCAAATAGACTAAAATATTCTAGGCCCAACGTGCCAATTAAGAACGGCGGAGCGTTTTGATAGCTCTAGTTTTAAGGAAATGAGAGAAAATAGGGATTAAATTTTTTGCAGCCCAATAACTTTGGGCCGATTTGAAATAAGCCATGTACATACCAGATTTTGATATCTTCCTTGTATGTTACCACTTTTTTTGAATTTAGCCCTTAAAATCGGTCAAACAGGCCAGTCAACCGGTAATAGTACACGTGGCATTTAATTTTCAATTTTCATTTATTTTTTGGCTGCCACGTGTGTATTTCATAATTTTAGTATTAATTTATTTTTAATAAATAAGTGTAATAAGGTATTCGGGTTGGGTCGGTTTCGGGTCGGGTCCACTCAAATCCTGCCACCACCAAAAGCTCCTCATTCCTGTCCTGCTTCTTCTTATCCTTCCACGGCAAAACCCCCTTCGCCCGCGGAAACGCCACCACCTCTCCGCCTCTACTTAGCCCCACCACCGGCAACCACCTCGGCAGCACCACCCATCGGTTCCACCCCTTCTCCGACTGCACCACACCAAACTCCCCCACCATTCCACACTGTTGGAATTTAGAGGTACGTAAACACGTAATACATGCGCAGTGGAATTAAACAGTTCACCAATAACGAACAATTAATTGCATAATTAAATACGAGTAAACGTAAACAGAATTCTTACAGTAATTCGTATACAATTTTCTCTACTATGGTATCCACGTAATCCCCAATTACGAACTTGCACAGATTTGCCAATGTTGAATCTCAAGATGAATTTGCTAGGAAAATTCTAACTCTAGATCTTATGGAGAATAATGAATTAACGTTGTTTGTGAATTCCCAAGAGCTCATATATATACGAATGCCCAGCTTAAATCTTAAGTTAACCTGATTGGAAAATAAAATCCCTAATCTTTATTTAAATAAATCTCTACGATTTATTTTCCCATATAAAATCTCTACGGATTTAATTCCCATGTATATCAAATCTCTACGGATTCGATTCCATATATATTAAATCCTATAATAATATTTCATATATTATTATTGGGAATCCTATTTAATTAAATCCAATTTAATTAAATATTAATAATAATTAATTCCAAATTAATATATTATTAATTAATTCTCCATAAATTAAATATTAAATCCAATTTAACATTTAATCAACCAACTATAATCCGTAAAAGGGAACTACTTGTTGTGTGACCCATATGCCCTCATATATCGAGCGATTAGTCAAACTAACGGTCTTAATTGAACCCTAGACAATAAATCAGACATTCTCAATATATGAGGTACATTGCGAGAAACGTGCAACTACGTGTAATTGAAACATGGGCTATTACGATTTCCTCCTTTCATTCACGAATACTCGATTAGTCTTGAACATGATGAAGTGTCTATTCAAATAACATTATCAGTTTATCTCTAATCACTAATTGATCATGTATGTCACACTTAGCCACAAAGTCTAAGTTGACGTGCATCGCCGATGACTTTGATCCCATTATGATGAGAAGATGAGTATTCTCTCTATATCCATATTGAGGAATGAATCATATTCTTGGCTCAACTACCACGCACATGCACTTCGTGATGAACTCAATCCAAGCCGTATCTACCCATGGAAGGGTGCAAGCATTGGTCATGGTCAAAGTTCATCACTCCACACATGTCGTGCGTATTGACCTCAAGTCTAAGGAGTATCGCATCGCTCCCACTAACCGAGACACCCGTAGACACATATAGTGGAAATACATCAAACGGTTTCTCGGATGGGTATGTCAATACCCTCTAAAATATTTGTGCATCCATCATGAGATATCTAGTATCTCATAGTAAGTGAGATCTTACTACACTCTCTAAGAGTATGATGCAGGTCGCACACCAATCTCCATTGCATCATCAATATTTCATTCTTGTTGATCCTTGATCGGGGCTATTTTAGAATTATGCTTAAGTCATCTGAGTTCTCACAACCTCAATGACAGCAATGACTCATGGGAACATTTGTATAAATAAATACAAACAATCAAACATAATATTCAAACAAGTGTATTGTCATATATTAATATTAAATGAACTATAATATTAAATCAAACTGGATATCATCGAGTATTATGTCCTTACAATAGATTGTCTCTAGGACACTAACACTAACACGCACTCCCACGCCTCCTCCACCTCAATTTCCCTCCCCTCCGCCTTACAAACCGGAAACACCACCACACTACTCGATTCTGCCACCTCCCCAAACACCATTCTCATCACCGGAACTTTCACAAAAGTATCCACCTCCAATTCAGATTCCCCAACCACTGTACTATCACCCTCAATATCAGCCAAAATTACCCCCCTAGCCCTCTCCGTTTCCACCACCTGCAAAGCCCTCTCTAACGCCACCATATATCTCCTGCAAATCCATCGTATTTCCCATTCGGTGCTGATTTTTTCAGGGCTCATGTATGCTATGGTCCCCAAGGAGGAATTACAGTTGTCCATGGTTTGAGCTAAGACCCGAGATGTGTCGACATCCGTAATTTTGACTACCCCGCTGGAATTGATGAGTAAATTGGAGGGTTTGACTACCCCTCTGGAATTGATGAGCTAAGAGCAGAGCTTGGGGGAAGAGGGAGGGGGGTCGCGCTGCGGCATAGGGAGGGTTAGGTCGACGGAGCGCCGCCGTGGACGATTGGGATGATTGGCGGCGGGTCCTGTCGGGGACATGGTTGGAGGGGTCTAATGATTGACGATAAGTTCGTCGAAAAACAGCAAAGCACTAGATTAAGATTAGATTGTTGTGGGAATTCTAAAAATCAATCATGGGAATCGGAATTCTTTTGAGAGAGAGAGAAATGGGGTTTTACCGCTATTGGTTGGTGAAGAAGCCCATAGTTTTAATCAGCAACGAGGAGGGAGAAGAAGAGGTGGAAAGAAGCTTCTTGGAAGGAAGAGGGAAAAAGAAGACGGAGGAAAGGGGCATTTGATTTGATTAAAATTAAAATTTGACCCGACCCAGAAAATGAAATAATTTTTTTAAAAAAAAAATTGACCTAAACCCGACCCATTTAAGACCCGAGACCCGACCCAAAACTGGCCCAACCCGAATACCCTATTACCCTTATTTATTAAAAATAAATTAATATTGAAAATATGAAATACACACGTGGCGGCCAAAAATTAAATGAAAATTGAAAATTAAATGTCACGTGTACTATTACCGGTTGACTGACCGGTTTTGAGGGTTCAATTCAAAAAAAGTGGTAACATACAGGGAAGATATCAAAATGTGGTATGTACATGGCTTATTTCAAATCGGCTCAAAGTTATTTGACTGTAAAAAATTTAATCCCGAAAAAATAATTGTCAAACTATGATTTCTCTTAACAATGCTGTAATTAAGTGACAGTTCCGTTTAATTTAATAATGACAAAAACTAAAAGATATTCTTTTTTGAGACAATTCGTGAGACACATTCAACATTTATAATTAGTTGAAAGAAAAAACAAATAAAAATTATAGGTCAAAAAGTAAATGAAATACATGTTGGTGACTGGTAAGGGGACCATGAAGTGGCATCAGTGACAAATTTAAAAGACCAGTGACTTTAAGCATCAATATTGATGTTTGAGGAAACATTTTTATGGTGAACTAATAGATTTTTGTGTTGAAAACCCTTTTCATTTATTCATTCTTTTTAAACTATGGATAGTCATGGATTGTCTCTTTTATATATGTGTGAAAAATTATGATATTCTGAAGATTAGAATGAAGGAATATTTTTATTCCATCATAAAGAATGGGCAAATTATGCTAAGGTCTTCCAAATATCTATTGCAATCTTTCAAGAGACCAACTTGCCCATGACAACATTGCTTAATCTGAAAAATAACAGGTTCATGGCAACATTATTTAACCTGGAAGGTTTCTTCTTTTCTAGCAACATCTCTCCTCTCAGCTTGAGCACTTGACTACCAACAACAACCTGACTAACCCCACCTACTAGGGTGTTCTCTTCAAGATTTTGATGAGCTTGTCCTTGATGCTATCCACATCTTATAGTAGATTGAGGATAAATGCATCTATATTATTAACTCCCAAATATCATAATCCTCGACTGAGAACATAAGAAGACAATGATTGTTATAGTCTATATGTTTTTATGAAATACGAATAAAGAAAATGATTTTCAAACATGAAATTAATTCATTTTGCCAAAAAGATATTTCCTCAAAAATTGATGATAATCAAATTTAGTGGTCTTTTGAATTAATGCTCTAATAACACTTGTAGATTCTGAACGAGTTACGTGAGTTAGAGAAAAAGTCTGAAGGGGGGAAATGAATAAACTTTTTCAAAATCTTTTTTTGTGGACATTCATAAGTCAACCTCAAAATAAACTAAGTATAGTGCAAAATGTTAAGTTCTGGTATAATAACAATTTTACAGACTACTTGGTTAAGTTGATCAGTTGGCTACTATCAAGCTGGGCCTGTGCGGAATTGCGCAAGCGCTCAAACTTATACTCTTTTAAAGTTATTTCAAGAAAAATTTCAAGTATTTCCAACCAAGAATACTGCAATCAATCGAGCAAGAATCCTCAAGCCTTATAGAATTTCTTAGTATTTATCTTAGTGTTCTCGGTTTGTATAACTGAACCTCAATGTAATTTCTAACCCTAGAGAGAACTTCTACCTTCAGCCTTGAGCTAAACTGATTGTAAAGGATTCCCAAGTTAGTTGAAAATTATCTTAAACTTTACTTTCGAAAGTACCAGAGCTGGGTTGTTTAAAGAGTGAACTAGTAAGCTAAGACAATCTCGATCTAAAGGTTATGCAAGAGAGGTCTGGAACTCATAAAATTTCAAATAGTCGAATCTTATTGAAGTGAGAAAAAAACTATGTGTCTCTTGACACTCTAAATAAAGATTTCTTTATAAAAAATTACCTCAAATGCCAACATCGACTTATAAATCAAGGCTTAAGAAGTAAAGAATTGAGATTAAGATTGCCTGAAGCACCAAAAAAAAAAACTAGATACTTGCTTGAGTGATATTCAGTTTGATTTAATATTATAGTTAATTTAATATTAATGTATGGCAATACACTTGTTTGAATATTATGTTTGATTGTTTGCATTTATTCATGCAAGTGTTCCCATGAGTCATTGCTGTCATTGAGGTTGTGAGAACTCAGATGACTTAAGCATGATTATGAAATAGCCCTGATCAAGGATCATCAAGAATGGGATATTGATGATGCAATGGAGATTGGTGTGCGATCTGCATCATACTCTTAGAGAGTGTAGTAAGATCTCACTTATTACGAGATACTAGGTATCTCATGATGGATGCACAAATACCTTAGAGGGTATTGGTATACCCATCCGAGAAATCGTTCGATGTAAGTCCACAATATGTGTCTACGAGTGTCTCGGTTAGTAAGAGCGATGTGATACTCCTTTGACTTGAGGTCAATACGCACGACATGTGTGGAGTTATGAACTTTGACCATGACCGACGCTTGCACCCGTCTATGGGTGGATATGACTTGGATTGGGTTCATCATGAAGTGAATGTACGTGGTAGTTGAGCCAAGAATATGATTCATTCCTCAATGTGGATTTAGAGAGAATACTCATCTTATCATCATAATTTGATCTAAGTCATCGTCCGATGCACGTCAACTTAGACTTTGTGGCTAAGTGTGACATACATGATCAATTAGTGATTAGAGATAATATGATTAAGTTATTTGAATATACACTTCATCATGTTTAAGACTTAATCGAGTATTAGCGAATGAAAAGAGGAAATCGTAATAGCCCATGTTTTAGTTACGGTAGTTGCACATTTCTCGCAACGTACCTTATATATTGAGAATGTCTGATTTATTGTCTAGGGTTCAATTAAGACCGTTAGTTTGACTAATCGCTCGATATATGAGGGCATATGGGTCACACAACAAGTAATGGTTGTTTACTAATTATAGTTGGTTGATTAAATGTTAAATTGAATTTAATATTTAATTTATGGAGAATTAATTAATAATGAATTTATTTGAAATTAATTATTATTACTATTTAATTAAATTAGTTTTAATTAAATAGATTTCTCAATAATAATATATGGAATATTATTATTATAGGATTTAATATATATGGAATCAAATTCGTAGATATTTGATATACATGGAATCAAATCCGTAGAGATTTGATATATATGGAATTAAATCCGTAGAGATTTTGTATGTGGAAAATAAATCTAAGAGATTTATTTTATTAGGATTTTTCCTAATAAAGGTTAGCTTAAGATTTAAGTTGGGTCTCTCCTATATATATGAGCTCTTGGGAATTTATGATACGTGAGTTCATATTTTTCTCCATAAAATCTCTAAGTTAGAATTTTCCTAGCAAATTCATCTCGGGGATTCAACGCTGGCAGATCTGTGCAAATTAGTAAATGACTGTTACGTGGATACCATAGTTGAGGAATCTGTATACGAATTGCTGTAAGAATTCTATTTACGTTTACTCGTATTTAATTATGAAATTAATTGTTCGTTGTTGGTGAACTGTTTATTTCTGCTTTCCATGTATTACGTGTTTACGTGCATCTAAATTCCAACAGTGGTATCAGAGCTTGTGCTCTTGATTAATTGCTTGATTGAATTAATTGTTGTTTTAAAATTTATTTTTTTTAAAAACTACATCGGTACGGTCAAAATTAATTTGACCGCACCTTTTATTTGTTCATTGGGGTGGGGCACAGCTTGTTGAGACAAGGATGGGTGGTTTTATTTGATAAAACCACCCGGTGCCCATTCATCTCCTTCGTCTACCTTGGCATCCCCAAATTAGGGTTTTCTGCAAAAGGTCATCCCCCCGCTCCGCTCAACTAGCGACGGAGACCCGCGGTGCATCGCTAGGCGACGGCTGCGCGGACCCGTTCACGCAATGTGACGGCGGCGCGAATCGACTCCGCCTTCGTTCGCTCAATTTTGCCTCGATTCACTTTCGTCTGGGACTTGCAATTTTGGGTCCGATTTTGAAATAATGACGATCCGCCGTCATCGTCCATCCGAATCACCCCATGTCAAAAGTTTCGCTGGCGGCAGGGTTTCGGTGGCTTCAATTTCTCACTTGGAGCGATTAATCATCCGTACCGAACGATGGAGGCGACTCGCCAGCACGCGCGAAGCGGTGCGGCGATGTCACCCGCGTTCGAGAATAGCGGCGACGATTCTTCGCGCATACGTTATGGAATCGCTCCTCACGGGGCGAATTCCCGATCCGCCCCCATCATTTCTCGTGCTTATCTGTACTCGTCTCCGTCGCCGGTTCTTGACCCATTCTGGACTGGTTCTTGTTTGTTGACTCTTCGATGATGATGAATCGAACTGATCTGAGTTTTGGTTTGTTGGTTTTCGATGATGATGACATGATTAACCTGGATTTTGGGTTTTGGGTGTTCGATTTTTTGGATTGGATCTGATTGAGATGGGTGATGATGTAGGGGGGCTGTTTCGCAAATTCGATTTGAGACAGACCCTCCCGTGCAATTTTAGAAATTGCACCTGAGCCCCTAGACAACAAATAATTAAAATCTGATTTTGGAAATTAATATGGATTAATTTAAAATTGGATAATGGTTGGACCAAATAATTAATTGGATTAATTATTAAATTTTTAATAATCGTAAAATTGAATTTAAAATTGGATTTAAAATTCGATATTTCAAAGGGTTATTAAAATTCCACTTCGCTAACTTGTTTATTTTAAATTAAATTTGTTAACGTACATATAGTCCGCATTATAATTGTTAGGGTAGAAGGCGCCCGATAATTGTCAGACCGTATTAATTGTTTGGGTAGACGGCGCCCATATAAACGTTAGTCCGTGTAAATCATGTTTGGGTAGGCGCGGCCCAATAATTGCTCAAATGTGATATAGATTAACATGTTGGATCTCGATTAAGCAATTAATACCCGCCTTTAAAACATTCCTCACTAAAATATGGTTTTTCATTAAATTGAAACGATGTCTTCCATCGAAATTAAAAGTAAACCGGGGATTTCGTTCCAATGGATATTTAAAACCAAAGTCTTTTGCTCGGATTTACATTCAACGGGACTTTTATAGAGACACGTAGTGTCGCCGCTTGATGGTTGTAAACCAACTTAACTTTGTTTCACCAGTCAAAGCAGGGAAACGAAAGTTAAGGGACATCCAATTAAACTGGGTTTAATCAACTAGTAATTGCAAATTTTGCAATTAGTTTGGAGAACTATCAGTTATGCTATTGTGATATTCAGCCAAAGCAGGGATCATGATAGTAGGAATGTGGATCCTAGTCCATTATAATTTATATTTTATATAAATTCGTACTCTTTCGATTAGGTCGTTGAGTATGTGAAAATAATGGAGACAAAATAAACACAAAAAAAAGGCCATGCTTATTTTGATTGCTGAATATTGATCATAGGAATTATATTTTAGTACTCATTTTATTTTATTTCTCTTGGTTAGTTGAAATGAATAACTGTTATTGAGATGTGTTTATTGGCTAGGCCAAATTTTCTGGACTAGCACCTAAACGTGTTTTTTTAGTGCAAAAGCGAAAAAAAGATTAGTCGTGTTAAACACGCCAATCCTGTTACCCTATTTGGTTTCTTGAGGAAGCTACGTTTGGCGAATGACTCGGAAAAAAGCATCGAAGGATGCTTTCCAGACGCAGTGTGTGATGTTGCTCGGCATGACTACCCAATTACTTAAGGCAACATGAGAAAATGGGTCCTTTCGAGATGCTCAAGCATCTGAATAATCTCTTTGATTCTGAATCTCGTTCTGAGATTTATGAAATGATGAGAGATCTATTCAGATGTCAGTTAGCTGAAGAAGGGAATGTTTCACCTCATGTGCTTAAGATGATAGGCCTAATTGAGAAACTTGGTAATTTAGGCTTTGAGCTAAAAGATCAACGTTTTCATTTATGTTATCCTCTAGTCGCTCTCGAATTCATATCCTAGCTTCATTATGAACTACAATATGAATAAGACGGATGCAACCATGCCTAAACTTCATAAAATGCTCAAGACTTTTGAGTTCACTATCACTAAGATAGTGTTCAAAAGAAGGAGCGGGTAGACAAGGATGTGTACCTCTACTATAAGTAGAAGAGGGCATTGGAAGAAGGACTGTAAGGTTTTGGTTGTTGAAAAGAAGACATTAGGTGCTTCTAGCACTAGAACATGTATGTTTGTTATTAAGATAAACATGTCCACTAATAACGTTAACTTCTTTGTATTGAATACCGGATATGGCTCTCACATTTGCACTAATGTGAAAAAGGGCTCATGTGTCATAGGGCAGTTGGGGCGGGTGAAGTCGTCTTACACGTGAAAATGAAGCAAGAGTTGCTAACTGAAAGTGTGGGGACTTATGTTTAGACTTACCTTTTGGTTTTAGATTAGAACTTAATGATTGTCATCTAGTTCTTTCTATTACTCGCAACATGTATTTGTTGCATTATGGATATGATGTTCTTAACATACAAAATAAAATACTCAAACTTAGTAATCATGAAAACCCGACTTACTTATGGCATTGTAGAACTTGATCATGTAAACGAGAAAAGAATTAGGTTAAGAAAGTTAGACTACTTAACACCATTCGACTGTGAGTCTTGTGGAGATTGTAAATCTTATCTCATGGGCAAGATGATCAACAGACCCTTTTCTGGGAAAGGGGTGCATGCCAAAGAAGTTCTAGAATTGATCTACAACGATGTTTGTGGACCATTGTCCATTCTAGCTAGGGGTCACTTCGGATACTTCATCACTTTTACTGATGATTTCTCAAGATACGGATACATGTATCTTATGAAACACAAATTCGAATCTTTTGAGAAATTCAAAGAGTTTAAGGCTGAAGTAGAGAAGTAACTTGGTAAGAGTATCAAGACTCTTCAATCAGGTCGAGGAGGTGAATACCTTAGCCACATAATTCACTGATTACTTGAAGTTACATGGAATCCAATCACAATGGACTCCTCCCGGAACACCTCAGATGCACGGTGTGTCCGAACGGAGAAACTGACCTTGTTGGACACGGTAAAGTCCATGATGAGCTTTTCCTCTCTTCCGACATTCTTATGGGATACGCGTTACAAACCTCAATTTACATTCTGGATAGGATTTCATCTAAATCGATCGAGCATACACCACATGGATCATCGTGTGGCAAGAAGCCAACTTTTACACATATCAAACATGGGGTTGCCCCATGATTATGAAAAGGATGCTTACTAATAAGTTGGAATCCAAATGTGAAAATGGTTACTTTGTTGGATATCATAAGGAACTAAAGGATATTACCTCTATCTACCTGAAAAGCAATCAATGATTATTTCTAAGCAGACCAAGTTCCTCGAAGAAGACTATGTCTTTAAGGAACAAGGTCATAAGCTGATAGAACTTGAAGATATTCAAGAACCAAAAATTAATAAAGAGACTGATATCTTGTCAAAGCAACATGACAAGGAATCAGTGGGAGGAGCATTCAGCGACTTTCACGATGGGAGTCTTTCATTAGGTGATCGTCTTTCAGCCAGTGGGAGCGTAATTGGAGTTGACTTGCCTGTGTAAGAACCTCCAAGTGGGCTGAATGAGAACAACATAGTTCAAACTCCCGCCCAAGAGGCATCTAAAAGTGTAGCTCTTGAGGACTCACCGGACATTGATGAAATCGATGCACCACAAAATTTTCACGATCAGAATGTACAGCATGCACAACCATAGCTCCGTAAGTCAATTAGGAATCGTAATCCTCCTATTAGATACGGTTACCTCTTGGAGGAACTCGATAATGTGGATATACTAGATAAGGATGACCCTAATACTTACTCTGAAGCAATATCATATATTGATTCAGGGAAGTGGCATGAAGCCATGAAATTCGAGATGGACTCGATGTACACCAATCAAGTCTGGGACTTGGTTGAGTTTCCTAAAGGGATTAGACGCATATGTTGTGAGTGGGTTTTCAAGCATACGACTGATGCAAATGGCAAAGTACAAACCTACAAAGCTAGGTTGGTGGCAAAGGGTTATAGTCAAAGCGAAGGCATTGACTATGATAAGACCTTCTCACCAATTGTAAAGATCAAGTCCATTCGAATTTTACTTGCGATAGCAGTACACTATGATTATGAGATTTGGTAGATGGATGTCAAAACAACTTTCCTCAATGGAAACATTGATAAGGAAGTGTCTATAACTTAACCGAAGGTTTTACATCTAAGTCAAATTCTAATCTGGTATGCAAGCTAAAGATATCCATTTATAGATTGAAGCAAAGCTTCTAGGAGTTGGAATATCCGATTTGATGAAGTTATCAAGTCCTTTTGACTTCATCAGAAATTCGAAAGATCCTTGCATTTATTGTAAATGCAGCGGGAAGAATATTGCTTTCATAATCATGTGTGTCAATGACATATTGATTTTGGGAAACAATATCCCGTTAATGCAGTCTGTTAAAGATTTATTGTTAAAGACCTTCACGATGAAGGGTCTTGGTGGAGCCTGCTACATCCAAGGGATCAAGATCCATAAGGATAGATCCAAGAGGATGTTTGGGCTGTCACAGTCCACCTATGTAGACAAGGTGTTGAAGTGTTTTGCGATGGAGAACTCTAAGAGAGGATCTCTATTGGCAAATTGTGGGATAAAACTATCAAAGAAGGATTGTCCTTCTGTTGAAGCTGATATCAAGCACATGACTTGCACTAGGCCAAACGTGGCCTACGCTATCAACATCACTGGTAGATACCAACAGAATTCGAGTGACTCTCACTAGATTGTTGTCAAGACCATTCTGAAGTATCTCAGATGAACTAAAGAATGTTTTCTTGTCTATGGTGGACAGTCAGAACTAGTAGTGACTGGTTAAGCTGACACAAGTTTCCAATCCGACTGTGATGATTACAAATCACAGTCAGGTTATGTTTCACTCTCAATAATGAGGCGGTCAGTAGGAATAGTTCCAAGCAAAAGGACCGCAGATTCAACAACCGAAGTTGAGTACATTGCTGTATCAGAAGCCTCAAGGAGGTTGTCTGGATTTTATAGTTCTTAAGAAAACTAGGTGTAGTTCCGAGTGTCAGTTGTCTAATAAAGTTGTATTAAGACAACGTTGGTGTGAATGCGCAAGTAAAGGAACTGAGATCAGCAAATAGAAACAAGCATGTACCTAGACTTATCATTTGATCCGAGAGATCATAAGGATAAGAGAAATGAAATTAAAATGTATTCCCACATATTTAATTTGGAAGACCATTTCACCAAGACACTGAGTGTTCATGTACACACTAGACATTTGATGGTTTAGGGTTTTAGACATGTAGGTGATTGACTCTAGTCCAAGTGGGAGATTGTTAGTGTTAGTGTCCTAGAGACAATCTATTGTAAGGACATAATACTGTTGGGGTTATACTGGAAAGTATGCTTTTACTTTGTATAACCAAACTGAATTTCTGTCTTATTTACTAAAATAAATTATTTATCACTGATGCTTTAAATATCATTGAATGTTACATATATTTACTGCATAACTGTTCAATAAATAGTACGTGTTACATTGTAGTTAATTTAGTGATACCAGATCACATAAGATTAAATTAACAGTCCCTTGTAACTAAAAGTACGTTGTTCACTACCTAGATGGAAATGAACAATCCATCGTGAAAGGTTGAAGTGTAAGGCTCAGATTGGCTTGTCTTGACCAAGAGATTACACTAGTGCATGACTGATGCACTGAATAGGACCTACAGGAGGATAAATTCTTCAACACTGAATTAGGAAGAATTAGACCTCAGTGGTTCGTTATTTCTTAATCTTCGTCCCTTAAATAGGATCGTGTGTGGTTAGTAATTATTGCTTTGACTTATGATGGGTAGAGAATCAATGAGATTCAATACTTTATATCTTGGGCAATATTATTGGTCACATGCGATTTGCTAATATTTAATACGAAGAATCGTGTGCAAGTACGCTTGTTCGATTTGCCCCCTTGGGAGGTTCATAAGATTTATCATACCAAATCTTGCAAGTGGAATTAGTTTCCGGTATGGATAATAATGTTGAACCGTTCCTTGACCAAGGACAAAATATATTAATTAAAGGAAAGTTGTTTCAGTGGCTTGAATTAATTAATGGGCTGGAAAATCTTAAACACGGAAAATAATAACCGGGAGCCATATTAACAGTAATATGGGTTAAGATGGATAGTGCAATATTAATTATGTAGTGGGATTAATTAATATTTATGGGCTTGAATAATATTGTGGCTCAATATTAGATATTCAAAGTCCATTAGAAGGTCCAATCTTAATTCTCCTAAAGGTCCCTCAAGTAGCCCAAGCATAATGTCCAATAACTGAAAAATGTGTGTAAAATAAAATAAATTATGGTTGCTTATTTTTTCCAATTTTTTTGAAAATTATAAATAAAAAGGGGAGAGAGATTTTCTTTGAATTTTGTTATGGAATGAAGATATGTATTCTTGGAATACAAGATTATCTCATTAAATTCAAGAAGTCTCCCACTTGGTTATTTATATGGGGATTTTCGAAAATTAAGAAAAAAGAAGGAAAAGAATGATTTTCTTGATTTTCTTGAAAAGATATTATGGAAGATATGTATTCTTGGAATACAAGTGTATCTCATAAATTCAAGAAGATTCAAATCTTGGAATCTTTATCCTCATTTTTTTCGAAATTCCATAACAATAAGAGAGTGGGATTTTATGGAAAATTTTAATTAAGGAGAAAAGAATATATGGGATATATATTCAAGATTTCTTGGAGATCAAGAAAGAGATTTTCTCTCCCTTTTTTCCTAGCAAAAAATCGGTCACCACCCTCTTATAAATAGGGGATGATTTTTTCATCTCCAAGAGCAATTCCAAGTGTTGGAAAAATTAGAAATCCACAAAGGTGGTGCAACATAATTTTATTTTTCCCTTTTGTTAAATTGTTCGCGAGTTCCTACCACCGGATTATTGAACAAGGATAAGGGAATACTTGAGAAGGTCTTTTGGTGTGTTCGTGTGAATGGGATCCATCTTCTCAACGGTTGTCACTCCGAGAGGTTAGTTCAAGAAAACCAGTAGCAATTCCGCATCCGAAGGATTTATGTGAACTGTTTATATGCATGATTTGTTGTTGAATTATTAATAGGATTAATTCATGCTAGTAATAATTGTTAGAATTAAATTTGTATTTAAATATTCATCCCGAATAGATCCGGGCAATTAATTCCCCAACAAATACTCGATGATATTCAGTTTGATTTAATATTTTAGTTCATTTAATATTAATGTATGGCAATACACTTGTTTGAATATTATGTTTGATTGTTTGCATTTATTCATGCAAGTGTTCCCATGAATCATTGTTGTCATTGAGGTTGTGAGAACTCAGATAACTTAAGCATGATTCTGAAATAGCCCCGATCAAGGATCATCAAGAATGGGATATTGATGATGCAATGGAGATTGGTGTGCGATCTGCATCATACTCTTAGAGAGTGTAGTAAGATCTCACTTACTACGAGATACTAAGTATCTCATGATGGATGCACAAATACCTTAGAGGGTATTGGTATACCCATCCGAGAAACCGTTTGATGTAAGTCCACAATATGTGTATACGGGTGTCTCGGTTAGTGGGAGCGATGTGATACTCCTTTGACTTGAGGTCAATACGCACGACATGTGTGGAGTGATGAACTTTGACCATGACCGACGCTTGCACCCGTATATGGGTAGATATAGCTTGGATTGGGTTCATCACGAAGTGCATGTGCGTGGTAGTTGAGCCAAGAATATGATTCATTCCTCAATGTGGATTTAGAGAGAATACTCATCTTCTCATCATAATTGGATCTAAGTCATCGGTCGATGCACGTCAACTTAGACTTTGTGGCTAAGTGTGACATACATGATCAATTAGTGATTAGAGATAATATGATTAAGTTATTTGAATACACACTTCATCATGTTCAAGACTTAATCGAGTATTCGCGAATGAAAGGAGAAAATCGTAATAGCCCATGTTTTAGTTACAAGTAGTTGCACGTTTCTCGCAACGTACCTCATATATTGAGAATGTCTGATTTATTGTGTAGGGTTCAATTAAGACCGTTAGTTTGACTAATCGCTCGATATATGAGGGCCTATGGGTCACACAACAAGTAATGGTTGTTTACTAATTATAGTTGGTTGATTAAATGTTAAATTGGATTTAATATTTAATTTATGGAGAATTAATTAAAAATGGATTTATTTGGAATTAATTATTATTACTATTTAATAAAATTAGATTTAATTAAATATATTTCTGAATAATAATATATAGAATATTATTATTATAGGATTTAATATATATGGAATCAAATCGGTAGAGATTTGATGTACATGGAATTAAATCTGTAGAGATTTTTTATGTGGGAAATAAATCTAAGAGATTTATTTTATTAGGATTTTTCCTAATAAAGGTTAGCTTAAGATTTAAGTTGGGTCTCTCCTATATATATGAGCTCTTGGGAATTCATAATACGTGAGTTCATATTTTTCTCCATAAAATCTCTAAGTTAGAATTTTCCTAGCAAATTCATCTCGGGATTCAACGCTTGCACTTCTGTGCAAATTAGTAAACGATTGTTACGTGGATACCATAGTTGAGGAATCCGTGTACGAATTGCTGTAAGAATTATGTTTACGTTTACTCGTATTTAATTATGCAATTAATTGTTTGTTGTTGGTGAACTGTTTATTTCCGCTGCCCATGTATTACATGTTTACTTGCCTCTAAATTCCAACATGTTGAAGCTCTGATATGTGTACAAGATTTGATCTAAGGTTCACGACATCCCATATGTGTTGAAGAGTAATTGGAGGAGCTTGAAATTTTTGAGAGAAGGTAACAAAGTGATTATTAATTTAATTTTACATAATTTTCATATTTATTCACATGATTTTGTATTATACTTTCAAATTTGCAAATGTTGGAAGCCGTAGAGGATTAGAGTGCATGTGTCAAGAATTTAGAGTGTTACGGAGTATGAATTTCTGCTGGTTATTAAAATTTAATTAATTAGTTAAAGATAATAATACTTATTTTAAATTTAATTAGTAATTATTTGAAAAAAAGTGACGAACAAAAAAGAGCCCGAATCCCTAGGCCAAAATTCTAGCCAAGCACGATCGGCCCAGTTGGATAATTGGGTCGGGCCACATCAGGGCGGTTCTTTTTGGGCCATTAAAAATAGACTGTAGTCTAGTTTACCCTGATACTCGGGCTGTATAGGCTGACTCGGAGGGCCAGGCTCAAATTCTCATCTCAAGTGGGAAGCGATAGAAAGTAAGAGTTCTTTGTGTTTAGATGTGTCTACTAGGTGGAACTCAACCTATTTAATACTTAAAAGTGTTGAAAAGTTTAAAACTTCTTTAAAAGGTATGATGAACAAGACACAAACTTCAAGGCTGATTTGTTGAAGGATGAGGTTGATGGGGTCCAACTTTAGATGATATGTGTGTTGTTCGTAGATATGCAGATTTATTGAAGCATTTTTATGAGTCAACTTTGTGCATTTTGAACTCTTTATATGTCACATATAACTCACTTGTTTAGTGAGATTAGTGATTTATGTGTTATCTTGAATGAGTTGATTGAAAGTACAGATTTGTAGATCAAGAAAATGGGTGAAGCCATGAAGAGAAAAATTGATAAATATTAAGGGGATCCTAAAAAAATAAATAGAATCATTTTCTTTTCATGTTGTGTTTGATTCACACAAATTTGAGTACATGCAGTACAATTTGTGTGGAATGTATGGGGATAAAAGGTAGTTATATCCTTTGTTGTGTGAAGGCTGAAATTTATGATTTGTTCGATGAATATAGAAAAATTTATCAATCGGAAGTTGATATTATTTATAGTGGCAACAACAACTCTAGTTCTAGTGGGGTGATTAATTGTAAAAAAGATTGATAAAAAGCGAGAACCGATTTATAAATCAAGGCTTAAGAAGTAAAGAATTGAGAGCGGGATGTCCTGAATGGCCTGAGGATGATGATGATAATTTTGATTTGTTGAGGTGGTGGAAGTTAAACACTTCAAGATTTTTTGTTCTTTCAAGAATGGCCTTTGATATCTTGACATATTCAATTTCAACTGTTGCATCGGAGTCGACATTTAGTGTCAGATGTATAGTACTAGATGTATTTAGGAGTTCTCCAACTCCTAGAAATGTTGAAGCTTTTATATGTGCACAAGATTTGATATAAGGTTCACGACATGCCACATGTGTTGAAGAACAATTGGAGGAGCTTTAAATTTTAGAGAAAGGTAACGAAGTGATTTAATTTAATTTTGCATAATTTTCATATTTATTCACATGATGTCGTATTGTACTTTCAAATTTGTCAAATGTTGGAAGTGGTAGAGGATTAGAGTGCACCAACAATTAGAGGAATTGGAGGATCCTAGGAGGATTTTGTGATGCAGGCGGAAACGTAAAACAATACAAGAACACAATAACACAAGGGTTGGTGGGATAATTCCCGAGGTTTTTCTTAATATTCAATAATCTGAGAAACAACTACATAGGATGGACCTATTTATACTAAAAAGTAGAGGAATAAGAAGGCAAGAAATCATAATCCTTGATGCCCAAGTAAGACTTGGAGATCAAGTAAACTTGGTGGCCAAGTAGGACTTGGTGACCAAGAAAGTTTTATTTGAGGAATATAATAATTAGATAAAAAACACGAAACTAAATACGGACTATTTTGCGATCATATCTTCATCATCCTTCCCCTCGGTGAGGCGATTCGCCCTCGAATCAGATGGGATAATATCTTCAGGAGCATAAGGAGACAGATGTTTGAAGTTCGTCGGAAGTGCGCAAGGATGGAGGGAGGCGGAGGCGGTAAGCATTTGAGTTCATCTTCTCTATAATCTCGACGGGGCCAATCTTGCGTGAGGCGAGCTTGTTGTACTCACGAGGGGGGAAACAATCCTTGGTGAGGACCGCCCAAACCAAGTCACCAACCTCGAAGTCAATGCGACGACGTTTGACATCGCTCGAGACTTATGGCCGGCATAGCTAGTCTCTAAGTTTGACTTGATTGCCTCATGGACCCGGGGAAATTCATTCCAAATGATGGTAGGCATTCTTTGAATTAAGTGTCAATTTGTAAAAGTGCCAACAAATCTGTCAAGCGACGCATATCCGATCTCGATAAAATGGACACATCCGTGGGAGAGTGAGAAGGTCCACTTTAATATGTTTGTAGTGGATGAAGTGCATGTTGGGGAATTAATTGCGGATCTATTCCATAAAAATAATTCTAACACAATGAGGAATCATGGCAAAAACCCGTCTTTGCTACGGTTGATGGTCAACCGTTGAGAAGATGGATCCGCTCATATTGTGAGCAAAACTCCGATATCATATTTGTCCAAGTTCAAGCTCTTTAGAGCTTAGAGTTCCATGTCTTCATTTTTCATAGAAGCAAGTCCCTCATTGTCACCTACCAAGCATCGAAGAGTGTTACCAAGGGATTCAACACATCGACATTGAAGCGACCTTGCCATTTCTTTGAACGCCTTTGACCGTCGACTCATCATTTGGTGGTTTAGGCATTCTTTTGTCTTGAGGAGGAGACAATAAGAAGTTTACTTAAGTGTCGTGTTAGCGAAAGTGGCAATTGCAAATGCGCGATTTGACTTAAGATCGTGTATCGCAGTCAGATAAAATGGAAGAAGGTAAACCATGAAGTTGGTAGACATTAGACATTAGTTTAAATCCAGAGTTGGCTCCCACTGCCAATATAAAATTATGGAGGGCGTATATGCATAAGTTTTATGTTTGTAGTGGATGAAGTGCATGTTGGGGAATTAATTGCCCGGATCTATTCGGGATGAATATTTAAATAAAAAAATAATTCTAACAATTATTACTAGCATGAATTAGTCCTATATTAATTCAAATAATAATTCAACAACAAATCATGCACATAAACAGACCACATAAATCCTACGCATGAGGAATTGCTACGGTTTAAGTGAACTAACCTCTCGGAGTGACAACCGTTGAGAAGATGGATCCCGTTCATATTCAACCGTTGAGAGTGGAGCACGAAATCGATTTAGGTCTCGATATCATATTCAGCGCCAAGTACCTCAAGCTAGTTAAGGTGAGCCATCATCTGCAGAACGTGCTCCATTACGGGCATTCCCTCCACCATTTTCATAGAAAAAGTCCTTGATGGTGATCCGGCACGAGCCACGGTTAATTAAAAACCACAATTTATATGCATGTTGAAACATCGCTTTAAGACTAGTCATGATGTATTTAATGCAATTAAATGGGTCTCAACGTTTTGGTGTTGGTGTTTTAAATACAACACATCGACATTTAAGCCAAGATGGTACACTTTGCCATTTTTTTGGAACGCCTCCCAACCGAGATACTCTTTCTTAACCACCAAAAGACTTTAAGTTTCCCTTGACTCATCATTTGGCATTTACAATTTAAAAAGTTTTAGGTGTTTCTAGTGAGAACCCGAGGGTATGGCTTTTTTTGCAGGAAAAAGTGCAGAGAAAATCTCTTTCTTGATCTCCAGGACAATAGTAAGTTTATTCTTTTTCCAATCAAAAATCGAAGTTTTTTCACCAAAATGAGGATAAAAGCAAATTGTCTTTAAGTATATTGAAAGAATACATATCTTCCATAATATCTTTCAAGAAAATCAAGAAAATCTTTCTTTTCCTTCTTTTTTCTTTTCTTAATTTTCGATTAAAAGGTTGCGACATCTTCCAACAAAATTCAAAGAAAATTTTCTCCCCTTTAAATAAATAAATAACAATTTGTATAAGCACAAACATATCACACGTTCGATCACATGTATCATATTAAAATCTCAAAAAAATATGAACATGCATCAACCAACATCTCAAAATAGTTTAAATAAGCCAAAATTGTGGGGTAGGTCATTATTTAAACACATTCAAGCAATCAAAGTTACAAACAAGAAAAATTACAAAATCTTTAATATCCAGATTAATAGTTGTTTTAAGCTCCCTCAACAACCAAATATAAAATTGACAGGGGACTTTGGGAAGTATATGCATATGAATTTTATACCTAAGTAATAACCATGATTAAATACAAAATTATTATTTTGTTTTGAACGAGCCTTAATGGGGAGGTCATCAATCGCCACTAATAATAACCCACAATCATCCTTTTCTTAATTTATTCATATGAAATCTATCTTTTTGTAGCCGTTGGAGAGAGCCATCAAATCCGTCCGTTGAAAATTTCTCCAAAAGAATCCACAAATAAATAAATCATGGAGGTCAAAACTAATTCAATTTTATTATCCAGAATAAAATTGTCAATTAATTATTTAAACATACTTAGTAATTTTAGAAGGTGAGATTTTTCAAAACATTTTCTCATGCATCACATATTTAAACACAATTCAAATAAGCACAAAATAATGCAAAACATCAAAATAAAAATTAAACACATTTGGCACATATATCCAATTGTCACGGTTAATTTTGTCATGTCTTGATCTTGAGAAATTGTCTTCATAGCCTTCATCGTTCGTCTCGTTGAAAAGCTCCCACTCATTGTCTTGGAAAAATAATTTCGCCATCTGCCTTCTTCGAGTCGCGTCAAGCTCAAGTCATCGACCATTGAGGAACGTCATGGAGATCAAAGTGTCGCCCACACCATTCACTTACGATCTTCCCGTGTGCCGTTTGGTATGATCTCAAATTTCCACAAGATAAACAAGAACAACAAGACATCGCCCCTTTATCGCCCTTATCATCTGTATTTGGTGCGGCCTTTCGGTAACTCTTGGATCTTCGGATTTGATCCTCCGGCGGCCCCATCGGATCGGACCTCGTAGCCTACTCCTTCCCTTTTTTGTTTGATTCAAAGACTCTGCCGTCCGTCAGCTCTCTCTGGCGCATCCGGATTGGGAAAAGCGATCTCACGATTAGCCTTTGTTTGAGACCCATTGTAGCAAGAGAGATCCAAATCATTTTGTCGGAATCTTTGGAACGTCGGTGTTAGAGTGCCATCCATTTTCTTGCCTTGCATGAAGAAGTGGTCTGTCTTGATCCATCGATCTCCGCTTCATTTGGCGATCCCAACCAATCTCCCTCTTCGCTCTCGGCCCGCCGCCTTTTCCGATGTAAAATCGATTCATGCTCTAAATAAGTCGTGAAATTTTCGTCCTCGTCATCTCCTCGCTCTTCTCCTTGCCCGATTAGGATCTGTCAATTTCTTTAATTCATCATCGTTATCTTTTTCGGCTCATCCCACGGTCCGGTTATAATTTATTTATGAAAAATAAATAAACCTAGATCTAGACTAGTCTATTACATTGAACTAATCAAACAAATCTTAATCTAATCGTGGATTTTCTCCTGGCAAAAATTTCCGATCGAATTGAGCAGATCTTAGTGTGGGCTAAAAACCACAATTTATATGCATGCATAAATTTAATCATTCATTAAATACCATGACAATTGGATACCGCAAAAAAAGATCTAGCAATTCTACTATCCAATTTCAAATTTAATGAAAAATAATTTGGAGTTTAATTAAATTATGGTTTAAAACTCGAGTTTTCAAACCGAGGCTCGATACCGATCTTGTGTTGGGGAATTAATTGCCTTGATTTATCTAATTATTGAATATTTAAATACAAATTTAATTCTAACAATTATTACTAGCATGAATTAATTCTATATTAATTCAAATAATAATTCAACAACAAATCATGCATATAAGCAGATCACATAAATCCTACGCATGCGAAATTGCTTCTTTGATTTACGTGAACTAACCTCTCGAGATGACAACCGAGAAGAAGATAGATCCGCTCACACGAACACACCAAAAGACCTTCTCAAGTATTCCCTTGTCCTTGTTCAACAATCCGGTGGTAGGAACTCGCGAACAATTTAACAAAAGGGAAAAATAAAATTATGTTGCACCACCTTTGTGAATTTCTAATTTTTCCAACACATGGAATTTGATGACTTGGGGATGAAAAAAATCATCCCTATTTATAAGAGGGTGGTGGCGATTTTTTTGCTAGGAAAAAAATGGAGAAAATCTCTTTCTTGATCTCCAAGAAATCTTGAATATATATCACATATATTCTTTTTTTATTCCTTAATTAAAATTTTCCATAAAATCCCACTCTTTATTGTTATGGAATTTCTCCAAATCAACCCCTTTTTCAAAAAAATGAGGATAAAGATTCCAAGATTTGAATCTTCTTGAATTTATGAGATATACTTGTATTCCAAGAATACATATCTTTTCATAATATCTTTTCAAGAAAATCAAGAAAATCTTTCTTTTCCTTTTGAGAGCTTTTTTTTTTCTTAATTTTTATCTTTAAATCCCCATATAAATAACCAAGTGGGAGATTTCTTGAATTTAATGAGATAATCTTGTATTCCAAGATTACATATCTTCATTCCATAAAAAATTCAAAGAAAATCTTTCTCCCTTTTTATTTATAATTTTCAAAAAATTGGAAAAAATAAGCAACCATAATTTATTTTATTTTAAACACCTTTTTTTGTAAATTTTTTTTTCTTTTTCTCTCACCATTTATTGGACATTATGCTTGGGCTTTTAGGGTTGAGGGGCCTTTAGGAGAATTAAGATTGGACCTTCTAATGGACTTTGAATATCTAATATTGAGCCACAATATTATTCAAGCCCATAAATATTAACTAATCCCACTACATAATTAATATTGCACTATCCATCTTAACCCATATTATCAATATGGCTCCCTGAGATATGTACTCAAGCGCTATTATTTCCCTCTTAACTACCAAACCCGGAGTTTAAGATTATTCAAATCTTATTAATTAATTCAAGCCATCAAAACAAATTTTCCCTTTAATTAATATCTTTTGTCCTTGGTCAAGGAACGGTTCAACATTATTATCCATACCGAAACTAATTCTACTTGCAAGATTTGGTATGATAAATCTTATGAACCTCCCAAGGGGGCAATCCGTCGAAACATCAGATTCCGATTGTGTTGCCGGAGAGGTCGGTTATTTGGTAATTCAGCGCATACCCACTAAGCGTCTGATTTTCATCTCGATTCTTGCAATAAACCATTTCTTCAGATTAAATCTTAGCAATCGATCATTGTGTGACCAATAATATTAGCCAAGATATAAAGTATTGAATCTCATTGATTCTCTACCCATCATAAGTCAAAGCAATAATTACTAACCACACACGATCCTATTTAAGGGGATTTAAGATCTTATAAATAACGAACCACCGAGGTCTAATTCTTTCTAATTCAAAGGATTGAAAATTTATCCTCCTCAGAGGTCCTATTCAAAGGCATCGACCATGCACTAGTGTAATCTCTTGGTCAAGACAAGCCAATCCGAGCCTTACACTTCAACCTTTCACGATGGATTGTTCATTTCCATCTAGGTCGTGAATCAATTTTCGCAAGCGTTTTTTAGTTACAAGGACATTTTTCTTATATCTCTTAATTTAATCTTATGTGATCTGGTATCACTAAATTAACTACAATGTAACACGTACTATTTATTGAACAATTATGCAGTAAATATATGTAACATTCAATGATATTTAAAGCATCAGTGATAAATAATTTATTTCAGTAAATAAGACAGAAATTCAGTTTGGTTATACAAAGTAAAAGCATACTTTCCAGTATAACCCCAACAGTGCTCCATTATGTTAAATTGGTCTACTGCCACAAAGATGGAGTAGAAGCCCTGTTGCGTCCGAGGAAGGACCTAAAACAAAGGCCATGTTGATGCCCAAAGGGTCATCGGAATGGGTAGAGGTAAGTGGAGGCCAGCATTAGTGGATAAACCTTTTGACACCTGATAGGTGTGGAAATGTTTAACAAAGTATTGGACGTCGCGGCGTAGGGATGGCTAGTAAATCTTCTTCTTCATTTTGAGTAATGATAGGTCCTTCTTTCTGGTTCGCCCTACATGTCTCGTGGTTTGGAGCTCAAAGAATCGGGGGAGGGAGGCCCGAAGGCTTTAGACCTTGGGGAGAATACAAACCTTGTTTTCGAAGAAAAGAAAGCCATCTACCAGAGTAAAGTCGGACCGTGTTTTATCCGCCAGCTGAGCGAGAACTTTGGAGAAGAAGGGGTCATCTAGGTATAAAGCGGCGAAATCGTCAAAGCCCGGGACCAAGACACGCATGACAACGAGGAGGGAGTGACGACAACTTAGGGCGTCGTTTTGACTTGTCTTATATTAGAGAGGCCTTATATGTGTGGCGGATAACAAAATTGAACTTCTTGGAGGTAGTCGCCAAGAGGCGGGTCGTCGGAGAGAGATGTTATCCTCGATTAGTGATGTGCTTTTACATTTCCCAATTATGATCCGTGTATAGCACAAATTCGTTCTGGAACAAGTAGTGACGCCAGTGACATATGGCACGAACAATAGCATAAAACTCAACATCGTAGGCACTATACCGTGAACGTGGGCCTGTGAGTTTCTCGGATTGTAGTTGATTAAGTTGAGGTTTAGCAAGATGGCCATCTTTTTCTCTCGCGCCTACCTCGCTTGGATCGCGCCAATGCCCAGAAGGGAAGCATCACAATGTAGTTCGAAAGAAAGGGAGAAGCCTGGGAGGACAAGAACAGAAGTTAATCAACTTTTGTTTGATAAGCGAGAAGGCTTCGGCAGCCGTAGTCCACTCAATTGTCTTGGCTTTCATGCGCAATATTCCTCAATCTTATTCTTCTGACATTCCTCTGTTCTTCCCTCTAAGGATAGGTGCCATGATAGAGCTAAAATCACGGATGAAGCGACGATGGAAGGATGCCAGGCCATGGAAGCATTTAGAAAGGGTCAGAAATTTGGTGAGGTCCAGTCACGAATGGCGGTGATTTTAGAGTCATCCACGCTAATACCGAAGGAAGAGACGTAAAATGCCAAGGCGAGCACCGACGGTGAGAAAAAGATGCATTTATTGGGGGCGCCGTAAAATTTTTCCAAACAGAGGATCTGGAGGACCTGGCGGAGGTGAATAGCATGCTCGTCTGTGGAACGATTATAGATGAGTATGTCGTCAAAGTAGACCACGACACAAGTGCCGATAAGCGGGCGAAGGGCTTGATTCATGACCCGCATAAATGTACTCAGCGCGTTAGAGAGGCCAAAAGGCATGACAAGCCATTTAAAGAGTCCTTCCCTGGTCTTGAAGGCTGTCTTCCACTTGTCGCCTGGGCAAACTCGTATTTGGTGGTACACACTGCAAAGGTCTAGCTTTGAGAAGACGATAGAGCCGCTTATTTGATCCAAGAGGTCATCTAGACGGGGAATGGGAAAGCGATAACGTATGGTTATCTTATTGATTGCGCAACTGTCAATGCACATGCACCATGAACCGTCCTTCTTTGGGGTGAGTAAGTTTGGGACTGTGCAAGGACTCAGACCTTCTCGTATGAGGCCACGCGAGAGAAGGTCTTCCACCTGTTGGTGAAGTTCGGTGTGCTCAGTGGGGCTCATGCGGTAGTGCGGCGATTCGAGAGAGGTGCGCCTGGGGCCAAGTCGATGTGGTGTTGTATGTCCCGCAGAGGTGGTAATTCATTTGGGAGTTCTAACGGAAAGACGTCAGAGAATTCCCTCAAGAGTTCCTGGGCCTCGGGAGGGATGGTGGTGGAAGGTGTGGCATCATGTGCCATAATAATGAGTGGGATGGAACCGTCAGCAAGTTCTTGTTCGAAAGCTGCACGAGAGAGGAGGGTGATGCTGGGGGTCATTGCTGGCTCAGTGGGCGGCTTACAGGACGAGTGGAGAATAAACTTGGTGTCGTTTAACGGGAAGCTATAAGTGTTTAGGAAGCCATCGTGGGTCACCTGATGGTCAAACTGCCAAGGTCGGCCAAGTAATAGATGACAGCGTCACACCAGATTGAGTCGGTATAGCAGTCGCCAATGGACAGTGGCACATTAACGCGTACAGAAATCAAGATTGAGTTTTTGCGTGTAAGCCTACCGAGTGTATATGGTTTAGGGTGGGGGTCGTCGGAAGGGACAACTTAGTAACGACATCCTCGGACATTACATTCTCGCAAGCCCCAGAGTCGATGATGAACGTACATACCTTTCCCTTAACGGTGCAGGTTGATTGAAAGATGCAGTTCCGTTGATTGTGTACGTCATCCACTTTAGTAGTACAGAAAGAGCGGTTTAAGATCAGGAGGGTTCCAGTATCCCCCTCTAAGTTGGTATCCGGATTAGGGGGTGAGGGGCTCTCGTCGAACGTTGGAGATCCCGTATAGGGGGTAATCTCATCACCTTCGAGTAAGAGCGAACGCAGGCTACGAGGTTGTGGGTAGGCATTCATGCGGTGAGATGGTTCACCACAGTTGTAGCAACGTCCCGGTAAGGACGAGCGAGGGCCCACGGCGGGAGGTCCACTGGTACGAGGTTGGGTGGCCGGAGGTGGCTTATTTGATGAGGAGGGGTCCATCGGAGGAGGAGGAGGTGGCAAGGCGGGGCGTCGATCCGGGACATGGAAGGGGGGATGCCTCGTGGTCTGGGCCTCAATGGTCGTTGCATGCTGGTGAGCATCTGCCACATAAACGGGCCGAAATAGGTTCACCATATCCTGAAATTGGTTGCGTAGACCTCCAATGTAACGGGCCACCAGTTGGGATTGAGTTTCACGGCTATCAATGCGAGTCAACAACTGGTAAAAATCGGTAGAATATTCCGCGACAGAACGAGAAACCTGACTGATCTTTTGGAATTTTTGATATTGCAGGGAATCGTAGTTCATCGGGAGGAATTCCTTACTCATGTGTTTGTAGAGTTTTTCCCAAGAGGATATGGCGGGTTTGCCGTTGTGAAGCCGGGTTATCTTCAGGTTTCACCACCATGAAGCGGCGCGTCCGTGAAATTTGGTTGCGGCGAGCGCAACTCGGCGATTGGCGGGAATGGCACGAAAATCGAGGAGCTCGCCCATCGTGTGGTACCAATCGACAAACTCGTCGGCGGGACCATTCCCGGAGAATTCAGGAATGTCGAGGTGGAATCCTGATTCCCATTTGGCGGGGAACCCGGCATCCTAGCGCGGGTGCTCGGGCCTGTGTGCAAACGGATTGTGACCCCGATGGCGGTGGTCGACTCTGTCCGCGAAGGGATTTTCGACGGAAAGTGTGTCTTCCTCGTCGGTGGTGTCGTCACCGAAAGCCGCGTCCAAGACGGGGCCAGGGGGATGACCATCGAAGAGATGGTGTGCATTGCGGTCTAGAGAGGCGGTGCGACGACGGGCAACACGGTGGTTCTCTTCGGCGCGGAGCCCTTCGGTCTCGGCTTGACGGAGCTCAGCGCGATCTGCCTCCAAGGCAATAAGGCAGCCGGTGGTCTCCGTTTGCCAGGCCAGAATGCGCTCCATGAATTGCGTTAGCGTATCGTCATGTTTTGACTCCATCTCACGTGGGAAAACAGAATCGCAATTGACTCTGAATACTAGATGATGCAAGCGAAAATGTAAAACAATACAAGAACACAAGGGTTGGTGGGATAATTCCTGAGATTTTTCTTAATATTCAATAATCTGAGAAACAACTATATAGGATGGACCTATTTGTACTAAAAAGTAGAGGAATAAGAAGGCAAGAAATCCTAATCCTTGATGCCCAAGTAAGGCTTGGAGATCAAGTAAACTTGGTGGCCAAGTAGGACTTGGTGATCAAGAAAGTTTTATTTGCGAAAAATAATAATTAGATAAAAATACAAAACTAAATACGGACTATTTTGCGATCATATCTTCATCAATTTGTCAAGAACTTAAAGTGCTATGGAGTATGGACTGAGGCTGCTATGAACTTTGTAATGAACTGAAGGATGACTATTATTTTCCTTTTGTGTTTGTTGAACTCTATTTTTCACTTATTTGCTATGTAGTATGGACTACTATGGAATATGAACTTTGCTAATTGCTAATTTATTATGAACTGTTGTTGCTTGTAAATAAACTTAGGATTTTTATTTAATGAACTTGTGGGATGCTCTTATTTAATGAATGAAACTTATGAATTGAGTTATTTTATTGAAAATTTTAAGCTATTTATTTATCAGGCCCAATAAATTATTGATATCTATGGCTTTAAGCCCAAAAAAGAAAAATCATATATTATGGTTATTCAATTAATAACCATAATCGAATAGAAAATTTTGGTAGTTGTTTCATAATGGTTTTCACACCGTTTCGGTCGGTTTCGGGTTACCAACTATGAAAAAATATGTTACTTCGATACCATTATTCAATTCGGTTCGATAACCAAATCAACTGATGTTCACCTCTAACTCACTCTGTTTCGGATTAATTTGCACCATTTGATGGACACAAAAAATAAAAAAATGGAGTAATAAGTAAGATTTTGCGGGATAATTTTGTAAAAAAAATTTATGTATTAAGTAAAAAAAAAATTATATATATGTGTGAGACTAAAAATGATATCATCTTATGTATAATTATAGAAATAGTGTGATGATGAAATTTACGTAAGATTTTCTATTTTTGAAGTGTGCATTTTATTTTGTAACATCTAAGTAGAAAAAGTATACAAATTATTACTGGAGGAAGGAAATAATAACTAAATATCATAGTTCATTAATAAACATGATTGTATGACAAAAGTATTTTTATAATATACAAACACAATTACTTCAGTAATACATAACCAACATCAATGAAACATCACCGTGCGATCCACGGCTACAATATTACTAGTTACAAATATTATCCAATATTCAGTGAATCTTCTTATACCAGCTGTAATTGAATAATTGAGATAGATGATGGATAAGAAAGCTATAAATTTAGCTTCGGTTGTAAGCTAGAGAGCGGACTTCCTATTACTATATTAATTAATATTTTCATTACTCAATGATTAAAATATGAAGAAAACAAAACAGTATTTTATTATAATTTAGATTGATCACTTTTCGTGAATAGTCTTCTTCATTTTGTTTAACCATTTTTTAAAAAAGAACAACTTTCATTATTCTTTAATACTATTATTTTTCTTCATCAAACCTACCTTACACCATTTAATATTATTATTTCTCTTCACTACACTCACTTTATCTATTTTACACTATTTAATAATATTATTTTTCACTTTTTTTTAATATTTGTGTCTACATTATTTGGTCAATTAAAATTATGTGGGAGGGAGTACTACTATAGATAAACTATATAATAAATAAATCAAAAAAGAGAATCGGTCCCAATTCCCAACCGGCTAAATCTGGTATGTAGAAAGGTGCACCATGAATTCATAGTGCATTTTAAAATCATACAATTTATTATATTGAAAGATGCAATTTATTTAAATTGAATTGTGCAGATATTAATATGCAACTTATTTATATTGAACCGTACCATTATTAATTTTTATGTAATAATAATTGTATGATTCATCGTAAATAATTTATATTTTTCAATATAATATTATATATTTTTAAAATATACTAATGTTATATATTTTTAAAATATATTATGAGTGTACAGCGAGAATCATTCTTCCCAACACTCAACAACTGTTTTGCATCAGTTGATGCCATAAAAAGGATTGTGCCCAAAATAACAAAAAATAAAACCCAGTATTGTGTATCTTGTTTCTCTCTCTAGGAAAAAGGGAAAAGAAAATGCAGAGGCAATCACTGGGTTCAACTTCACCATCCTCAAAGCTACTAAAAGATGAGCACCTCTGTTGTGAACCCAACCGACAAGAACCTACCCAAGCGGTGAAACTGAAGAAGCGAAGCGCTATTCCGAGTCCGGAAACCTACATTCACATCATTCCAATGCTTACTTTCCTCTCTTTCCTCATTCTTTATCTCTCTTCTCACGACCCTTCTTTAAACGGTTCGTACCTTAATTTCTCGCTCTTTTTACAAATTATAATTTATACTATTTTTTTAAACAAAATATAACCTGTACTGTACTAATAAAAATTGATAAATTTAAACACAACCTCACTTTTTTTTTAAAAAAAATTTAATCAAATTTCTTCAATTTATTATTTGTTAAAATGCTTTTTAGCACTATGTGGTAAGTACAATATATCATTTTTTGTTATATTTAATCGGAAAATTTTACAAAAAAATGAGTCATGTAGAAATCAGTAACTTTTTAGTAGAGCACCGTTTACATTTTGTTTCAAAAAATAGTATATATTACGATTTTTAATTAACAGTTTCATCAATTTTTTCATGTTTTTTTTTCAGATTTGGATCAGTTCCAAACTTTCTTCAATCCTGCAGGTACCGGATTTTCTTCTTCTTTTCGTTTTCTTTAAAATCGAAGAATTAAATTAACAATATTTTTAATTGAATTCAGAGGACAATATTTCAGAATTTGTGGATATAAAAAAAGGCGATATCATGGGGATACGGAGCTTAAAGAACTTAAAGCAGGAGCCCCGCCTCCACCGCAAATTCGCCCATTTTTAGGTCTCATTTTTAAATTACAACAATATTTGGTTTATAATTCCATCTGTATTTACTCCATTATAATTCTCATTGGTATTATTCATCTTTTTCTTTTCTTTTTTTAATTTTGTGTAATTATCTGTCGGTGGTGGGTGTTGGCATCTCTAGGTTGCAGATATTCTATTTTCTTTTCTTTTTCTTTGAATGGATTGGAAATTTTACCACGTGTATTTTTGTGTCTATCTATCTGTTATATAGATTCCTCATAATATAGTACAGGTGTATATTATTTGAGAGCAACATATATAATGTAAGACGACACAAATAATGTTAAACTGAATTTAATACTTTAACCGGTATATATTTCTCTTCTTTTTTCTATTTTACTTTTGTTGGCTACTGAACATTATAAACGCAAAATGCGATCATCTCTCTAAATTTATTTAAATTATCAATTGTCGTTTGTGTCCTAAATATTTATCCAAGTTTCTTTGTCAAACATTCTCTAGAAGAACAATACCCCAAGTATTGTCAGTTTTAATGCCAAAGGAAAATTTGTTGCCCAACTGGAGAAAAAAAAAAGGCTAGATCTTTTATACAAAATTGTTATAGTCTATGAATAACTTCTTCTTTTTTTTGGCACAAGATTAAGAAAATTGATAAAATAATAAATAGTGGGCCAAGATTGTGAATTTGGGATGAAAAGTAAAGGGGAATAGTAATAATTTTGTAATATAGTGTAAAAAATGAGAATAAATATATTGTTGGAAGGACGAAAAAGAAAAAAAAAAAAAACTTATAAGTGAACAGAGGAAGTATTATATTTGTATCGTGCACTCCTATTGTATTTTTAGAATTTTACAATTAATTAAATTGAAAATTACAATTTGATATATTAAAACGTGCAATTATATTTTTAAGAATATAAATTGCCCGTTGTAATGTTAAAAAAATCAAGTTTCAATGAAATAAATGGTAAATTTTTGGAATACAGAGTGTGAAATGCACTGTCTGAACTGTTACGCACCCTCTGAAATATTAGAAAAGAAAAAAAAATTAGGAGCAGTTGTGGGGTCAGGGGTGGTGTGTTATTTAAGAAAGTTGAAAATGGAACACAGCTGGAATAGGACCGTTACCTAGCTAACCTCGTGCTGCGGTATGAAATTTCACAGGTGAAAATATGAATTTTAATTTTCAAATACATATTTTCCAAATTTTATTAACTATTTATAAATGTTTAAGAAAAATCAAATTGAAATATGTACATTTAGCTACTGGCAGTTAGAGCAGTTACAAAGAAAAGGACAACTCGGATAAAATGAGCCGATCTATTGAAATACTCGATTTGACGAGTCGGTTAGAGCTTGAGCATGATTTATTAAACTCGATATCATATTAGTTTTTTCACTTTTTTTTTATTTATCCCAAATGAATTTTCAGTTTTCACACTTAATGACTCTTACTCTTATAATATACACTTATTTATCATATATATCATTATTTTTTCTAACACAATTAATTCACAACCCCGCACAATTAAAGTTGATATGAACTAAATACACTTGATTTATCACTATAATAAAGCAAAAGACAATATTTCCTTGGTCTCCGTGCCCAGATTAATGTGAAAACTGGTGAAATGGGGATAGCTTTTTTTTCTTTTATAATTTCATTAGACTCAGCTTGTTAAGGCTCGAGCTCGTTAATATTGATAAAACGAGTCAAGCTCGTGAAATATCCAATTTACTAACGAGTCAACTCGAACTCGACTTTTAGGCTCGATATTTGAAGATCTTATAATTACATTAGACTCGTTAGTCAAATTAAGTTGAACTCTATTTCTAGCTCGTTAATGTAATTGAGGGAGCTCGAGCTCGAGCTTGGCTCAACAAGTGCTCGAGCAGAGTTCAAAATTCAAGTACTCGGCTCGAATAACAACTTTGTTAGGGAAATTAAATATATTAACTAATTTCACATTTCTATAAGTTCGTACTTTTAGATGAGATTAAATGTCCGTTTGGTTGGGAGTAATGGAAGTGGGTAATGAAAATCGCTTTTATTGATGTTGCTTGGTAGTGTTATTACAAAAGTAATGGGAATAGAAGTAAGCAATTGATTACCCTCATTCACTCAACCCTCCTCACATGATACTCATTGTTGATGTTCTAACCAAGTGATGCGAACAAGGAAAGTGGGCTCGAGAATCCGTGCTATTGGGCGAGATGGGCTAGGATGAAGGCGGGCCAAGTGGGCCTGAGCCAATAAGGTCACGCAAGAAAGTAAGAAGGCGGCAATCAAGATTCCAAGGGATTGCCAAAGATAGTGTCCAAAATTTGACAAGAATATCTTCAAGATTTGCAAGATTATATTAGATATATTACTATCTAGTGCCGTTCAATTTTTAGTCTTTTATTTCATAGATTTAGTCTTTATTTTATTAGATTTAGTCATATATTTTATTATTTTGGAGTCACCGAGATTTGTTTGTGAGATTCAGTCCTTTTTGGATGAATCCAGGTCCTTTTTGTCCTATAAATAGCTATGGGACGTTTTCTTTTCTTTTTTAAGCAGAAAATTAATAAAAAAACCCTTAAGAATTTCATTAAAAACCTAATTGCTTTCGAAACCCGAAATGGGGAACAATTATTATCATTCTTTGCGTGTTATTTGTGTTTTGCGATCGCGATTCTCATCAAATTGATGTTTTCATTGAGAGTAGACGAGAATCGCGAAAGGAATACGAGCAATGGCGGGAACTCACAAGGAGCGAATTGGAGCGTTGGAATCTGATGTAGCAGACATCAAAGCCAACTTGAAGGACATCAAAGCCAACGTGAAGGACATCAACGTCAAGCTTGACGCTGTGTGTGCAACGCTGGCGGAACAAGGGCGCAAATTTGGGAAGTCTTCAGGACGCCGGGGATTTGTTTCTGATTCTTCGTCAGAAAAATCCCAGCATCGGACTTCAACCTCACCGGAGAAGACAGCCTCACGACGTCACCGCCTAACTACCGTACCACCCCTACCGTCATTCACAACTCAACAGCCATCCACCACCGCCACTATCCCCTGCGTTCAACCACCGACGCACTCACCCCTCGCCGCCAACAACAACACGATCAGCCGCAACCCATCGCGCGCCGATTTGCACGCTGCAGAGGCCGCTCATGGAACAGACTGCGATTCTAGTGCCCTCACGCAGGATTTGGGCCTTTCTCCATTGAAGGTGACCCAAACTGAAAAGGTTGATAGAGTTGGGCCTTTCCTTGAAGTCATTAAGTCTTTTGGACCACATGAAATTATTGATAACGTTGGACCATTTAGTTTGGTTCGAATTGGGCCTCAAGTTATGACCAGTAAGCAGGTTGGCCCATTAGCTAATTTGAAAGATTGCCTAAGTGGGACTATTTCTGCAGATTATTTGGAACAGAGTGGGCCCGCAAATTATTGTGATGATTTAGAAAGTGATGGACCTTTTATATTTGTTGGTGCGGATAAATTTAATGGATCTCCATATTATGATGGATCACCTATTTATGATGAGGAGGCCGTAATTGATTTTGTGCCTCCTATTTTCGATGTCGAGTTTGAAGACAATCCGAGCGAAATTGTTGATATGGAACATGGTGACAATGCAAATTTTTCGGGTCTTAATATGACGTTCGCCAAGTCCTACTTCGATGAAGATAAAGGTTTTGATTCCCAGAATAATTATTATTTTTTTATAATTAATGATAGTTATTTTGTTGGTAGTACTATGAAAAGTCCGCGCTATCGCTTAAAGATTTTTGACCACACCCGAACAGCTAATAATTTTGAGCTCAATTATTTGGTGGCAAGCAAACTGCGATTAGATGAAGGGGAGCATTTAGGCTCGATAAGAGAGTATTCCCATAATTGGTCCTTGAGGACAAGGACAATCTTGAAGGGGACGAGAATGATGCGAACAAGGAAAGTGGGCCCGAGAATCCGTGCTATTGGGCGAGATGGGCTAGGATGAAGGCGGCCAAGTGGGCCTGAGCCAATAAGGTCACGCAAGAAAGCAAGAAGGCGGCAATCAAGATTCCAAGAGATTGCCAAAGATAGTGTCCAAGATTTGGCAAGAATATCTTCAAGATTTGCAAGATTATATTAGATATATTACTATCTAGTGCCGTTCAATTTTTAGTCTTTTATTTCATAGAATTAGTCTTTATTTTATTAGATTTAGTCCTATATTTTATTATTTTGGAGTCAGTAGATTTGTTTGTGAGATTCAGTCCTTTTTGGACGAATCCAGGTCCTTTTTGTCCTATAAATAGCTATGAGACGTTTTTTTTTCTTTTTGAAGCAGAAAATTAATAAAAAAAACCTTGGCAACTTTGTCAAAACCTAATTGTTTCTTGTCAACCTGAGTTGGGGCAACAATTATTATCGTTCTTTGCGTATTATTTGTGTTTTGACGATCGCGGTTCTCATCACCAAACAATAACAATGCTATCAATAACCTTTAGTAATTGACTCATCAATGATACTCATTACCATTATCATTCTCTAGTCATACCAAGCGGACCCTATATTATTTTATTGTATCATCATGAGTTTGATTTTTACTAAAAGCAACTCCATCCAAATTAAATTGTTCGTTAAATGAGTCTCATTCCAATGATAGAGTAAGAAAATTCAGTCCAAAGTGAGGAAGAGTATTAGGATTATTAAATAAACAAATTAATTTTACAAATTTCACCTCTACAAGTTTATACTTTTTTATGAGATTAAATTATTTCAAACTCTAATCATATTTATTTATTGAGGCACACTCCTATGCGATATTGCATGTGCAATATTAGCACATTTAAAGAAAGAATTGGAAGATTCACATATCCTTTATGAGCAACCAAATCCATCGAGTTTTCCGTTAAGAAAAAAAGCGCAAAACCAACAAAAACAATATGCACATGCACACTGATCTGGGTTGACTGGACTCAAATTGCCACTCTACGTTAATACCCTTTCAAGTATCATGACCAAGTCTTGTATGCATCTAAATGCACCGTGCACTCATAGTACATTTTTAAACTGTGCAACTTATTTTATTAAAAGATAGTTGCACGATTCAGTGTAAGCAAGTTGCACCTTTCAGTAAAACAAGTAACACAGTTCTAAAATGCATTATGAATGCACGGTGCACCTGAATGTACATGAGACCCACTCGAATATCACACTGGGGCAAACAAAGCAAAAGATAATAAAGAGAAAGAAAAAAATGCACTAGCAAGATATGTATTAGGAATGAAGGTTTTTTTCCATGTATACCCCATTATAGCCCATCATAAATAATCCATGTGAGCAGAATAATTACTTTATATCTATTCCATAAAGCAATTGAAGAATCACCAACTCAATCAATGGTTCTTAATTAAGATTCTTGGTATGTATGTAAAGTTACAAACAAGACTATGAGAAAGCATAAATATGTAGAATTGTTGGTAACCACAAATCAGAGAACTGAAGCATATGGTGGAGGCGGCTTGGCGGAATGGTGGTCATCGGCTGCTTTGGGAGATTCCGATAAATGCACCTGAGCAAAATCATCCACCATTTTTCTTCTCTGCTCGTCTTCGACGATTCCCACTTTCTCCTTTGTCTTCTGGCCTACTTCCCCAGCTGCTTTAGTCACTTTGCTGAAAGCACCCGTGACCCACGTAGTCCCCGTGAGAATATATCTGTTCTTCATAATAGCAGATCCAGCGTTACTAACCGATTGCTCCGCAGCAGCAAATGCTGATTTTGCTTTCTCGGAAACATGGAGCTTGTCGTCTACTTCCCGTACTTTATCGTTCACAATGGAAGTACCTAACGTTATCTTGTCACTCAGCCCCATCTTTTTATCGAGCGAAGCAACTTTAGCACCTGCTGTGGAGGTCAACTTGTGCTTCTCGTCAAATGACTTGGCTTTGTTAACGGCATCTTTGCCTAAGATGAAACCCTTTGCAAGCATACTGCTCACGACATCCTCTGCCTTCTGGAAAGCAGAGTCACCGCCTTTTTTATCCGATGCCTGCTGCTAAATTTCAATCAGCTAAAAATCTTTCAAAAGCAACGACACACGTGCACTTTATAATGCGGTCAAAAGCATCAACATTTTAACGAATTCATTACCGTAGGTGGCGCAGAAGCAGCTGGAGGAAGCTTGTAATCTGGGTCTATGCAAACGTCCACGGTCATGTCTACAATTGTTGCACCCTGATAATGAAATTAATAAATAAGGTATGATGCCAAAATGTACAACCAAAACTGCTTGTACCAAAGTTGTGCTTCTGCTAACACATAAGGAGAACTTTGTTGAAGATGGGAAAAAACTGAACCAAAGGCATTTACCCGTGGAATTAAATGTTCATACAGATTAGAGGAATATGCTTTTTTTTTTGCCATCTTTTATTAACATATGGCAATAATATCCAGGATCGAAATAGCTCTCAGGGCTCATTTACTTTGGCGGATAGGTGATATAATGAAAACACGTATTTCTTGATCAAGATTCAACTTTAAACAAAAGCCGCAAAGAGTTTAAACAGACAAGGAGATAAATCTCCTAATCTGAGACGATGGGTCTCCACCACAAAATACATGACATAAACTTAAAAATAAACAAGATAGGCAATGAATCGCATATAAAACAAATAATTCTAGCTAAAAAAATTGGGTGATCAAAGCCTTCAGTTTCAGCAAACAATCAACCCTAGCCATAAAGGATAAAGCCACTTCATCTCCGTCAATAAGCCTGGGACTATTGTTTTACTTGTTTACTTTAAATGATGGTAAAGGGGCTCACTATATATGCACCCCTTATTTAATAAAATATTAAGAGTAGGATTTTTTTCCTAAAGCTTTGAATTAGTCCATATCCCTGCATATAATACTAAAATAATTAATCCACCATTCTGTCAATAACGAGCTCTCCTGGTATTATATCTTTTGATTAGATGGGGCAATGAAAAGGCACGTGTAGTAACAGAGGTATAGATTATTAAAATGGCACCTCAACTTTAGTAGATGTTGTTGCACACAAGTTTGAAAATGAGACATGAAAACTTTTAGGCTCAGATATTGGTTTGAATTGTGGTTACAACTAAACATCACAAGTGTAATCGTCATATTGTAAGATGATGCAGTGACAAGTGACAACTTTTAACACAAAAACCAAGACTAGCCAGATGCAGAAGGCGCTAGGCGCTCAAGGCTATAGGTTGTGCGCCTTTTTGAGTTAAGGCGAGCAGGGTGCAGATTCTCAGGTGCGCCTCGGTGTGCCTAGGCGCACCTCCTGTACTTACTAGATTTTCTTCACCCCAAAACGTGGTTTCTGAAAAAACTTTGAAAGAAAAAGTCATTTTTGAAAAAAAAAAATTACTCGAAAGAAAATAAAGACAAATCAAAAACAAGAAAACGGTGTTGAATATAGGTTTTGGCTCTAAGAAAAAAATAGTGAAAGAAAGAAAAAATTGAGAAACAACACAGTTTCCCCTATACGCTATGTCCTTTTACCCTTTTTTCTTTGTGGATCTTGCTACAATTTTTGTTTATGATTAGAGTTAGAACCAAACTATTGATTAATTGTTGCCTTTGCTACATTTGATTTTTTTTTTGTGTACTAATGGAGTCTAATTTCACAACTATAATGTTTATTTTATGTTTACATTAGTTCTAATGTTCCTTAGTTGACTTTTGGTTTTATTATGTGATTTTATGTGGTACATAGCTTTATTACGTAGGTCAATATGTGTCAAATATGTAATATAAATATATGAAAGATGTTAAGTGAAAAGGGACAAGAGGCGCGCCTAAGGCTCGCGCCTTGCGCCTCGGCCGCTAAGACCCCTTTTGCGCCTTTCAAAACTATGGGTTAAAGTAAAAAACTAAAAGCAAAGAAGTTAAGAACACTAGTAGAAGTTAGAAAGTTTCAGAGTCTAAATTTTAAAAAGAAGAGATTTTTTTAAGGCAGCAAAATAAATAGAAAGAAAATAAGATGAAATAAGAGAACCTTGATAAATAAAAAGAGTATCAAGAGTCAAGGACAGAGCCAGGGGGTAGGGGGATACTGGGCCCCTGGCTCTTTTAAAATGTCAATCACATACTCTCCTGTGAAACTTGTTCATACTATGAAATTGATATCATTACACTTATAAACTGATATCATTACTCCTTTAAACTAATACCCATAGCATTTAATACTATGATATCAGTTTATAAGTGTAGTGGTACCAGTTGATAAGTGTTATGGCATTAGTCTACTAAGTGCAATGATATAAATTTCATACTATGAACAAGTTTCACCAGAGACCTTCCCCTAGTATATATATGTTTATTTTCAATATCATTACTAATTATTATGATGCCTTGTGATTTTAGTGTTTTGGGACGGTCCCGCCTCCTTATCAACCAGTTTTCAACTCCTGTTCAGGCTTAGTTTTTTTTTTCCTTTTCTTTTAACACTTTGAATATATGTTGCTCAATTAGTCAATTTCTTCTCCTTTTCCTAATACCTTTTAACAATTCAAAATATATTAGCTCAATCTCTTCTCCTTTTTTTATTTTACTCTACTACAACTCTAAATGTAGTTATTTATTTATACAAATTATTTATCTTAATTTCTTAATATCATTATTAATTACTTGATTATATAATTTGTTTATTGATTTTAGATGCATTCCATGAGTAATATGTACTAAATTCACAATACTTTTATTTGATGATTCAACCTATATGGAGTTTTCTAGATAATGAGATCAACTTTATACACATGTTGACTTGAATGTTGTTATATAAGTATATTAAGTAAATGAATTCTATTGTAGTACAAATCATTTATAACTCCCTAAAAAAATGATTCTAATATGTAATATACTTTTTAAATATATTTTTGTTTTTTTTATTTTATCTACTAAGCTGGGCCCCCTAACTCGAATTTCTGGCTCCGTCACTGTCAAGAGTGTATACATTAAAAAAGTAATTTACAGGATGAAGTAACAAACAGAACTCTAGAAAGGCGCCTAGAACAAAGGCTAAGCAGATTAAGGATGATAGAGAGAAAGAATCACCGAAAGAAGAACTGCAGTCTCTGCTCCTTGTGCATCCTTGAACGTAACAAATGCAATCTGAGACCGCTCAGTATCACTACATAAGGACATTAAGTAATTATTAGCATTTTACAATCACTAAAACGACCAACTTTTATAGGAAGAGAAAACAGTAAACCAACTCAAAGTAACCTTCGCATCTCAACATATTCAATATCACCAGAAAAAGAAAAGAACTCTTTGATATCGCGTTCGGATGCCCCAAGAGACAGATTGCTAACCTTGACAGTTGTCATCTAGGACATTAAAATAGGTAACAGGAAAAAGGCATTAGATCTATAGTTTTCTCAAAAAATGCGTGAATTTCAGAAAAGAGAACACTTATGTATGCCCAAAATGTATGTCACATTGGCATTTTTTCATGACAGATTTTGTAGATCAGGACCTTAATTACTTATAAAATATGACGGTTGAAAGTACATACTTCTGATACAAATACAATGTTATCACCAATGGCTTACCAATCAAAAGAATCAAGTCCACAGTCTAATGAGATTATAATATTAACACATTTAAGGGGTTCATTATGGATGACTGGATTCTTAAACATTAATTGGAGTGGTGAACCATTAACAAATACTTAGGGGGGGCTTGGCTCATAATTCTTCAATAGCAATGGTAATGGAAATGAACATAGGGTAATTGTGGTTGTTAATTGATGAGACTACGGTCGCGCCATTGGACCGTTTTGGTCAGAAGTACGAGAGACGAAGAAAGAAGAAAGAAGCAGCAACTTGAAGTTTTCAAGAATTGCCTTAATGTTTTATTTTCTTGTTTTTCTAGACTTGCCATAATTGTGTTTTAATTACTTGCCAAACCTGTCGTTTTAATTTCTGAACTCAGCCCATGGGCATTAGTTTTCGCTGGAACCTATTAGACGTAGGGTTTACTCTTGGGATTTCTTTATGCGTTTTATTGAGAATTGATTTCAGCGGCGGTTTGCTGCAATTTCCTAGTGTTTTCGTGCAATCATTCGAATAGCTAGGATTCCTCGGTATAGAGGTTTCAACAATTGGTATCTAGAGCCATGGTGACGAACAAGGAACGGTTCGAAGCCATGGAGACATCAATGTTGGGAATATCGCGAGAACTGCGGGATTTGAAGAAAGACCGCAGAGAGATGTCGGGCGGCAGCAGGCATCGGGATAGACGCAACGCTGACGATCTGGGGTCGAGGCGCTTTAAACGCTGAGACGAGGGCGACGCACGTTTCGCTGACGTGCGACGGGAGGAACTTCGGAGTGCTACTGGGAACAGTCGCGGGGGTCAGTCCGGAAAGGTTGACAAGCACGAGAGGCGGACTCGTGACAATTCCGGACAGCGTTCACCGCAACGGAAGGGCAGGGAAAGAGAAAATCCTTTCGGCCAAGGAATCGTGTTCAACAATCAGGGCCCTTTCCAGAGGGATGGTTCGGAATCTGAGAAAGAGGAAAACGAAGAGAAAGAGGAGAACGAAGAGGAAAAAGGGGAGAACGAAGAAGAATCTGAGACTGAAACAGAGGAGTCTGAGGACGAATCTGTTTCCAGCCATCGAACAAGGGTATTTCACGATCATCGTCCGAAGGGACCGCGAATCGACTTCCCGAAATTCAGCGGGGAAGCCGCAATTAATTGGGTAGATCGGGTGGAGCAGTATTTCGAATGGCAGGGTACGCGAGTAAAGGACTGCGTTCAAATTGCATCCTTCTACTTGGAAGGAGAAGCGCGCCAATGGTGGCGTTGGTTCGAACAAATCAATGGGGGTCAAGAACCGGATTGGTACGAATTCAAAAAAGGGCTTCTAAGTCGATTCGGGACGACTCAACACGAGGATGCAAATGAATCGATGAGTCGCATCAAGCAAGTGGGCAACTTCCGTGACTACTTACGAGAATTTGAAAAGGCGAAGAGTAGAGTGCCACATTGGCCGCCAAGTGCACTACTCGGAACCTTCATGGCAGGGCTAAAACCAGAGCTTGCTACTGAACTTAAGATGTGGAAGCTTAAGAATCTGTCGGAGGCAATTGAACTCGCAACTCGGAAGGAGGAACAACTCAAATCAAATCGGGGTAGTTTCGGGTTTCAGCGCCAAAACCCGAACTTCACGAGACCCGGATTTGGACGGGGGAGCACAGCCACGGGGCCTGCCATCCCGGGGGCACCATCGGCAAGTGGGGGAAGCCAGCGACCGACTACAGCGGTTCCCACATTTGGTCGAGACCGAATCCAGTTGTCGAATGAGGAGATCCACCGGAGAAGACAAAAGGGGCAATGTTTCACGTGTAACGAGAAATACTCGTGGAACCATGTGTGTCCAAACGCGAAGGCGATGAGTTTGATCATTAATGATGTTGTGATCAAGGAAGACATAGATCCACTACCGATCTATGACGAAGAATCGGGGTATCAAGACCAAGTCGAGGGGAATGACGATGAGCAACTTATAACCCTCACGGCCTTGAACGATCAGGAAAGACCACGAGCTCTGAAGTTTGAGGGGTTTATTGGACGACAGCCAGTGGTTGTATTGGTAGATAGCGGAGCATCACTTAATTTCATATCCGCCACCTTAGCCGCGTATCTACGGCTGCCGGTGACGAGGGGACAAGCGCAATTTAACGTCATGTTGGGCGATGGTCAGAAAATCCCATGTAATACGTGGCACGAGAGAATTCCGGTAAGTGTACAAGGCATCTGTTTTGAAACGACATTTTATGCGCTTCCGATGCCACACCTTGATGTCGTCTTCGGAATGCCTTGGCTCGAAACGGTCAGCCCTATGTATTTCGACGCCAACGAGCTATCTTGTCAGTTCGTACTAAGAGGGAAACCAATCCTACTGAAGGGAATCGAATACATGACACCGGAACAAGTGGATGCGAGGATGATGGCACGAGAACATACTCGGGGGAGGTAACCTGTTTCTGTTGACATCAACAGGCGTGACTAATGCAGGAGGGCAGGCTAACTCACATGAGACAGAGATAGAGGGAATGTTGGCAGAATTTAAAGAAGTTACCACTGTAACCGGAGTGCTTCCGCCGAAACGGGAATTTGATCACCGAATTAGATTGAACGACGAAACTAAGCCCATCAATGTGGCACCGTACCGATACGCCCACTTTCAAAAGGAGGAGATTGAGAAGCAAGTGAACGAGATGATGGGATCGGGGTTGATTCGAAATATAGCACTATCCCATTTTCGTCGCCGGTGCTTTTGGTCAAGAAGAAAGACAATACTTGGCGATTTTGCACCGATTATAGAGCTTTGAATGAGGCCACTATCATGGATCGATAACCAATTCCTATGGTTGAGGACATGCTAGATGAGTTACACGGGGCCGTGTACTTTTCGAAGTTAGATTTACGCTGAATTCAAATTCATCCGGACGACGTGCACAAAACAGCTTTTTGTACTCATAACGGTCACTACGAGTACTTGGTTATGCTTTTCGGGTTGAGCAACGCACCATCCACCTTTCAGGCGGTTATGAACCACATTTTTCGACCCTTACTGCTCCGGTACGTTTTTGTATTCTTCGATGATATTTTAGTTTATAGCAAGTCATGGGATGAGCATGTGACGCATTTACGGGTGGTTCTGAAAATACTAAGTGAGCAGCAGTTTGTGATAAAACCCTCTAAATTTGGGGTCCGGGAGGTTGAGTACCTAGGCCATTTTATATCTTCTGAAGGGGTTCGTGTCGACCCAAGGAAAATCGAGGCTGTGAGGGAGTGGCCGATTCCGCGGACAGTATCCGAGTTACGGGGTTTTCTAGGGTTAGCAGGGTATTACCGGAAGTTCTGTGCTAGGTTTGGGGAGATAGCACGGCCGCTTCACAACTTGACTCGAAAAAATCAGTTTGTTTGGTCCCCAGAGGCGCAGCAAGCCTTCGATTCGTTGAAGGAGGCGATGAGTTCGACACCGGTGTTGGCATTGCCAAATTTTAGTGAGGAGTTCGTCATTGAGACGGACGCGTCCGGGCATGGGATTGGGGCTGTCCTTTCTCAAAACGGTCGGCCTATAGCATACATGAGCAAGGGCATTGCACAATCGAAACGCTCATGGTCTATTTATGAAAAGGAGATGTTGGCCGTTTTGGAAGCTATTCGGGGTTGGCGTCCTTATTTAGTCGGACGCAAATTCAAGATCGTGACGGACCATCGGAGTTTGCGTTATTTGTTGGAGCAACGAATCACAACCCCCGAGCAACAAAAATGGATAGCGAAGCTTGTCGGGTTCGACTACGAAATTGTTTATCGACCGGGGCCGGAGAATAAGGCAGCGGATGCGTTATCTCGAAGGGACCAGCCTGAAACAGAGAGTTTATGCATGGCAATATCATCGCCCGTGGCTGGGATATGGCTCGATATAGCACGGGCGACGCAAGCAGATGATGAGCTGGGGCCGATTTGGAAGAAAACTAGTGATCCGAACGAGGTGACATCCGAATATACACTCCGGCACGGGTGTTTGGCGCGTCATGGGTTCATCCTTGTGCCGAAGGGGGAGATTCGCTCGAGGTTGCTGCACGAGTTTCATGCTTCAGTGGTTGGAGGGCATTCGGGCATCTTGCGAACATTCAAACGACTAGCGCAACTGTTCTTTTGGGCTGGAATGAAGAAAGAAGTCGAAGCTTTTGTCCGTGCTTGCGACGTATGTCAACGAAATAAGTCGGATAGTCGAACGCCAGCCGGCATACTTGCCCCCCTACCCATTCCGGATCAAGTGTGGACTGATATTTCTATGGACTTTATCACGGGTCTTCCACACTCCAAAGGGAAGGAGGTCATCATGGTGGTGGTAGATCGCCTCACCAAATACAGACATTTTATTTCATTACGTCATCCGTATACTGCTAGAGATGTAGCTGATGAGTTTATCCGCAACATCGTCAAGTTACATCACTATTGTATCCGATCGTGATTGTGTGTTCATGAGCGCCTTTTGGCGTGAGCTTTTCAGGTTGCAAGGGACACAGTTGAAGATGAGTTCCGCGTACCACCCCCAAACGGATGGGCAGACGGAGGTCATGAACCGATGCTTGGAGCAATACCTTCGTTGCTTCACCCATCAGAAGCCGAGAGAGTGGGAACGTTACCTAGCGTGGCGAATATTGGTATAATACTACCTTCCAAAGGAGCATTTCAATGACTACTTTTCAGGCCGTCTATGGGCACCCAGCCATACCTCCACGAGGCGGGATCTACGTTGGTCAATGAGGTTGATGTGCAACTCAGGGAAAGGGTCAATTAATCTTCATTATACTTGGTATGAGGTAATGAGACTCACACTAAGTTAGTCATTACCCCATTTTGATTAAATACCTCCTCCCCCATAATCATTCCCCTATTCCTCAACCAACAATCATTTTTTGTCCCAACTTATTCCAAAAATAGAGGAATATACTGACAATGTAACCATCATTCTAATTGTAATTCACTATTCGACGGTTCTCATTACCATTCCCATTGAAGAATATTTGAACCAAGCGCCCCCTTAGTACTAACCTTTGTTCGTGTTCACTCAAAAATCTTTGAATAAAGCAATGGATAAAACTCGCTATTACGCTGATGACTAACAAGGAGTGATATAAACATGTTTCAGAAAGCCTTTGAATGAGCGCCACGTTCACCAAATAGGGCTTACACAATTTTGTTCAAGAAAATATTTTCTAAAATCAAAGACCAGGTTTTGTAATCTACAAGTTTTAAAAATCATCTATATCATGTAGTTAAGAAATCAATGCATTAGAAAGTAGGGGTAGCCCTGATGGATTAGAAAGTCCCTAGAAAGGTTCTTATGATGCTTTGCACGTGTGTACATAGGGCCATACTGTAAATAGCAATTCATTACGTTGATAGAAAGGGGAAGAGAATAACCTAAAAGGACTTGTAAAGAAACTTTAAAAAAATATGCTAATACTTAAATATTAGTGAAAACATGTGTCTGAACTTGGGAAAACAATGGTGAGATATGATCATAGATAATGTCTGGGACTGAAGATAAACAAATGTGAGCCTAACTGAAGTGCATCCTTAAGTACCAGACCAAATAAAGAGGAAGATAAATCTAACTATCACATTACGTCATTCTTTCTTTTTACCCTACTTTCTTCTATCAAAAGACAAGTCAAGCACTTCCAAAATGTGAACAAGAAGGCATTTCGTGTAATTGGCTTCAGACTACTTGACCATAACCTAACTTTTACTTTTATTGACTAAGTCCACATCTCTGCAAAATCCATAAATGAAACAACAGAGGGATAAAATTGTAAAAAATATATAAATAGTTGTTATCTAATTGTACTTATTAATGATTATTGTTAATCCATGGCACAGGATGTACAGAAAACTACGATAATGCATTTGAAATGGCTCAAGGACACACTCTAAACTTTTGTTTTAATGTTTTCATCGACAAACCAAACAGTGGCTACCATGCATAGTTGCTAAAAAGTATTCAACATTGAATTTACAGAATGCCTATGAAACCCGTATCATACCAAAAACTAATTCATTGGAGTACTAGTGCTACCTTTTGTATTTGGGGGAACTAAAACGATAAGATCAACAGACTAAATGATCCGAAAATCCTTGTATGTTCAATATCAACCCAGAGCAAATTAATCAGGAGTTAATAACAGCAACTGGTCCAAATGAATGAATGATTAGTTATTGGTCAAACAGAACTTTTGACAGCGGTTTCTGAATCAGAAAAATAAATGATCGTGTTTCCGATTCTAACAATGAGGGTTCTTTTATTTATTAAAACGAGTGCATCTGCATCAGATTCTCAAATATAGAAGACTAGCAAGTCTACAGCTAAATCTATGAAGCACATCTAAAGAGGATAAAGGAGAACAAGGACGAAAAAGTCAGTTCCCTAGCCTCAATTCAGAAGCCGGCTTTCTCTTTCTAAAAATGATTAACATAGGCATCTCTTAGGGGATGTTCGCAAAATATTAATTTTGAAGAAGTGATTAAAATTAGTGATTATGAGAAAATTGATAGTAGATGTTGATGGTGTTTGTAAAAAAATTCAAAGAAAAGTTTATAGTGTGTGCAAAAAAAAAATTAATAATACTTAAAAAATGCTCATAAGCTACCAAAAGCACCCCTTTCAACTTTTAGATTATAGCTTTTTAGAGCTAATTTAATCTAATAAAAGAGAAATAAAACACTCCAAATTTCTTATGCGCACAATTCTAGGTTACTATAATCACTTATAATTTCTTGCAAACACCCCCTAGATAATACTCTTGATTCCATATTAGTATATTACACTACAGATCAAGAAGGAAGGTGTGAGAATGGACTTCCAATTGAGCTAATCAATGAAGGCTAAAATGACAATCTTCTTAGTTAGGATTCTCTGATTAAAGGGTCATATGAATGAAATGAAAGAGCAACATGATTTATCTAGAAATAGATCGACAATCACTCATCATTAATCCATTCATTCGGTGAGGCAAGTATCCCGACGAAAGAAGAATATTGCTCGCTATTAGTCGATCCATATTTGACCAAATAAAAAGGACCCGGATTCATGTAAAAAGAGCGACCATCACAATGAATGAGTTTAAGAGACAGGATTTAGTAATTTATACTCATATAAGAAAACACTTCCCTTCTATTCAGATTTCAGCAGTCAATATTGCAAATTGCAAATAATAATCATAAAACGAGCAAGAATCCAGTTAACAGATAAACAGAGAAAAATCTAATCGAAAAGGAAAAACGAAAAACCCAATTCATCATACCACAAAATGCAGGAAGCCAATCAGAAAAGAAACAGAGCAAGATTAAGGTGATGCGTACACTCACCGACATGGTCACTGCGGTTTCAAGAAATTAATGAAAAGAATGTGAGAAAATTGGAAATGGGTTGAAAGTTAGTCTTAAGGGCGTTTAGAAGAAAGCAGCACATGAAGGGCGTTGACAAGGTCTTTAAAATTATTATGCAAATTTTACCAAATTAGTAGTACTAAATTAATTCCTTTCCACGAAAAGAAAAACAAAAAACAACAAGAAATTAATAAAAATATTATCTCAGTTTTTATATTTTATTACAAGAATCTTTCCGTATGCTGAGACGTGGTTCAATTGATGGTGCGGGGCTGACTTTGTTTATTCTTCCGAGAACAAAAGTAGTAATAATTAAATTAAATCCACAAAGTTTCCGTAAAATTTATGAAATTGATCAAAAAATGTAATTTATATTAATTAAAGGATGTAAAATTTTATTATAAAGGATATTATTCATAATATTGCAGTGTGTGACTTATATTACGATGGAGAGTATTAATAGTGACAACTGAAGGGTGTGACATATATTATAAAAGGGTATTAATCGTGATAACCGGAGAGTCATGCTAATAAAAAGAAAAAAAAAATTCACGCTAAACAAGTTTCATGGCATAACAACTTAATTAAATTTACACATTTCTGTTAAAGTAGGAAAATGTGAATAGAGCTATTAATTTTAGATTAAATGCATCAAATAATAATTCAATTTAGTTTTTATCATATTTTTTAAATAATTTAAAATTAATATAGTGTTTTATCAATATATTTATATTACTTGAACATTTACCATTAAAATGAGTAGCAATTTAATTAATTAATTAAACTAATTTGAATCTCTGTTTCTATGTCAATCAAATTTTTAATTATGGTTTTCTTTTTAATTTTTTTTAATTATGTTTAAAAGTATAATGCATGTAACAAATAGGTAAAGACATATTATGCAATGTATAAATAAATTCAATGTAAAAGATTATTATGCATTTTAAATTTTGGTTGATAAAATTACTTATTTATACATAAACATATATATAGAGATTCTCTATCTAAATATATACACATATATAATTATTTAATAAAAATACATAATTATACAAAAAATATTTACAACATAAATTTTAAGAATTATAAAAAAAATATTAATAAAAATAATAATTTATTTTGTTTACTATGATATTATTGACAAAATCAACCATCTATCAATTATTAAATATTTTCACAAAATCCACACAGGATCTTAAATAGGATCATACCCGATAATATAAATCACATTCTTTAATCAAACTTTTTATTGGGTATTTTTAACAATTCAATTAAATTTTAAAATTTTTATAATATAATTATTTTATTCGTTAATAAAATAAATTAATTTATTTTAATATATTTAATTCTCATTGTTCACATTATCCATAAATTAGGGTCCCTAAGTATATAATATCCTCAAGTAAAAGGAGATGTATAATATCCTCAAGTAAAAGGAGATAGAAAATGTTGATGTAATTACAAATCAATGTCTAATACATTTTTATATTATAAATGTAACTTTTAGCTATAATATATAACTTATGTGGGATAAATAGATAATAAATTCATCAACAATTTAAGTAGATGAAAAAAAAATGATGTAATTACAAATAAATGTCTAACACATTTTTCATTATATGAGTGTTGTGTGCGTATTAATCTGGACTCACAAGTCCATTAATATATCCAATTTAGGCCCAACTCTGGGAGATATCGAGCTCAACGCTTTTTCTAGCTCAACCTAGGAGGGCCCACTTATGTTAACCAAGGTACAAAGTGAGCTCGCCTTCTATATAGCAAGCTCGCCTATAACAATCGAAGACGGACTCGACCAAAGCCTATCATATCGAGCTCGTGTTGGGGTTATGCATGAAAGTTTGTTTTTTACTTTGTATAACAGACTGAATTTATCACTTATTTACTGAGAATAAATCTTATTATCACTGTTGCTTTAAATATGAATGAATGTTATTTATTTATTACAAATCGTTCAATATTAGTACATATTGCATTGTAGTTAATGTGGTGATGCCCGATCACAGAAGATCACATTAACAGTTCCTTGTAAATAAGTACATCTTCACAACCTAGATGGAATTGAACACTCCAATGGTAGAGATTGATGTGTAAATCTCAGATTGACTTGTCTTGACCAAGAGATTACATTAGTTCATTGTGATGCGCTGAAGCGGACCTACAGAGAGGATAAATTCTTCTGTACTGACTTAAGGGATGAATAATTAGACCTCAATGGTTGTTGATTTCTTAATCTCTATCACTTAAATAGGATTGTGTGTGATTAATATTTATTGCTTTGATCTATGTTGGGTTTAGAATCAGAGAACGATTCTATACTTTGTATTTTGGGCAATATTATTAATTACATGACAATTGCTAAGATTTAATACAGAGAAACGTGTGCAAGGAAAGTCTTGTTTGATTTGTACCTTGGTGGGCTCAGAAGTTTTATCATACTAAATCTTGCAAATGGAATTTATTTTCGATATGGATAATAATGTTGAGTTGTCTTTACCCCAAGGAAAAAATATTAATTAATATAAAGCTTTTCAGTGGCTTAATTAATTAATGGACTAAATAATCTTAAACATGAAAAAATATTAATTAATATAAAGCCGTTGAAAAGCTTTGTATTAATTAATATATTTATCCTTGGAGTAAGGACAACTCAACATTATTATCCATACCGGAAAATTAATTTCACTTGCAAGATTTGGTATGATAAAGGTTCTGAGCCCACCAAGGGGACAAATCATACAAGACTTTCCAAGCACACGATACTCTGTATTAATTTAGCAATTGTCATGTGTTGTATACAAAAATGTATGGGTTAGGGATTAAGATGTGACTTATTGATCTTAGTAACACAAACAATAAATGAGTTGGATGAGTTGTATTTATGTCTTATGATTGTTTCGAGAGAATAAGAGTTAGAATAATAAATTGACAAGAGTTTGGGTATGATATTTCCTCATTTCTTTTGGGGTCATAAATGACCCCTATTTATAGTACGTGTTACATTGTAGTTAATTTAGTGATACCAGTTCACAGAAGATTAAATTAACAGTCCCTTGTAACTAAAAGTACACATTCACGACCTAGATGGAAATGAACAAACCATTACGAAAGGTTGAGGTGTAAGGCTCAGATTGGCTTGTTTTGACCAAGAGATTGCACCAGTGCATCATGATGCACTGAACAGGACCTACAGGAGGATAAATTCTTCAGCACTGAAAATAGAAGAATTAGACCTCAGTGGTTCATTATTTCTTAATCTCTGTCCCTTAAATAGGATCGTGTGCAATCAATAGCCGTTGCTTTGACTTATGATGGGAAGAGGATCATTGAGATTCAATACCTTGTATCTTGGGCAATGATATTGGGTACACGACGATTGCTAAGATTTAATACGGTGAAACGTGTGCAAGTACGTCTTGTTTGATTTGTCCCCTTGGGAGGCTCATAATATTTATCATACCAAATCTTGCAAGTGGAATTAATTTCAGGTATGGATAATAATGTTGAGTCGTTCCTTAACCAAGGAAAAAGATGTTAATTAATATAGAGCTATTTCAGTGGCTTAAATTAATTAATGGACTGGATAATCTTAAACACGGGAAATAATAATCGGGAGCCATATTAACAGTAATATGGGTTAAGATGGATAGTGCAATATTAATTATGTAGTGGGATTAATTAATATTTATGGGCTTGAATAATATTGTGGCTCAATATTGAAAATTCAAAGTCCATTGGAAGGTCCAATCTTAATTCTCCTAAAGGTCCCCCCAAGTAGCCCAAACATAAAGTCCAATAACTGAAAAAGGTGTTTAAAATAAAATAAATTATTGTTGCCTAATTTTTTCCAATTTTTCGAAAATCATGGATAAAAGAGGGAGAAAGATTATCTTTGAATTTTGTTATGGAATGAAGATAAGTATTCTTGAAATACAAGATTATCTCATTAAATTCAAGAAATCTCCCACTTGGCCATTCATGAAGGAATTTTCGAAAATTTCATAACATAAGGAGGGAAGATTTTATTTGGGAGATATATTGGGAAATAGAATATATTGAATATATTCAAGATTGTTTCTTGGAGAAGAAGCAAAGAAATTTCTCAATCTCCCCTAAACCTTAATATTTTAGTCACCCCCCCCCCTTGTACTATAAATAGGGGATGAATCTTTCATCCCCAATGCAATTTCATGTGTTGGAAAAATTAGAAATCTACAAAGGTGGTGCAACATAATTTTTATTTTTTCCTTTTGTTAATTGTTCGTGAGTGTCCTACCACAAGATTGACGAGCAAGGACTTGGGAATACTTGGGAAGGTTTTTTGGTGTGTTCGTGCGAACGGGATCCACATTCTAGACGGTTGTCACTTCAAGAGGTTAGTTCACGTAAACTCCTAGCTATTCCGCATGCGTAGGAATTATGTGACGAACTTGTATGCATGATTTGTTGTTGAGTTATTATTTGAATTAATATAGGATTAATTCATGCTAGTAATAATTGTTAGAATTAAATTTATATTTAATATTCACCCCGAATAGATCCTGGCACACTATTTCCCAACAGTTCAGGCTTCCTCATTATCTCGTTGCTGCCTATCTTTGTCAATGACTTGCCTGGGTATCGATCCATAATGGGCCGATGCGAAATGGTCTTGGGCCCACCTCGCGCGATGCGCTTACAACAATAGCCCCTAGGTCTACCTCTTTTGCTCTTTGAGAAAAGGCCGAGCTATTTCGTCTTATCTATCTTTAAGGTGAGTGTAAGGTGTACCATATTCCAGAAACTTCCCCAACACGCATGGCGGATGTCTCGTGACTCGGTGTTGCTGATGGTAGTTCGCCTCTACTGTCGTGCCTATGTGCCTAGGCCATGATGACGCGTGATGTCCACGCGCCTGATTTGAAAGGTCGCGACCCGGGGCCTTCGCCCTAAATCGGATCTATATAAACCCCATTTTCTCCATCTTCTTTCCCTCTTCTTCTTCTGCAAAAAATCCACCGCTCACTACTTTTAATTTACAGCGAATTCTCCGGCTTGATTCGTGATTTGTTCCTCTTGAATTCGGAAATCACCCCACAGGTAAAAATTCTTCCCTCTTTGCTCTAATTTCTGGTAACAAATCTCTGGGGATGGAGTCCGGCGGGGATAGTGTGGCGGAGAGCTCTGCTCTGACGGGGGCTCGCCGCCGTCCTGGTAAAGAGACCATCGATTTAGATGAAAATGTCGTGGTTGTTTCTTCAGAAACAACAAAGTCAATTTCAGTTCAGTCCCAAGGTGTAGTAACGTCACAGCAGCGCCGACATTTGCGGCGGGCTGGGGAACTGGTGAGTGATTTGTTGGAATTTAGAGGCACGTAAACACCTAATATATGCGCAGCAGAAATAAACAGTTCACCAACAACGAACAATTAATTGCAAAATTGAATACGTATAAACATAAAGAGAAACCTTATAGTAAATCGTACGCATATTTCTCTACTACGGTATCCACATAATCCCCGTTCACGGACTTGCACAGATTTGCCAGTGTTGAATCCTGAGATGAATTTGCTAGGAAAATCCTAACTCTAGATCTTATGGAGAAAATAATGAATTAACGTTGTTTGTGAATTCCCAAGAGCTTGTATATATAGGGAGGCCCAACTTAAATCTTAAGCTAGCCTGATTGGGAAATAAAATCCCTAATCATTAATTAAATTAAATCTCTTTAATTTAATTCCCTAAATATAAATCTCTACTGATTTAAATTCCATATATGTCAAATCTCTACGATTTGATTCTATATATATTAAATCCTACAATAATATACAATATATTATTATTGGGAATTCCTATTTAATTAAATCCAATTTAATTAAACATTAATAATAATTAATTCCAAATTAATCTATTATTAATTAATTCTCCATATATTAAATATTAAATCCAATTTAACATTTAATCAACCAACTATAATCCGTAAAAGGGAACTACTTGTTGTGTGACCCATAGGCCCTCATATATCGAGCGATTAGTCAAACTAACGGTCTTAATTGAACCCTAGACAATAAATCAGACATTCTCAATATATGAGGTATGTTGCGAGAAACGTGCAACTACCTGTAACTGAAACATGGGCTATTACGATTTCCTCCTTTCATTCACGAATACTCGATTAGTCTTGAACATGATGAAGTGTCTATTCAAATAACTTAATCAATTTATCTCTAATCACTAATTGATCATGTATATCACACTTAGTCACAAAGTCTAAGTTGACGTGCATCGGCCGATGACTTTGATCCAATTATGATGAGAAGATGAGTATTCTCTCTAAATCCACATTGAGGAATGAATCATATTCTTGGCTCAACTACCACTCACATGCACTTCGTGATGAACCCAATCCAAGCCGTATCTACCCATGGAAGGGTGCAAGCATTGGTCATGGTCAAAGTTCATCACTCCACACATGTCGTGTGTATTGACCTCAAGTCAAAGGAGTATCGCATCGCTCCCACTAACCGAGACACCCGTAGACACATATAGTGGAAATACAACAAACGGTTTCTCGGATGGGTATAGAGCTGTCAGAACGGGCCGGCGGGTCGAGCCGGCCCAAAACCCACTTCAACCCACATTTTTGCAGGTTTGTGCGGGCCAACCCGTTACGGGCTTGGGTCGAAAACTACTCAACCCAACCCAACCAATAGCGGGTAGCAGGCTAGCCCACGGGCTTTTTTTAATAATTTTTTTTTTTTTTTACATGTATTATTTATAATATATTTTAGAGTAGGTCTTCGATAAAATTTAATAATATGATTAAATTTTTACCACTACACTTATAATTAAATATAATAACACTTGTAAACTGAGATCATAACATTAAATGCTAGAGGTATTAGTTTATAAGAGTATTGACATCATTTTATTAGTGTAATAAAATTAATTTCATAATATGAACATGTTTCACATGAGAGTGTCTGTGTAAATTTTAAACATCATATGAACAATGCCTTAATAAATCATTTTTTGTATTTATATTTCTGTATTTTAAGTAAATTTAATGATATTATTAAAAAAAATTATTGTTATTATTATTTTTTAAAAGCCCGCGGGCCAACCCAACCCACTCTAACCCGCGGGCCAAACAGGCCAACCCAAATGGGCCCGTTCTCTGGTGGGCTCGTAAATACCCAACCCAACCCACCCCATATACAGGCGTGCCCGGGCCGGCCCAACGGGCCTGACCCATTTTGACAGCTCTAGATGGGTATACCAATACCCTCTAAGGTATTTGTGCATCCATCATGAGATACCTAGTATCTCGTAGTAAGTGAGATCTTACTACACCCTCTAATAGTATGATGCAGATCGCACACCAATCTCCATTGCATCATCAATATCTCATTCTTGATGATCCTTGATCGGGGCTATTTGAGAGTCATGCTTAAGTCATCTGAGTTCTCACAACCTCAATGACAGTAATGACTCATGGGAACACTTATATGAATAAATGCAAACAATCAAACATAATTTTCAAACAAGTGTATTGCCATACATTAATATTCAATGAACTATAATATTAAATCAAACTGAATATCATCGAGTATAATGTCCTTACAATGGATTATCTCTAGGACACTAACACTAACATGATTCTCTCAACGCGGTTGCAGAGAGAGGGTTGGAAGATGAAACGGTGGGAGGAAATGAAATGTCGTCCGCTCTTGCTCGGTCGATTGATTCCTCGGACTTCAACTTCTTATCGGAGGAAAGAATACCCAATATTTCGAGTGACGATGATGCCATCAACGAGGTCGATCTGTCACTCCGACTTCACGAGTACCGCGCTCAAGCTGGACAAAAGATCCTGAAAAAACCCGACCGGGTAAAAAAAGCCAGTATTTACGCCGCTCGGTTGGTCAATAGCTCGGTGTCCAAGGCCGACTTGTTTAGATGGCGCGATACATTCCAGGTTCCTAGCGACGTCCACTTTTGGGTGCCTGACTATCAAAAAGATTATGCCGACCAACCTCCGGAGGGTTGTGTTGCGATCAACTATGATACCATGGTCGCTGGGCTTCGCTTCCTGCTCCACCCCGTCATCAGCGATCTCCTAAATTTCTGGGGGTTGGCTCCAACTCAGATTCACCCGAATGGTTGGAGTATTATCATAGGGCTGCTGACTCTTTTTGGCCGTGTCCAGCCTCGAGCTTTTCCATCGGCCAAAGAACTGAACTTTGTGATCTCGCTGGCGAGGTGGGAGGGGTCGCAAAAGGAAGGTGGACCGGGTTATTACTATGTTAAATCGCGACCTCGAATGAAAGTTATCGAAGATCTCCCGAACAAGGTTATTGGTTGGAGGGAGAAGTTCTGGTTTGTAGGTGGTGCATGGCAGAGTCCAGTTTGGGCGGAGCCAGCTCTTCTTGGCTTCCGATAGATACCCCGAGACTATAACGAATTCAAGCGTAAGATGCTTCATTTTTCTCCAACTCCTACAGTACTGATTTAACTCGTTTTTATCTTTTCAGGTCCCCCTGTCACCAAGCTTTCCGAAGTGTCGCTCCCCTTCCTTACTCGGTTAGTTCAAGTTTGCTTGATTGATCTTGATGAATGTTCCCTCTCTGTGCTTGCTCGTGAGAAGTGTTGGGAACAAGCCGGCTTGGGTGTGCCTCCGCGTGGATCTCTGGTGCCCGAGCTCCCTGGTACGTGAGTTCGAACAGTTTCTTTTCCCTGACTAACTTTCTCGCGTGGATTGACTAAGGAAATTTCTTTGTATCAGTTGCTTTCGTTGAGAGTATTCGTTTTACTTCGCGAAAGACCATAAGAGCGATGGAGAACATGACTGCTGAGGAAATGGCTGAGAAGATGGCTTAGGCTATGGAGTTATCTTGTAAGAAGGCAGAGCAAAAAAAAAGGTAAGGAACCGTCGGGCAAGGGAAAGTCGACCACGGTTATGAAAACAAAGACCAAGGCTCCAACTCGCCGGGGGTCAAAGAGGTCGGCTGGGGAAGCATCGACTCCCGACCAAAATGTTCCGAAAGCGGCGGGGCCTGGTGGATGAGAATGAGCTGCGGAATTCCCCTAGCGGAAGAGTGGTGGTCCTGGGCCAGTTCGGCATGCCCGACACTGTTGTTGAGATCACCGCCCATCGAGATCATGACGTTGGCGATGAGACCTTCCTGGGATGGAGTCCCGAGCTCCATTAGAGGTAAATTACCTTATCGTATTTTCCATTCGTTTCTTTGTTTTGGTAGTGATTGTTTACCTATTCTCATTCTATTTTCAGGCACCGACTTGACGATGGTGTCTTTCGCGGGAAAGCACCCGATCATATCTGTGGTCTTGACCTCCCGCCGATAATGACGCCCAACCGTCTTATTTGAAGAAAGCTTCTGAGGACTTGCCGAGGTCATGGACTCTGCCTCTTGATGAGGAAGCTCGCACTCAGCAATTCCATGAGAACCTGACCTCGGGCATTGTCCATTCTTGTCGCTCTCTGGATTTGTATGAGCGATGTCGGGAGCAATACGATGCGGCAAGGAACCAAGCAATTCGGGCTGAGGCGAGGTCCATTGACATGAAGAAAGAGGTGGACAAGGCTCGTAAGGAGTTGGACCTTGCAAAGACGGCTAGGAAAGCTTCTGATGAGAAGATTCAAGAGTTGGTTCGGTCTCGGGAAGATTTGGAGAAAAAATATCAACTCGTTGAAAAAGATTTCCTGATCAGCAAGGAGTATGCTGCCGATCTCCTTCAACAGAATCAGAAGCTTGGCGAAGAAGTTCAGGGTCAAGCCGAGGTGATTCGGGGTATCCCTGACAAGGTGAAAATGCAGAGAAACGATGCTTCCAATATGGCCTACGTTCATACCTTTGCAAATGCTATCCGTGCGGTTCATCAGCCTGACCTCGACCTCGCTAGCGCCCAAGCCATTATGAGAGAAATGCTGGCGACGTATATGCGAACCCATCCTCCAGGTCCTGATGCTCTTCTCCCTATTGCGGATTTGAGGGAGCTCGGATGTGATTTTTCATTTCTCCCCCCTGAAGTCAAGCTGTTTGATCCTAAGGAAATGCTTCAGGGCATGGTGGTTGAGGATGTGGCCGCCGATGAGAGTGGTGGCGAGAAGGAAGGTGGTAATGGTGAAGATGGAGGTGAAGTGGATGTGGGATCTGCTCGTGAGGAGCCTATTATTGATATAGGTGGAACAGGGAGTCAGGCTAGCTTAGAGATTCCCAAGGTCGAGCAAACGGCTCTGATGCTCTTCGGGGTTTTTATTAAGTTGTTGGATTTCCCTTCGGGGTGTGTAAGTGTTTGCCCTTCGGGGTGTACATTTTTGTTGCCTTCGGGCTTTTAGTAATGGACTATTTTGCTTTTCATTCCAATTTTATGCCATTCCTTTTTATTTCTCGCTTCCTCTCTTGATGGCTTGTTTATCTTTGCCAATACTTTGACGTTGGTGAATTTGTGTACCTTGTCCTCTTGAAAACCTGAGTAACAATCATAATGAAAAATCTATTAATTGGTGACAGTTGCAATTTGATTGCATTTGGATTTTTTTTGCTTTGTCGACTTAGATAGGGCATGCGACCGAGGTCGTCTTATAGATGTTATGCGACATTTTTGCCTTTGAAGTTTTTTGCTTTGTCGACTTAGGCTGGGCATGCGACCGAGGTCGTCTTATAGGTGATGTGCGACCTGATTGCCTTTGAAGTTTTTTGGCTTTGTCGACTTAGGCTGGGCATGCAACCGAGGTCGTATTATAGGTGATATGCGACCTTATTGCCTTTGAAGTGTTTTGCTTTGTCGACTTAGGTTGGGCATGCGATCGAGGTCGTCTTATAGGTGATGTGTGACCTGATTGCCTTTGAAGTTTTTTGGCTTTGTCGACTTAGGCTGGGCATGCGACCGAGGTCGTCTTATAGGTGATATGCGACCTGATTGCCTTTGAAGTTTTTTTGCTTTGTCGACTTAGGTTGGGCATGCGACCGAGGTCGTCTTATAAATGATATGCAACCTTTTTGGGATGATTTTACTGAAGACTTTTGAAGATTTTCACTTTATCTCTTTCATTTACGAATCTTTTCACTAATAGATCTCGTGAGAGGTCGGGGACCAGTCCCCCAAGTTCGTGAATGTAAGAGTTTTATGAGACATTATGAAAAATCTATGACATGTTTCTATGAAAAGGTTTCTGTATGTTTGGTACATTTTTCATTCGCAAATCTTTTTATTGATCGAGCTCGTGAGAGGTCGGGGACCAGTCCCCCAAGTTTGTGAATGTAAAAATTTGTAATGAACCATGGTAAATAAAGTAACTCGTAGATAATTGATGATAAATTTTGACTTTACTTTTGATTTTGACATAGTTTCAGAAAATTATGATGCATGACCGAATCTAAAACTTTACTGATAAAACTTCTTTAGGTAGGTCGCATTCCACGGGTACATCACGGGAACGCCCTTCATGTCTTTGATTTCGTAAGCCCCATTTGGTAGGCATTTTGAGATTTTCAGTTGGCCTTCCCAAGTTGGGCCAAAAACTCCTTTTTGGATTCCGAGAATTTTCTTTAAAATGAGTTCTCCAACCTTGAATCTTCGGATTTTTGATTTCGAGTTTTAGTATTTCTCCGACTTTTGCTTGTAGTTTGCGTTTTTCAAGTTGGCTTCCATTCTTCTTTCTTCGAGGAGGTCGGGGCTGAGGGATATGGCACGATCGTTGTCCTTCCGTGATATCCTGCGTCGTCCAATGACTTTTGATGATGACATCGGCTAGTATGACCGCTTCTGTTCTGAAGGCTAAAGCGAAGGGTGTCTCGCCCGTTGAGTTTCAGAAAGTGGTCTTGTATGACCATAAGATGCTCGGGAGTTTGAAAGCCCATAACCCTGTTGACTCGACCAGTTGGGGTTTCAAAGTATGCTTGATTATCTTGTTCACTGCTTCAACTTGTCCATTAGATTGAGGGTGGTACGGGGTAGAGAACAACTTTGCGATTTTCCATTTCGCGAAAAAGACGTCTATCTCGAAACCGTCAAACTGATTTATGTTGTCTGTAATGATCGCTTGTGGAAGGCCGAAACGACATATGATGTTTTTCCAGATGAATCGGATAATCTTCTCTTGTGTGATTGTTGCCAAAGTTTCCGCCTCTGCCCATTTGGTGAAATAGTCGACTGCGACCAAGCGAACTTCGAGCTTCCTGGGGCCTTTGGGAAAGGACCTATCAGGTCAATTCCCCACTTTGCGAATGGCCATGGACTATATATCGAGGTGAGCTCTTCGGGAGCTCGCTTGATTGTTGGGGCGAAGAACTGGCACTGCTTGCACCTTCTTGCGTATGCGATTGCATTTTTCCTTAGAGTTAACCAATAGTAGCCCTGCCTGATCGTCTTGTAAACGATAGACTGGCCTACAGTATGATTTCCACAATCTCCTTCGTGTATTTCCTTCAAAATTACTTAGCCTTCCTCAGGTGTGATGCACTTCAACAGTGGTAACGAGAAACTTCGTTTGTAAAGTTGTTTATTGACTATAGTGTACCTCGCTGCTCTTAGTTGTAGTCGACGAGCTGCGACCTTATCCTCTGGCAATGTTCCTTTTTCTATGTATTCTTTGATGTCGATCATCCAATTGTCTTCCGGGGCTGCGATCTGAAACACTTCTACTTGGGAGTTTGATGGTCTCGCTTGATTCATCCACATTATTTCCTTTGCTTCAATGGTGTTTCGACCTACCGAGGGGGTGTTGAGCTTGGTGACTGTGATATTGTCTATGTCTGCGGCCCCTTTCGAGGTGGCTAACCGGGCCAATGCGTCTATTTGTGTGTTATCTGCTCTTGGTATTAGTTATATCTGGACTTCTTCGAATTTTTCCATGAGGCTCTTTGCTATTTGCTGATACTTTATCATCTGTTCGCCTCGTGCTTCATATTCTCCCAACATCTGACATAAGACCAACTGAGAGTCGCTGTATACTTTCAACCTTCATAAACCAATGGCCATTGCCATTTCCAAACCATTTATCAAAGCCTCATACTCCGCTTCATTGTTGGTGGCATGAAAATCGAAACTTACAGCCATTGTGAACGATTGTTGCTCGGGACTGATTAGGACTACCCCGGCCCCCGCTCGGGTGCTCATTGAGGAACCGTCAATGTGTAATGTCCAAGGGACGTCGATGGCCTCCGATGTCTTTTCTGGAAAAGTGAGCTCGATGAGGAAGTCGGTGAGAACCGAGCTTTGATTGCAATTCGAGGTGCGAAAGTGATCCCGAACTGACCTAATTCGATGGACCATTTCAATAATCGCCCTGCTGTATCGGGTCGATGCAAAACTTGTCTTAGAGGCATGGTGGTTAAGACTTCGATTTGGTGATCAAAAAAATATTGTCTCAGCTTTCGGACACTCATGATCAAGGCGTATGCGAGTTTCTCGAGGGGTGGATATTTGAGCTCGACATCGTTGAGGGTTTGACTGACAAAGTATATGGGCAAATGATACTGACCTTCTGCTCGGACTAACACCGCGCTGAGAGCGGACTCCGAGGCTGCTAGATATAGGAAAAGCTTTTCACCGGGGATGGGCTTTGCCAAAATCTGAGGATTGGAGAGATACACTTTGAGCTTCAAAAAGACGGCCTGGCAATGAGGAGTCCATGAGAATTTCCCTTTCTTCATGGCTTCGAAGAAAGGTTTGCACTTGTCTCCCATTCTGGATACGAATCTGTTCAGGGCTGCGAGGCATCCAGTTAACCTTTGGACTTCTTTGACGTTGGGAGGCGGTTTCATATCCATGAAGGCTTTGATCTTCGAGGGATTCACTTCTATGCCTCGCTGACTGATGATGTGACCCAGGAACTTTCCCGACCCTATTCCGAAGCTGCATTTCTTGGGGTTCAAACGCATGTTGTACTTCCTTAGGATATCGAAAGTCGTTGCGAGGTGACCCAGATGATCTTCTTTCTTTTCGCTCTTTACCACGACGTCGTCGATGTATACTTCCATGGTTTTTCCTATCTCGTCGGCTAACATTCGGTTTACTAGACGTTGGTAGGTTGCCCTGCGTTCTTCAATCCAAATGGCATCATTTTCCAACAATATACGTTTTTCTCTGCTAGGAAAGATGTGTGTTGTTGTTCGTCTTTGCCCATGGCGATCTGATGATATCCTGCGAAGGCATCCATGAAAGTCATCATCTTGTGCCCAGCCATGCTGTCAATGAGGTGATCAATGTGCGGCATTGGAAAATAATCTTTTGGGCACGCTTCGTTGAGGTAGGTGAAATCAATACATAGTCGCCAAGAGTCATTCGCTTTCTTTACTAAAAACCGCGTTGGCTACCCACTGTGGTTGGTCGGCCTGCTCGATTAACTTATTATTCAGTAGCTTTTTAACCTCCTCGGCCATGGCTGCGTATTTCTTGGGGCTGAACTTCATTCTTTTCTGAGATATCGGCCTCCTTGTTGGGTCGATGTTTATCCTGTGGCATACGACCTCGGGGTCGATGTCGATCATGTCTTTGTGTGACCATGCGAACACATCTAAATTTCGCTTGAGGAAGTCTATCAATTGAGCTCGCAAATCGTTGGGTATTTGTGTCGCGATGGTTATACTTAGCTCTAGTCGGTCGAGGTCGATCGGGATAGTTTCAAGCTTTTCGATGGAAGTTGCTCGCTGATCACTTTTTTCTATTCTCTGATCAAGACTCGATTTTTGTTATTCGGCATCGATCTCCATTGGTTCAAAACCGAGGCGAGGTTCTAAATCTGGTAGCTCTTTTGCGGGTTTCTCCTTGATCTCGACGTCAATTTCCATTACACCTGTTTCCGTTATCTATTTCTATTTCATCATTTTTCTTTTCTTTTCGTGGTGGAGTTTGGCTTGTACAACCTAGCCCTATTTCGGGTTTTCTACCATAATAGAAAGCGGAATTTAAACTGACACAAGAGTAAGTCAAACACTTCTTTGCTGAGATCTGGTCGCCCTTAATGGTGCCAATTTTCCCGTCAGATCCGGGAAACTTAATACAGTAAAAATAAGATGAGGTGGCAACCCCGAACTCATGTTTGAAAGGTCTGCCGAAGAAAGCATTGAAGTTTGAGGGGATGTCGATGATTACAAAATCCAATTGCCTGGTTGCTTTCACTTCGGTATCCAAAGTTGAGGTGATCTCCACTGATAGACGAATCATTCCATAGGCCTCGACGGGTTGACTTCCAAACCCTCAGATCCCCACCTCATAGGGTTCGACGTAGGAGTGGAAGTTGCTGAGCTGATCCAAAGTCTTCTTGAAGAGGATATTGCAGAAAGCCCCATTATCGATCATGATACGACGAACCAAAGCCTCCATTATTCTGGCTGATATCACGAGTGGGTCCCAGTTCGGGTAGACCACCCCATCTTTGTCTTCCTCGGTGAAAGTAAGCTGCTTCTGGTTTGGAGCGATGGTGTTGACTGGGAGGCAGCTAAGAATGGCATTATCGAGAGCTTGCAGTTTGACCTTCTGACGACGGTTAGATAGGGAGGTTGCCGGGAGGAAACCTCTGAGAGTTCCCCCTGTCGGGCAGGTCATGTGGATTACTCTGTTTCCTGCTCCTTCCAGGATCTGTGGACCTCACCTCCCCTGGTCGAGTTGGTTCCCAGGCGGAGGCGCTCGTTGCTGATTTTGCTGTTGCCTTGGTTTGATGAATCTCTCCAGCTTCCCTTCTTCGTATAATTTCCAAAGTTCTCTCTGCAGGTCGCAACAATGTTCGGTGGTGTGTCCAATGGAATTATGATAGTCACAAAACTTCCTCGGATTGAGTTTGGAAAGGTCTTGGAACATTTCTCTCGGTGGTGGTATCTGTTGTCCGCCCTTAATCGCTTGAAAGATCCGGGCTGCGTTCAATGTCAAGTTTTCGAGGAGTTTCACCTCAAGAGTGTTATCAATTGGTTTGAACGTTTCGGGAGCTCGAGAATTCGTGGGCCCAGGTCTTTGGAAAGGCTTCTCGGTTTTTGGCTTTGGTTTCTTGACTTGACTTTTGCTTCGTTTGGTCGTTGTTCGCCCAGCCTTGATGCCAGAATCTCAACATTGGTGATCATGATACCCGCTCGGTATCAAAAATTGGCATAACATGTGGGATATTCCTTGTTCATCATTTTCCAGAGTTTGGTACCTTTCTTTAAACCATGCATTATCTCCAGAACCTTGGCTTCGTCCCCAAGTGGTTCGCCCTCCATGATTTGTTGGTCGATGCGATCGATATCGCTCGGTCTGACTCCTCCTCGAGCTAGTGGATGTTCGCAAGGCGTTGCTTGGTTCCCTTGTGTGAGGTCAGAGACGCGAAGTTAGTGAGGAACAGTTGAGCCATTTGATGAAAAGATTTTATAGACGTCGGTGGTAGGGTGTTGAACCATCGGTAGACCTGGTCACCTAGGGTGAGTGGGAAGAGTCGGCACTGGGTGGCATCGGTTCATATAGGAAGTGTATTTGCTCACATGATTGATTGGGTCAGTCTTACCGTTGTATTGTGTAACGGAGCTTGCGTTGATCTTGATTTGCACCGGGGCGAGCATGACTGTGGGCGACAGTGGTGAGATGGGAATTTTGGTGGTGAGGGGTACTCCCCCTTTGTTCGCTAATTGTTCCTGGAGATCCTTGATATTTTGGAGGATGGCGACCATCTACGGTGAGTTATCTTATCCTGCGACCTCGTCGCGCCGTGGGCGAGATGGGGAAACCCCACGTCGTCTGTGCAGTGATGGGGTTCGTTGATGCCTGTAAGGTGATGGGGTCCTTTCTGTTCTGCAAGGTGAGGGACTTCATTCAAGTCGATCTTTCACTGATACTCGTTGCCTGGGTCCGCTTTGGGCCACTGACCCCGAATAGGATCCTTCGGGTTCAGCTCGGTTGTGTCGGTTTTATCTGGGCTAATCTCGATGGGGTCCTTGAGGTGGATGCTGGCCGCAACTGAAACTTTCTGAGAAAAGATGCCTGTGGATGGGATTTGGCCCTTCATTTGGGCTGCGTCGGTAGGCCGGGGTGTACCAAGGCCCGTGAGAGTTGGCCTCCTGACTCCACTCACGGTGGGGCCCCTCATAGCGAGGTTCGTCGTAATGGTGTTCCTGGCAGCGGGATTTCTCTTGGTGAGGTCTTTTGGGGCGAGGTTCTTCGCGCATCTGGCCTTTGCCCTTGCTCTGAGCTTTCTGATTCAGGTTATGTCGCAGGTCGCCGTCTGGTATCTTCATTTCGGCCTGCTTTCTGCGGAGTTCAGCAATGGCTTCATCGATATCCTTTGGGGTGCGGATTTGCTCAAGTTTTTGAGCGACTCCGATAGTGGGTCCCCAAATAATATTTACCGGCGATCGGACCGTAGCTCTCGCGGGCGACATATGAGACAAAGCGGCCTTCCGTTTAGAGACGAAAGAAGCTTGAGACATGGTAGAGTGATTTCTTAATGTTTCGGGCACGTGATATGAGTTTATACCAAAGATTCGTGAGGAAATCTCCAATGAGAAAGTGCTAAAATCCTAGCTTAATATTTCTTAAAGAGTACCCTCCTTCTAGCGTCAATTTTTGTATACTAAAATGTATGGGTTAGGGATTAAGATGTGGCTTATTGATCTTAGTAACACAAACAATAAATGAGTTGGATGGGTTGTATTTATGTCTTATGATTGTTTCGAGAGAGTAAGAGTTAGAGTAATAAATTGACAAAAGTTTGGGTATGATATTTCCTCCTTTCTTTTGGGGTCATAAATGACCCCTATTTATAGCAGTTGGGAGAGTGGTGCTCACTCTCCCGGATTACAAATCTATAGGGCCGAAAGTAGCTCTGATTGACATTAAATATTACAAGATTGACGTGATCTGTTCTGAAGGTCGCGGGAGGTCGCCCAATGTAAAAAGGACCTCGCAACCCAGATTTGTACCTCGATCGTGGTAATTCCCGGATTTACTGGAGATTAGCCACTTTCGTACTCTGACACACCGCTTTGCTTCGTCCTTGGCCGGATTTTGTCTGATTTAATCCCCCTTCAGGAATGATCGCCTATACCTACTGCCTGACACATGTCTTGTCATAATTAATACGCGAAGCTCGGGTAGTTGCGAGGTCAACAAGCTCGCGCTTGGTTCAGGCTTCCTCATTATCTCGTTGCTACCTATCTTTGTCAATGACTTGCCTGGCTATCGATCCATAATGGGCCGATGCGAAATGGGCTTTGGCCCACCTCGTGCGATGCGCTTACAACATCATGTAATTAATATTATTGACCAAGATATAAGGTATTGAAGTCGCAATGATTCTCTTCCCAACATAAGTCAAAGCAATAATTATTAATCACACACAATCCTTATTAAGTGTCAGAGATTAAGAAATCAACAACCACTGAGGTCTAACTCTTCATACCATAAGTCAGTACGGAAGAGTTTATCTTCTCTGTAGGTCCGCTTCAGTGCAACAAATGCACTAGTGTAATCTCTTGGTCAAGGCAGGCCAATCTGAGCCTTACACATCAACCTTTACCAATAGATTGTTCATATTTATCTAAGTTGTGAAACATGCACTCGTTTACAAGGGACTATTAATGTGATCTTCTGTGATCTGGTATCATCACATTAACTACAATGTAACACGTGCTATTTTATGAACAGTTTGCAGTAAATATATATAACATTCATTCATATTTAATGCAACAGTGATAAATAATTTATTTCAGTAAATAAGTGTTTAATACATAGGTTATACAAAGTAAAAGCATACTTTCACGTATATGTTGGGATTATACTGGAAAGTATGCTTTTACTTTGTATAATCGAAACTGAATTTTCAGACTTATTTACTGAAATAAATTGTTTATCACTGATGCTTTAAATATTATCGAATGTTACATATATTTACTGCATAACTGTTCAATAAGTCATATGTGTTACATTGTAGTTAATTTAGTGATATCAGATCACAGAAGATTAAATTAACAGTCCCTTGTAACTAAAAGTACGCTATTCACGACCTAGATGGAAATGAACAACCCATCGTGAAAGGTTGAAGTGTAAGGCTCAGATTGGCTTGTCTTGACCAAGAGATTACACTAGTGCATGACAGATGCACTGAATAGGACCTACAGGAGGATAAATTCTTCAGAACTGAACAAGGAAGAATTAGACCTCAGTGGTTCGTTATTTCTTAATCTTCGTTCCTTAAATAGGATCACATGTGATTTCTAAGATTTAATACGAAGAATCGTGTGCAAGTACGCTTGTTCGATTTGCCCTCTTGGGAGGTTCATAAGCTTTATCATACAAAATCTTGCAAGTGGAATTAGTTTCCGGTATGGATAATAATGTTGAACCGTTCCTTGACCAAGGATATAAGATATTAATTAATAGAAAGCTATTTCAGTGGCTTGAATTAATTAATGGGCTAGATAATCTTAAACACGAGAAATAATGACCGGGAGCCATATTGACTGTAATATGGGTTAAGATGGATAGTGCAATATTAATTATGTAGTGGGATTAATTAATATTTATGAAGGTCCATTAGAAGGTCCAATCTTAATTCTCCTAAAGGCCCCCTGAGTAGCCCAACATATAGTCCATTAACTGAAAAGGTGATTAAAATAAAATAAATATTGTTGCTTATTTTTCCAACAAATTTCGAAAATAATAGATAAGTTGGGAGAAAGATTTTCTTTGAATTTTGTTATGGAATGAAGATATGTATTCTTGGAATACAAGATTATCTCATTAAATTCAAGAAATCTCCCACATGATTATCTATCATGAAATTTTCGAAAATTTGAAAATAGAGGGCAAGAAAGATTTTTTTGATTTTCTTGAAAAGATATTATGGAAGATATGTATTTCTTGAAATACAAGAATATCTCATAAATTCAAGAAGATCCAAATCTTGGAATCTTGATACCCTTATTTTCGAAAATCCATAATAATAGAGAAGGTGGGATTTTTGTGGAATATTATAATTATGGGAAAAAGAATATAAGAGATATATTCAAGATTTCTTGGATATCAAGAAAGGATTTTCCCACATTGTTTTAGCACAAAAATTTCGACCACCTTGGCCTCTATAAATAGGGGATGATTCTTTCATTCCCAAGTACAATTCCATGTGCTGGAAAAATTAGTAAATCCACAAAGGTGGTGCAACATATTTTATTTTCCTTTTGTTAAATCGTTCACAAGAATCCTTCCACCGGATAGTCAAACGAGGGCTAAGGGAATACTTGGGAAGTCCTTACGGTTAGTCTATTCAGCCACACCGTTGCCATCCCAAGAGGTATGTTCACGTAAACTCGTAGAATTCCGCATGCGTAGGTTTTACGTGAATTGTTATATGCATGATATGTTGTTGGATTATTATTTGAATTAATATAGGATTAATTCATGCTAGTAATAATTAAAGAATTAAATTTGTATTTAAATATTCACCCCGAATAGATCTGTGCAACTTATTCCCCAACAGTATAACCCCAACAACCCGATCACAGAAGGTCACATTAATATTTTCTTGTAAAATAAATACATTTTCACAACCTAGATGGAATTGAACACTCCATTGGTAAAGGTTGATGTGTAAGACTCAGATTGACTTGTCTTGACCAAGAGATTACACTAATGCATTATGATGCGCTGAAGTTGACCTACATAGAGGATAAATTCTTTCGTACTGACTTACATGATGAAGAATTAGACCTTTGTGGTTGTTGATTTCTTAATCTTTGTCCCTTAAATAGAATTGTGTGTAATTGATATTTATTGCTTTGATCTATGTTGGGTTTAGAATCAGAGAGTGATTCTATACTTTGTATTTTGGGCAATATTATTAGTTACATGACAATTGATAAGATTTAATACAGAGAATCGTGTGCTTGGAAGGTCTTGCATGATTAGTCCCCTTGGTGGGCTCAAAAGTTTTATCATACCAAATCTTGCAAGTGGATTAATTTTTGGTATGAATAATAATGTTGAGATGTCCTTACTCCAAGGAAAAAGATGTTAATTAATTTAAAGCGTTCAGTGTCTTAACTAATTAATGAAAAAATAATAATCTTAAACACGGGAAATAATAACCGAGAGCCATATTATCGTAATATGGATTAAGATGGATAGTGCAATATTAATTTTATAGTGGAATTAATTAATATGAATGGACTTAATAATATTGTGGCTCAATATTGAAATTCAGATCCCATTTGAAGGTCCAATCTTAATTCTCCTAAAGACTCCTCAAGTAGCCCAACATGAGTCCATTAATGAAAAGGTGATTAAAATAAAAGAAATAATTGTTGCCTAATTTTTTTCTATTATTTTTGAAAAAAATCAAGAAAAGAAAGAAGGATATTTCTTGAAAAGATTTTATAGCAAGAAGATAAGTATTCTTGGAATACAAGATTATCTCATAAATTCAAGAATCTTTGACTTTGACTTTTTGGCTTGAAATTTTCGAAAATTGCATTAAAATAAGGAGGAAGATTTTTGTAGAAAATTATTTATGGGAAAGAGAATATATTGGATATATTCATGATTACTTCTTGCACAAGAATTAAAGATCTTTCCATGTCTATTTTTGAGGCCATAATTCAACCACTCTATGCTTATATATAGGAGATGAATTTTTCATCCACAAAGGTGGTGCAACAAATATTTTCTTTATTTCCGTTGTTATAATTGTTCGTGAGTATCTTCCACCGGATAAACGAGCAAGAGCTTAGTGAATACTTGAGAAGACACTTGGGTTGATCCGTTCCAACTTCTCAACGGTTGTCTTTACGAGGGTAAGATTCATGTAAACTCCTAGATTCCGTATGTATAGAATTTTATGTGAATTAATTTGTACGCATGTATGTTGTTGGTTATTTGCTATTTGAATTAATAGGTTAATTCATATTAATAGTAAATTATTTATTTAAATTACACCTCGAATAGATTCGGGCAAAACATTCCCCAACAGTCATAAACTCCCAAGTCGACTAGTTAGCTCGGTTGGTAACGTTAGAAGGAGCTACCGTAATGATATCACGATGACCAAGCTGGTTGCCCCATGAAGTAGTTACCGGCTGGTTGCACTGGTCGGACACACGGAAATAAAGAAAGACAACTTGATGACATCGATCATATGGCACATCAAAATGGGCGAGCTCCTAATGGACAGGGTACAAGCTCCGCTGCTGTAACTCTGAGCCGCAAGATATACCATAATCAATGACGACTGTTGTAAATTAATTAATTTAGAGTATTTCAAAAATATTATTATCTTATACAAAACTTATCCACCACTATTGTTTCCTATTTCTTCTCAACAAAATAATAGAAATTATCTTATAAACAAAATTTACGTCGGTTTTCTCTCAACAAAATTTTCGGTCAAATCTCTTTTTTCCTTTTTCTCCTATTTCCTTGTTCAAAGACTTGTTGTCATTTTAAACTTGTCGTTGCAATTTTTATGCGTGGAATTAGTCCACTACTTATCTTCCAAGCTAACATGCCAACGTGTGCCTATATATTAAGATATACACTCTCGTGAACTGAATGAGAAAAGAGAGCACGATAAATAAGTTTTTCCTTTACTTTATAATAATGTTGAACTTTAATATTTTGTTTGCTTCTGCTCCTAATTTATACTAGAAGACTTGTTGATTCCTGGGGAATTATGAAAGTAAATCCTAGCTTATTATTTTGAGAGTTTTTTTTATCATAAAGTTTTTCCATAACACTCCAACAATTTTAAGGATTTATGGATTTCAAAGACCCAAACAGTTCCCCAAAATCCATGAAAACTAATGACCCCAATAAAGTCAACCTCCACTTCCCACACCCTCACTGTACAAGATTTGAGCACTATTGGGCATGTTTCTGTTATGCCTTATGCAAAGCCATTTCCGGATATCTCAAAATGAGATGTTCGATAGACAGAACTATAAAAGGTGGGAAGAGCGAATTTATGCTCTTCTTGACATGCATGGTGTAGCAACTGCTCTCACTCACCATAAATCTGATGGCGAGTCAGTGGATCAAAAGAGATCGAATTCTGGATTCATGCAAACAAGGTATGCAAACATATGATAATTAGCACATTAATTAATGATCTTTTCGATGTCTACGTTTCTTACAAGGAGGACACGGGAAAGCAAAATTTCACGATAGGGAATTTTTATCGCTGGGAGATGGTGGAGGAAAAGGACATCAAGCAACAGATCAACGTGTATCACAAGTTGTTGGAGGAACTCAAAGCTGGAAATATTAATGTGCAAGAGGAGTTTGTTGCAGGTATTCTGATCGAAAAGCTACCTGAATCATGGAGTTACTACAAGCAACAATATAAACACAAACACAAGCAGTTTTCACTTGCAGATTTGTTAACCCACATTGTTATTGACGAAACCAATCGCAAACAATTCAAAGAAGCAAAGGCTAAGGAAATTGCTTCAAAGTCAAACCTGTTGCAAGGTAAATAACATTAGGTACAACTCTAGATCTCAGAATTCTAGTTTCATTTCTAAAGTTAATAACTCGAATATTTTCCAGAAAAAGGGAAATTGTTTTGTTTGTGGAAACCCAAATCATCATGCATTTCAATGTAGAGATAGAGTGAGAAGTGACAATCCTCCTATGTCATATGCAAATATGGCTCCTAGACAAAAGTCTAACATGGTTATGAGGCCAAATCCATATAAGTGGTCTAAGTCAAGTGCAAATGTTGCACAAGGAGATGATATCATTTCTGCAGTCATTTCTCAAATTAATCTTGTGGCCAATGTGAAAGATCGGGTAGTAGATTCTAGGGTTACCCGACATATTTGTGCGAACAAAGATGCTTTTATTTCCTATACTTCTGTAGGAAGTGGAGAAAAACATGTGTATCTTAGTGATTCCCGAACTATAAATGTTGAAGGGAAAGGGAAAGTTCTTCTCAAACTCACATCTGGCAAGACTTTGGCTCTTAATGATGTACTTCATGTACCCAGTATTCATGCAAACTTAATCTCGGTGACTCTGTTAGGAAAGGCGGGAGTTAAAGTGTCTTTTGAATCTGATAAGATTGTGATGACCAAAAACAATATCTTAGTTGGTAAGGGTTATTGTAACAATGGTCTCTTTGTTCTTAATATTTCCATGTGATGAATTGTTTTTGACGTTTTTAATATTTTTTATGAGATGAATAAAATTATTTCCACTTCTTAGAAATGACTCTAATCAATTACTACAATTTTTTTTGTTACGAGTATATGACATTTGCACAATCTATGTTCCATATTAAATTTGGAGAAATTCATTAGCCTAGCCCCTACACGTTTTTCTGCTATTTTTTATTTTAAAAAAATATAATAATAATAACATAAAAAGATATATATATATATATATATATATATATATTGTTTCAGGATCAAATTCATCTTTGTGAATAATATTATTTTCATTAATAATAATTTTCTCATTGTTATAATTATCATTTTTATAATGAGTATTATCTCTATAAGAGGAAGTAGAAGCTCTGGATTCTGGAATAATTCGTTCCAGATTATGCTATCTTCTGACAGATACAAGAGGCTTACATTAAAATCATCTTCATAGGGAAGAGAAACTATATGTTTCTTTCTATCCCAAAAAGCATTAGGAAAATCATTACAAATTTCAATGGAAAATTTATTTATTAAAAGTTTGATTTTATCTTGCAGTTTAGAATTATTTAATCTATTATTTATAGTAATAGAATTAAGCTCTTCTTTAAGAAAATTGATTTGACAATTTTTATTATTAATTTGATCTTGAATCAAATTAAGAACCTTATGAATAGGTTTGGTAATAAACTTAAAAGTAATAGGTTTACTATTATAAGTACCTGTAATACCCTTTTCACCAACAAAGGTCAAAGGATATATTTTAAAAAGAAAAGGAAGACCAATAATCATTTGACTAGTGATGTCTTCAGCAATAAGAAAATCGTTAGGAATACATCTATCTATAAGGATCGTGCATAGATCTATATCAATAGTATCCTGTGGATCTTTTATAAACACAAATAGGAGATTACTGAGAAATTCCATAGTCCATGAGTTAACCCGAAAAAAGCTTTTACGCCCAGAAAACGCCTGCGCCTATTCATCGGCATTACGGCAACAAGGGCTAGCCCACATAGTTAACTCATGAATATCACTGGAAAGCTCAAACCTACTGGTTAAACCAACTCTACCTTTGATATATCCAATTACAGATCATTATAGGAATATAATTCCAAATGCACATAATAGTAGAGTATAATTAAGTCAGGTCATGATTCAATACAAGTATTCTAGCCGTCCATAGAGGCGGCGATCATCAGAAAAGAAATTAAAATTACGGAATTTAAATAACAATATACCTTTAAAAAGACACTAGCATAAACCAGATAATGTACAGAAATATTACAAAGTTTACAAAGTTGCACACAAGAGAGGGATATAGAGAGAGAAAGAAGGGCGGTCTAAACTCCAAATATCTCTTCAAAAGGAAAATACAAGCCTATTTATAGATGAAAGAGCCTGACATCAAACCCCGGATTTCAAAATAAAAAAGAAATAGTGCATAAAAAACAAAACCACAAAAAGACAAAAAAGTTTGAATAGTTATTACTATTCATGAACGATTCTTTAATCATTGATGTAAGCAAAGGATTTAAAATTTGATTTTGTCTCGATCATCAGAAATACATTTTTCTTGGAATGTGCTAAGTCCAAAATCTTCATTAAATTGCCAATAATGAAGCTTGCCTTTTTAAGAGTTTAAGAGACTCTCTGAAATTAGCCAATTCTTGACGATGGGTTGGATAGACATTTCTTCCTTGATTTCTTCTTAGTGAAGCTTCAAGCCATGGAATCCATACTTCCAAAACTCTAATCCTTTTCTTAAGAATTTTGATATAATTCTTATCATTAATAACATTATTCTCATTATCAATAAGAATTTGGGAAGATATTCTCCAAATGTTATAATGTAAGCCTCCTGTATCTGTCAGAAGATAGCATAATCTGGAACGAATTATTCCATGCTGAATATCCCATCCTTCCGTTGTAAAGGATGTAAAGAAACCATCAGGATAAGATCCTTCCATAAAAACTTTGCTTTATTTTAATTTCCCTTTGAGAGAATTCTTCAAAAGATCGAAGCTTTCTTGAATAAAAACTCTGGTCATCTTCATTTGGATCCTGTGCATCTTGAAGATCGGATCCTAAATCATTGAAGCGTCGATTTTGAATCAGAAAAATCAATATCTTTGAATAAATCATTTTTAATATGATCCATATAAAGATCCATAATTTTCTCTTTTGAGAAAATACCAAAATACTTCTTAGAGTATTCAGAGAATGATGGAAGAGAACTAGAAGTCTCCTTAACAAAAAATTTTCTGTATTCTTCCATTTTTTATTTAATCCGTGAAATATTTTCCTGTATTGGTGACTCATTGGAGCCAGGGGCAATAACATTTAAGTTATTCCAAAATCGCGTTGTATGGATTCTCCATAAACAAGGTGTGCCATGTTCAAGATAACCAAACTCGGGGTCTCCATTTTAGAACCCATGGGATTCCGAATCCATTAAAAGAACATACAAGTAGTTTTACCACTTGTATTATGAGACTTTAAATCAGAATAAACAATAGTATATTCTTCCAAGAGATCTTTAACCTCTTCTGGCAAAATATCTGCCAAAGCCCCAAAGCTTCCCCACCATGAGAACAACCAGTTAGGAATTTGATTCCTGCCAATGTTTTCACATATTTTAATTAACCAAGTATGAGAATGCTTAGCATTCTGATACAACAACGTTTTATAAAAACTTTGAAGGTAATCCCAATAATTGTATTGGTAAATGGTATGTGTGACATTATTGGTCATACTTCTTTTCTCGTGAAATGTGAAGTTCCCCATTCTTGGATGGAAATAATCTTCTTGATAATAAATTTAGAGTAATTGATAGCTTTACTCTTGGGAGGAAATGTTTGAATTTCAACACTTCCGAGACTGATGAGGATATTCTCATAAAATCCTCTGGATTTGTAAGTCTCAACATTCCAATTTGAATTTGGAAAATATTTTTCCATAAGAATCCATGGGGAATCTTTGAATTTCTCATCATCATCTTCTATAATAAGAATTAATTCTTTTTTAGAAGAATCAAAGAATTTATATTCTTTTTGTGCAATTGAAGAATATGATTCTTCAGCTTCTGCTTTTGAGGAATTGTCCTCTATTGGTAGATTTTTTCCCCTTTGTCTCAGGAATTCTTGAAACTCCTTTTGTACATTGTCTCATTTTGAAGAAGAGCTACTTCCAGAAATATTCTGGTTGAAAAGGGATTTCTTCCCATGTTGTATAATCGGAGGATGGCCTCTTCCTCCCCTTCCTCTATAAGAGGAATAAGGATTCCTTCCAGCATGACTCATTTCTGTCATGAAGAAATAAATTCTCGAGTTAAAAAATCTGGAAGATGATTATCCTTCCCTTGCTTATAAACAATATCAAAATCAAAATAAGCAAGATGCGATTGCCATCGGGCAAACATTTGTTTAGAAACATTATGTTCAAAATCTTTGAAGAGCATAAAAGTAGCGACCTTCGAATCGGTTTTAATAGTAAATTTACGATTATATAAATCATCCTCGAAATTTAAGGACACATTTAACAATAGTAAGAATTTCTTTAGCGAAGAGCGAATTTTTTTTCTACTATTATTCCATTTACCAGAATAAAATCTAATGATATAATCCTTTTTATTATCAGGATTAATTTGTTTAAGAATACCTCCATACCCTAAATCCGAGGCATCAGTTTCAACAATTTTTTCCCAACAGAGATTAGCCAGCATAAGACAAGGAATATTTTTAACCTTATCTTTTATCCTGATAACAGCCTTAGTATGATCATCATTCCAAGGAGAAGGATTCTTCTTAAGTCTATCGTATAAAATAGCGGAATCTTCTACAAGATTCTCAATATAAGAAGACACATAATTAAGGCTTCCTAAGAATCTTTATGAATCGAGTTTTATCGGGTTATAATATCAGGGAATTTATTACCAAATTCAATACTTCTTTGAATTGGAATAATATTTCCTTTATCAATAATATGACCAAGAAATTTTATTTTAGTCTGGAATAAAACCATTTTAGGTTTTGAGATGACAAGACCATTTTTAATGACCAAATCTTTAAACATATCAAGATGTTTAAAATGTATATCAATATCTTTAGAAAATACAAGAATGTCATCAATATAAACAATAATAAAATCACTATAAGGATAAAAAATGTCATTCATAATTTGTTGAAATTCAGAAGGAGCATTTTTAAGCCCAAAAGGCATAACAGTCCATTCATAATGACCAAATGGTACATTAAAGGCAGTTTTGTACCTATCAGGTTGATTAATCTGAATTTGCCAAAAACCTGATTTTAAATCAAATTTAGAGAAAATAAGAGCATTGACTAATCTGTCAAGAAGATCCTTTTTATTAGGAATATGATGTCTAATCCATTTTAAAACCTTATTAAGAGGTTTGTAATTAATAACTAAACGAGGAACTCCTCGTTCCTGCTCAGAATGTTTATTAACATAGAAAGCAGTACAAGACCAAGGAGATTTAGAAGGAGTTATAAGCTTCTTTTGTAATAAGGAAGATATTTCCTTTTTACATAACTCTAAATATTCAGAGTTCATCTGACAAGGTCTAGATTTAGTAGGAATTTTATTCTCTTTAAAATCATCTTCATAGGGAAGAGAAACTATATGTTTCTTTCTATCCCAAAAAGCATTAGGAAAATCATTACAAATTTCAATGGAAAATTTATTTATTAAAAGTTTGATTTTATCTTGCAGTTTAGAATTATTTAATCTATTATTTATAGTAATAGAATTAAGCTCTTCTTTAAGAAAATTGATTTGATAATTTTTATTATTAATTTGATCTTGAATCAAATTAAGAACCTTATGAATAGGTTTGGTAATAAACTTAAAAGTAATAGGTTTACTATTATAAGTACACCATAATACCATTTTTCACCAACAAAGGTCAAAGGATATATTTTAAAAAGAAAAGGAAGACCAATAATCATTTGACTAGTGATGTCTTCAGCAATAAGAAAGTCGTTAGGAATACAACAACCATCAACACAAACATAAGCATTTTTAAGCTTATAATTAATTTTTAAAGATCCTCCACCTGCATGAGAAAGTGAATGAGTAGTTTTTTCGAAAAACTTAGTAGGAATTATTCCTAACTGTATAACACTCAAATCAGCACCACTATCAATCATGGCAATAAAATCTTTCTTATAAGAATTATTTATAAGAAGAGAAATCTTAGTATACCACTTCTGTGATATAACCATATTAATGGTAGATAAATGATTCTTCTCTAATTTAAAATTATCATTAATATCTAAATATTGTGAAAGAGTATTATAGCTGGTTTCACAATCTTCAATTTTTTCTTTACCTTTTTCCATAAAAGAAAGACGAACAGAAAGATCAGTATTCTGGTTTTTAAGTATTTTTACATCAGTTTTGAGATTATTAATCTCATGGACTAAATCATTTAAAGTTACAGAATTTTTTTCCATATTTTTTAGGCGAAGAAGTCTTTCCAATTCACCCATATTATAATAATTATTATCAATCTTTTTAGAAAGACTAGTTTTATTATTGTCTTCATTCTTAAAAGAATCATGAAATTGTTCAATGATTTTATCTCTTAAACTAGAATCTTTAATATGTTTAAGAAATTCAAAAATATTATTATTAGTTAAGACACTAATATTCATATCTTGAAATTGACTCATAAGTTTATAAAACTCATTATCAATATTATTTACATTATCAGTATTACTGATACAATTAAGACAAGGTTTTCCAAGTATACAATTATTGCATTTCTCTTTTTCTGATTTAACAGAATTATCATCATCCGAAGAGGATTCAACAGAAGAACAGTCATTATAAGACTTTTCTGATTCAGTATCATTATTAGGACTCATGACAATCTTAAAAAGAGTTTCTTTTAACTCTTCATTTATATCAAGATTTTTAATCTTATCCTTTTCGCATAAAGACGATTAGCATAATGACCAGTCCTATTACATTTTTTACAAATAATTGTATCGTATCTTCTCTTTTTAAAAGATTTCCTTTTACTTTTATTATTATCAAAATCTTTCTCTTTTTGTTTTGAAGAATTATGTTTTCTTCTTTTATAATTAGATTTATGTTTTAAATCTCTTTTATTAGTTTTATACAAACTATTTTTAGGATTAGGATTATCTAATCCAAATTGGTCACAAAATTGACCTAATTGTTTTCTTTCCGTAAGATTATCTTTTTTAATTTGGTTTTTTAATTTGAGTTCATTACAAAGATTTATTCCTTCCTGAACACAAACACTAATGATTTGACCAAAAGTATAAGACCTATAATGGATCGAATTAGAATCCTTTCTAAGAGTTTTCTTAACTCTTTCAGCAAATAGATTAGGAAGACCATCAACAAATTTATTTTTCCAAATATCCCGACATAATCGTGGATCTCATAGATACTGAGACAAGAAAGTATCTTTGTACCATCTAAAATCAAGAAGAGTTTTACACCTCATATTTAAAAAAGGGTTCTAGTATTTTCATATTTATTGGTATATTGACCAGTAAAATGATCCAAAATAGTAAGAATCAAAGAATAAACCGCATTGGTTTTAGTTTCACCATTTTCAATTTTAATAGAATTAAAAATTTCCATTCTATTTTGAGGAGTCAAATAATTATCCCACCAACCTTTAAGTTGACCGATAAAACCAGAAGTAATAGCAGCAAAGATTAATATCACTATTACCACAAGTTTGACAAGCGTAACTATACATAAGCATACGATGACATTGGTGAAAATATGATTATCACTTCCACCATCAATATTCCATTCATAAATACCTTTTCCCGAATAAGAATTATTGAAAAAGTTTTTCTGTTCTTCATTAAGAACATCCATAGGGGTAGGTCTCTTATAATAATAAGTAGACATGGTAGGTCTATCAGCCCATTTCATTTTATTAATACTATCAGTATTATTAAAATTACCATTATTGGGTTGAATAACATGATTATCAGTTAAATCATCATCTAAAATTTGAAATATTAAGATTTCTAAATTTATCATTAATAAGATTTTCTAAATCAGAAATAGAAGCTTCAGTTTTAAAATCTTTTATCTCAATAGGAGATTGAATAGAAGAAGCTGTTTTAATAATAACATTATTATTATTATTATCATTTTCAAATTTATTTTGAGAATCTATTTTAGAGATAATTTTATCAACTTTATCATGTAGAGAAATAATTTCTTCTCCAATAATAGACAGATAAAGATTACAAAAATTATTTTGCTCAATCATCTGATTAATATGTTTAACAGTAATATGTAAAACCTCATTTTCAATGATTCTGGAGAATGGGAGAAAATTAAATATTCTTTCTCCTTTTTCAATTTGAAAAGGAACATGAGGAGGGTAAACAGACTTTTGTATACCACTAGAAATTATTTTATAATCTCTTTTAATAACTGAAATATAATCAATATAAAAGGTTTTAATAAACCAAGGAACATAATAAGTAATTTCATTATGCTTTTTACAGAATTTGTAAAAATCATAACAAAAGTAATTTAAATCATCTTTTGAGAATGATTTAAAATACCAAATTCTAAACTTATCCCATTTAGGATTATTAAACTCATCATTAATATGAGCTCTAGTAGAAGAACCTTTAGAAAAATCTAAAAAGTTTGTGAAATCCATAAAATTAAATTTTAAAGTTACAATCCGAAATTGTTTCAGGATCAAATTCATCTTTGTGAATAATATTATTTTCATTAATAATAATTTTCTCATTGTTATAATTATCATTTTTATAATGAGTATTATCTCTATAAGAGGAAGTAGAAGCTCTAGATTCTGAGGGAAATTCTACTTCATAATCCAAAGGAGATATAAAAGAATGACTAGACATTGATCTAGTATGAGAATTCGAATGTCTTCTTTGATTATTTTGAAAACCAATATTAATAATACCATCATTACTTTGAGTAATATGTTTAAAATCACTATTTATAATAGGATTTTTAGGAATAGATTGTTCTATTATCCAATTTTCAGGGAAAATAATTTCTTCCCATTTAATGGATCTTCTGGTAGTAATATTAGATTTTCCAAAATTACTTTCTATAAGAATAGTCTCATTATTATCTTTCTCAATTCTCTTACACATAGGATTGAGTGTAAATAAAGGCTTATAATAAATACGATAACAGATACACATAACCTCTGTTCCTGGTATGTAATTATAACCATGAGTTTTAACATTTAATGTTAAGGCTTCTAAAATATTACTATCAGATAAAGATAGAGATAAATTAGGATATCGTCAAAATAGACAGTCCTAAAGCCAAACTAGACTCTATAATTCCCATTAAGGATTGTCTCCAATTAAGATTTCTACCATCCCTAAGAGAAGCTAGAAAGCTTTCTGGTAAACCATTTAAGGTGAGTGGTCTAAAAGCGACCTGAACACAACCAATATGTAAGAACTTATGAGTTCTTTTGTAAGGTAAAATATCATTTTTACTAAGCAATTTAATAACCATCTCTTCTTCATGAAGAGGTATAGAAGATTCAGTAGTTTTGACAATTTGTTTAAAACCTAATTTTTCAAAAAAAAACCTAATTTATAAACCATTTTAGGCTCAATTTTAGGAATAGTCCATTTATTCAATAAATCAAGATTTTCAGGAATATCATATTCCTGAGCCATACTGTTCTTAACAGTATCCTTTAATCGGAACAGATTCATAAGAATCAAGATGTATTGAATCATGAAACTATATAACTAATATATACTATATATATATATATATATATATATATATATATATATATATATATATATATATATACGGTTTTGATCATATGCCTTAAGAATGGTAAAGACTAATTTATATCCCACCGCTTAACTAAGATGCCAACTAAGCTGGGGACCCCACCATCATTTAATTGATTTATTTAATTTAATCCCTACTTTTAAGTATATTTCAAATTTACCCCATTTTTTAATTATGTTAATTAATTATATTTTCCATAAAAATTATCCGCCTAAAATCTATTCAATTGATTAGCCTAGATCTATTAGCCTAAATATGTAGCAATCTATTATTTGCCCCCTTTTTTTTTTTCCAATTGGTGTTTTTCTTAAAAAATATTTCACGTCATTTTTCGTGACATTGACGTACTTTTTATAATGAACATCTTTTCCTGAGTTTCATTGGAGATAACAACTTTAAAAATTATGTTTTTTCATCCAACTAAAAATATAAATTTCATTAACATAAAAATACTAAAAATTCACATTTCAAAGTAAAAATAAATTAAAAACAACGAAAAAGCACGTTCTTCATGAAGTCTAAGATGGAAAAACAATTAATCGTCAAAATAATTCATAAAACAATTGTTCAACTCATATAGCCATCTTCTTGCGTATCATCATAAGAATATTCTGGATGACTTTGTTCGTTTGCCTCTGACCTGCCATCAATAAAAAAAAAATTATTAATATAAAAATTTATGAAATGTATACTTAAAGAAACAAAAAATAAAATAAATCACCATACATAGAAGTTAGATCCGAACATTTCTTTTATTATGCCCCTTTTTGCCGCAAATACTACAACTCGTACTAGTTTGCAACATTGTCTTCTCTTTTGATGATTTAATTCGTGTACCGCATCCTTTGGTTCGAACCGGATTTGGATCTCGAACTGTATTTGTAAACTCACGGCTTTGACTATGTTGCTTACCTGTGTTGCTGTCACAATCAATATCTTTTATCCTTACCATCAAACTTTGTACTTCTCCCATCAAAAACTTGGTACGAGCCTCTGTCAAAGAGCAATCATCAACCAATTCCATGGCAGTTGGAGTTAGAGGCACAAGCCTTGATAAGAGAGACAGACCTTGTGATAAATTTGGTGTTTGTTCAAAAGCTACAACAGTTTTGGCTTTCTTAGTCCATCTCTTTACAATATACCTATCTGGTAGCATCATGACTTGCATAACCTTCATCCAACAGAGCATGTGACGACAAGGATATCCCTCAAACTCAAACAATTTACAACTGCATGGTATTGAATCAGAGGAAATGTGGTATGTCAATCTGCGTTGCCGATTGAATGGTTTCTCAAGCTCAAATCGCTTTACCGTATATACCTTATTTTCACATGTGGTCGAAATCAATGTACAAGTATAGGCCATACTCTCCTGCAGTTCCTTCTGAAACAATAAAAATAACTTGTTTGTATAGATTGAGGACATTTTTTGTTCCATTGGAGAACTGGTAACCATATTCGGCAATTCATTGTGATTTGCAACTAATTCTTCGTGTCTTTGGTGGACAAGTGCCCTGTTAAAACGTGTAATGAAATCCATCAAAGAATTTTTATGATGCAAATATCGCTTAAAGAATGAGTGGTTACTCTCTACTCGTTGGCTGCTTGACATCCCTGCAGCAAAGATATGTCTAACATAAGCAGGCACCCATCGATGCCGTATTGTATACATATTGCTCACCCACTCATTCTGCCCAAGTTCAATAGAGCATCCTCTTTGAGCATTCTCTTTGCTATTCCTAATATCTCTTTCCAAACAACCAATATTTGAAGGGCCCCCAGCATCTATCTCAAACAATCGTACTTGCTGACAAATCGGAATATTAATTGGCTTCTGAAAATTGTTGTGCCAAAACTTTCTTAGTTGTTGAGACTTTCCGGTGTGACTTCAATAGATGGACCCAAGAGCATGATTATGCCCCTCAATAAAGTAACTTACAATCCACATACCTGTAGGCTGTATCCTTGGATTTTTTAACAGTCATCTTTGCCTGACACCCGCACCGAGTATGTCCACGCTTCCTTTTTTGAGATGGTGCCTCAGTAGTTTTTTTTTTTTTTTTTTTTCATCTTTCTTCCCCTCCTTATAGCACACAAACATCTTCCAAATAGTTTCTTCAGTTTCTTTATTTTTTCTAACATTCCCAATAGTGTGCTAAATCCTGCTTCTCTCGCATACTTATTGTAAAAATCTAGAGCATTTCCCGGTGTTTTAAATTCTTGACTAACCTTCGGAATAAGATTAGGTTTAACCTGGGGAATAAAAGTTGCATCATCTTGTTCTACTTCCATATCTACACCTAGTTCTGCATCAAGAAATAAAAAAACTTAGATTCACACGTTATATAAATTATATCTAGAATTTTTTTTTGTTTTATTATTGAATATTATAAATAGTGATAAAAAAACTTAGGAATATTATTTTTTCTTTTCTGGAGAACATGCCCCACTCAATATTACTTCCATATGTTTCACAAAACAAAAGGGATGCAAATAATTAAAAGGCATCAGTTTAATCCAAAGAAAAGCACATAAATTCACATAACTTCTCATTCATTGTAATGCTAAACGAAATCCAAATTGGCGAGCTTTCAAATATAGCGTGTTTCCCAAGAAAACAAAATTAGAATGAAAGTGAGAACAAACCAAATTACACGAATCATTGGAAACAAATGCAGTAACCCAAGATTAATGCAGTAAACAATCATGATAGAAAAAGAAAATTGGTAACATCAAAAGAGTTTAATCCATACCTTTTTGTTGAGATTCATCATTCATGGTGTATCCAATTTTGTTGCTGCAGATATCCTAGGGTTTATCGTGAAGCTTTTACCGAATTAGTTTTTGGCGATAATCGATTGATACAGATTATATGGCAAATATATTTAGAACGTGAATAGATTTTAGGAGGATAATTTTTTATGGAAAATATAATTAATTAACATAATTAAAAAATGGGGTAGATTTGAAATATACTTAAATGTAGGGATTTAATTAAATGAATCAATTAAATAATGGTGGGCCCCAGCTTAGTTGGCATGCCACATAAGCGGTGTACATATAAATTGGTGCCCACCTGCGGGCATAGGATCAAAACCGTATATATATATATATATGATCTCAACAAATTTATTAAGTTGTCCCTTTCAAATTTGTCAAAGAATGGATACACTATTGTTGATATCTTCTTCGTGAATTTATTTTTATTCTTTTGAAAATTTTATATTCTTCCTTATTCATATAAATTTTAAATCTTTGAATAATTCTTGTTAAGTTTGTTTCTTTTATATAAATGTGATGTTTGCATGCATGTTTATGAGCAAGTTTGTTGCCATTGCGTTTTTTCCTCCGGAAATATATATACAAACGTATAACTTTTGAATATTCTTTAATATAGTTAGAGAAATTAGTGGGTTGTTGTTTACCTAATCTTATTTGGCACTTTCATGCTTACGTGACACCAATTATATAAGTTAGAAAATAATATCTATTTTATTCTTATCCCTTTATCTATATTGAATATGTCTCAATTAAGTATATTACTTTGGTGTGTGAGGTACCATAATCAATAGTATATACACATATGTGATTAAAATTTATGTGATGCCTTTTTTTGAAAATCAGGCCAAGCGAATACTAAATTCAGCTTGTATTTCAATTAGCGGGAACTGACACTTCTAAGTGTCGAAGCGCTGAGATAGCCAAAAGGCAATTACCATTGCAAATAATATATTTTTTCCAATGGTACAAGAGATGTTGGGAAATAGGGTGTCCGGATCTATTCGAGGTGCAATTAAATACAAATTTAAATTGAACAAATATTTCATACATGAATTAACATATTAATTCAATTAGCAAATACCAACAACAATCATGCGTATAATAATTTCATGTAAATTCCTACACATGCGGAATCTAGGAGTTTACGAGAAACGTACCTCTTGGAGTGACAACCTTTGAGACGATGGATCAACCTAAGTTCCTTCACAAGTATGTCCCAAGTCCTGACAACCTTTGAGACGATGGATCAACCTAAGTTCCTTAACAAGTATGTCCCTAAGTTCCTTCACAAGTATGTCCTAAGTCCTTGCCCGTAATCCCGTGGAGGATTCAAACGAACAATTTATAAAAAAGGAGAAAAAGAAAAAATATTGCACCACCTTAGATTTTTCCAAGACTGGAATTGTGTAGGGGATAAAAAATTCACCCCCTATTTATAAGACGGGACGGGGGGACGAAAATTGTGAGTTATTAGGGCTAATAGGATTTTTTTTTACAATCTTGAATATATCTCATATATTCTATTTTCTCATATATTCTATTTTCCATAAATAATCACAAAATATCTTTTCTTCCCTTTCTTATGTAATTTTCGAAAATTACTAGAAATAAAGAATCAAGATTTGATTTCATAAATTTATAGGATAATCTTGTATTCCAAGAATACTTATCTTTTTCCATAAAATCTTTTCAAGAAAATCAAGAAAATATTTCATCTTCTTTACTCCATATTTTCGAAAAATATAGGAAAAATAGGGCAATAATATTTTTATTTTATTTTAATCACATTTTCATTAATTGTACTTTATATTGGGCTACTTGAGGGACCTTTAGAAGAATTAAGATTTGATCTCCGATGGGCTCTGAATTTTCTAATATTGAGCCACAATATCATTCAACCCATTAATATTAATTTACTCCACTATAAAATTAATATTGCACCATCCATCTTAATCCATATTACGATAATATGACTCCCGGTTATTATTTCCCGTGTTTAAGATTATTTAGTCTATTAATTAATTAAGCCGCTGAAAAGCTTTATATTAATTAATATCCTTTTCCTTGGAGTAAAGACAACTCAACATTATGATCCGTACCGGAACTTAATCCACTTGCAAGATTTGTATGATAAAACTTTTGAGCCCACCAAGGGGACAAATCAGGCAAGACCTTCCTTGCACACGTTGCTTTGTATTAAATCTTAGCAATTGTCATGTAATTAATAATATTGCCAAAAATGCAAAGTATAGAATCGCTCTCTGATTCTAAACCCAACGCAGATCAAAGCAATAAATATTAATTACACACAATTCTATTTAAGTGACAGAGTTTAAGAAATCAACAACCACTAAGGTCTAATTCTTCATCCCATAAGTCAGTACGGAAGAATTTATCCTCTCTATAGGTCCTCTTCAGCACACCACAATGTGTTAGTGCAATCTCTTGGTCAAGACAAGCCAATTTGAGCTTTGCACATCAACTTCTACCAATGGAGTGTTCAATTTCATCTAGGTTGTGAAGATGTACTTATTTACAAGGAATTGTTAATGTGATCTTCTGTGATCGGGTATCACCACATTAACTACAATGCAATATGTACTAATATTGAACGGTTTGCAGTAAATAAATAATATTCATTCATATTTTAAAGCAACAGTGATAAAACATTTATATTCAGTAAATAAGAGTACATTAGTCTGTTATTACGTAAAAGCATACTTTCACGTATAACCTCAACAAGAGACACATTCATCTAAAAGATGAAGTGGTTAAACAATTGTTACAAGATGAAATAATTTGACTAGTCTAAAGAAAAACCCATGGGTAGAAAATCAATATGTGAGATGTTTAAAGGAATGAGACTTAAGCCAATTGAAAATTAACAGTGGTGGGAACCCAACCTTTGTGATTGGAGATCCCATGAATAATTTTCATATAGGTAATAATAAGCCACTTGTTAATTCTGCTAGCACCTTATAGTGAGTCAATTTCTAAAGTGTTAAAGTGTGTGTGATGCTCTATTGCAAATTGAGAGGATAAGCTAAAAACTTTGAATGAGTTTCATATTCCTTATGGGTGGTATATTATTTGCAAAATATGCTTGATGAATTCACCTATATGAGTGTGGTGGGGTTGTTCCTATGAGACCTTGACTATGTTTTTAGAGCACTCATAAATAACCAGACACACACATAACCTATTCACGCACAACCGCGTTGAGAAACAAAATAATTACATGTAATGTGATGGGTAAGCAATTTAAGTAACTGTTGGGGTTATACGTGAAAGTATGCTTTTACTTTGTATAACCTATGTATTAAACACTTATTTACTGAAATAAGTTATTTATCACTGTTGCTTTAAATATGATTGAATGTTATATATATTTAGCAAACCGTTCATATAATAGCACATGTTACATTATAGTTAACGTGGTGATACCAGATCACAGAAGATCACATTAACAGTCCCTTGTAAACTAGTGTGTGTTTCACAACCTAGATATACCCGAACAGTCTATTGGTAGAAGTTGATGTGTAAGTCTCAGATTGGCTTGTCTTGACCAAGAGATTACACTAGTGCATTCGATGTGCTTAAGCGGACCTGTAGAGAGGATAAACTCATTCGCACTGACTTATGGGATGAAGAGTTAGACCTCAGTGATTGTTGATTTCTTAATCTCTATCACTTAATAAGGACCGTGTGCGATTAGTAATTATTGCTTTGACTTATAAATGGGAAGAGAATCATTGAGACTTCGATACCCTATATCTTGGGCAATAATATTAATTGTACGATGGTTGCTAAGATTAATACAGAGAATCGTGTGCTTGCAAAGTCTTGCGTGATTGGTCCCCTTGGTGGGCTCGGAACCTTTATCATACCAAATCTTGCAAGTGGAATTAATTTTTCGGTATGGATAATAAAGCTGAGTTGTCCTTACTCCAAGGATAAATATATTAATTAATATAAAGCTTTTCAGTGGCTTAATTAATTAATGGACTAAATAATCTTAAACACGGAAAATAATGACCGGGAGCCATATTACCGTAATATGGGTTAAGATTGGATAGTGCAATATTAATTATATAGTGGCATTAATTAATATTAATGGGCTGAATTATATTGTGGCTCAATATTGGAATTCAGAAGTCCATTGGAAGATCCATCTTAATTCTCCTAAAGGCCCCTCAAGTAGCCCAATTACAGTCCAATAAATAAAAGGTGCTTAAAATAAAATAAATGATTGTTGCCTAATATTTTGTTTTTTTCGAAAATATTAAAGAAAAGAGGGAGAAGAAATTTTCTTGAAAAGATTTTATGGAAATGATATAAGTATTCTTGGAATACAAGATTATCTCATAAATTCAAGAAATCTCCCACTTGGTTTCTTTAATAGGAGATTTTCGAAAATTTTGAATAAGAAAGGGAAGAAAGATTTTCTTGATTTTCTTGGAAAGATTTTATGGAGAAAGATATGTATTCTTGGAATACAAAGATATCTCATAAATTCAAGAAAGATCCAATCTTGCAAATCTTCTTGAAATTTTCAAAAATTAGGAGTAAATAAGGGTGTGAGATTTTTGTGGAAAAATACACATGGAAAGAAGAATATATGGGATATATTCAAGATTTCTTGGAGATCAAGAAAAGATCTTTCCTAACCCTAATTGGACTTCAAATTTTCGACCACACCCCTTCTTATAAATAGGGGATGAATTTTTCATCCCCAATGCAATTCCACGTGTTGGAAATATTAGAAATCCACAAAGGTGGTGCAACAATTTTATTTTTCCTTTGTTTTGTAAATCGTTCATCGGAGAACCTCCCACCGGGTTATTGAGCGTGGATTTGGGAATACTTGAGAAGGACTTTTGGTTGGTAGCCAGATACTTGATCCTGTCCATCTCAGACTGTCTCTCCAACGGGTACGTTTGCGTAAACTTCTAGAAATTCCGCATGCTAGGATCTTTTACGTGAATTTTATTTGCATGTCGTTGTTGGTGTAATTATTATTTGAATTCACTTGGGTAAATTCATGCTAGTAATAATTGTTAATTTAAATTTGTGTTTATGAGGTCATCCCGATAGATCCTGACAAATGTTATCCCAACAGTAACAACAATGAGTTGTTGGTTCATAGAAGCTATATGCTTCACCAAAACTCAGTAACTTATAACTTATCTTTCTAGGTTTGGTTCATAGTCCAAAAGACACCAAATTCGATGCATTATATAATCTTGTTGTACCCAGCATTTTCCTTGTGTTTTTTTCTCCCTTTGATGCTTTATATATATTTTTGAAATAGATGGAGATTGGTGTAAAATAATTAATTTAAAATATTTCAAAATTATTATTATCTTATGCAAAACTTATCCACCGCTATTGTTTCTTATTTATTCTCAAGAAAATAACAGAATTTATCTTATAAACAAAATTTACGTCGGTTTTCCCTCAACAAAATTTTCGGTTAAATCCATTTCTTCACTTTTCTCCTATTTTCTTGTTCAAAGACTTGTTGTCATTTTAAACTTGTCGTTGCAATTTTTATGCGTGGAATAAGTTCGTTACTTATCTTCCAAGCCAACATGCCAACGTGTGCCTTTAAATTTAGATATACGCTCTCGTGAACTGAATGAGAAAAGAGAGCAGGATAAATGAGTTTTTTCGTTAATTTATAATATTGCTGGTCTTTAATATTTTGTTTGCTCCTACTCCTAGTTTATACTAGAAGGTTTGTTGAATCCTGGAGGTTTACGAAAGTAAATCCTTAAGGACTGAGCTACTGTACGCCTCAAGTGGTTTCCATTCTTTTTCGGCATTTATTATTTTAAGAGTTTTCTTTTATCCTACGGTTTTTCCATAACTTTTCCAACAATGAGTTGTACAAAAGGAGTTTCACCTCGTCACTACTTAAGTGCGTAACACCGAAGCAGGGTCGAATAGTTTTTGGCCAAAATTCATGACGGGGTCTGCGGGAACCATACTAGGGGGCAAGCCTTAGCCTACCAAATGATAAGGCAAGGGTATTATTACCCCGTGTGAGATAATCACGGCACGCGTCCACTCTCTTAAATATCCACAAGGCATCGCCAGTAGACTTCCAATCTAAGGGCGGCCTCATATCCAAAAGAGAATTAGAAGAATTGAAGATAAAAGTATGATGAGCGACCTTAAGGGAAGCTCGCATAATGATCGACTTTAAAATAAGCTCACATCACGTCGCCAAAAATGGAAATGAGAGAAATTAGGGAGCAAGAATCAAGACGATGTATCTGCAGCGTCTATTATGGAGCTCGACGATCTCACACATTTATTGTTAGCAGATTTTAAGGGCTTAATAAGCGCCCTTTTAATGTATGTAATTAATGCTATGTAATCCATAAATATAGGGTAAACCCTTAATGAAATGGTCGAAACTTTTGCACAGAGACACCACAAAATAATGGTCATTTTAAGAGGAATTTAACGAGGAATTTGAAAAGGAAATACTATATAAAGAGGGTTTTAACTAGGGAGCACAATTCTATTTAAAATGTCCGTCGCTAACTAATTAACGAGGTCAAAATTGGGCCCTCGGCAAAGGCTAGGGCTTTAAAGAGGGCTGACAATTGTCAGAGTTTCCCATTTCCCAAGGGCTGCAGAGATCCTCAAAAAATGCATTTGGCCAATTTTGAACCCTGTGCATTTGGGTGAATTTTCGCCCTCATGTGGAGTCGAACATGCGACCTCTTTGTATGTGGAGGCCTTGCGTGTTCCGTCAAACCATTTGGGCAAGGCGAGTTATTCGTTAAGTTAGTCTTTCTTAATGTATATTATATATTTTGTGTTATTTATTTTATTTCTTGTATCATTTAATTTTATTTGTTTCTTATATATTCTATTTAATTAAAATATTTTCAATAAAATTATAAAATAATTACTTTTATAATAACATGTGTGTACATATATATACTCTTATGTTGATCGTTTTTACCAAATAATTTTCAATAAAATTACAAAATAATCACTTTTATATTCTTTTTCACTATTTACTAACATGTGTACATATATACACTTATATTGACCTTTTTTATTATTATATTTTTAATAAAATTGCTAAATAATTATTTTTATATTCTTTTTCACTATTTACTAACATCTGTACATATATACATTTATATTGGTCGTTTATTAATTGGTTGAATTGTATTTGTGATTATTTATTGTTTTTGCTATTTTGATTATCATTTTAGTAGTAAATTAGTCAGTCCAAGAATTAAATCAATTCAAGCGCTTTCATTTACTTTTCAAAACAATAAATAAAAATAATAAGAAAAATAAATAATGAGTCCAATACAACATGAATTGATGACGTGCCTATATATAAACAGTACTAACAAACGAAGAAAAAATAAATTAGTCGAGGTTTGCCACAGAATTAGCACGTAAAAAAATAGTGAGTTATACAACATTTTTTTCGAAACCAATGAGTTATACAACATTAAATAATTATTATCATGATATCATGCATTTTTTAAATAAATTTTAAGTGTAAAGGAATTGTAATCATATATAAGTATATATTATTGCCTTGTTGTTAAATTTATAGTGTGTATTAATAAAAACATGCAGAGTTTGACTTTGAATTTGCCGATGGGCAATTCCCCCCTTGGTGTACTGACGTGCCAGATTTAACGAGGGCATTGGCTCTCGTGAAGTATCAGAAAAAGTTGGCGAGGGGCAGTGGCCCTCATTACATTTCAGTCCAAAATTGCCGATCGAGGGGCTGAATTCCTCGCGTAATTGTCAGATAAAGTTGTCGAGTGAACACTTTGACGAGAGATTTCCCCTTGTTAAATTTCTCGTCCTTTTACGTGGTTTGTATTCCCTCGTAAAAACCCTCTGTAATGACGAGAGTTCTAAATCACTCTTCAAGCTTCCTCGTTAAATCAATATTTTTTTGGTAGTGAGAAGACTTAAGTGCAAACAATTATTATTCCTGTTCTTATTTTTGTTCATTGATTCGTATTCATTGTTTGTTGCCCTAGACTTATAATATAAATAACAACAAGTATTGTAAATAATTTTAATCATAAAAAATACTCAAAAAAATCCACTTATAATTTGTTTTTTTCCTTTTGCTTAACGTTCCACTATAACTTTCTTATTCCATAAAAGGAAAAAATAATTTCACTACCCATAATTTTTTTATCCTCACTTTTCACACAATATTACAAAAAGTGTCACTTCACGTTTACACTCACATTTCTCACATATCTTTCTTCTTTCTCCCAATACCCAAAACTACCTTTTCATTTTTTATTAATTTATTATTATTTCTTAAAAAAAAAAGAATAATTAATTACACCGCACAGAAGAAGAAGCATCAAACAATAAAAAAAAATTAAATTTTTTTATTTTACATAAAAACCTCCTTCAAACCCACGATATTCGCATGGTAAGCTATCAGTCAGTCTACAATTTTTTCTCGGGCAATACGTTTAAGAGACCCCTCAATTTTCGAATGATATCATATGTTCCACTTTCAGTATTTCATTTTATGTTCCATATTGTAGATGTATGACAAGTGAAGATTAAAATATTATTTAAAATCCATCATAATTCTGGATCCATGTATTAAAAATTCAGAAAATAGGATATATTTTGAACATGAGAAAATGACACAACGAATGAAAATGCTCAATTCCGGGTCAATAATGTAACACGAAGCAAGTTGAGGAAGGGTTGTTCGGTATGGAGCCACTATCAAGAACCCACGTGTCAAATGCAAAAGGCGGCCGGCTTCCACCGCATTACGTTGCTCCCACCTTCAAAACCAAATCATTTGTTCCCTTCTCTTCTTCCCCAAATTATAATTCAACATCAATTCTTTGATTTGTTCAAATCTCTTCATATTCAAATCTCTTCATATTCTCTCATTCTCTTTTCTATTCACCTCAACGAATTATTAAACAAATCAACAACAAATTATTAAAAGTTATCCGCTGTGATAACTTTACCTAGTCGTCTAAGTTCTCTGTATTTCATCTCAACAATTCCCTGCAAAATTTATCAAACCCAATAACTAGGGTTTTGATTTGTTCTTTCACTTTTGACAAAAATAACCACAATCCCTGTGTTTTCCGTGTTTATATTTGGAGAATTTCGGTTATTGGGTTTAAAACAATTAGATAACAGAGATGAGTTTTCAAGATCTAGAATCGGGTCGTGGAAACATGTCGCGACGGGGGTACGTCAATGGAAAGCAGGATCCGAAGCAGGCCGTGGCCTCCGGAATATTCCAGATCAACACGGCGGTTTCCACATTCCAGCGCCTAGTTAATACTCTCGGCACCCCTAAGGATACGCCCGAGCTCCGGGAAAAGCTGTTAGTTTCTAACCTCTTTCTGATATTTTGTTCTGTTTTCATTTTTAACCACTTCTATAAAATTCTTGTTAGTAAGTTAGATTGATTCTGAAATAGAGACATATTTGTTTTCTCGATTGGAGCTACTACTTTGTTAGAATTAGGCAGATGGTATTGCAATTCCAGTTATGAATATGGAATAGTATGCGCGTCTTCAGAAATTGAGGTAATGAAAATTTTTCGAGTGTGGGATTATGATTGCTCGTTTCGCTGAACTAGCAATTTATGCTCATGCAATTCAAATGTGTTACCCTGCTATATAGTTGGTACTTTGAACTGAGGACGCTCAATTAAATCAGTTGTTGACATTGGAATTGTTGTTGAACTTCTTGGATTTCCTTATGGACTGTTAAAACAATTTGCCAGTGAGTGATGATACTAATAATCGTCTTTCCTTCTATAGGACCTTAATGTTATCTTTTTCATGATTGCCACTTATCTAAAGAATAATTTTTTTAGTAATCCTGGGAAAAATCCAAGTCATACTTAAAGATCAAACTTCTGCCTCAAAGTTGGCATGGAAGTTCTTTCTCTTCAAGTATTGGAGTCCATACTAAAGACTCTATAGTGAGTTGGATTGAGATATATTTACTATGCATTTTTTTCTTTTTATCTATATTTTCTACAGTTCTCCTTATAAAGTAATTTTGAAGTCCCTCGGATTGTGATATATTTACTATGCATTTTTTTCTTTTTATATATATTTTCTACAGTTCTCCTTATAAAGCAATTTTGAAGTCCCTCATGGAGTATAGTGCAAGCAAACTTCCATGAGTTTCTGGGTTCTATCTCAATGTCTCATTCGCATGTGATCTAGTTGAATAAGGCACGTAAGGAGGACGATTCTCTTAATTATAAGTTCAATTCGTATTGACTCATCTAGTCTTAGTAATTGTTAACGGGCTGCAACTTAAACAATTTTCCTCATCAGATGAATCATTTCAAGGTGCCTCCTTTGATTAATACAATACTTGTTAATTAGTGGGGAAATTAAGGCTGATGATCATGATCATTTTCTTTATGTTTTTATGTTTTTAGTAAATACTTGCTTGGAGGGTCAATTCGGGAATCAAGCTTATTAATACAGTCCTAAACTGATAATATTTCATATGAGAGGCATGAAAGTATCTTTTAAAACCCGAGGAGGAGCTAAATACAGTGGTCATTAGGAATGTAATACCCTACTTTATTTGATGTTAGGGCCTAGTGGCTATCAACGTCTTATTTTGGGAAATGCACATGAGTGCATTAACTAACTCCTCGTGGTACATAATGTTATTATGCATCTTTGAGAGCAGTTGGGACTTTGGAATACAATGAGCCAAATATAATTGCTACATAAAGAAGAACCAAGTTGGTTTCTAATGGATGGTTTGCCATCTCATTAGATATATTCTTCTCCATAAGTTCAAAATTGGGGCTTTTGAGAATATTTTATATCATTGAGTGTTATGTGGGAAGTTGTTCTAATGAAATATATTTTGGGAATGTGATATTTGTTGTGGTTTGAACTTTGAAGTGTAACAATTAGGAATGTTCTGAAGGAATTTAAGGATGAGAGCACTTTTACGGAGTTTTGGGGATGAGAGCACTTTCACGGAGTTTTAAATATCTGGCTTTACTTTTGGGAGAGAATTGTAGACCAAAACATCTTATATTTTGCTGAATCCTTTGTACCTTAGTCGTTCTTTGTTGCAGGCTCTTATGCTGGTTTTACTCAATTGCAGGCACAAAACTCGGCTGTATATTGGACAGTTGGTAAAGGATACATCAGCAAAACTTAAACAAGCTAGTGAAACAGACCATGCTGCTGGAGTCAGTGTGAGTTTGCTTTCTTGACCTGACTGGATTTTAGAGTTTGCATTATTCATCTGTTCTGATTTGTACAGTTATTTGTGTCATGGAGTTTGGTTCTTTCAGCAAGTATATTCCCAATTTTTTTATATAAAATCACCGTGAGTAGACATTATATATAGTCCTTGAGTTCTTTAAAGTTTACGAAATTCTGTGTTTGATGTTAGTAGTCGTTTTGTCATGAATATGTAATCTGTATTAAATCATAATCAATTTTTAACATCCTTTTTTATTCAGGCTAGCAAGAAAATTGCAGATGCCAAACTCGCAAAAGACTTTCAAGCAGTGCTAAAGGAGTTTCAAAAGGCTCAGCGGCTTGCAGCTGAGAGGGAAACAGCCTACACTCCTTTTGTTCCCCAAGCGGTTCTTCCTTCAAGGTAGAGGATATAAATCTTTACAAATCAGATCAGTTCTATATGATTTTTTCACTTTCTTGGTTTGGTTTCAAAACTATAAATAGCTGTGCAGTTTTTTTTTTTTTGATAAGAAACAAGAATTTTATTAATGAAAATGAAGACGAGGGTTCCCCTTATACTGATCACAAATAGAAGAGTTTAACCCAAGTTATAGATGCTTATAGTGTGAAACTCCAATCTCCATGTAGATCCGATACATGAAGACCTGTGAAATTCTTATGACCAGACACCCAAGTGCCCCTCTGAATTTAATCCTAGCCCAAACTTCGTAAAGACTCCAAACATCAAAACATAGCATTTCGTAAAGACTACAAACATCAAAACACATCTTATCTGTAGTTGTAGATATAATTTGTTAAATTAGACAATTCGCTAGTGTTACTTTGAGCGATGGATCATTCACCTACCGTCTGATGTATTAACATATTAATAATATAGCTTGTTTCATCTCTGCCTTATGTTTTTTGAAAACTTACTACTGCAGCTACTCAGATGGCAATATTCATGGAAGTGCAGATAAGAATCCAGAACAGCGAGCTCTGCTTGTCGAATCTAGGAGGTATATCAATGCAGAAACTTTTACATGCATTCCTTTTAATTGCAGATGGTAAATTGATATTAAATACCCGGCTTCTTGTGGAGTGCCCATGTAAATATGGATTTTCAATTTAAAGAAAACTATAAGAGCAGCTGAAAATTATAATAGATTACATTTTATTACTCATACTTCATGGTATGCCTTTATGTTTATAAGATACCATAGTATCGAAGGAGAGATTTGAATTGCAATTTATGCACGGCAAACAATTTTTCTGTGACTGTTTAATATACTGAACATAACTGGTGCTGAATAAGCCCATTATTTGTGAGACTAAGACTTCACTCACTCCTTGAGCTTATCATAATAAAATCAAATTCACTAAATTAAATAATAGATCTAGACTTCTAACCTGGCTTATCTTGATATCCTTCCTTGGTAATAACATAGTTTTGCTAGGTGCAAGGCTCAAGAGGGGTCCTACGTCTGAGGCGCAAGGCGCGCCTCTTGTCCGTTGTCACTTAACATCTTTCATACATTTATATAACATATATGACAAATATTGACCTACATAATAAGTCTAGGTACCACATAAAATCACATAATAAAAACCTAAAAGTAAACTAACGAACATTAGAACTAATGTAAGCATAAAACAAACAGTAAAGTTGTGAAATTAGACTCCACTAGTACACAAAAAACATCAAATGTAGCGAAGGCAACAATAGTCTGATTCTCGTTCTATTCATAATTTAAAATTGTAGCAACAGAGTTAAGATCCACAAAGAAAAAAGGGTAAAAGAACAATATAGAGGCAATGGTGTTGTTTCAGAGTTTTTTTTCTTTCTTTAACTATTCTTTTCTTAGAGCCAAATACCTTTCTCTTGTTTATGATTTGCCTTTATTTTCTTTCGAGTTATTTTTTTCAAAAATTATTTTTTTCTTTCAAAAGTTTTTACAAAACCATGTTTTGGGGGTGATGAAAATCTGGAAAGTACAGGAGGCGCACTGTGGCGTAGCGCCTTTAGAATCTCGCCCTCCTTAACTCTGGCGCACAACCTATAGCCTCGAGCTTAGCGCCTGGGCGCCTTTTTTAGATTATGGGTAATATTAATCTTTTAATGGACAGTGCTTTTGATATTTTTGACACAGTGTTGATGATGAGTCATGCTTTGAAATATACTCCATTGAGATTCTGAAGAACAAACTTTAATCTGGAAATGTTACTCTTACGAGTTGTCGAACAAGAGAACACCAAGATTGCATTGACATTTTCTATTTAAATTCTGTTGCACAGCAAAGTTAAGTATTTGGTCAGTACTTTGTAATACCTTGATTAGTCTCAGAGAAGTCGTCTCCGTTTGCTTTGTACAAAATCACATCACGATTTAAAATGAAACTAATATTCCTGAAGTTGTGTAAACAAGCAGCATTGTTTATGTTATTACTGTGTGAGGTGCAGGCAGGAGGTTTTGCTGTTGGACAATGAGATATCTTTCAATGAGGCCATTATAGAGGAAAGAGACCAAGGAATACAAGAAATTCAACAACAAATTGGTGAAGTTAATGAGATTTTTAAAGACCTTGCTGTACTAGTTCACGACCAAGGAACTATGATTGGTAAATAATTGCATGGTATAAATTTGTAATATATAACCATGGTTTAACACAAGAAGTAACATAGGTCTGCCTGTATACAGATGATATTGGCTCCAATGTCGAGGGTGCTCATGCGGCAACTGCCCAAGCAAAATCCCAACTTGTCAAAGCCTCTAAGACCCAAAAGTCTAATTCATCTCTGGTGAGTTCAGATCCTTAGGCTTCCTTCTGTGAAGCATCTTTTCTGGGCCACGTCCTCTACTTTATCAAACATGATTCCTCTCTCCGTCTCTCTTCTTCTTTGTCTTTGTTTGGTGTACTGTTGCACTGTGTTGGGGTTCTAATTTTTACGTTCTTTTTTGTAGACTTGCTTATTACTAGTGATTTTTCGGCATTGTGCTTCTCATACTGATCATAGTACTCGCTGCCTGACCGGGGATCTTTCAGAATAGGGGGGATCCGGAAAGATGGTGCAAAAATACAAGTACCGATGATTTGTTAATCTCTTGTCTTTGTATATGTTTTGCAATATTTGCAAAGCTTTGTGGGAGATTGATCGTGTGTGTTGTTTAAGTGAGTCAAAAGGACTAACTTAAGATGTGGTTGAGTACAGATTCTTAACTGTTGAAGGTTTTGGTTTCATCTTGTAAATTCTGCCGCCTGGTTTCTTGTGTTGCTTTTCATGGATTGATTGATTTCTTCCAATATATTTAAGTGTTTCATTCTCTTTTCACTCTTTAGTTATCACGGTTCAGTCGTCGCTTTTATTAGCTTTTGTGTGTTCCTTGAAAAATACAAAAGAAATGGAACAACAGCCCACCGGAACTAATTTAGGCCGAGTTCCAAAATAAACACAGCCTAAGGACTGGGATTTGAGATTTTTTTCCCATGGCAATACTCGTGGGGTTGTGGGGAAGGCTGGATTTGAAGTTGTGGAAAATTATTTGCACTCGCTCATTGTTGAGATTATAATTGAGAAATTAATACAAATTTATTAATTTTCATCTCTTATTAGTTTGAGTATTTAAATTGAATGAAATGCCGCGGCTTGAAGTCTTGGACTCCTCATTCATAGTGTATTTTAAAGCGTCAAGAACTATACAAAAATAAAACGTGCAAAATTATTTTAAATGTAAGCGTGCTGTTATATTTCCATATTGATAGCTTTGCATTTTTTTGGGGTAAATAAATCGTCACTTTTTTCAAAGATAACAAGTTGCACGTTTTTTAAATGACATTAAAGACACTGTGCCAAGATCCCAAGTGCATCCAAGACTCCAAATGTATTTAAATTAATGAGCTCTGTTAAAAAAAAAAAAGAAAATTCAAATAAAAATCCTGTAAACAAATTTTTGTGAATTAATGGAAAAAGCACGCAATGAAAACAAATACTATAATTTTAAACGAGTATAATATCTAGAACTCCTCTGAATCTTATCTTCTTTTTATTGTGTTTTGGTGTATAGAATGAAGTGAGTGTAGACCTGTTTACCACTTGGTGCCTCTAGATTATTCGATGCAAATTTGATTGACTTAATTGATAAAAAAACATAATCTGATTTTATTTAATGACTTGATTTGGCAAGTCAAATTGATTTGATTTAATCTTTTTTATTTTTTTTTATCTTGACGAGATATAAATTCGATTTGATTGATCATCTTTCATATTAACGGCATATCATTTTTTTTATACCACACAATTTAAAAGTGCGTAAAACTTAGGGGCTTGATTGATAGGCATTAATAACCCCTAAAAAAGGGGTGCCCTATTATTTTAAAAAAATTGATTGGTAACAGATTATTATCTGCCCTACCAATCAATTTTATAGAATTCTCCACATTCAAATAGTCTTAAAGGTTATTTTTGTAGAAATTTCTTTGAACCCTACCAATCGGCCCCTTAAACTATAATTTTATAATATAAATAATGATATTCTAACAATTTGAATTATTATTATGCTTAGTCTAATGAGCTCGTTACTCCTTGCGGGCGTTCTCATTCCCTGGAGCACTAAAGAATAGAAAATTAAAAAAGTGGAGAGTCACTTAAATGATTGTTAGGAGGCAGTTGGATTGTATTCTGCGAATTTAAATATAGTAATATATAGTAGTTGTTAAAATATTGAAGGATGGAAAATTTTGAGTATGAGAGAGGGTTGACGTGTTTCTTTCACACGATTTCCGCCATTTGTGTCCCCCCCCTCCATTTATGACTGCTCATCACCTCATTATTATTTTTGGCAAATTAATAGTAGTACTCATTTAGTTAGAAAATAATCTTTTCCATTAATAAATATTTCAGTTCATTAATAAAAAAATCCCCTCAATACGTTCCGTTAACAAGATTTGGAAAATTGTCCCTCAAAAAAAAAAAAAAGATTTGAAAAATAATTAAATTAAAGAGTGTTAGTTTTTTAGTTCCGACATTTGAAATTTGAAAAGAAAGATTAAAAGGAAAATTAGCTATATTTGTTGTTAGTAAAGGTTGGGGTAGAGACGAATCAAAATAAATTCATACGTGAGACGCATTGACTCGGTATGTGACGAATTTAAATTTATATGAATATGACAAGGTACAAGAGTTTGTCAATTATAAAACAGTTAGAACCAAATTATTAAATTAAATTTATGTCTGGACGGCACGACATTATATGAATATGACAAGACACAAGAATTCGTCAAATAAGAGTAAATACGAAAATCGGTGATAGAGTTCAAAATTATCTCATAATTTTACACATTTTTAAAAATAGTTCTAAAAACTTTAATACACGAAATTGGTCCAATTTTTTTTATGAATTGTACTATTTTCGTCCTAAATTTACCGAAAATTATAAAATTACGTAGTTTTTGGTTATGCATTTTAGCCGTAAATTTTCAAATTGAATGCGTACATGTAAGACAAATGACCAAAAATGATGTCGTTTCGTCAATTCCGACGAATTTAAGATGAAAATAGTACAAGTCTTGTAAACTTAGAATCAATTTATCACAAAATTTTTTTTTTTGGACCATTTTTAAAAAAGTGAAAAATTATGAAACTATTTTTGGTTCTATCTTGGGATTTAAACCAAATTCGTTCTATAATTGTTCACATTTATTGCTAACTATAAACTTTTTCAATTTAGTCGCCACATTGATTTGTTTTCTTAATTTACCATACCGTCAAGATCGACAAAAAAATATCCAAAACTACGTCGTTTTAGTCGTGTGTCTATCACAGGTGCCCTAATTTTTGCGACTTTAAACGACATTGTTTTTAGGTGTTTTTGATCGATTTTTGACGGTTTGAAACTAAATTGGAACAAGTGGAATACCTATGGAACATAATTGATAATATTAATAGTTACAAGAGCATTTCAATAAAAGTGAAATATTATGAGACAAATTTAATTTAAATCCCTTCAATCTCCGAAAATCTGTTAATATGAAGAAAAAAAAAGGGTTAAAGAATAAGGTGTATGCATATATTATAATAGGCGTTGTCAAAGCAGAGAGAAAAGGTGGAGTGGAATTAGGCAGATCCGAATGATGAGCTGTAGGTTTTGCGACCAATTCGGATCATGAATTAAGTGGCGGATCAGTAACACAAATATAAGAGGAATCCGTTAATTAATCGCGAGGCGAAATTAATTAAGGATCATGAGCCTAGAGGGCGGGGGTTCGGTGAAATTAGAGGAGGAACAATTAAGGGAGCTTCGGGAAATCTTCCGATCATTCGACCGAAACAAGGACGGGAGCCTTACGGAGCTGGAGCTGGGTTCGCTTCTGCGGTCGCTGGGTCTGAAGCCGAGCCCCGATCAGATACAGAAAGCGGACACCAACAACAACGGGCTGGTCGAGTTTTCGGAGTTTGTGGCTCTGGTGGCGCCCGAGCTTCTGCCGGCAAAGTCGCCTTACTCGGAGGAGCAGCTGAAGCAGCTGTTTAAGATGTTTGATAGAGACGGAATGGGTACATCACCGCCGCGGAGCTCGGCCACGCACTCACCGCCGATGAACTTACTGGTATGATCAGGGAAGCTGATACTGATGGCGATGGAAGGATCAGTTTTCAGGAGTTTTCTCAGGCTATTACCTCCGCGGCCTTTGACAATTCTTGGGCATGATCAAGATCAGGTACACATTTACTGCCCACCCGAGTTTAAAAAAAATTGTTGTTTATTATTGCCGAAAGGGATACAGTTGTTTTTTTTTAGGTTAAATGATATAAGTAGGGACATTTGTGTGTAAAATTAATTTTAGTATTGAAAAAATAGGTATTTGAAGTGTATAGATAAAAGAAAAAAAATATTTTTATTACCATTTATACGAATGTTCAATTGAGTTTGAAATAGACTTTTTGACAAATGTTAAATTGAGTTAGGAGGACGGAGGGGTATTGAAAATATGTACCCTCCCAATTCTTATTGCAATTTTCCTTTTGAATAAAGAGCGCACTTGCATTTGCATTTTATATAAACACTTTGGAGGAGTACATCGATTTGTGTTAGGATTCTATCATGTAAATGCATGAGACCGTTTCTTATTGTACAACTTTGGAAGAGGTGGAACGAATCTCACAAGTTTGCAGCAAACTCGGATGGGAGCACCTGCTCAAAATTAGGCCGGATCCTCAAACGGTCAAGTTAGTCCAAGTTCAAAGATGCTATCCAAAAACCGGCCAATTGGAAAAGTGTTCAAGTGAACAGTCAAACACATTCTTGTGTTAAACTTGTGAGCCTTTCCAGCTCTTCCAAAGCTGGACACAAATCTTTTACACCATTGAAGGACATTCTTGGGTACTTTTTACCTTATTTCTTCTTATTTCTTGCATGTTAGATGATGTGTTTACTTTTACCCACATCAGTTGGCGCCATTTGTGGGAATCAATGTCATGTATGTTTTGTGTGTAGACAACCAGCTATTTGGTATATTCACACATATATATATATACACTAGATCCTTTATAAACTCCAACATCTTATAAATTGACTCAAGATCTTATATAAAAATGTAATAGCTCGAGAATTTAGTTGTTAAAGTATTTGTATAATGAAGCTTATGAGCTCTAATATAATTTTATAAAACGGTGAATAATCATGATTTGAGTGAGAGAGAATTGAGGATTTTGATTTATGGAATTTTTAACATAAAATTTTGATGGGTATATGATGGAAATTGAAAAGACAATATGAATATTTTTGTAATTTGAGTATAGATTATAAGATTTTTAAAGAGGGTAATAATTTATTTTAGTTTTGTAAATTTTTTTTCAAGACATCTTACTTTTTTCGAATTGAATATTTTCTCGTTAATTTTCAAAATTCAAAATCTCAAGTTTTTTAATATTTTGATTATGTACAACTGATGAGTAACTGATTAGGTACATTCATGAGACGGAGTATAACTTAACACAAATCACACCCATTCCTTCTAAAATGTTAAAGCGTCAATATTCAGTTTATGCTTTGTGATGCAGCACGGAAGACGTGATATTTGGACAATCTTTTCTCAATCTCCGCTGATTCCCATAGGAATACCGTAAAGAGGAAATAAGAGAAAACTCTCCCAACAATATTTTTCATATAATCAAAAAAGCCTTTTACAATAATCTTAAGACTCCTAGGTTTTTAGGCGTGTAAGTTCTAAAAGCCCATTACACTAATAATTAATTAAAACTTAAATAAAACTTTAACCTATAAAATATAACAATACAATATTATCTTCATCACTTTGTCTCACCCGTGAGACCGTCTCATAAAAGTGTACCTCATAAATATATTGATAGTTAGGGATGCCTGGTAATTGAGGTCGAAGTGCAACTAAAATCACTACGGTTGAATCAGTATAGTTTAACCAAAAATTCTGAGCAATTTCTATTTTTGACTGGATGTATTATTGTGTGAAAAAGAGTTAAATGTATTTTTGTCACTTATCAAATTATCATTTTGACTGTGATTAATTTTCATCTTTGGTCCGTTTTTCATAGACGAAGTCTAATGTGCATTTAGGTGCACCGTGTACTCATAATTTATTTTAGAACCGTGCAGCTTGTTATATAGAAAAATGCAATTGGTTAACAATGAACCGCGCAACTATTAATATAAAAAAATAATTGCATGATTTAGTATAAATAAGTTGCGTATTTCATTATGACAAGTTGCATGGTTCTAAAATGCACTATGAGTGCACGGTGCATACAAGACTTAACCTTATTCATATACTCCTTATGTATCATCTATAGCTGAATCTAGTTTTATGTTGGTGAATTTCATCATTATCATAATCTATAAGCAATCAAACTCATTGTGTATTGATAATATTTATTCATTACTTATGCAACAGGTATGCAAAGTTCAGTTTTGTGGATGAAGTATATGACAGCTTATGAGTAATCAATCATCCTTTGAAATCAAGTGGGGTAGCAGCATGGCCTGTCACTAGGTTCTGATCATCGTCTCCTGATAAACAAATTACCACTGTGTTTAATTTCTTACAAACAGATCAAATAGGTTGCGTTTGGATCGAGGAATTTGAAATCTCTATAGATTTAAAATAAACTGAATTTAATTTGTCACGCGCCCAAATTCACTATAATAGAATTAATTGATTTTATCAATTCATGGCATGAATTATAATAAAACTATCCAGTTATAACCTAAAGTATTTTCCTATCGATTTAGGATCTAAAAGATTTAAAACTATTAATGCAGGACTTGAGAGAAATAAACTGTCAATTTAGGACTCACACATTTAAACACCGTGTTTGACGTCTTATAATTCCTATTTATCCAATAATATTTTTATAAATCCCAATTTCAAAAAATAATAGATATATCAATTATACATAAATTGGAAAAATAAGAAAATAAAATAATATTTAAAAAATAATAATAATTGTAAAGACAAATAAGATATACTTCCTCCCGTTCAAAATAAGTGGTCATTTGACTTTTGACCTTCCATTTCATTTGCATATTAAATGACATTTTTGCACTTATAAATGTAATTAAATTAATTACATTTCTTTCAATTTGCCTCTGAAATCATTAAAATATTTAGATGGTTGTTCTCTTTTATTGAAGAAGTCAAACATTTATCTAACAGTACTCCAATCAATTTTTTTGTTTTACCTAACAGCAATAAGGAACCAATTATTTTCTTAATATATTTACATTCATCCAAAATGCATATTTTTTTTTAATAGGCAAGAGTAACATAAACTTTCATATAATATACCTTCTGGATCTAGGATCCATAAAATTAGCCCACTAACCCTGTTTGTTTCTATATGGATTCGTTTCTAAATCTCAATCTGAAATCTGGTGATTGAAAGTGGAGGCTGCAGAGAAGATTGTTATTGAATCTGGCGATCGAAAGTGGAGGCCAAGACGATTGATCTCAAATCTTGTGATTTTGCTTAGGCATGTGAAGATGTTGCTAAACCAAACCATGAAAATGAAGCAAATGTCTCAATTGGAACCGAAATTTCAGATTTAGATGCTCAACTGAAATACAAGTCGAGGAAGGAGAAAACTTAATGGGATATTGTTCTCAAAATCAATATGTCATCGACATATACAATAATGAGAACAATATTCTTCCCACTGCGTTTACAATAAACGTCAAGATCTTTCGAGTCTTTGATGAAGTCAAAAGACTTGATAACTTCATCAAACCGGATATTCCAACTCCTGGAAGCTTACTTCAATCCATAAATGGATTTCTTTAGCTCGCATACTAGTTTAGAGTTTGACTTCTATATAAGACCTTCCGGTTGAGTCATAAACACTTCCTTATCAATGTTTCCATTGAGGAAAGTTGTTTTGACATCCATTTGTCAAATCTCATAATCATAGTGTGCTGCTATCGCAAGTAAAATTTGAATGAACTTTATCTTTGCAACTGGTGAGAAAGTCTCTTTATAGTTAATGCCTTCACGTTGTCTATAACCCTTCGTCACCAACCTAGCTTTGTAGGTTTGTAATTTTTTGCATCGGGCTTGACGCTTAAAGACCCACTTGCAATCTATGGGTCTAACCCCTTTAGGCAACTCAACCAAGTCCCAGACTTGATTGGTGTACATCGAGTCCATTTTAGATTTCATGGCTCATGTCCCTTCCCTTAATTAATATCTGATATTGCTTCAAAGTAAATTCTAAAATCGTCTTTATCCGATATATCCACATTGTCATGTTCCTCCAAAAGAAAACCATATTTAATGGGCAGATTATGAGTCCTAATTGACTTACGGAGTTATAGTTGTGCAGGTTGTACATTCTGATCGTGAAAATTTTATGGTGCATCGATTTCATCAATGTCCGAAGAGTCCCCAATGTTGGAACATAGAGGCACGTAAAACGAAAAAACATGAATGTAATTAAAACGAGTTCCAACAACGAACATATAATTGTATAAATGAATTATGAATAAACATAAATGTAATCCTTATAAGGTTTCATATACGGTTGTGAATCGAGGGTTGGGCGAAATACCGTGTCGAAAGCGAGATGCCTGCGAATTTGGTGCGACCATCGAATCTCTCGCTACAGCTCCGTCGAGCTGTGAATTGCTCCGCCAAACATGGCCTTCCTGCGAATCCAGTCAGTTCGCTTTCGAGCTCCATCGTAGTGAGCGACCAATTTCGAGGTCGAGCAGCGGTCGCAGGCCCGCGGAAAGCTCGCCGAGCTCCTGGAGTTCCGGCCGGAAGGTTGAGCGAGCTCCAATTGGGTCTCCGCGAGGTGGTCGGCAGCAAGTCCGAGCGAGCTCGAAGCTTACTCCGACCGCCGAGGAAGCCCGAGGGATGCCCTCGCGCTTAAAGGTGGTTCCGCGAGTCCCCGGAAGACGCTGCTCAAGCACCTCGATTCTCGGCCCAAATCTGATTTTTGGCTTATTCTCCATATAAGTAACTGCTTTTCAGATTTTCTTTGTACTTGTAAATCTCTTGATGTTGCACAAATGAGTTTCCTTTTCTTTCCTACCATAATGTTGCAGGTAAACTTTCCATCTTTCCTTGACATTTGAAATTTGGAAGAAAACTTATATTTTCCAAAAGCAAAATCGGCTGCTCCTGTTCCTTATTCCTTCATTTTCAAAATACTTTCTGCTACTCGCAATGCCCTGAATTTTCTTATATAATTTCCCCTTGAAATCTTAAATTGGCTGCCTCTCTTCTTCTTTGTTTCATTTTCCAAATTCTGAAATTTGAAACTCAAAACAGAGGCCATTCCACTCCTCCTTCACCATTGTTTATATTTTGAATCTCAACACAAGTTCTCTTCAAAAATTTCCCGCCTCATCTCTCTTGCTCTTCCTTATTCTTTATTTTTTCGAATTTAAAATCAGGTTTCAGTTTTTTCGATGTTCGGTTTCCAAGTAGTTGTGCTTTTGAGCGAGATGGTGCGAGCTTCGGGCGAGCTACACACCAATTCGAGATGGCACAAGTTGTGCATTGAGCGAGATGGTGAGAGCTTCGAGCGAGCTACACACCGAAAGCGAGATGGTGCGCAAAGAATCAAGGATCTTTGATTCCGATCTCTGAGATTTATGGTTGATGAGGGATCTGCTTTTAGATGCCGATTGTCCGAGGGAGGAAGGTTTTCCTCATGTATTGAAGATGATAGGGCTAATCGAGAAACTTGGTCGCCGAGGGCATTGAGCTCAAGACCAACGCTTCGCTTTGTTATTCTTCGCCGCTTCCCCGATTCATATTCGGTTTAAGTAAACTTTAATATGAATAAGACGGAATCGACTATGCCCGAGTTGCATAACATGCTTAAGACTTTTGAGTCTTCCACTGCTAAAGAGAAGCCCGTACTCATGGTGAGTGCCTCTACTTCTTCCCGTCCGAAAGGAAAGAAGGTTTAAGAGGGCAAGGCAAAGAAAGGCTCCAAGCCTAGCTTCCTTAAGCTCAAAGGTGGAATTCAAAAGAAGGATAGGGTGGACAAGGATGTATGCCTCCACTGTAAGCAGAAGGGTCATTGGAAGAAGGAATGCAAGGTTCTAGCAGCTGAAAAGAAGACACAAGGTGTCTCAGCCACTGGAACATGTATGTTTGTTATTGAGATAAACATGTCCACAAATGATACTAACCTTCCGGGTATTGATACCTTGTGGGTCACACATTTGTACAAATGTGCAGGTCTCAAGCATAGCAGTGATGCGGTCAAAGTCGCTTTGCCGTTGGGAATGGAGCAAGAGTTGCTGCAGAATGTGTTGGCGTTTATGTTTTAGATTTACCCTCTAGTTTTAGACTTGAATTGAATAATTGTTATTTTGTTCCCTCTATTACCCGCAACATTATTTCTATTTCGATGTTGGATATTGAAGGTTTTTCCTTCCATTTTGCAAATAATAATTGTTATTTTTCTCTTTAATGGTGATGTGTATGAAAATGCTCTTTTTATCTATTGGTTTACATGTGTTTGACCGTGGACATAATATTCTTAATATACAAAACAAACGACTCAAACTTAGTAATCATGAAAAACCGGCTTACTTGTGACATTGTAGGCTTGGTCATGCAAATGAGAATAAGATAGCAATGTTAAGAAAGTTAGACTACTTAACCCCATTCGACTTTGACTCTTAAGGTAATTGCGAATCCTCTCTCAAGGGAAAGATGATCAACAAACCCTTTTCGGGAAAGAGGTTCGTACCAAAGAAGTTCTAGAGCTGATCCTTGGGAAAAATCGGTGCCGGATCTATTCGAGGTGATTATTTAAATACATATTTAAATTAAAAATAGTTAATTACTAACATGAATCCTAAATCAATTCAACATAATAATAAACAACATGCATACACATAATTCACGAATCCTAAACATGGAATTAGGAGTTTAAATTACTAACCCTCTTGAAGAATCAAACTGATGAATCAACCAAAAGAGCCTTCCCAAATATATCCCCAAAGTCCACTTAACGTTATCCGGTGGGAAGATTTCAAATCGAACAATTTTAATGGGAGAAATTAAATATTTTGCTACCACCTTTTGGATTTATAATATTTTCAACACATGAAATTGCACTTGGGAATGAAGAACTCATCCTCTATAAATAGGGAGGAGGGGGGCGAAAATTAGGTTGAAAAAAATGAAGAAAATATTTTCTTGGTCTCCAAAGAAATCTTGAATATATCTTCTATATTCTTTTCTCCTTAATTAAATTTTCCATAAAAAATTCTTTCCCATCTTCTACCTATGATTTTCGAAAATTACACTATTATAGGAGTCAAGATTTGACTTCTTGAATTTATGGGATAATTATGTATTCCTACAATAATTATCTCTTTCCATAAAATATCTCAAGAAAAAATCAAGACAATCTTTTCTTCCTTTAATAATGACAAAAATTAAAAATTACTATTGGAAATTTAGCAAGAATTTTTTTTTTCTCTCATTAATTGGACTTTATTTTTGGGCTATTTGGGGGGCCTTTAGGAGAATTAAGATCGACCTCCAATGAACTATGAAGCTTTAATATTTTGGGGTTAAATATTATTCAAGTCCATTAATATTAATTTACTCCACTATAAAATTAATATTGAACTATCCATCCTAACCCATATTACGATTTCACATATAACATGGCTCCAGGTCATTATTTTCCACCTTTTTAAGATTATCTTAATTAATTAATTAATTAAGCCACCGAACAAGCTTTATATTAATTAATATCTTTGTCCTTGGGTAAAGACTAACTCAACATTATTATCGATGCCCAAATAAATTTCCACTTGCAAGATTTGGGCATGATAAAGGATATGAGCCTGGGGACAAATCAAGTAAGACGATTGACGCCGATTCTCAGATGATAAATGTCAAAGAATCGTCATGTAATTAATAATATTGCCCAAGATATAAGGTATCGAAATTGACTCTCTTCCCATCATAAGTCAAAGCAATAGTTATTAATTTCACATGATCCTATTTAAGGGATTAGATTAAGAAACAACGACCCACCGAGGTCTAGTTCTCAGATATTGATCTTAGAATAATTTTTCCTCCTTCAGGTCCTCATTCAAAGACACCTAATTGCTCCTAGTGTGATCCCTGGTCAAGACATGCCAACCAACTCTCACACTTCAACCGCTCATATGGTTCGCTCATTTTCACTGGTTGTGAATTTGTACTTAATTCGGAAGGTCATTAATTTGATCTCAAAAGGAGGTATCACCAAATTAACTACAACGTATACGATCTTGTCTTATTGAACATGTTTGCAATAAAACATATATAACATTCATTCATATTTAATGCAACAAAGGATTAAATATTTATTTCAAAGAAATAAATAAGAAACTTCATTTTTATACAAAGTAAAGGGTATAACCCAAACAATCTCCCCACTTATACTTAAAGTCTGCTTTTTAAGTATACTACAACATGTCTCGTGTTCTATGTGACATCTAATGCACCTACGACCTAACTAATAATATTTCTCCCACTTATACTCAAAGCAGATTGACAACGTTTCTGACACTCCATTCCTTCCACATGTCTCTCGCATGTGCTCCGAGAAAGCGAACCCCTTTGTGAATGGATTTACAGTTGTCTTTCCGATGCAATCTTAATACCTCAATGTCTCCTCTCTTAATGATTTCTCGTATGAGATGGTGGCTTTTTTTAATATGTTTGTCGGCTTTTCAGGGCTCTCTTTCCCTTGAATTTATGCTATCACAAGAGATGCTGATTTTTGTTAGGAACAAGTCGGGACCACGCCCAAGTCCACCGGAAGTTCTTGAGCCAAAACCGCTTCCTTCACCGCTTCACAAGTAGCGACGTGCATAAACTTCCATGGTAGAATCAACGATGCATTTCGCCACGCTTCTCCATGTCAGCGCTCCTCCCCATGCAACCACTACCCGAGGTAATTTTTCCGAGGTTCGATATCCATTGAAATTTGAGTCCGGTGGTAACCGATGGGGATCTAATTCCTAAATAAAATAAACATTCTGTCGTCGTCATTTTCAGTGCCGTAATGTTCTTCATCGCGGTCAATGCTCTTCCTCAGGTTACTTTGATATCTTGCCACCATGCCTGCAAGCAGCAGATATCCTGGGCTCGCATACAACATTGCATACATGAGGCTTCCCACAAATTAAGCATATGATGTTTTTCATGTCATCTATCTCTTTCTCGACATAGACGGATTCCAGGTCCGAGGGCCAAAGCCTTTTTAGAATCCCGGGAGATGTAAACGCCTGTAATAGTATCTATATATGAGGTTGCCCGATCATTCTTTTCCCCGCGATCTCAAAGTGATCTTTGATCCCCAGGATGACCGGCCTCCCTAAGTCCTTCATATCGAATCTGCTTTTGATAGCCGCCCTTACGCCCGATAATACCGCTACATCATTTCGGCGAGCGGCATCGTCGCCCACGATAGTACCAAAAATACCAATGCGCTCCGCCATGTTTTTATAGACACAACTTTCAAATTTGTTTTGGATCAATCCGTAGGATTTTATAACTTGATCAAAACACCCATTCCAAACTCGGATGCTTGTTTCATTCCATAAAATGAACTTCCAGCTTGCAAACCAGATGCTTTTGGCCTTTTTCAATTAGTTTTCTTCGTTGTTGAAATATAGATTACTTCACAAGATTTCCATTAAGGAAAGCTGCCTCGACGCTCCAATCGGCCAGATCTCAAAATCTAGATGCCGCAACAATCGCCAAGAGAATGCTAATGGACTTGAGCATGGTTGGCTACGATCAAAAGGTTTCCCCTATAATCCATCCTTTTTTCTCGAAAGTGTACCTTTCTCCACAAGTCTTGCTTTGAAGGTTTCAACCTTCCGTCCCGGCCTCTTTTTTTCTTCAGTATACCCACTTCGCATCCGACGAAGTTTTTACCTCATCATGGCGTTCGACTAAATTTCCCTACACCTTGTTGTGATCCATGAACCCATCTCGTTTATCATTGTTCACAAGATTACATCTTTGTCTTGGATCACCTCGCTAGAAGCACCATGGATCCGATTCTTCATGAGATCAAATCCTAAGACTCTCCGATCCCCAAGAATATCTCGTGCCGTTCGACAACCCTCCCACTATGATTTGGTGTCCGATCACAGTAGGCTTGACGCTTGTATATCATTTTGCATGGCTTGGCAAATCTGAGTTGGCCCCCTAAGTTCTTTCTAAGGTAATTTCACTTCTAGGCTTTCGACTGCTCATATAGTCTTCTTCCAAAAAATCGAGTAATCGATACCACCTTTTGATCTTCGTGACCATGAATACGATCCTTTAGCGTTCCCTTCGGTACCCTATGAACATCCTTAATCTAACGCATCCAATTTACCCAGCTTCCTTGTCTAGCATCGATGCCGACACCCCATCCCGGACAGAACCGAAATCGGCTTGGCCCCATCCACGATTCTTCTGGGTTTTAGGTACCGATTCGATATCACCAGTTCGTAATATGTCATTGCTTTAAATGAGTAACCCCATAACAATTTTGGTAACCAAGATAACTCATCATCAATTTTACCATTTCTAAAAAGCTGCTTATTCCTTCGCTCAAGAACCCCATTTTGTTGAGGGGTACTGCAGCAATTAACTCGATGCAATCCTCACTTTCGATAGAAGTTCAGAATTCATCACGAGGTATTCGCCCACCCATCGATCAGAAACTTGATACTTTTTTTTCCTTATGGATTTCGCTTGAGCCTTAAATTCTTTCTGAATTTATCAAAGGTCTCGTATTTATGCTTCATTAGGAAAAAATGTATCCAGAAATTTATAATCATCGATAAAAAGAACGAATAATTGGGAAATTACTTACCTTTGATTTGCATCGACCACACAT